>OY986435.1:161834860-162525860 GCA_963920525.1 Dichetophora obliterata
AATGCAATTTATAAATAATGCCTATTTACATAAAAGTTAAAATTTTTAGCAAAACAGTATACCTATGTTTGAGCTATGAAAAAGTACCCGGTTGCATATATTTGCTAAGATTTTGCAGCACAGCACTAAGCGTAAAATTATTTACATTCATAATCGTTGATTATTTCCACAACCATTAATACACATCATTATAACATAACTAATTTTCTTAAACTGCAAATATTTACTTTTTATTAACAAGACAAGCACCTATTTAATATAAAGTTTTAGCGCAATCAAAATAATATATTCGAGTAAACAGCTGCTTGTCATTTGACTCAATTGCGCAACTTTTCTTCTCGATTTGTGTTCTTTTTCATCACGGTCCGAGTTTTTGCCGATTTAAACGTACAGAAGCATTAGTTGTCACGAAATCGGTAACTAGGGATCGATAACGGCTGACGTCACACAAATCGGTAACTTGCCGATTTTGTTACAGGAACGAGCTACTGGAGTAGTAAAGTTTTCGTATTAGTTATTCTTGATTCGCATTTATTATTGCAACACAGCTTATTTACTCTTTTTCTTTATATTGAAAAATGTACTTATTTTGCGAAATGGTATTATTGCCTACAATAAGAAGTTTAATATGAGATTGCAAAGTAAGACAGGCACTTAATCTTTGTTTTTGAACAAAAAATTGTTTAGGAATACATTTTTTGAGTATTCCTAAACAATTGTGTTTGTGGAGTATTAATTTATTTATATTAAGCTAATTTGTTTCAACATTAAACTCAATATTTTCTTTTCCAACTCTTCTAACAGGTTCAAGACTTCCGTTTCCTTTGTCCGAACAGTACCGCTTTTGATCAAGAAGCGCAAATCTGTGCCGATTGGGGAGACGTCGACTGTGAACAGTCAGTATTGTATTATGGCAGCGATAATTTCGACTTATACCGAATTGGATCAGGATTTGAAAGTAAAAGGGCACCATTAGCGGAAGAGGAAGAGGCAACATTCCATTTGCAGCGCGCCGAAAGTGGTAAGTGAAAAAGAAACACAGTAATTGTAGTACGTGTAAGCCGATTAAGTTGCCAACTTAGTGAAATAGGTAAGGAAATAAGTGAATTATAATAATTAATCATTGCAGCAGACACACGACGCTCGAAGGAGACGCGCGTAGATCAAAAGTTACGCCCTGACCAACCGCCAAATTATGCGAAACACTTTGCAGCAACTACACGCAATCCGCATAATTATGCGAATTTGGCAGCGCAGCGTAATCCGCAGAAAAACAATTATAACAACTATAATAATAATAATAACAACAATGATGATGTTGGTGAATATGATGTGAAGCGTGTGCCTGAGGCCGTTGCAAAGCAGCCCATTGTGAATTATTACACACCTACCACAACTACAACAACAACCACGACGAAGAAACCGACAACTACCAGCACAACCGAAAGAAACAACGATGAATCCAAACGTAAGATTTTGAGCGGCTTTTTCTGCCTCATTATTTATGGATTATATACATCTTTACTATTATATTAAATTGAAGTGCAAATTTAATGTTACCACTTTACTCAAGAAGTACTAGGTCGATTTTTATGAAACTGTAACCAAAAAAAAGTAAAGAATTTTAAGTGGTTAATTGATTTATTCTTTTATATAGTCTTACTAAGAAAGTCCCATTACATATAATGGTTAAGTTAGATTAACAGCCCTATTCTGGCAAAGTATCAATTGTTACCCAGTATTTTTAATACATATTTCTATGTATTTGTTGTCATTTTTTGATTTCAAAATGAAATGTGCAACTGTGACCAATATTCAATCATATAGGTTATGCAGCCATTTGACGTTTACTCACAAGAATGAACTTAGATACTCTAATAATGCGAGGAGAGCATAAGAGCAATTTTTTATAACAGAACAAGCACTTGGTTGCATGCATCGTAGAACTAGACAAGGTAGTGTTAGGACTGAATGTATTCTCTTTCTTAGTGACCATAACTGTCAAACTCACCCATTTTGGTATTTTTATCAATTCTTGCTTTCATATTGCATTCTCATTGGTTGCAGATTTTGTATGAAATGTCAACTTAGTTTTGACAGTTTTGGTCACCGGTTCTCCGCCTTAACACTACCTTGTCTAATTTTGCCATGGTTGCATAAATATGAAATTGTTTTCTAGTACGAAATATCCAAGGGTGCATTTGACTACTACGTTTTATACTACATTTTCTATTACTTATTTCTTTTGACTCAAAATTGTACAATGAGTCTTAAAAAACATAATAGCCACGTTTTTATTGTAAAACAGTAATAAAAAATAAAAGTAAAACACAGTACATACGAGTAGAAAATGAATAAACCTTACATGTGAATATTTCCAAAACTTTAAGCTTTAAATAAAAGAATGAAAACAGGGTTTTCATTATAAAATTTATGCGATGCAAACATTTTGTAGTGCTTTGCTACAAACAGTATGAATATAGTTATTTAAATATTTTGGAAAATTAAAAAGACTTACTTCTTCATATATTTTGTTTCAATATGAAAACACTAAAACTAATCTATTATTAGTCAGATTTACACAGCGAATAGTGTTCCTTACATAAATCTCGCTGATAAAAATTAAGCTTGCCTGTCATAAACGTTGTTTTTAAATCATCAAAATATTAATACAGGATTTAGGCGAACAATTTTTTGAAAATCTATTTTATTTAATTGAACAAATCCGCTTATAATTTCGATTCTACAGTGAATCAAAAGTCTATTTTCAAAAATTTTTTGGTTGTTTTTAAACAACCTTGAACCGAGCTATGATGTGGGTCGGTTTTCACCAATTTTTAAGCACACCAACTGCATCGCCATCTTTATATATGCAAAATATATGTTAAAAACCCCCATTTTTTTGTTACTTTAACTAATGATGTAAACTTAACACGCAAATTAAGTTTTTCGAATATATTTTATATTTTTTTAAAACACATCTAAAATATACCTTAATTTAAACCGATTTTGCCTAAAATCTCCCTTAAGTATAATGAAAAAAGCATAGTCTTTTAAAAAAAGTGTAGCAAAAGAAGAACTACTTTTTAAAAAAAAAAGACGCAGCAAAACACTGAAATGATTCTTTTTTGTGGGGAAGACTGCACAACCCCGTTTGTCATTAATTTCAGACATAAAATAAGGATATGTCAAATATATACTTAACCTTATTCTGATTTAATCATGATTGTGACTATCTGCAAGCAGGTGACAATTTTTATCAAAATTTATTATTTTTGAGCTTCAAATTTTGTTTTGAAATCATAAATTACAACAAACACATAGGAATATTGAAAATACTGGGTAACAATTGATACTTTGCCAGAATAGGGCTGTATATCTGTTTTAACACAACTTCGAAAAGTTTAATGTTATTGTGTCATCATATCATATCCATGATACCATATAGGGGATGCAATCCCGGGATCTCGGACTTTTTCCGGTCCCGACAGTCCCGGGAAAATTTGCAAAAAAAATGTATGCATAAATATCCCATATCATCTTAGTGCTCCATTATTGGATAGCTTTATTTATTATTTTTTTAATTTTTTTCAAAACCCGTCCACTTATTATCACTGTGATATGACAGTACTGAAGTTATGAGATGTCAAATGACTTTCGCATATTTCGATATTCGTGGCAATTACGTATTATTATTTGTGTGTTAATATCGTGATTTTGGAAATATGAAATATGTCTCAGAAGAAAATAAAAATATAATTGACATTTCATCGAAAAGTCTTCAATTATTTTAAATCAATTTATCAAACATATCATAGAAAAGGATTAAGTTATTACAATATATACAACAACGAAAGGAATATATTTTGTAATTATTAGTACCGTGCCATTATTGCAACAATACCTTATTATAGGAACGGTGCTGAAATACAAAAAATATAAAACCAATATTTTTTCTCAGTTTAATTTAGTTTATATAACATGAACTGACGTGAGTTTTACACAAGTCGGATGAAGTTTTGCATGCTTGGGATTATATGGGATATATTTATATAAAATTATAAAAATTAAAAAAAAAAATGTTACAAGAAATATTTAGGAAGAGTTACTATAAAAATCCTCCTCATCTTTTAATAATTTATTTCTTATCACCACTGCTGCCAAAATGCTATATAAAGTAAAACGCCGACACTACGTAATTAAAATTTTACAAATTTTAATTTTATTTCACTACTTACGGAACCGTGATACGTTTATGTATGATATATCATACACCTCGCCACCCATTAGATCAAGTCTCGGTGACGACAGTTTAGAGGGCTTAATTTTTAAGGTCTCATTTCCAACTTTTAAATTCATGCCACCTTTTAGTGGCTGAGATTTTTTATTATTATTATTTATTATTTGTTATTTTTTAGCGTATTATTTAAAATAATATATTGAAATAGTTCCTTTTTTATAATGATTTATAAAATATTTTTGAAAATTACCAAAAGATAATCGTTTTTTTGTTGTGTTTTTTTTTCAAGACTTGATCTCAACTTGTTCCTTTTTATATTTTTTTAAGTTTTGTGTTTGAATTGCCTTTTATGCTAAATAAACATTTAAAAAATACTTTTATTAAGCCTAAAAAAAAATATTATTTCCGGTTGCTTTCAGATTATTATAAAGTTATTTATATATAAAAAATTGTTTAATTATAAAAAATATTTAACACTTTTTTTAGTGCAGTTGCAATCCTGCGACTAATCCCGGAATTTTAATTTTAAGCCGAAATTGCAGGCCCTGATAACATAACATCATATTATGATAATCATACCATACCATTAACTTTTATATCCTGTAAAAACCTTTATCCAAAAACTTCAAATAGAAAAACTTCCCTCAAACTGATATCGTAATTGTAATTTTATTTTTACAACAATTTCTGTAATTGCCATCAAAAAATGTTATTATTGCTACAGTCATATTAATTGTAATTTTTAATTGATAACGATTACTGTTATCATAGTAAAAATACTTTGATTAGTATAGTAATTGAAACTGTAAAAAAATAATTTTCTCGTGAGGTGTCTTACCTAAGTGTAAACAAAAACGCTTCATGTGCTCGAAAAAATTTGTGAAAAAAAAAAAGTATGTGTTGCCACCACACACGGTAGAAGTGAAACCTTCAGAAAACTGCAGAAATTTTTAGTAAAACTACTTTAACATAAAACATCGTTACCTAAGAATGAGAAAAAAAAAACGATTAAACGATTTAATTTAAATTTTTTTTATCAATAAAATGACTCAACAAAAATAGTTTCAACTATGCCGCTAGGTTAGTGTATATATTTTTTATCTTTATTTCAAAAATGACCAAAGTAATGACTTTTTACGAAAAAATTTACTCAAAAGTTGCTTTTATTATATAATTAAATGCAAGTAAAAATTGCATTTCTGACTACCTTTTATATGATATACGAGTAGCATTCTTCTGCAAAAATTCTTCCAGTTTTGCGCAAAAACTGTGAAACTGTTTTTAAACGGTTTTTTTCGCCCACTGATTTTTTTTGCCAAATTTACTTTCTCCAAAGTGTTTTTTAGTTTCAATGTCACCCGATTAAAAATATGAGGGGGCAAACAGCGGCCGATCATGGGCCCCACGGCCGTACAACGGTCAAAGGTGGCCTTAAAATAATCCAAAAAGCCCAGCGGCCGAAAGTTGCATGCCACCAAATTTTTAAAAGCTGTTATTCAAAACCTATGCGCAACAACAAAATCAAGCCTCACTCTGTGATGTTAATATTATCGCTACTTGTGTGTAGCTCAAAACATTTTTTGTGTTGTTGTGTGTTGAAGTTAGTTGTTTGAATGCAATACCCATTAAATTTTCAATGAAAACAGTATAATTTTTTTAACTGATTACAATTAATGATAATGAGAAAAGATTTAAAAATGCCTCTGTACGGCCACTGTTTGTCCAAAAATTCCTGCAAACGTCCCTTGTACGACCCTCGGGCGGCCGAAAAAATATTTAAAATTGGTCTTTGTACAGCCGCTGTTTGGCCTTCGCTAAAAAGTTTTTATTTTTACTCGGGCAAATCTAAAAAATAATTTATGTGAAAATTATTAATAAAACTAATTGCTGTATTAAAATTCGTTTTTAATATCGGATCATATCAATAGTATTCAATTCCTTCGCTATCCACCTTGCAGCCGAATTAGCATTGAAGTTTATTTTTTACACATTTTTTCCGCCAACTTGTGCACAATAACTTTAATTTTAA
Organism: Dichetophora obliterata; assembly: GCA_963920525.1. Classification (NCBI taxonomy): domain Eukaryota; kingdom Metazoa; phylum Arthropoda; class Insecta; order Diptera; family Sciomyzidae; genus Dichetophora; species Dichetophora obliterata. The sequence continues at coordinate 161,841,130 of OY986435.1, forward strand.
TCTACTTTCTTACAATTGCAATTTTTTGTGCTTGGTAACAACATTCATAGCATTCATAAATGCAACACTGCAACTTATATTTGACTAATTTTTATGTGATACAGTTAGTTTTGCGAAATCCGACTTAGTTAGTGATGCCATATAACATCATTGTCCTTATTGGGTTAGAGATATTTTAGAGCTCTCCTTGAAGTAAAAGCCAGCAAAAACGAGCACATAAATTCAATCAAATTTGGCTGTTTAAGATCTCGATAATGAGTGGAGATTATTTTTACCTCGATTATTTTTTATATCCAGAGTCGTATTAAAAACGAGTTTTTAATATAAAAAATTTAGTAGATATGTTTGTTTTCGAATTAAGAAAAAGTAATATCATTACTATTCTTCTTTTTTATTTTCTAATGCATCAGTTTAGCGAGTTTTTAGTAAATATATCACTAGTTTGAGAAACCGACTCGATAGAAAAACAGTTTTATCATTTATTATAAGCTTTTATTTTGACTAAGGAAGGAATTAATAAAAATAGTGATGACCTATTTGAATCAAATAAAAACATGTTTGAATTGAATTGGAAAAATAAAGTACCATATGTATAATTTATGCTTATAACTAAAAGTTTTAAACAAAAACATACGTTAAAACTAAAAAGTCTTAAAATTTGTTTAAGGAACACATAAAGCGTTTTAACCCTTTGACGATGAGTGGATGAAAAATAACCCATTTACAGTTTTAAGTCGTGTGAGCACATTTATGGAGATATTTTCATAAAGTTAGGCTAAAGGATGAGAAATCATTATGGATTTTAACGTGTGCCATTTTTCGAAATTATTTTGATTTTAAGAGATACAAAAAACTAGGAAGTGAAAATATATTTTTTCCATAGGTATGGAAACCACAAACGATTTTCAAGTACGAGCGGATGTATTTTCTTATCCAAATTATGTCAAAATTATGAAGCTACTCCAGCAAAGTAAAAAAAATCAATTTTCCGGATTTTTTCAATACTTAAAGTACAAAAAAAAATTTTAAAAATTTCAAATTTACTTTTGTACAGAAATATACCATCGGTGATGACAATTCCACAAACAAAATTTTAAAACTTACAGCGGCTTGCTTGTCGTCCTCAAAGGGTTAATATAGATATCCAATAAGATAGAAAATATGTAGGAAAAAATATATTTGTTTATGTTTACTTGATTTTTACTTAAAATTTGAGGAATTTTTGGGGAATTTGGGTATTAAAAAGTGGCAACACTGAATGGCTAGCGCTCATACTCTAGGCATTCGTATCAATAGCGGTTGGTAACATGCATTTGCACATTAATTTAAATGCAGAAAGCACATTCGTAACTCGTTTATGGAAGAATCAATCGAAACGCCATATGAATGCACTCAAGCTTTTTTCTGATGTACATACATTTAAATAAAAAAAAAAGGAACCAACCAACTTGAGAACCTCCTCCTTTTTGAAGTCGGTTAAAAATTACCGTTAGTTGAAAAAATTCGGAGGGGGCGTGGCAAAAACTAAGTATGCAACCATTTAATCTAAAATGCATTTAATATGTATACCTAATTTGAGCGAAATCTGTAGAGCTGTTTGGATTTGTATAAAGGCCAAACAAATAAACAAACAAACAGAAAATTAGTTTTATTACTATAAATGAAACAATTGTGTCATCAATCCAATTACACAAGCTTACAAATACGGGTCAACTTTTGGACCAGAGAAGACGAAAGTGATGCTATATGTAATTTTATGCGCTGAATTCAAATCCGCAGTCTGTTTTCCTCTATCAAATCGAGTTATGGAGTGATAGGCAAAATTTAAAAAGTTTAATTTGCTGATAACGAGACTATATCTTTTTAACGCATTACCCAATTTTAATTGTCTTTAATAGGTTTAATTAAAAAAAATACTAGACCTAACTATAACTGTTTATAAAACTTCATTGTCTTTTGTAGTCTTAAAGATATCAGTCTTCAAAGTTCAAACATTTTAATATTGTGAAATTTTTTTCATGTTTGCAATCCTGTTTTTTTTATTCCTTCCATTTATTTTCAAAAACTTCCTTTTGTCGGATAAACTATCTTATTAGCTTTAGCAAACTATTTATTTTTCACCAATATCTTTGACAGTTTATGAGTTATTTACAAAAATCAGACAAAACAATTTCGACACCTATGACTTTCCTATGTCACTTATACTGAATTCAAAATAGTGCAGATCAAGGTATATTCAACATGGTAGAGTCATCCCAGAGATTTAGGTAAAAGACAATGAATAAGAACTTGAACCAGGGATGGAACTATAGATACTATTATGCTATTTTTGGTACTTTCGAGATCAGACGAGAGTTTAGGCACGTGCGTTTTAATTTCGGACCATTTAAATTTCTCGGAGTTAAAAATTCAAGTTGCATGTAAATGTAATTAATGTAATGTTAAATTTTTTATGCACCTTGTTGCTTACTTTGACATTTCGTTATTCTTATCATTGCTAGTAAAGTTACTTGAGCATAATTACACTACGCCAACAATTTTGGAAAACTTTCACCATAACAAACAGCGATAACATTTTTTATAGTGAAACTTTTCGTCGAATCCAAATATCGTATAAATGGCAAAACTAAAAAAAAATTCACTGTTGAGAGCAATAATTTACATAAACACTTGTAAAAACTTTTATTTTCTTTCAATGAATTGTTGTATGTTGTAGAGGATAGTCAAACAAAAATTTTAAGGTATAAAATGTGCCTGTAGTATCAGTAGTATGGTTGTTATGATCAAATATAGTTAAAAACCGTTTTTTCGTTGTTTTTTAAACAAATTTAAAGTTTCAAGCCCAATATCTGAAAATAATTTTATGGGTGATAAAAGTTAGCCCTTCAATCTGATATAAAATGTCATTACAAAAATTTAAAGCATATATATGTCCATAGAAAAGTCGCAATTTACAAAATTATAGAATTTGATGATATACATTTTAAAAATCTTTATTTTTTATATATTTAGTGTCACTTATTTGCAATACATTGATTAAATTTTGAAGTGCCATTTATTTCTGATTCGTGCACTTTTTCAAAAACAAGGCAAAAGACACTTAAAATTGTATCAATGTATTGCTGATATGATATTTTCAAATCGCATTCATCATTAAATAAAAATCAATTTTATTGTACTTAAAAGACCAGTTACTTTTATGTTAAACTATTTTTAAATTGAGTCAATACCTTTCGTAGAAATAAAGATATAAGGGAAATCGTATGCACCTAAAACATGTTTTTTTTTTGGTCGACCCTGAATCGTTTCGATTGGAACCACGGTATAACGGAAAAAGCAAAAAAAAAAAATAAAAAAGTTTATTGCTGTCTCCAATAATGGGGCATTCACATTTATTTTTTGCTAATTTTTTCTAGCGAAATATGCTTGGCGAAAATATGCTCTGGATCAGTTTGTGGATCATAATAGCAATTAGTCAATTTTTAACGAATCATTATGTTTTTTTAAAATGCATTATTAAATTTTCCATGAACCATAATCTTACCAATGATCTTACCAATACATTACTTATACAATAACAATACTTACCAATACATTGCATATTGGAGATTTATTATTAAAAATGTAACGAAAATTTTCAGCAAAAATGACAAAAAATTTTTCAAACGCCGCCATTTTGTTATTTTTTAATCAATTTTAAAAAAGTGGTCTTTTTCATAATAACACTCTTACTAAACAGGAAAATTTTTGATTTTTGGTTTCAGATGATTCTTGGGATCTGTTGATAGATCGCCAGCTCGGTTCGTGTTACGCGCACTGGCGCACGTGGCGATCCTGCTTTAGAATATTTTTTTGTTTATTTTGATTATTGTTTTGAATATTGATTAAAAAATCTGAAAATTTTACACAATCTTCTTCAAAGTACTACTAATATACTCGAAAAGTTTTAAGCAGAGTAAGTTCGGTAAATATCGCCCACGTGTGTAATATGGCCCCCAGTAATATTTTCCGACTGAAAAGGCTTATGCCTCATTTGCACGAGTGACATATTTGTCATATTTTACATCATTAAGTGCCATTATCGTGTAAATGATGTTATTTTGTTTCATTATTTTAGCCATAAAATAATAATACAGGGTCCGCCATCTAACGTTTTTTTTTCAACTAGTGTTTATTTCGTGAATGGTAACACTTAGCTCATGTCTGATTTGATAAATAATTAGTTTTATTCTTCCCCTAAACGAATATGGTTGTGTATACGCTTGAACAACGCTGGGAAGTGGGCCTGCGATCGACTTACAGAAGATGCCGATTTTGCCAAAAAAATCATCTTTTCAGATGAAGCTCATTTTGATCATGGCGTGTATGTAAACAAGCAAAATTGTCGCATTTGGGGCACAGAAAACCCGCACGCATACATTGAAAAGCCGCTGCATCCAAAACGAGTCACTGTTTGGTGCGGATTTTGGTCCAGAGGCATAATTGGGCCATTTTTCTTCGAAAATGAGCAAGGAGTGGCCGTTACAGTCAATGGCGATCGTTATCGGGACATGTTGTTCACAAAAATTGAAGAGGAGGATATTGGCAACATTTGGTTTCAACAGGACGGCGCTACGTGCCACACAGCCGAAGCTACACTCGATGTTTTCCGCCCTGTTTTTGAAGATCGCATTATGAGCCGCAGAGCTGATGTCGTTTGGCCACCTCGGAGCTGCGATTTGACATCGTTGGACTATTATTTGTGGGGTGCCCTCAAAGATAAGTGTTACGCCGACAAGCCAGAGACAATTGACGCTTTAAAAGACAATATTCGTGAAGCCATTGGTTAAATACAGCTGCACACAATCGATAATGTGCTTAAAAATTGGACCAATCGTGTACGCTACTGCATGGCCAGCCGAGACAGTCATTTGAATGAAATTATTTTTCATTATTAACCGGAAGAATTGTACTTTCAAATAAAAAAAGAAAGTTGAAAAAATATTCAGTAGTTTTTTTTATAGAATTTTTAAAAAAAAAAAAAGTTATTTGGCGGACCCTTTATATGTAAACTATTAATTAATTTGTATGATTATTGTACTTTTCACCAAACAATTAGGATATTAACAAGGTGTGCTATCATGTCATATTGTCCTAAGATTTTACACTAGTTTAAACATTTTATTGTTGCCTTCCACATAAAAAAAGTACTAATATATGTATTACAACTCTGAAAGCTATGTATATTGAAGTGTCGTAATCAAACAGCTGTTTCTTATTTGCATTTTTTTATCTTGTAAATTTTAGTTGTAAAATTATAGGACAATATGACATGATAGCACACCTTGTGAATACCCTAAATATGTATAACTACTTAATCATAGATTTTGAAAAAACATATATACGGGTTGCCCATATTCGACGGACCCATGTTTTTTTTAAAAAAATCAAAGAAAAAAATAAAAATTTGGCGGTTGGCAATCTTAATCATTTAATTTGTTCCAAGTAGATTTGTTTACATCAATTTTTGAATATGATATCTCTCAAATGGCCGCCTCTGGCGTTGATGGCGTATTGTGCCCTTTTTGCAGCATTTTCCATCGTTTTCGCCAACATTTCGGCCGGAATAGCGGCTATTTCTTCACGAATGTTGTCCTTGAGCTCTTCTACGGTCCTTGGCTTGTTAACGTAAACCTTTGACTTCAAATATCCCCACAAGAAGAAGTCAGGCGGCGTCAAACCGGGCGAACGCGGTGGCCAGTCCAAATCACCACTTTTCGACATCAAACGGCCCGGAAACAAATTCTTCAGAAAATCGATTGTTATGCGACTTGTGTGCGGTGGAGCGCCGTCTTGTTGAAACCAGAACTGCCTCATACGCTTTCGACGAATAATTGGCATCACAAAATTGGTCATCATGTCGCGATAACGCTCCTGGTTGATGGTAACAGCATGGCCATTTTCATTTTGGAAGAAAAACGGCCCAATGACCGTTTTCGCACTAACGCCGCACCAAACTGTGACTTTTTCGTCATGAAGAGGCACTTCTTGAATCTCCTGAGGATTTTCAGTGGCGTAAATACGGCAATTTTGCTTATTTACGGTCCCATTCAATGTGCACTTCTCACATTTTTTAATCTTTTAAAAGCACGTTGAGTTTTCACAATTGACTTCTTCTGTTGAATGTAAATTTCAACTATTTCAGAGCGCTCGCGTGGCGTGTATTGTTCCATGGTAAAAATCTGCTTGGACTGACGCTTCAAACGCGGTATGTCATTAAGCGATCTGACATCTCTGTCAAAAGTTATGGCGTTGCCAGATGGGTCCGTCGAATATGGGCAACCCTATACTTTGGTATGAAATTATGCGCTCCTGTTTAAATAAAATTCAATATTATACAAAAAATTGTACATTATAATACGGATTTATGTTGGAAAAAAATGTTTAGTAAATTTTGCACCCCATCTGGCTGTGCACCGAATTAATATTTTAGTTCGGCCGCCACCTCTCTGCAAAACTGCCACGTTAGGTTACTTGAGAACATAAGCCGTTCGGAGTCGGCATACTACTTGTAGGTGCAGATCTTAATAATTTGTCTTCAAGAAATTTAATAACACGCATAACCCAATTGATCGATAGAAGCTCGGTCAAGGTTACTTCAAGGGCTGAAATAGCCAATTCGTTCAAGGAATTCTAGTGCAGTATGTTTTTGATGGTCGATAAAACAGAATCAATAAATATTTTTAGTATCCATTTTTTCATCACTCAGAGTTTTCAAAAAAATTATTATTTTTATAGAAGATACTCGCTGTTGAAGTAGAGGGGGTGGAAAATACCAAAAAAGTAATTTTTAACCTTTTTTCATAGTTTTGAATTTTTTTAAAATACATAAAAATTTTTTTACATAACTCTAGTTTGGGCCATAGATATATATATATAAACGGCCGACATCAATCTTTAAGTTAATCGGTTCATTAGAACTTATGATATCATGTCAAGCGTGTTGGAACAAGTAGTTTCGAGAAAAACGCGTTAAAATTGCTATAACTTTTAAAATAATTCGAATTTAAAAAAATACTTTACGAGATATATTATTGAATATCTAAACTATTGAAAAATGAAAACATTGTTTTGAGTTTGTAAGTTTACACAAAAATACTGCCTTAATAAAGAAAACTGATATTTTTCAATTTTATAAGGACTGTATCAAAAAGGAACTGCACACATAGTTTTGTTTGTAATGCAATGGTTTTTATTTATTTTCACTTCAAACTTTTTGTTTTGTTAAAATAAAATAGATTTTCATTAAATTTTCATTTTAACTTTTAAAGTAGACTTATTATCTAATTATACACCGTTTTTTATTTTATTTATACCCTATATTAAATTATATAATTATTAAATATATTATATTTTGCAAAACTTCTTTTACAACGGAACCGCTTGCCTTCAGCCAGTTTTTTTAAGCCATGTCTCACCGGCAGCTCGACCATCCATCTTTTAGCTCCGTTTGAAAATAACCGAATATCTCTCCATCGAACGAAATTCTGGAGGTTTTTTCTTTAAGAAAATTATATATAGAACGGGTGAACTGTGCAGTAGCTAAATCAGGCCACAATATTGTTGACACATTGTAGTTTTTATAATATGGTATAAGGAGACAAATGAGACCCTCTTTTTTGTAAATTTTTGCTGATATAGTGACATTTGTGAAGAATGTGGTGGTCTTAAGGCTGGGAGCGCAAATAGCCAGCCAGATGATGACTTTTGCCCCAAATTTTTCGACTCCAATTGTTGAAATGGATTAGTCAGCAGTACCACCTTTCTGTTTTGTGTAAAATTGGGGACCTGGTAATCTTCCTGAGTCTATTTTTCTGAAGGTTTCATAGCCCATAACAATGCACTAAGCATTATCTTTAAGCAAACGGTCGTACAATTTCCGAATCCTTCTTTTCCCCACTTTTACTTGTCTTGTACTTTTTTGGGTACTTTATGTTTTTTGAATGTTCTAAGGTCATTTTCTTGTTTCACTCTTTGGATCAGGGTAACACTGGTTCTAGCTTTTTTTTGGCCAAATATCGCACAGACATTGAACTACTTTTGTTTATTAAAGTAAGTACCTTAAAATCAAGTCTCGGATCTCTTGGGCATTTTTAATTCCACTATTTGGCAGATCTTTGAGACTTTAGGAACTTCGAACTTTATAATATTATTTTTGACACTATTTACGCTAGCTCTATACCTTTTGGCTAGCTTTCTGTAAGAAATTTCTTTTTCAGTGAAGTAACTGTGCATATTTTTCTTACGCGCGTGCTCTTCGATTCGAGGCATTGCAAAAACTAAGATTAGAATAGAGGAGAAAGAAGGAACAATGACAGTAGAATTCATTAAACTTTCTAACTGTGCTTACCGCATTGCAACCAATCATCTACACTGCGAGAAATATTGAATTGAATGTATGCAGTTTCTTTTCGATACAGTCCTTATATCATAAATTTTTTCAAAAAGTTTTCTCTGATTCTAGAAACAAAATGCAAAAACTGACTATGTCTATGAAAATGACATCAGGGTGGTTTTTGAGTTTACTTATATCGAATATGCCAATGGAAATGGTTAATATTGAAGTCGAAGGTGAGATAGTGTCAAAAAATCTACTTTCATAAGGCACTTAAAGTGAATCAAAGCAATTTTATTTTGCTATCAAGAGATAGTAGTACTATTTAAATTTTGGGGAGTAAATTAGTACGAACGACCCAAAAAGGAGAAGAATACTAAAATTGAAAAAATTTGAATTGGTTTATTTGTTTTTGTTTTTAAGTCGGTCATTGCTTAGGTCTTAAGTACTTATATTTAATTCATCTTGAGGTTGGCTTAAGAGATTTTTTCATACACACTTATTACCGGTGCAGCTAATGAGTCCTGGCGGATATTTGCTAACGTTAGAAAGCTACATAAGAAATTAAAAGTTAACAAAATTTCATGTTCCAATTTAGTTCATTTGAATAGACGTACTAAAGCACACTATTGCTTATGTGAAGCTCGATTAAAGTCCTTAAAAACATTTGAATGCCCTATACAACAATTTTTGCACACTGAAATTGTATTTGTATACCTTTATTAGACTATGCCAGTAAATTTTTTGAAACTAATGCTTAAATGTTTTTTTCTTCCTTATAGAGGATTTTGAAGATATCTTCAAGGGATCACACAGTTCGAACTTCTTTGCAAATCGTAATGGCGGCCGAGAGGACGACTTCCACGATCATTCAACGAAAACGAAATACAACGACTTTAACGATTATAGCCCAAAGAGTCTGGCGGAGACCTCAACAACAGGCAAGACACGTGTTCATCCAACGCGTGGACACAGTAGACGTATCCAAAAACCACAGCAAACACCATCGACAATAACAACAACAACACAAAATACTACACCGCCAACAAAAACCACGAAGAAGTTCTCTCAGCAAGCTCACTATCAGAACTCAGACATTGCTGGCATTACTCAACACTATAAGACCACGACAGTAAAACCCGCAAAACCCAGCACCATTTTAACCACTGCACGTCCAAGTGATCCAAGTTCCAACTTCAACTATCGCTCAAACTTTAACGCCCATGACTATCAGACACAAGACAAGATCCAACCGACAACCTATAATCCAGTCAACAGCGCCTATCGCTTAAAGACCGCAACACCAAAGTACACGGAACTCGAAGGTGGAGGTCATGAGGTCGCGTTACAAAAGCCAAGCAAAGCTAAAATTTACATAGACCAATACCAAATCCCAACTGGCTTTGGAAAGATTGCTTCAAACCAAGCTCGCCGAAAGTCAAACAGCCATGGGCTCGTCTCTCCACAAAACTCAACTTTTGTCAATAAACAAGAGTTTTCAGAATTTTCCAAGATACCCAACGCACAAGATCCTCATCCATTCCAACCCGCCAAAGTATTTAGACCACCACTTATTAGCAAACCCAACGAGAATGAGAAAACTGCAACCAACCAAACCGAGTTACGTTCGAGATCACGTGGCCAGCCCATTAAGTCGCGCGATTATCAGGAACCGGCACCCTTCAGTGCCGCCAACCATAACCAGAAGTCAAGCAACGCGCAGAACAAACTGAAATTAAAGACAAGTACTAGCCCTAGTCCACCTGTGAACCATCAGCAACCACGGGGCTTTGCTAGTCGTGGTAGTATTAACTATAAGGCAACAACGACACGCGGCGATTTCAATGACTATAACAACTTCTATACACCCACGAGCAATGCACCCAAGAAATTCTCCACACTTGTACCGAAAGAGCAAACGTACCCACCCACAACATTTAAGCCAACGACCTACAAAAAGTCCTATGAAAACTCCTACTTCGAATTGCAACAGAAACAACAACACCAAAACCAACAGACTGGAAGACCTCAGTCGTTCAGCACAACACAGGTACCCACCACCACGGCGGATCCCTACCACAATCCAGATGAAGATGATGGTCAATATCACCCCGAGTTATATGAACAAGATTTTCCTAAAAATAAGCTCAAACAGCATCGCACAAAAATTGGTCCTTCTTCTCCTCCGACGACGACGGTGGCATCAAAATCCACCAACTATCCGCAGTCGCACCTTAAGACCCAGCAGCAAACCTTTTTCCAGAAGCAACAGCAGCAAAAACAGCTTCACGATACTGCTTCGGACTCAGCTGACCTCAGCGATGAGGATGAGCTCTTCAAGACGGCACATTCGTTGAACTTTGGTGCGGCCAGCATCAATAAACTACGTGCTGATATTTTGAAAGCGGAAAAAACTTCGCAGCAGTATAACTCACAATACGCGCTCAACCAGCACTCGTCTAGTCCGCCAACGGGAGCACCTTCCTATCTGCCTACCACAAGCACTAGCTCTTATAGCTATCCGACTTATGCTTCAACCAGCACAACCTTCAGCAACACCAATAAACCCTTTACTGCCTTTACAACTACACCAGCTACTACAACATTGAAAACCACAACACGTCCCATCACCACCACCACCACAATACGTCCTTCACTCAACACTCAAGCACCCACAGCTGTGACAGCTAAGAGTCATCACAAGTCCAGCGGCAAGAAGAGCAGCGGCAAGCATAAGAAAACCCATAAAGCGGCATCCAAACGTCCGCCGCATGCGGATGAAGATACTAGCTACGATTACGCATACTACGACTCGGATACGCTGAGTGAATCGCCACAAGAATATCCGGAATATGAAATTTCCGAGTTTACAAAGACAAGAAAGAACTGAATGTCACAAACTTTTCACTCAAGAAATGCTTGCCACACCCACTACAGTTTAGCTAGACACAAACATATATAATTAGCACTATATACAATAAATATTTCTGAAAAATTCGCACTCGTTCCTTCGTGACTATAAAAACAACCATTTTGAGAGCCCAAGAAAAATTTGTTTAAGTTTCCTTCTTAGAGTAAAAATTAATCAATTTTATCGGGTAACAGTTAAAGATTCTAGACTATTTGATTAATAATGCATACCTAATTTTTTTTAAAAAATCACGCAATCAGTCTGACTTGTGTTTAAGTCTAAACATTGAGTTGCCAGTAGTTTATGGAGACCCAACTGTTCTTTTAACCCTTAATAAGGGGGTTTGAAATATCCCAATAACATGCATATACATTTTTTTCCTCCAGCGTATTCAAACGAAAGTGTTGGAAGGGAAAATATTATATTTTGCCATAAAAAAAGTCCAAATAAAGTCCAACATTTTTCGAAAAAAACTAACACCAGAAAATAATCAAATACATCCAAAAAAATTCTCATAATTTTTGAACTTTCAATTGCCAAAATATGGAATAGGAATTCGAACAGAGTGTCAGTTCTGCTTAATTTCACAGTATAAGTTATATGCAAGTTCTGAAACACATAATTGAATATAAGGCCTAGAAAGATTATTGACACTGCTTATTATTGTTGACTTTTTAGTATTCCAAATACAGAGAATCCATTAGAGTTTAGTTGCAATTCCTGATATCAATATTTAAATTATACTTCCTTATAGCTTAGAGCTGCCAGATACACGCAGAGAAAAAAACATAGTTGCAACAACCATGTTTTAAGAGGATCATAGTATGATTTGGATTATGATTGTTGCTAACATGTTCTTAAACATATAATATTTTCTTTGATCATGATAAAATGATTACAACAACTATACTTAGAAAAGGAACTTTTTGTAGGAACCAAAATATTATTGCGACAATCATTATTCTCTTATTGGGTCGAAAATAGAATGATTGTTGTAACAACTATATTATGAATTTATTTTTAGGATCCAGAATATTATTGAAGCAATACTTTTATTTTTTTTATTTTCATGCACTTCACAATTTGTACAGCTACAGCTATTTATTAAGATATCTCCCAAGGTTTGCCATTGTCTGGGCTGAACAGAAATATAATTAAATTGAAAAATCTTTCTGATAAAACTTTCTGTCCGAGCTGGGGTTTGAACCGCGGCTTTTTCGCTTGCGAGCCACGCACACTACCAGTAGGACACAGCCGCTACTACCGCTCGCCTGACTAATGCCATTGATAAACATCCCAATGTGCACAAAAACGGATGCGGATCCGTTACGAACCCGTTACGAGTCCGTCAGTACGCACTACGCTTTCTTATGTTTCGACGGACCCGTTACGAACCCGTTACAAATCCGCCAAAAGAGTCTGAAACGGATTCGTATATGAAGTCCGAAACGGATTCGTATCTGAAGTCCGTTACGGATTCGTTTCTGAAGTCCGTTCTGAGTTCGAGGCGGATCCGAAAAAATGGCAAAAGCAATTCGTATTTTTGAGAGGAATCGCTCTTATGTTTTGACGTAACGTTAACATAAAAGACAGTCTTAAATTTGTTTTACAATTTCTTATTTTATTTTCAGTGGATTAGGGATACGAAATACAATTGTGTACTTATTTTTATTTTAAACAACTTTTTTATTTCATTAGGGTCGTGCTCATCAAGCTCTCCTTCAAATCGAAGAAAAGTACTTGTCAGAATTTTTAAATAATTATCATTAGTGATCAAGTTAAATGTGACTATAGGATAGCCGTACACAAGATATTTTTCGGAAACTTTTTTAATTGCGTGAATTTTGTACGCTTTGTCATTATAGCAGTAAAAGTTATTGGGATGCTTCAATGAAAAATAATGTTTAGCTGTTTGAAGAAACAAGTATGAGCCATCCATGAGGAACTCACCAACATTGTACTCGTTTGTTTGATATTTTGAATTATTTTTTTTACCATTTAAACTAGCCTCCACTACTCTCCTATAAATTAGATTACAAAATAATTTTTTTTGTTTTAATTTACGTTTAATTTCCTGCAAAAAGTTTTCGAATTTGAATGCGTCAAACTTGTTTAGAGAACCTATATTTTTAACATCTGTAGCTAAATGCTTCAAACGAGTCCGTTGCGAGTTCGCATTATTTAAAAAAAAAGAGTCTGAAACGTCTGTTTCGTATATGAAGTCCGAAATGGATTCGTATCTGAAGTCCGAAACGGATTCGTATCTGAAGCCCGAAACAGATTCGTATCTGAAGTCCGAAACGGATTCGTATCTGAAGTCCGAAACGGATTCATAACTGAAGTCCGAAACGGATTCGTATCTGAAGTCCGAAACGGATTCGTAACTGAAGTCCGTAACGGAGAGAGGAATTTCATACGAAAAAGGATCCGTTCCGGATGCGAAACGCAATCCGTTTCGGACAAAATGTACGAAGAAGTGAGTTCGTTACGGATTCGTAACAGATCCGTTTGGCACACTGGGATGGTACATTAAGTGCACTGTCACAAAAATAGCAATATGTGTGATAAACAAAATATGGTCAGAATTGAGAAATATATTTACGGTAAATGTTTGCTGCAATTAAGGTCGAAAATGTCACTTTTCAGCGTGCTGTTTTTAGGATAAGGCGATTTAAAACAAAACACAATAATTGAATAGTTGACAAACCAAACGGCACATAGCCAGGAATCGATAAAACTTATTGTGTCTGAATGAAGTGAAAGTTTTTCCTGCAAACTGTTCCGACACAATAAATTCTTTCGATTTTTGGTTATGTTCTGCTTCGTTTGCCAACAATCAAAGAATAGTTCAGACAAACATTCAAAATTCTAATATGTTTGTCTCTATAATAATATTCACATTTATCATGATTGACAGAACTACAGCATTTTTGTTGCAACTAATAGTTGAGGCAATCATAGTATGTTGATGATATCAATGATGTTATGATTTCAACTATAATGTTATTTTTGGTACCACCATCAGTAAATAATGACTTTATTAAGGCAAAAATTTGTGTTTGCAGAAACAATACAATTATTTTAGTTAAAAAATCATTATTGCAGCGATCATGTCTCAACCATGTCTTTTCTCTGCGTGTATGTCTATTGCCAAACAGGGACACTTTGGTGAAGCCATTGTAAAATAGTACTGTACCCTACCCCCAGTCGACAGAATAAACTTTTTAATAAAGTAATAAAAATTGTATTTTCACATATTTTAAAAAAATATACATTATTTCATAAAAAAAGGTTTCATTCTTCAATAAAAATTAGTTAACAATAACAACTCAAAATTCAGTCATATTTTTCATTGCTTTGAACTTGCTTCAAAATTTCTGGCTTACTCTCAATATAATTGTAAAACTCTGTGCAAGTCAATTTAAAATTGACTTTTCATTGAATTATACTTTCTAACGTGCTAATGTTGATCGAATTTCTTTCCTTAGTCCATTGAGACATTGAAATAAGTGAAAAAATTCGCTCTACGTTAGCATTATGACTAGGTATTGCATATAAATACTGTACTTTTTTCAGTTAATTTTATTTTCTCTCTTTTTCTTCCGTTATGTTGACGAAGTAAAGCCATTTTGTATATGCGTCTTTATACTTGAATTCATAATTTTAACTTTCAATAAAGGACCTTATACAACATCCTCAAAGCATACATACGAAATTGTTGTATTTGTTCGCTTAAATAAATTATAGTTTTTTTAACTTCTTGCCACTTTGGTACATTATATAAGGTCAATTAAAAACATCATATTTATTTAAATAGAAAACCCATTCTTCCAAGTAATTTTACATGCTGTATTAAAAAAATTGTTCACATCCTACTCAAAGTAAAAAAAGATTTGTTTGGTTTCCTAAAAATGTATTTTCAAACCTATCTTTTAAGCCATCTTTCGTGTCATTTATTAGTTTTTGTACTTCCATTATTGTTATTGTGGATTTTTTAAATTTGTTTTTCAATCATCAAAGTTTGACAATGAATAAATGACACATAAGCTTCGGCTAAAGGGTTGTTGAAGAACTCCGCAATTGTTTTAGTAACGTGCTTTTTGTCAGCCAATTTTCAAACGGCTTCCACATTTGCAAGGTTCTTTCTATAGCTGATACCAATGAGAGCCATCGGCTTTTACCATAAGAGTGAATTCTTTTGTACGTTGTTCCCGCGCATTGTCGCAAAATACGTTAAGCCGCTCAGTTCTTACAGTAAATATAGAAAAATGTTTATATATTTTAATCACCGCAGATTCCACATCGATACACATGACATCCACAGCAGTTGAAACTGTGTTGTGAAGTACATGAGCAGGGCCACCAACTCCCTGAATGTTTTTTTCCTGAAGCCTCTTTAGATTTATAAGAAATGTTATTTATTCCCCAGCCTTTTCCTGCCACCAAAGCTGGTATTGGTATTATCAGCACCAAAAGCTACAAGATTTTTCAAAGGTATTTTGTAATTGTTTAATGTGTCAATACAAAATGAAGTCACAGAATCTGAAGTCTCGCTAGGTAAAGTTGTAAGCTTTAATAACTTAATTTGCAAACCCTCTTTTTCAGTAAAAAAGTACACTGACAAGGGAAACATTTTTTCGGCTTTATGATTGCTGGAGTCTATTGAAATCCTGTAAAAAGGCCAAAATATTCTTGATTAACCTTTAAGTGGTGACGTGAACTTTTTTGCACTACCAGTGACGTGGGGTCTCACAGGCTCCTTTACTTCATTATTTAATTATGCAGTAAGCACTAAGCAATATTTTAGAAAACTACAAACATTGGTTTATAGAAGTAAAATTAAGAGAATAAATGTGTAAACAGAAGACTTTCCTTTTTATTTTCAAATTTTAATAAAAAATAAATATTTAAATAACTTTGCAGTCTTCATGTTTTTCTCGGAAATCGCGACTCGGAAGAGCCCTGTGAGACTCAACGTCACCACTTAAAGGTTAAAGCAGTTGCTTTGGTTCTAGCGTTTGATTGCTTTGCTACTATTTCCGAGTCCGGATACAAGAGTGTAAAAAATAAGCACAGACGAAAGAAATTAATAACAGCTGTTACTTATTAGGGATGGGATTTTTCATGTAAAATATCAATTATCGATTATTGTTAGCAAAAAGTTTAATTATCTGAAGATGTAACTATTCTGGGACTAAGTAAGATGGGACAAACCAAGATTGGACCAAGACACCGGGATAAACTGTCGAAGACCGGTAAGTCTGGTAGACCTATTTTAGCTTAAACAGTGCTGAAATTTTTAGAGATGTAGCTAAAATTGTGAATAAAGTATCTAAAAGAGAGCTAGAAATTTTATTAGCAGCTAAACATGAACATATATTTTTTTAAAAGTCGCAAATATTACATTTCATTTTCGGAAATTAAGTTATAACTATAGTAATTTTAAGAATTTTTGAATATATTTACATTTTGATTTAATAAATCTTTTTTTTTTTAATTTACATTGATGCAAACCACTCTTTAGCTAGTTTTCTAGTGTGTTTAGAATCGTCCTCCTGTTGAAATGTACATTTACTGCATTATTCTGTATCACGGAACAGCACACCAACGACAAGCAAGACACGAGAAGCAATACTTTTTTCTATACAAAATTTTATTGCTTCTCGTGTCTTGCTCGTCGTTGGTGTGCATTTTCGTTATACAGAATAAAGCAATTAAAGGCATTTCCCAACTAGCATATGGTAGCATTACATTCTTCATTATACCATTAGCGAAATTTATAGTACCAACGCCAGTATATAAAAAGCAAGCACATACCATGAGGTTCAACCACCATGTTTAAAAGTCTTGGTAGTGTATTTTGGGTGGTATTTTGTGTTTGATGGACGATGAACATACACTCTGGAGCCTGTTCCACCAAACAAAACTAGTTGCTTTGCTCTCATCTGTCCTTAATAAGTTGCTCCACTTTTCGGCTGCCCGTGATTCAAGTGATCTTTTGCAAATTTTATTTTTGCAACGACGTGCTTCTTCGTCAAAACAGGTACCTTTCTGGGACTTCTCGCCGTTAATTTATTTTCATTTAGTCGACGACGAACTGTCGCAGCACTGACCGACAGATTTGAGTTATTCTAAATCATTTTTAAAGATGTCGAGGACGCTGAGGCTATGAACTGCCCAGCGGCGGATCTGGAAAAAATCTTGGGGGGTAAATTATAATTTGATAATTATCAAAGACACACATTTTCTAATAGAGAACATCTTTTTACAAATAGACAAATTGTACTTTTTTGAAATGAAGTTATCAAATTGTTAAATAAGCATTTTTTCCAGACACATACACGCACATTTCCGTATTTATTTATTTCTCCCTTTTTCTGGAATAATATCTTAGCGAAAAGTAAATCAAAACTCTTAATTTAACTAATTTTGGAATTAAGATTAATTTATTAAAATTTTTCACATTTATTCCATTATAAAAACATTGCACAATTATATTTTCAAGTATGTGCACTGAAAAATAGTACTTTTCAATAAAAAAAGACACAGTTTCGATAGTATCGTAAGTATAGACGTAGAATTCCTTGTTACACAGTAATAGAGAAAAATTCTGTTTTTTTTTATTTTTATTTTTCAAAACTATTTTAAAGCGTTTCATTTTCTAAATATAAATTATTCAAAAAAAAACTTATTGTTGTTGTCCTTCTTCAAACTTACCTGATCTAAAAAGCTCACAATTAAATTCATGTAAAAATTTGTTTTGTTTTATAAAAAGTTTTCGTTTGATATTTTTGGTGATGAATTTGTTGTTCTTGTTCATTTGTTTTGTTGGTTAAATCTAAATGAAATTCAAAGTTATGTTTAATAAATGGAAGTAAATATGGGTAAATTTGAATTATTTATTTTTCCTGTTATAAAGAGCATAAACATATATGTATATTTTAAATGTAATTTAAAATTAAAATTTTAGTTAACAAAATAAATTTTTAATATGGAAAAAATATAATGCATAATATAAATAACACGAATTTATTATGGTATTTAAAAAATAAACGGAGTTTTTAAATGCTTAGTAACGCATGCGCTAACCTGCATAGTGTACATACATACTGCCTCTGTAGCTACACGCATCTGGCTACACCATGGCAAAATAACCAAGTAGGGTCAACTCGGAGAGGAATGAAGTAAAAAGTAGCGAAAAGCGAGCTAGTTGTCAAATTCAGCTGTTCATGTCGAGTAAAAATTAAGAACATCTAAAAAAAATTCAGCTAACTGAACCAACAACAATTACCAAGCAAATCTAAAACAACGACGCACAGAGAAGAGCAAGACCACAGCGGTTGAGCAGCGTTAGAGGGGATGAACCGAATCGTCCACAGAAAATAAACAGAACTTTGCTTACTATGTCCCGCTTTTCACTCGTCACACACGAAAAATCTCGAGCTTGCGGCGAAAGCAATTATTGCTCCGAGAACAATAATTCTCTTGCTCTGGTAGCAAGATCTCTTTGTCCCGCTTTTCACTCGGCAATAATTGCTTTTGCCGCAAGCAGTTTGTCGATTATTCGCCCGTATGAGGTGGTTTAAGAAAGTCCCCTCTAAGCCCAAGTAGTCTACAATCTACTTGTGGCGAAGCAATTATTGCTCATAGAATTGCCGAGTGAAGAAGGACCCTTTGCAGCGCATGCAGAATCAAAACAACAATATTAGCAGCTAGTAGCAACATTGCCAGTAATGTTGGAAAAATCCCATTCGGTGTAAATTTTAATTGCCCTTAGGAATTTTTGTTTTTGGGAATTCCTATTATATTTTTGAATTCAGCGTGGTATTTTTTAATTGGCGTGGGAATTCAGTGGGGTATTTTTTTGAAATTCCGTGGGAGTTTGGTTATATTCTTCTTAAAATTTTTTTTTTTCTTTGTTAGTAAGCAAAATTTCTTTGTGGTATTTCTAAATGTTTTTTTAATTATTTGTGCATATGGGACTTATTGTGGAATATTTAAATGCGAATGATATTTTTGTGGCAATTTTAAATGCATATGGAATTTGTGGTGGTATTTTTAAAACGCGTGGTATTTTTGTGGTAATTTTTAATGATCGTGGGATTTTTTTATACTGTTTTATTGCGGTATTATTAAACTTTTTTGTTTTATCTTTACCATGGTAATTTTTTTTTATTTAATTTATGTTACTGTCAAAAAGGGAACTTTTTGTCGGAATTGTTTTAAATTTTAACTGGCAAGCTTGGCTAGAAGCAATACATTTTTTGTAGCCACATACTCTCTAGCTGCATGCATCTGTATTCTCAATTGTACAACCCAACAAGCCATGAATGTCACTGTTTCAGCTAAACGATACTTAAAACGGCAGCGTCTGATCTGCTAATATGAAAACGCCATGTATTTGTGCCTTTAAACCGTTATCTATATAATTGTAAAGTCCTTTTTTATATTTATCAAGAATCGAATTGAAATTTATGTCATATTCGCTTGATGCGTCGTTTGTTCTTGTCTTATTTCCCCTCTCTTTTTCACCTGTTCGCCAAAAAACTCTGAAATATGCATTGAATCTTGTATTGAAATCAAGGTAGTGCAGTTGAGTTGCCGTTTATTGTTTAGTTTATTGTTGCAACTTAATAAAAACCATTTTAAGAAAAGGTTGTAATTGTTTAACAACAAATAAAATTAATATACAACTTAAAGTTTTCTATATAACTTTTCATTTATTATGTTCATTTTCTATGATTTAAATAAAAATTCTAATTGTTTGATAGTTTAAATCGTTTATTGAGCTTTAGGTCAGGTTAGATCAATTGATTGCTCTAACTAGTTTATCAATAAGCTAACTAATTAACCAGCTAGTGATGTTTTCCTTTTCATATTGAAAATTTTGTTGTTGTTGTTTCTTTGGAAAAAATTCGTTAGAGCAATTTATTGTTCTAACCTGACCTTAAGCTCAATAAAAGATTTTAAAGTATCAAACAACTAGAATTTGTATTTAAAATCAAGTATGATTTAAACTATCAAACATTTAGATTTTGTATTTAAATCATATAAAATCAACATTAATATACAACTTAATAAATGGTACGCTTATGTGAAACACACAATGCATAATTGGCTGACAACGAAACGGTCCGCTTCAGTGCTTTTAGAAGTGCACACAGTTTTCAACCGAACCGATCGTTTATCTGGGAAAAGAAATAAAATTTTAGCAACTGATGTGGATTTATATATGTATATTTTACATACATATTAATAAATACAACAACAACAAGAACAAAAACAGCACAACAAGGAACGACATGATTATGAACCAAACGAACACACACAAAGAAAACAACAACAACAACAACCATAAAAACAACATAAGCAGCTACTGAAGCAGCTTGTGCATTCCTCATACGAATATATGAATTTTTCATCTTCTTAGTTTTTGCTATTTTATTAGATATTCGTTTCATTCCCACTAAAACTGATATTTAGGCATTTTTTTTTTCTTTGTACGATGAATATTAAAGGCTGTAGGTATACCCCAAAGTGTCAAATGCCACTTTGAAAAAATTCGTGAAAATGACCCCCATACAAACCGCGCTGTAAGACGTAATTCTGCGTCAAAATAAAAATCGAACGATTAAAAGTACCAGTTGTATTTGCTTAACAAGTGCATAAAATTTGGAAGCGATCCTTAGCATAGTTTGCGAGTAATGCTGTACACCGGTATCAAGCAGCACTTTTTGAGAAAAACGCATTTAAAGTATTAGAAGAAGTAACGTACAGTATAGCTTTCTTTGGACGTTTGTGCTTACACACTTGAAACTTTCTGAAAATATTTTAACAATGTTATACGTTCCGAAAATGTAAAAAAAAAATTATATTTTTGGTTGCCGAAAAACTTTAATGGGCCCTTAAGAAAGCGAAATATTACAAAGGCCATGTTTTTAGAAGATGTTGTACAACACATAAGAGAAAGTTGCACTACACTTCGACAACTTGTTTACTTGAAACACACTCAATTAATACAAGCAAACTTTTCCTGTTCGTTAAAATATGTCTTTAAAATTTTTCAACGTGTTCTTTCTTTCAAAGCGCCAGTTATATACAATATTTCTCTATTTTGACATTTATCAAATTGGCCCCTAAGGTAAAGAACCGCGGTAGCCTGGGTTCAATTCCAGCTCAGACAGAAAGTTTTTTCAATTGAATTAATTTTTCTGTTCGGTCGTCACCTCTTTGCAGACAATGACAAACCTCAGGGAGTAAAAATTGCCATGTAAAGCTTCTTGAGAACATAAGCCGTTCGGAGTCGGCATAAAACACGTAGGTCCAGTTCTCGATCATTTGTGATCAAACATTTAATAACACGCACAACACAATTGATCCATAGAAGCTAGGTCAAAGTCCTTCCAAGGGCTGAAATGGCCAGTTTATTATTTATTATTAAAAGTATAATAGAAAGAAACAATCTGAAATAGTTGCAGTATGAATTGTTTGGTTTTACTGCATTAAGTGCTACGGTAAAATTTTTGTTGAGGTAGTTATGAACACTAGTTCTTAACTAAAACTGAAGATCTTGTTTGAACCATAGACTAAATATAAATTAAATGCCAATTTAATTTTACCTTCATTTGAGGTCTTCTTTTACCTTTCCACCCTTTCAACTATGATACAAAAATTTCGCCAACTATGAGAGTTATGATGATACAACCAAAAAAGTAGGCTCTTTAAGGGGAGTATTCAATCCAATTGAATTATTAATTTCGTTGTGTTCACTCACTTTCGTTTGCATGCTGCTTTCATATTTAGTTTATTTCAACATGACACATCACAAATTTATTCAAATATGCTTTTGAACTTCCAAGTTGTGCCAGAAAGCATTTCAAGATACATTACATTTCCCTTCAAAATAGAAGCACAATTCTAATATAAGGTTCAAAATATAGGAATGTCTGAAATTTAATTTTTTATTCATTAAAATTACCATTGGCCTTACTTAGAAATGCACAATGAATTTTTGTTGCTTTTGCATATATTCTTTTTATATGCTGAAGATGTAATTTATGTTATATAACATATTTTATTACATACAACGCATCCTTGTTATTTTTTATGATATTATATTGCAAGCATTGTTTCTGTTGATTCCAATGTTTTAACGCATTTGCGTGTTTGCTTGGTTGTTGAAAAAAAAAAAATTAAATTGTATTATTTTCACAATGAGCCAACGAATTGAATGAATCAAAATATATCGCAAATTCCTTTGGTTCATTCAGTAAGAGCAATTGAAAGTATCGTTACTTTCTGCATTGCAGCGACCTTACGAGCAAATGTACGACTATAGTCCGGTACGTTTCTATAATGTTTGTAATTCAGAAATTATGGATATCTTTTGGTAAGACCCTTACGGGCGAAGCAACTGGGTTCTTAAAAACTATAAATATTATAAAAACAAGATAAACACTTTCAAACTGTCTCTATTGTCTGCTGATTTTTGTACAAGCTCACAATTAGCTCTATTTTCGCTAGAAATTTACTGCAGTCGAATTAGAGATGGGCCGATATTTTGTTAGCAGTGATTTTGTCACTGCTACTCGAAAGTAGCAATCACAGTCTGCTACTAAAATATTTCAATCACAGTGATTGCTACTTCTTTTATTTTTTTTTACAGGGAAGTTATTAATCACAGTAGCAGTGACTGTGATTCCTAAAAGCTTTGAGTATCGAATGCTCCTGTTATAGCCTTTTCACAAAATCACAGTAGCAGTGACTTCTATTTGAGGGAATATACATTAACTAATGTGTTATATTTTAGTCGTGTGGTTAGTTTTGGTGTTCATTTGCAATTGTGAGTTCTGCGCGCACTTTTCAAGTTATTTATATGAATGCTAAAAATGTTAATTATTAAAAATATATATATATATATTAGGGCGGGTCAAATTCTGGCTTAGCGAAATTCGTAAAATACATGTAATTTCAAGACTTTTTCTCCACTACAGCATATACAAATTCTGAAAAAAAGCTGTGCGGACTTTCGTAAATAGATTCATACACATACATTCATACATTCATATTTTATAATTGAGAACAAAATCTATTTATATATGAATTTGTATATGCTGTAGTGGAGAAAAAGTCTTGAAATTACATGTATTTTACGAATTTCGCTGAGCCAGACCTCCAAAAAATTCGTCCATACAAATTGACCCGCCCTAATATATATATTTTTACAAGGATTTGTACTGATATTAGGTAATTTTTTATATTATGTAAAATTATGTTTTAATTACAAAAATAAGCTTAATTTTTACTTGTTTTGCTGAACAATTAGAATAATTTATTTACTTTTGACCAAGATGTTTTAAATTATATGAAAACTGCAGAAGAATCAATCCCTTTAATGTACCAAAGTAGCAATTACAGGTTTTTTTCACTGTGATTCTAAAGAAGCAATCTCAATGAGTAGCAGTGACTACAAAGTAGCAGTTTTTCCCCTGAATACTACCAATTGAATCAGCTTTTTGTGCTATGCGTGAAGCATTTTTTTCTCTTTATGACAATAAATCAACATTTTTCGTTACGTATCCTTTCACTAAGAAAAAATTTAAATGTATTCAAGGGATTCCAAACGTTGAAATGCACATTTGCATCAAATTACAAAGTTACATCACTAACAATTGTGATAGTCTGTGTTCACTATCTAATCGGAAATGCCGCAGAAAAATGTCGAATTTAATCTGTTCTGTACAACTAATTTTCTTTATAACGACTCGATATTCTTCCTTCCGGATTCTGGATTGGCTATAGTAAAGTTTCACTGTAGTTAATGAGTTTAATTAATTAATAATTTTCCTAATGTCTGCTAGGTATCTTCTAATGATTATTTTCTCTGTAAAATGAAAGCATATTTCACTTCTCTCAGATATAATATTAATTTATCGTAAAAGCTCTCCAGTAGTTTAGGGCTAGATTTGCAAAAACAATTTAATGATCAGGCTCAAGAATTTTTCCGAGTTATAAGACGCACTTTGTTGCGTTTACTTTTTCTGTCATATATTAAGACAGCTTAATTCTTTTAACCATATATCTGGTTTTATTCCACATCCTTACGAGATAAGATTGGGAACGAAATTACTATCACCAACATAACTTATAAATAGTTTTTCCCCCGCCTTGGTTAATAGCCAATGATTAACCTTTAAAATAATAGCATTATTTCCTTAACCTATACAAATTTTGTGATTTTGCTCCAGGGGACAAGTCTTAGAGTCAAAATCCTCCAGATTTTTTCTCTACGAACAAAAAAAAATTATCGTAATGAGTTAAAAAAACCATTTTGCATAAGACCCTAGTTGCACGTGGTGATTTGAAAGAATTGAAAGAATTGAAAGTTTTCAGTAAATACATAAAAATCCATCAACTGTTTAATCAATTAAAATTTAAAAGAACACATTTTGAAAAGCATACCATTATTGACTGGGTTCTCAGTAGGGCACAATCCATTTAATCCGCATAAACCTGATCAATCATTGTCGCTTAAACTCTATTTTATTTTTTCGCGTAGTATATATAATTTTATAATTTTATTAATAGGTGCCAGAAAACCCTTCCATTTGCTTAGCTAAAATTTTTACACTCTTAAACTTACATAAAAAACAATATAGAAACTTATTTTTAGTTATACTAAATAAAAAAGATTTCTATTTTTAGTCCTTAGACAATTATGTTAATTTTTAAGTTTGGAATTGTTGTCAGAATATATAAGTATATACTATTTTTACAATAAAAAACATCTTAAAGCTACAATATTTTGTGGACCGAAAATTATATTCATTCATTTATACAAGTGGAAAATTAACGGACTAAATTCAGACGGTATAAATTAAGTGTTTCAATGATCATGTAATATTATTTTAAGATTTTCATTTTGTATATATTAATTATTTAAATAAAGTCCAATGTGGAAAAAATAAGCACGAAATGTTGATTGTTTCAGTTCAATTCAATGAGGAAGTTAGTTAATTTTGTCATGGAATAAGAGAACCCATACTAGACTAAATTTTGTTTTTATGTTTACAAATATTTTATAAAATTTGTTTTGATGATTACATATTGTTTCTGAATTTTTTCGTTTAATATATCCTTCTGATGATATTTTTATTACCAGAAAAAAAAAACCAATAGTTTGACTATCAAACAATACTAACCAGCACACAAAAAAAAATAGGTACTTTTGACGAAAAAGCACACAAACTGAAATCGATAACGATTTATCTTTCTATTTTACTGCTCTATTCTACATTAAAAAAATCTGTTAGTTCGGCATATATTAAACAAATCTTGCTTGTGAACTCAGGGAAAAATGATCGTACTTGCTCTAGGTTATTTTTACCTGACGAATTTGGTTAGAAGAGCCAACCACATCGTATTAACCTGCTCAACGTTATTCATACCTGACGGATCTGGTTCACAGAAATACATGTAAAAAACAGCGGAAAAACATGGTAGGCTTAAAGCGAAAAACACAACCTGCCAGCTGTGAAATTCTGCACTAGTGATGCAGAACTTGTAACAAAGGGTACCTCAGGATAAGGTAGGTAAAATGTCCTGTCTTTAAATTTTGAACTTTATCTTATTCTGTATTACTTGGGATTAAAAAAAAGTGACTATGATTTATTTGTTCTCACCCTCCCCCCTGCCCACATTTCATCATAGACATTTGGTTAATTAACCTGATACAATTCGATTTAACCACAAATAATGGTTAAGATAACCACATTTGTCAGTTTCATTAAGCCACAAAAATAGGTTTAATTGAACTGAATGCCATGTGGCAATCTTAACCTGACGATTCATGTTGGCAAATTTTAACCTGAAATTTAGTTAAAGTTTGGTTAAATTAACCAGAATTTTTCCTGGGTGTGGTACAATTCGCTTCTGTTATGTACTTTCATGAAAAATTAGTAGTTCTTTGTGCATTGAAATGTTTATTTAAAAATTACTCTAAAGAAATGATAAAATGCCAGAAGAAACGACAAGTCCTACACCAATTATGTTTTTCAGGTATAATAAAATTTTCTGTATCAAAATTATGCATAGATTTTTTTTCAAAATTTCATTTAAAGGAGTTGATTTTTTATTTAAAAATTTTCAAAATGTGTTGATATTACATTTCCATACATGCACTATTTATAAAGGTAAAAACAAGAGTGGTTTACCTGGTTAAACATTCAATTTAAAGTATTTCATCACCATATGACGGAATAGTTAATACAAAGTATTTGTTTAAATAAATTCGATGGTACAAACTTGAAATATTTTGAAATTGAACAGAGGCTAAAGTGTCATATCTATACTAAAACTTTACATACTTTATTACATTGAGAAAACAAAAAATCAAAAATTCAAATTTTAAAAACGTTTAGTAAACTTAATATATATTAAAATATTTTACGCCATACATAAATTAAAACGCAAATTCAAAAAAAAAGTAAAACGGAACGTTTTAAAACAACTACGAATGTTTTACTATGATATAGCAAGATAAAATGAATATTTAAAAACATTTTATGCCATACAAAAATAAAAACACACATTTTAAAATAGAAACTTAAAAAAAATTTACAAGTTATTCTTGATTATAATTTTAAAGGCGCGCACAGATCATGAACAATAAATAGACTCATATCTCATATTTGATCAATTTCTTTAATAAATCTTAATATTTAAAAAAAACTTATTTCAGTCACATGAACTGCACAGCTGCATGGTTTGTTTTTCTAAGAAAATTTCTTCTAAGAAGATTTGGTGAAAATTCGTAAAATTGTTCGAAACATCGATGTTATTTATTACATTAAAGCCAA
Source organism: Dichetophora obliterata (assembly GCA_963920525.1). NCBI lineage: Eukaryota > Metazoa > Arthropoda > Insecta > Diptera > Sciomyzidae > Dichetophora > Dichetophora obliterata. Next base: position 161,868,272 of record OY986435.1, read on the forward strand.
CGATCTGGAGATTTGCTTCTAAATGCTGTTATTATATATACATTGTTAGAATTCTATTAACACTTAACACATCCTGCATCAGTTACATCAGCTGAAAGAACTTTTTCTAAATTAAAGATAATTAAAAACTATCTTCGATATTCGATAAAACAAGTGCAGTTAAACGGTTGAACGGCTTAGCGATAATATCGATTCAATAATAAATAATAAAAAATTGGTCCTTTCAGCACTTGGAAGGACTTTGATCGAGGTCATGGTGTAAGAAATAGAGGTGTTAGTGAGTTTGAAACTTCTCTCTCAAAATGATAAAATTATGTTTCCCCGCTCTTGTCAAAAACAGCTGATGTTGAATTGCAATGAAAACAAATTTTGTTAAATTCGTGTCTTTCTGCAAGTTTATAAGATTTTTAGTGAGATTAAAGTGAGAATATGTTCTTCGATATGTTCTTGATGCAGACGATGTGAATGCAAGACAATTTGCATGCTGGCCAAAGCTTCATGTCGGCGGGACCTTCCAGCGCACGTTTCTGATATAATGGCCAAAACATTCAATGACGAACTTGGCAAATCGGCGAAGACAACAGCAATAACTTTTTGTCAACACAACACGGCACAATTAATTGCATTAAATATTTATTTATGCTTAATTCGCACAATAACCAAACAAATCAAACAAATAACACAATTTGACAACTATCAAGAGTTCCGCTATTTCGTTCACAATTTTTTGACAGAAGCAAAGAAATTCATGGTGTTGTCAAAAACTCACTAACACCTGGTTTTCTTACACCATGATCGAGGTTCTATTGATCAATTGATGTGTGCGTGTTATTAAACCCAGTACAAAAATATTCGATTGCTTCCAGTGAGAAGCAACAAGGGAGCGCTCTTTTGCTGTTTTATTGGATCAAAAATTGATCACTTGTGCCCTTGTGCTCCTTTATTGTTTTATAAAATCAATGTGCAAGCAATTAATGAAAAAAAAGAACATAAAGTAAGGCATGTGCTTTTTAGGAAACTCTATCATTATTTTCTGTGAAAAAAAAAATATTTTAAATGTTCCTTTCATTCGATTCGCATAGTTTCAACATCGAGGTCGTATAATGCAATCAGCTAAGGGTAATTGCATTTTGCCCATCCGCTGATGCGATTGACGCAATTAAAGTACAGTTTTTAAATAGAATCAAAAACGATTCGTAATTTGTGATGGCGTTGTAAGTCTTTCGCCAATAATTTCCTCGCCACCTTAGGGTCTTGAAGAGTCTACTTGAGCTAGGGAATCCTATCTTTCGAAGTAAACCTAAATCCCAAAAAAAAAATTTATGTTCCTTTGCTGATCCATTTGGATCATTAATTGATCGCTCCTTTTCAGTTCCTCTGGGATGTTAACCCTTCCTATGACATGCAATGTTAAAAGTGAAGACAAAACACACCTAGCTTGGATCAATAAGGAGCATTCCACTGCTCCTCAGGGAGCACTCCCAGATCGCTCATAGGATGATCCGCTTTTTTCTGGGAATGTTTGAACAGAAATGATCGAGAACTGGACCTACTATTTTTATATGCCGACTCCGAATGGCTTATGTTCTCAATAAACTTTACATGACAATTCTTACTCTCTGAGGTTTGACAATGTCTGCAGAGAGGTGGCAGCTGAACAGTAGCATTAGCTCAATTAAATTATGTCTGAGCTGGGGTTTGAACCGCAGTCCTTAAGCTTATGGGGCACGCACTGCACCAGTAGGCTACGGCCACCACTTCGATATTAATTTAATATGAAATTGCAAATTCAATTCTATACGATGAAATAAAATAACAATTTGCATCTTCCAAAGCACGAGAATGTAATAAACGAATACGTAAGGAAATATCGCAACATATCGCATATTCATATTATTTATCAAATGTAACACAAAACATATGTAATATCTGCATTACTAGAAAAAAAAACATAATATGGAAAACTGTTATTTTAAGAGATTTAGGGGTAAATAAGCCAAGTACCATTTTTAAGCCGTTTTTTGGCCTTTAACTGCAGAGGCCTGGGTTTTTTCCACTACCGAAGTCCAATTTTTTATGCAGATCTTATTAATTAGCCTCAATCTAACAGAAAATGGGCGGGGAGCGAACAAAATCAGAAAAAGGTACATTCCATATGTTTCATGGGTGCTCTAATGCTTACGGGTATAAAAGTTGGTTTTTATTTTTTTTTCGTCAGAGTTTACAAATTCCCAATTTATTTGACAATAAGGTTGTAACCTTTTTTTGCTATTTCGAAGCTGGAAAAAACACTAGGTATAAATGGGTCGCTAATGCCAAATCCATTGTCAGAATTTACAAATTCCAAAATTTATTTAACAAAAGGGCTGCCCTCTTTTTTTTACGATTTCGAAAATGGGGAATACACTAGGTAATAACGTGTCGCTGATGCCTAATTCATTGTCAGAATTTACAAATTCCAAAACTGTAGAATAGGGCTGCCACCTTCAAATTTTTTATTTTTGCGATTTCGAAGCTGGTGCTAGGTAAAAAAATGGTCGCTGATTCCATTTCAGCGACCAGCGCATCTACAAAGAATGAATATAATGTTTTGTGTAGTTCTTTAATCTTTAACGTTACAATTTGTTCCTATTTGCTCCTATCTGAATTTTTGGCCATTTTGATCAGGTGCGCAACAAAGTCGAAATAATCGTATGCAGTGAAGTGCTACAAAACCAGACTGCTTAGGTATATGTATGTTTTTCGATGGTATGGTATATAAATGAATGGAATATAGTCGATAAAGAGCAAAATTATTTTGTCACCCGCTACTCCTACAAAAATTATTTACCATATACAGAATTTTCACTTCGTACATAAATTAGTTTTTTTTTAAATAAAATTGGGGTATTACAATTTTTGGAGCGCATGATCGAACTAGAACTAAAGAACAGCACAACTGCAATTAATAGCCGTTTCAAAGCACTCTCATAAAAACGAAACGAATGCTAGCAACTACTTTAATGGAACGAATGCAGTGAGAGTGCAAACAAAGCGCTGAGAATGGAATGGAATGTGGCGCTTGTGAACACGGAATACTCTCAATTTGAGAGTATTCGTTTGAGAGAACTTCCAAATGAATAACCAAGCTTGTGTAAGAAAAGGTTAAAGGTAGAATTATAATAGACGTAATGTTAAGTGAAGAAATGTCGTCAACTGTCATTGGGACGGGACGTAATGTAAGAAAACGTTGTAGCAATTATAATTGGCAGTAGCCAGGCAGTTGTTTGTCGTAAATAATTGCACGTTCCCGTACAAGTTCAATTAAAACTTCGTCATCCATAACTGTGGATATATAGAACTATCACATTAATAACGAAAACTCAACAAAAAGCGTAGTTCAATAATATAAAATAGCGCAATAATAGAATCTAACCTCAATGTTTAGTTGCTCTTTGAACAGACGTAATTTAAAGTAACGTAGAAATCGAAATTCAACAGATCTTTACTTCCCGTTACATTACGTTACGTTTATTATAGTCACTTGTGTAAGAAAGTATTGTTTAAAACAATAAGTGAAAGAACGCTCTGTTCAACGGACATTAGACCTCATTTCGTTAAGTCTATTATAACTGGGCCTTAAGCGTATTAGGACTTTTTAGGGTTCTCTGAACTCCGTGGTTGGAAGTTTTAGGGGGTAGATGATTTCGGATCTGATGTAAGAATTTTAAATTCAAGGTGGTGGAAAGAGTTGCCACTAGATTTTTTTATTTTTGTGAATTCTTGTAATTTTGCAACTCTGACAATGGATTTTATTTCGGATATAATGTCACAGTTTTAAAATTTAATGTGGAGGTTAGGGCTGCCACCTTAAATTTTACCACAGTATTGCCACCCAGTAATATGTATTTTTAAGAGTTTTAAACATCATTTAAAAGTTTTAGGGTAGTCACTGATTTTGAATCTGATGTCAGAATTTTAAAAACTAATTTGGTTAATAGGGTTGCCACCTTTTTTTTTATTTTTATGAATGTAATTCTGGAGCGAACATAAGGTAAAAATGGGTGGCTGAATCCGAATCCGTTGTCAGAATTTGAAAATTATGCATTTTTATTATTGTAGGGTTGCTATCTATTAATGTGTATTTTTAAACGTCATGTAACAGTTTTAGGGTGTCGCTGATTTCGAATCTAAGGTCAGAATTTTAAAATTAAAGATGGTGAATAGGGTTGCAGCCTTAATTTTTTTATTTTTACAAATTCGGGGCTGGCGCGAACTAAATGGGTCGCTGAATCCGAATCTGTTGTCAGAATTTAAAAAATTGTAAAATTTTGAAATAATAGGGCTGCCACCTAATGATATGTATTTTTAAGAGTTTACTTAAAACATCATTTATCAGTGTTAGGAGGTCGCTGATTTCACATGATGTTGGCAACTCTTAAAAATACATATTATTAGGTGACAAACCTATTTCGAATTCGAAATTATAAAAACCCCTGAATTCATAAAAATAAAAAATTAAGGTGGCAACCCTATCCACCATCTTGAATTTTAAAATTTTATTTAAAAATACATATTATTAGGTGGCAGCCCTATTATAAAAAATTACATTATTTTTAAAACCGCAATATAAGGTCTATTTGAGTATTAATTTGTAACTCGCATTATTTAAATTCATATTGCCCAAAAACTAAAATACTTGACATGACCAGAAGCAGACAAACTAAAGCAAAAACTTTATGATCAATATTCATAAAAATATTCATTAAACTCTCTCAAACAGAATGGCACATTTATTCGCTTCGCAAAATAATGGTTTCGTGCTCATTCTTTTTGCTTTGTAAATGGTTTGAGAATATGGAATACTCTCATAGAATGTATAGAATGGTAAACGCACGGAATACATTCCTGCAGCTCTTTATACCATGTTCATGCTCATAAAAAAAGCTGCTTTTTGCATATTCGAACATGCTTTTTCGAACTGCGTTCATGCTGGCTTTTATTAGCATTAACTTTTATTTTGACGTTTGTGTGATGTAGCAGTACAGGCTAATCGCTTTTCCTTTGCTATTTTCTGGAATAAAATATATGTAAGTGACTATAAATGCTATATTATAACTAAATATCATATATAGAAATACTTAAGGCTCAAACATAATAGTCTTGAGCTGGCTGCAGCTAATATCAAAAATCAACGAAAAGCTTGCTCAAGTTCTGCCAATTACTCAATTTGACCAAAATGACTTGAGCAAGCTCGTCCTTAAGTCATTGAATAAATTCTCCAATTTGTATATCAATTCGTTTTGTTTGGTTTGTTCAGTTGAATTTGTGATAACAGGAATGAATCGTGAAAATAAGTTATTGTTAATTTCATTCAAATTCGTTTGAAAGAAAAAAACAGCTGATTCCTTACGGAACATTCGATTTGAATCGCTTTGGCTGCAGCCAGATCAAGTTAACGAAACTTGACGAACAGCTGTCTTGAGCAATTATGGGTTGTACGCATAATTTCTATGTATTCGTATAAAATTTGACATTAGCTGCAGCCAGCTCGAGCCTATTATGTTTGGGCCTTTACATTCCTTTACTCATTGACTTTCTTTGATTATATTTGTTATTGACATAGGATAAAAAATTAACTGCGAATTTCAGAAGAATCGATGAAACATGGGGTGACACATACAAAAAAGCAGAATAAAAGTTGCAGTAAGTTGGGTTAAGTTGCTTTTTTCTAGTGTTATTTGTATGAAAAAAAGCTACTTTTATGTTGCGTTTAGTTGCGTTTTACGAAACTAGTTTAAAAAAAAACAAAAAATATAGAAGTAATGGGTGAGCGATCAACAATATAATCGTAAAATTTCAGCGTGTTTGCTCGAGTGAGAGCACATTAGTTATCAACAAAAGTGTAGAAAGAAGAATGTCAAATTCAGCTGTTAAAACTCGTTTAGCTGCGATAAACGACTTTAGGAAACTAGTTTTGACTAAACGACCTCTAAACATAGTTTAGCAGAAAATTAAACTACAAAAGCGATTTAAACTTGTTTAAAGTAAGTTTAAATTTAAACAAGTTTAAATCTGCCAATGTGTCACAGGTATAAGGCTCTTGGACAGACGCTGGATGCAGGTAATGTACAGCCATGCAAGTTGTAGATTACATCTTAGTTCACCTTGTCGCTCACTTTCCTTCTGGGTAGTTACGTATATTTTATATGTGGTCAATCAATGTTTCATTGTTTTAATATGGAGATTTTAAATGAGGGTAAATTTATTTATTAATTTCAAACATGTTAATTTCCATGTTTCGTTGGATACCAAATTTGTATATGGTTCCATGAAAAATAAAGGCCCTAGCACGTTTAAAAAACACGTCAATCTTAGAAATTTGTCCACTATCATATATTAGAAAGTCATTCAAATCAGTAAATCAAAAGGTACTTTTCCTTGTGGGTGCAAAATAATTGTGAATAGTTATTTCTATACAAAATGTTTGGAAAATATTGGAATATTACAAGATAATGTTTTCAGTTGTTATTGGAATCCATTAATCCAAATTTTGGTTTTGTTTTGCGAGTGAAATAACTTTACCTTCCGAATAATATTAAATATATAAAAATGCTCTGATCTATAAGTCTATCAAAATATAAAGCAAAAGTACTAGGCTTTTACAATATGCACTCCTATAATAAAACATACAATATCTGTTTATTTGAAAAATATTTTTTTAATATATAGAAAACTTTGTAGTTTATTATCTTAAAAGAAAGTTCCCTTATTCAGTCTTTAAATTTCTGACGAACACATCTTGGCATTGGAAACAAGTACAGCAACATGTTCAGGGCAGCTAGACCAACAGCAAAGGCACACGAAGCAGCAACATCAATTGTTTCCTAAGGAAGAATTTATATGGATGTATTCTAAAATAATTTGTTAATTCATATGCAATGGAGCTTACATCAGGGTCGGCCATGCCGAGACGTTCATGAAGAAAGACCGCTGGTTTTGGACAAATTATGGAAGCGGTGTCAGTACAATTCATTTTACGTGTTTGAAAAGCGATGCTGTGCAGTAACGAGGACACATAACGCGTGTGGGTTCCCCTAGTGTTATCCTGTAGCCAAGGCTGAAGTCCTTTATGTGAACTGAGGTATAAAATAAAGTAATAGGTTTAGTGAAATATTATCTTAATATCATATATGAAATCGATGGTGCGCCAATATATTAATGCATAACTTCTGATTGATTTCACTAACTGAGGAGCAAACATGCAAAACAAGATGTGTCACAAAAAAAATCTGAGTTACCAATGCGTTCATGATGGCTATGATCAGCAGAATAGATTTGCAAAAAAATTTAATAAAAAATTAGCTAACTCTTAGGAATGCAGCCCTACGAAAAATCACTTATCAACCAAAACAAGATTTCTTCACTAAAAATGTTTAAATGCTGTGTCAGTATATCTTTAAACTGAAAATTTTATTGAAATTTTGCTTCACTGTTCTTAACTGTTCTTCTTCTTGACCAAAAAGAAAAACAAAAAGAAAATTATGGATCAGGACCTAACGGATACCGCGGAAGTGAAAAATTCGAGTATTGGAGCGCAAAAGAGAAAAGTAACTGGAGGAAAACGGGTACTTGAAAAAAGAAAAAATATTCGCTGATAGAAGGTTAAAACACCTTTATTCAGTGCGAGCACAATACCAGGCGATTTTGATGGGCTTAAATAACACCAGCAGATGTCAAAGTAATCAGAAAGAATTTATACAACGATTCAAAGGAACAAAAGTTGGATAGAATAGTGTGGCAACCACTACTTTTGAATGAGAAGAAAAGACGACCACGGCCCATTGCCACCACAAAGAAAAATAGATTTTATAGTCTGCATTCCTGCAGTGTGAAATTGCATTTATTGCACAATGGAAGAAACAGTTTGCGGATGTGCAAGCTCTTTTTTTCAATTTTTGCCTTTCAAGTGTCATGGCAATATTGATTTGTTTACGATAAATAGAATTCGCCTTAAAATTAGTAGTAGAAAAGTAATAGAAAAAAAATTGGAGGCCATTAGACACAAAATTGTGAAGTAATTTCTGTTAGGATCTTCCATTGCTTAGCGAAATAAAGATAACACACTTGAAGTATGTCAACAACCAAGATTCTTACATGAAAAATTAATGATGGCATGTTTTTATTAATATATTCTTGATGAAGATTCTTGGCCAAAACTATGTGTCGCAGTAAGAGGTTTAAAATAATTTTGTGTTGAAAATGAAACAGAAGTCTTCCAGAATTAGGCAAAAAGGGGTGTTTCAGTTAAGAGTTTTAAAAAATGAAGACTGAAAGAACTTTCTCTTAGCCACAGCAAAAAAAAGGTTTCTTTGATTTCCCAACAATACTATTTATGTAAAAAATCTTGTTTTGAATGTTTGCTCCTCAATTATAGCCATATTTGTAATATATATTTTTTTGTTAACAAGGAAGGGTGAAACACAAGAAGGAGCAACATTACAAAAATTTTAAAAAATCGCTTAAACTCCTTAACCGTAGAGACACAAGAAAATATGGTGTGAAAAAAGTTTAGACAATAATTAAAACTACAAAAAAGATTGTAGAAGAATTTCGCCAACTTTTACGGATACCCAACAATAAGCTTTTCTACGTAACATGTGCAAATATTTACCATCTTGATAAAATTTCTTATGGATACTTAACTTTAAAAAACCCATTATTTTGTTATTTATGTTCTTTGGAAGAACTTTGACCTAGCTTCTATTGATCAATTTTGTTGTGCGCGTCATTAAGTATTTATACACAAATGATGGAGAACTCGTAGGTCCAAGTCTTATGATGACTCCGAACGGCTTATGTTCAGGGTGACCAGAAGGTTTTTGAAAAAATATGCTTTTTGTTAAAAAAATATGCTAAATATTCCACTTTCAATTTTTATATTCCACAAAAATATTCCACTTCAGTTTGAAAGATATATATCTAAATAAGTCTAAATATGCATATAAAAAAAAAACACAGAAGCAAGTTTAAAAACATTTATTTATTTGATTACTATCGCACTTAAATGTATTTTCTTCTCCTATAAAAAATTATAAACATTGTTATGGTTTTTTGAATTTTAAGTAGCGATACACAATATACAAAACTAAAATTCAGGCACATCTTCGAGGTCAATTCTTAAATTGTTGCTTGTATTATTATCATAGAAATTCGCATTTCTAAATTTTTTTATTAAGCTATCTGGTATTTGATAGGTATTACAACACTTTTTTTATACATGCAACCATGTTTTTACATTCAACAAATTATTTAAGAGTTTTTCTTGCATTCTATTTCGAATTTTCGTTTAAATAAGAAAGATTCAGATAACTAAAAATTTTCTCAACCTCAGCATTGCACAAATTTTGATAAATCTTCAGATTCCGAACTTTGATCAATAACTTTTTTCTGCTTTATTGTTTTGAATCCACATTTTAAAATAGTTAAAAAAATAGCTATTGTTAGCAATAATAGTGGTATTCACGATGTGGTGCATTTGTGATAAATTTTTGCAAAATTTACAATACTTACAACTTATTGTGATCGAACCTTCAGTAAAGTACATATTATATTTTTAAAATCAGCTGATTTTTGTATGTACTTCTCTTTGGCAATATTAATTTAAATCATCATTTAACTAAAGGAAATCATACAAAAATTGAAATGAAAGAATAAATTATATTAATTTTTATTAAACAAACTCACAGCGTAGCCTTTAGCTTGCTCCATGCTCAGTAGAAATGCTTGTACAATCAGCTGATCCCATACACAACGAAATTTACACAGAATACAATAGTGTTCCATCGTTGTATATTTTCCACAGGGTTGTATTTTGAAAACTGTGCATTTTGTTTTTGTTATATTACAAATTTTACTACAAATATCAAATTTATCAAAAATACACAATACAAGGGAAAATACAACACATCGTGAATACCCCTAATGTTTTCTGAAGTGAATTACTTACTGCTGTAACATAATCCATAAAAAATATAACCAAACAAAACTATAAGCAAATTTACTTCACTTTTTAAGCTGCGTGTAGTTATTAAATGAATTGCAATAAAATTGACAACGAAGAAGTTAACCACAAAATGAATTCCTTATATTGCGAAATGAATTCCTTATTTTATAAAAAAAAATATGCTTCCCGAAGTTTAAATATGCCAAAGTGGAATATAATATTCCACTCTGGTCACACTGCTTATGTTTTCAAGAAAATTTACATGGCAATTTTTACTCTCTGAGGTTTGCCATTGTCTGCAGAGAGGTGACTGTCGAACAGAAATATAATTTCATGCGATGGGCGACACTTGGCTCATAGGTTACGAATACCCTTTTTTTTTATTCTGCCAGTGCTATCGCGCTCTTCCTCGCCTCTCAATGCAGCATCCATTATCCTCAAGGGACCGCCGCTTATTTATTTAATGGCGTTGCACGTAGAGAATATTTTGGATATTCGACTATTTCAAATTCCTCTACAGCAGTGCTCGGCACCTCGTGGCAGCGCGGGTAAAGAGCTTTTATGTCGCCACACGTTATGCATGGCTGTATTAAAATCTCTCTGCTGGCAGGCGGTAGAATGCCGACCACTGCTCTACAGCCCACTTACTTTTAAGAGGTTTTTCCTTAAATTAGAAACAAATGCTGAGAATATATTTTATTTACAAAAATTACAGCCATAGTAAAAAAATGCATGTTAATATTTAAAAAAAAACAGGCATTTTTAGAAGAAACTAGTATCGCCTCTGGCCGAAATTCGACCAACTTTCTGAAATTTCAATCGTTTTTTTCTCATTCTGACCTTGCCTTAAAAAATGTGCTGTACTAAGAAAATCTTAAATTTCAATAAAAAAATACGTTGTACTGAGAAATGCTACAGCTATCGAGATATCGTCATAACTTTGATGACAAAATAAAGGTAATTTTTCAAAATTTACTATTTCTAACAAATTTCACCATCTCAATATGTATTTACACTTGTTACATAAAAAAATGCTTATTGTAGAGTATTCGTAAGAGATAGTACAAAATGTTTTTTGCACATTTTATCAATGTCTACAAAAACCTTTTTCATCATGTTTTTCCATCTCTTGCAGCTTAGCTTTTATTTAATAAATGCTCTTTTTACGCTCATATTTCAGGCCGAAGGTCACCAATCAAAAATGCAATCATGCTGTGCAGCCAGACCTTTCCTTTGATTCCTCGTTCACTATTCTACCTCTTCCTAGCCCTGGGATTCCTAAATAAAATTAGTATAAACTTTCAACGTTAATATTTCGGGTCAGAGGTCATGTTACGTTAAAATCTAACATGATTCGGCACATCTATGGTGCAGTACCTTTCAAATGATACACGTTTCATTGCCTTTATTCTAAAATAAATATCAAAAAGTGTACAACATTTAATGTTTGCGTAACTTAATATATAAAAGGCAAGTACGCTGCTCTGTATCCAATATCTATCAAACTGTTCAGCCTGAAGGTATGCACATTTTAAAACATAAAAGGCAATCATGCTGCTCCGCACACAGTATTTCTCAAATTTTAATGAGAGACACACTGTTCTTAAAAATGTTCAGCCTGAAAGTATGCACAGAAAATATATTTGATACTTATCAGTGACAATATTGGGATTTTACAATAGTACGTTTTTGATCTAACTGCCTCTTTTTTTCATCCTTTTATAAAAAAGTTATGACAAATTTAATGAAATACTTTTGAGTCGATTTGAGTCGATTGTACCAAAAACATAATTGTATCAGCCGCAAAACGACATCTGAGCAAAACGACACCTGAGTTGCTACGCATATATAGGTTGCAAGGTCAGTTTTTAAATTTGTATACGAATATGATTATTACCAAACTCGACTTTTTGCACTTTTGCACTTGAACTAATTTTTCAACACTGCTTTAATACGCTAAGTGCTATTTAAAGTGGTACATTTATATTTTGCAAAAATTAAGTGTATAAAAAAATCAAGGCTCCAAAAAGGAAGTGTGCGGAGGACCTGTCGTAGCACAGGCTTTTATACTAGTTAATATATAAGATTAAATCTGTAACTCGAGTTTGGTTGCAAGAAATAAATCGGAATTATATTTATACTATTGAGTGACATATCTTCCTTACATATAAAGTTCACACTGGTAGTCCGTGTGTAACAAAAGTTACAACATTTTTATGGAAAATTAGCCTTTTCACTTCCCTACATCACCATTTACTACTTTTTTTTAACTGGCATAACTCCATAATGGAGAATTCCACCAATGGAAATGCCATGAAAGTATCTTATTAAAAAGCCTTTGCATAAAGCTTTATTAAAAAAAGTTTTGTTGCAATAGCATTTTTAGCAAAACAACCTCAAGAAAACACAAAATTAACCCATAACTCCAAAAGGGGGTCAAAATAGACCCCCACTTCCACTACATTTTATTACCTGTTTTTGCATTCCTTACTGGTTAGACATCTTGGAATAAATTTTAATACTTTGCGCGTCATATATGGGCGTGCATATTGACCACACAAAAATTAAATATCGGCCAAATACTAAATTCAATTTTTAACAAAAATATGTATTGAAATTTAATGCTCTGTTTGTATTCATTTTTAATACTGATTTTGTATTTAAAATTTAGTACAATATTAACCATAGTATCAAATTGATTTCAAATAGTATAAAATATCGTTGTAATATATGAACTGTGTTAAAATTTAATTCAAAATTGTATTGAAATATAATACAACGTGTCTTAAAAGTAAAATACAACATTCACCAAAGTATAGAATTGAGTTCGAGGGTATAAAATTTAATAATATTTGAACTGTTTTAAAATATAAAACAAAATGTATTTAAATATTTTGCAATCAATTGAGAAGTATTAAATTTAATACTTTTTGTATTAAAAATCTTTCTAACACTTTGTACTAAAATTTATTCCAAAATTTTTTTACCGTGTATCATTTAAAATCATAAAATAATTTTTTTCCGTTTAACTTGTACGGGACGGTCCACTGTGCGATGTGCCTTTACAGATTTTTTAATAAGACAGAAAAGGACATAACAACGTCTGCCGGGCCAGTTAGTATTAATATAAATTGTAGATGACAGAAAACTTACCGTACCGTGCCACTGGCCAAGGCAATGCTAATGCATAAGATGTAAGTGACCGCTATGGCCGCATTATATGGGATCTTTACCACCAGCAAAAAGGTTATTGTTAACTGCTCTGCTAACACAAAGCTAGACCAGAGCGCTACCAGCAAATAAACAAATACGGTGCCGTCAGGGAATTTTGGGTCCAATAGCAAGCTTTTGGGGTAGGTGAAACAGGTAAAAACATTTTCATAGAACTGCAATATATTGTTGCTTACGGATATACAACACAGCTGGCCAGCACTGATGAGAGTATGGAAAACGGTATGGAAACTGAATTGTAGGCTATCAACAAGGTAGCACCTGAATAGAGTCCCTCGGGAGTATCTTGAGAGAATCGTTTGCGCCATATTGGATCTGATCAAATATAAAAATATTTATGACGGACTTTTGTGTAAAAATTTTGACTTACATAAAATTATTGTTGTTAGTATGCCACAGCCGTAGGCTAGTCCAATGATATTCAAAATCATGCCATTTTTGCTAAAGAAACCGATAGCATCGTCCTTTGAGTGACCGAAAAAAAATTAAAACCATTTACAATAGGGTTTTATATCCATAACTTACCCCCATATTTGAGTAAAACAGCCACATCAGAGCCATGGCAATTGGCAGTAAGAACAAACGCAAAAACATGGCTTTTATACCAGCTAGACCACAAGAAAAAGTGGAAGCTAACAGTTTTCTAATACAAAATATACAAAAAAATTAAAAAAAAACTGACTTCATGAGTTTTACCATAACGTACAAATAAAGCATAACCCAAACTTTTAGTTCTCCTGGCTTGCCATAAGCCAAAGGAACCTTGCCTGAACCCATTGTATTAAGTGGGGCATCGGATGTATGTGTCTCTCTAGAGAAACGTTCAACAAGTGCTTCAATTTGTTGACTGGATTCCAGAAAACGATCGCGACTTCTGTGTTTGAAGAAAAAGATAATCGTAAGATATTAAAAGAAACCAAATTTGATAATATTGAGGCTCACAAACCTGCGATCCACCGTGGACAAACATAAGTAGTACATCAATGGATTTTCGAGTTGCGGACAGGGAAATCCGATGCCATGAAAATATTCCAACATGGCTCTAGTACCTCCCGAGTAGACAACTCCACCGAGGCATAGAAAAAGTGCACGATCCAGAAAGGGGAAAACATCCGAACGTGGCTTTTCCAAGGATAGCAAAATGCCACAACCCGTTTTCTTAGCAGTATTAGAGAGTATAGAGATAAGTAGGTAGGCACTCAAGGGATCCAAGCCCTGAGTGGGTTCATCGAGCAGCAACATAACTTAAAGAAAAGCAAAATCAAGGTAAGCAGTTTTCGATAACAAAAAAAAAAAGCAAAAGATAAAAGCAGCAAACCTTCTCTATACCTAGTTAGCTGTACTTACCAGGATCTCTGACTAACTGTATGCCTATGGCCAGTCGGCGCTTTTCACTAATATTCAAATACTCTACACGCTTGTGTGCCACTTGGGACAAAGCAAGATCAGCCAAAACTTGACGCACCTTGGAGCTCTTCAAGTAACCGGATAGCTGCGTGAAAAATATTTTTATATTTTTTTTTAATTTTGAATTGAAACAAGCGTACTGCTTGAGAGTACTTTTTATGGTGCAAGACCAGTGTTCTCCCAAAAAACCAGTCTTCAGTGTGTGTGAGCTCAAACAAGGTTATCAACAAGACTTGATGTTTGCAATTGCAAGCATTGCAATCCAGGAAAGTAGATTAAGACTTTCAAGTAATCCACAAGACGTATGGGAGTTGCAGTTGCTTCAAGCAAGGGATTATTTTTGTTTAAGAAAAATTTTACGAAAATAATTCGTATCTCCCTCATAGTCCGTAGAGAGATGAAATGTATCTCCAGCTCCTATTTTTACCCCTCCACAAATTTTTTTGAAAAAACCCACTCCCTAAACTCGATACTTTTTAGTAACGAATATTTTGGTATGGAGTATTCCTCGATACTCGATGCTTTTTACTCGAAACTTTTATACTCGATTCTTTTCTAAGAACCAGCATAATTTCGCAAGCGAACATTTAAATAGCTGTTTAGCGCTTAATGGTATCTATTGTTAAAGAAAGTTTTAGTTAAAAATACATATGTACATCTAATTTTTAATAATATTTTTTTTTTATTTTGAGTTATTATCAGTATTAAAAAATTTTTTTAGAGAATAATTTATCAAATTCAAAACTGAAACATTTTTATAAAATTAATGCCCGATTTCACCAAGCTCTTTTAAATATTTAACAGTCTGCTTTTAACGTTAACAGACTCATAAGCTATCTAGTAAAATAGGTGCTGGTTTTTGTTCACTTAAAATTTTTAACGACTAAAAATTCATAAAATGTAATTTTCATAATGAAATTCATAAAATTTGTTTTAAAAATATTTAAAATAAAAAAAATATTTACAATTGACATTTCGTAAGCAAAACAAGTACAGTCGGCGAAATAACTATATGCGACAAGCGAAATTTTACTCCCCCTTAAAAACAACTGACAAAATATATTTTCTATGTTATTATTGTTAACATGTTTTTGTAATAACATCAGTAGAAATAGATTTTTTCAGAATATTTATTATATTAAACTAAAATACAAAGGATTATTTCTAAGCACAAACGAAATAATTATATGGGACATGAGTTTAAATATTGTATTATTTGATTGTAAATACGTTTTAATTTTTTTAATTCAAGCCTTAGTAAGACCTCCTCTTTTATTTATTACTTCTTGCAACCTGTTTGGCATGGAGTTTACCAACGTTTGAAGAATAGTTAGATCCAGAGCGTCCCATTCAAGGATAATTCGTTTTATTTAGCTCCGCCAAAAGCAGCCCACATCATTAGAGATCCTCCTTTAAAGTTTTGGGCATATCGAACTTCACGATCTCGACGTATATAATACCTCCAATACTTCTGGCAACCATCAGGACCGTCTAAATTAAATTTATTTTCATCACTAAATATCACTTTTCTCCATTCCTGGTCCCAAAATTTGAACTTTTCAGCGAAAACCATTCTCGCTTCTTTATTACGTTGCAGAAGTTTAGGTTTCGGCACTCGATTTTCATAATTAATGTTTTTATCTGGTGCTAAAATTTGCTGAATCCATCTGGTAGTGATAGGAAGAGACAGCTTATGCTTTATTTGGGCAGGGCTTATCTGCTTATTTACAGCTAATCGCTTTATTTGCCGCTTTACCCTGTTGCTTACGAGTGATGGTCGACCAGTCCGCTTAGTTTTTCCGTATTTAGTAGGGTTTTTTATAAAGTTATGGATCATGTTTTTGTGCCGGTGCATTATTTCAGCAATTTCACTTCATGTTTTTCCACATTCCCTATATGCTAATATTTTGGCCTGCTCTCCTGGCGTCAAAGATGTTCCTAACGGCATTTTTACGTTTATTTTAACACATCTTAAAAGTCGCGACAATGAAATTTAATTTTTAATCAACTTAATAAAAAACTTAACAAATTCAATGCTTACGACACGTGCCAAGAGCTTCGACTAAGTTTTCACATATAATTATTTCGTTCAACAATGCCGCTACGACAACAAAAACTATGTTCTAACCGGACTTTGCACAAGCAACAACGAATTGTTTCTATACCATTTTAACAAAAATACTTGCATGCTTAATAAACTACAACAAAAAAGACAATTGCTTTCGAGAACTTTGTAAAAAATCCAATTTATTCTTTGTCACATATAGTTTTTTCGCCGACTGTAGCAACGATATGAACAGGCAAAACTTTTTCAAAATAATATATGGTTTTTAATAAAAAACTTTTTTTTTAGATTTTTAGCTCCAGCATCATCTTCCTCATCATCTGATGATGAAGGCCAGCCACAAATTGTGCGTGCCCGAAATTTTCGACAGCTTCTAAGCCCTATGGAGGCATACGACGACATCGACTTTATCAGGATCCTTTAATTCAACAGGAACTTTTAGCAATGTGTGGCAGATATGTTCAATGATTCTAAGCCAACAGTTTGCCGCATTGTGTAAAGTAGGGCCGTGCAGAGTTCTTGCCCGTGCGTCGACAGGGGGCAGGCAGTACACTTTGTCGCCTGCTGGATGAATTCGGGGGTGAAGCAGAAAGAGGAACGGAAAATTGGGAGGATGAAGAGGGTAGATATACAGAACCCGTGAGAGCAAGAGCATGCTGTTATGAAATAGCAGTGTTGCACATTCTGCATATTAAGACGATTTTTCCTTAAAAGGCTTTTTATTATTTGACATGGCTACAAAAAACGATGTAGCTTTGACGTATAATTACGTCTTACAGCGCGGTTTTTCACGAATTTGTTTTTGTTTAAACTTTAGGGTAAACGTACAGCATTTAATATTGAATGTTCAAAGATAAAAGAATATTGACCAAAGTATATAACTTTTTGCAGGTACCATTAGAACCTCACACATTGTAGAATATCAGGCAAATTTTGACTTTTATTTTGGCGTAAAATGACAAAAAACAAAAAATATATGGTCTTAAAAACTTACTTGATCTAAAGCTCACAATTTTAATTCATGTAATAATTTCATAGATCATAAAACTAATTAAAAAATATTTTTTTTCCTCAAAATTTTTAAAGTCAAAAGATTACTAAAATTGTTTGTTTTTTATGACAAAATGCATCCTCGATACGGTTACTGTAATTATTTCAAAGTATTTACGATTAAAGTTATAAAACGCCCGATTTTTTATCTTACTGAGGATGCAACATTGATTTTGGGCGGCTCTGAGCGCAATAAGAGCAATTATAATTTTCGCAATACAGACTAATTGCTCATACTAGGGTTACCATGCCACTATTTTTTTGAGAATGCAAACGATATAATTTTAATTCAATATTTAAATACTACTTCTATAAAAAATAATATTACCCTATTATTTATAATATTACGATTTAAAATTATAAAGAACTTCTTCTTTAAACATGACATTAATGTGAAAAAAAATTTAATTTATGAAATGAACAATTCAATTAAAGCGTTCAGCCAAAAATTAGTTTTTTGGCATCGCTAACTTGAAGAATATAATTTTAATTTTTTCCCTTGCCTCGAAACGCTACCTTAATCGCAAGATTTGAACATTTAAAAAATAATGTGGAAGTAACTGCATTGGAAATCAAACTACGCTAAGGTTCCCTGAAATGTGTAAAAAAAGTGTTTCATATAACCTTGTTCTCAACAGGTATTATTGTAAAATAATAGCAGGATCGGAAGCACATTCTCCTGCGAGCAACTATTTTCTATAATGAAAATGCAAAAAAAAAAATGCAAAACTGCCGTTTCAGAAGTCCACTTTCTGATATGAGCTTGGGATTAATAATGCGCCTTGCGTCCATACGCAGAATTTAACGAAATATTACAAAAATTGTTACTGTTTTTATAAGCCAAGATCTTCTCAGCGCAATCGTGACTCAACCCACAAATAAATTATTATTGTGCTGACTGGTGTAATTAAATGTACGAAACGAAACCAAAATAGTATTGCATACTTGATTTAAATTTTGTGGTTTGAGCCACTATTGCATTGAGTAGCTCAAATTCGAATTAGTTAAATTTTCTTGTAATAAAGCAATACAAATAAGTTGTTTTACTTAAATTGAAAACAAACAACCAAAATAATTTTTATTTTTTAAGACGCGTTTTCACAGTAAATTTCTATATATATGGGATATAAGGAACTGTACCTTGACTACTTCTTTGTTTTTATATCATTATTTTTGGAAATTTCAATTATATTAATCATATTGAAAAAATATTTTAAGTCAGTTCGAAATTAAATTTTAAATAAAGAACATATTGTTTTTATATAATTATTCCGATATACTATAATTATTAGATATACTATCTAAAGGTGAGCTTTAAACGTTTCTTGCAGAAAAAGATTGATTGTGAAATCGTGGTTTTACTTGAAGTAAATTAAGAATGTTAAAGTTGTTAAAAAAACAGTTTTAAAACCACAATATTATTAAACTTAATTTGATTTTACACACTAACTGTCAATTATAAGATATTTTTATAACTTTAATAAGATATTTAGCTTAAATGTATAAAGTATTTATTAATAAAAATGTGGTAGGCCTGAATACATTAGTGAGCTCAATTATGACTTTTGTCAGCAGACTCTCACACTCACCATCAATGCTGCCAGTTCAGTTACTTTATAGCTAGATTCAGTTTATTTTTTAGAAAATTGTATTTTAGCTCCTAGCTACTTTTTTACCTTTTTTCTTTTGGAGCTTAGCTATTTCTAGCTACTACTTTTTTTGTTAATAAAGGGCAATATTCAACTATATTTGAAAATTAAAAAAAAATAATAATCAAAAATACCTATGTTCAATGTAATATACATACAATTTTATCAATTTTCTTTAATTTTGTGAATTTAAAATTGAATAAAGATAGTCTTTAATAATTTTTATGCACCAATTTGCATTTAAAAATCAATCAATATGATTGATAACCTGATTAATATGATAAACTGATTTTTATAAACCATTTTTTAAACTATTTTTTTAGCTTAAAAAAACTGATTAGCTCTTTTTAGCTACTTTTGTTAGCAATTTTAGCTACAGGCTTAACAGCACCGATCACGATATAAATGGCGCTTTTTGTAAGCTCTTTCTCATTCGCTTCGTGCATATCCATCCTTCATTTTACCACCGAATTCCTCCAGCACATGCCATCGCCCGTGCTGCTTGCTAGGGGCAGGCAGAACGCCCGTATGCTCAAAACGCCCGTACGGGCGACTGTGGACACCCCTAGTGTTAAGGGTTACGCATTACACATCAACATTAGGTATGGACTAGTGTTGTATGGAGATCCTTAGTAACAAGATTTGGATACGCGGCACCCTATTTTTGTGAGGTTTATAAAAAAATGCATGAGCCAAAAAATGGGGAGGTGGGGTGGGGGTAAATGGCTCCTCATCGGGGTCAAAAGTGGGGGAAAACGAGACAAAATACACGAAACGCTTCACAACTCTCGCCGGGTCGCTCCTAGAGGGGTAAAATCTAAGACCGATCCCTATTATTTTTCCCCTTCCCACAATTTTTATGAACATACTAACCCTCTATCTGCGCTCCTTAGGGTGGCTCCCATACTACAATAAATATTATTTTTTATAAAATTACCCGCCACCGCCCTAACTAGCCACAGAGTGCCCCTAGAGGAGTCAAATATATGACCGACCCCCAATATTTTTGTTACCCCAGCAGTTTTTAACAACATACCTAGCCTCCATCTTTAATCATTAGGGTGGTCCCCATACAAAAATTTTTAATTTTTAAAAAAAAATTTTATTACTAATATAAAAACATTTTTTTTATAATTAATACAAATATTATAGTGATAATTAAATTAATTCATTTTTATTATTTTTTATTTCAAAGTAAAAAATGGCATTAACATCGACGGGCATTGCGAGTAGTTTGAGATCACATACGGATCTCTTTTTGATCGGACAACCATGCTCGAATATAGCGGGAGCAAAGTTGCCGTCTAGACAACAAGTGCTTAGAATGTATTTTTATGGTACTGGAGTGCGTAAAATAAGTGCCGACGAAAGTGGTTCTTTGGTAACCGACACTGTCATGGTTTTTTGGCGCCAAGCATTTATTCCGACTTAACAAAGGAAAAATGTGAAAATAAAGGTGAATTCTTTGGTCGCAGAATGGTTAGCCTTACAAAAGAATACTTTAAGAGGTGGCGAAACACAAAGAAAAAAGGAGGCTGAGTTTGTCGAGAAATTAGATGATCTTTTTGACATCGCACATGCAAATGTACTCGAAATGGTAACCAACCAGGAAGATATTGCTTTTTTGCAACTGCAAAGAGTAAAGGGGCGTCAAGGATGCATGGCGGGTGTTGACAAGATTTTAGGTAAAAAACAGAAAAGACAAGCGGAACGAAAAGGGCTAGAAGATAAGCGGAGAAAACGCGCAAAAATTCAAAACGAATCTGCAGTAGCGGGTAACTACGATTATTACAATAGAAATATAATTTTACAGTGTAATTATGATATTTACAAATGTGTACTGTGTAATTTCAGTTGGCAAGATTTCATCCACTGAATCTAGTGAATCAGAAAATGAGCTCGAAACTGTCGATGATGCAATGGTTTCCTGTAAGAGAATACCAAAAGAAAAAAGAGGCGCAATCAAATGCATTACTCCGGATCTTGTGTCTGTTTTCGATAGATTGAAGACATCAGACGTAGCAGCAGTTCGGATATTGATTGCTGCTGCACGAGCTTTTCAACTTGATCCAAAAATGTATGTAATCAATCGAAAGTCCCTTCGACAAGCCCGAACCAAAAATAGACAGCAGATTGCTGCATTTTTAAAGGAAAACCCACAGGTATGCCATATTATATAAAAATTATATTTCTGTAAAACTTAGCACGAGTAATTTTACAGATGGCCGAAACAAAGTTTTTCAATAGGGCTATTCCCGATTACGGGCAAATAGCGTGGCATCGTGGCATTTGCAAAATATGATGGCAAATATTTTCAACATAACAACAAAATGTACAGATTTGCATTTGCCCGACTGTGTCAAATTTGCAACACTAAAATCGCATTGCAAACAGTCGAGCATGGGCAAAACTTGTTTGCCAATCAATCAGCTGTCACATTTTAACCAAACGCCGCTAATAAAACAAAATTAACAGACTCTGATATGGAACTGACTGTGATAAATAATGCACTTTGATAAATAGTAATGAAAAACTCCACAAATACTGTTCGTGTTGTTTTTTTTTTCCTCCAAAACAGCTGTGAGTTTTGTTTGCAACAGTGATCTAAAAAGTGTGCTCACAGTTGATGGCAAATATTTGGTAGGGCATACATTTGCAAAGCTATTTGCCCGTAACTGGGAATAGCCCTAATGTGCACTGGGATGGCAAAATGTTGCCATACTTGCAACGCACCGATAAAAAAGTTGATCGTCTTCCTGTCATCGTCACATACGATGGAAAGGAGCAGCTACTTGGCGTGCCAAAGATACCGTCGGGTCAAGGTAAAGGTAGGCGTATTGCGGATGCCGTTTACGGGCTTTTGCATGAGTGGAAAATCACTGACCGTGTTCAAGCAATTTCATTCGATACCACGTCAACAAACACTGGCCAATTTCAAGGTGCGGTAATCTTTTTGGAGCAAATATTAGAAAGAGATCTTTTCTATCTACCATGCAGACATCACATTTATGAATTGGTATTAAAAGAAGTGTTTGAAGCTGAATTCGGTAAAATTTCTGGGCCAGGAGTGCCGATTTTTTCCCGTTTCAAAGGGCAATGGGAAGACATTAAAGATAAACTTTATACTTCTGGCATAGAAGATGCAACGGTTGCAGAAAAAATACCAATCAAAGTTCAAGACGAGATCAAGTCTTTTTTTTTTAGCGCAACTGAAGGAAAAGCAACCAAGAGATGACTATAAAGAGTTTCTTCAAATTATTGTTTCTTGGTGAAAATATTCCAAATTATCATTTTAGACCACCAGGAGCCGTCAGTCATGCTCGATGGATGGCGAAAGCCATATACTGCTCAAAAATGTTTTTATTCCGAAAACATTTCGGCTTTAATACGGACGAACTAAGTGGACTTCGCAATATTACCATTTTTATTGTTACTCTTCACGTCAAAGCTTGGTTTACAGCCACCAGTGCAATCGAAGCTCCATATAACGATTTTATTTTTTGGTAGCGATTTCTGATTGCGCTTTAATTGATGAGGATGTGGCGCAAAGATTGTGGAAGAGGTTCTCTGGACATCTTTGGTATCTAAGTGGTGAAGCTGTTTCCCTCGCATTATTTGATAAAAATGTTCCCTGCGGCACCAAACGTAAAATGGCGAACGCAATTATAGCATTTAAGGGGGAGAAAGAAAAATATGAGAAAAACATAAACAGTGAGGAAGACGACGACGTTGATGAAGCATTGGAAAAAGAATGCGATGACAATTCAGAGCACTGCGGTAGCGCTGTCAATCAAAATTGTTCAGCAAATATTTTTAGATTCAGAGGTGTGAAGAGAATTAACGTGACATCAAAACAAATAAGTAAAGAACAGATAAATAATGATTTAAGCCAATACGTAACAACTGAAACATTAAAATTTTTTGTGCGCTTTGGATTGTCGTTGGATTTTATTGCTACTGACCCAGAAAAATGGGAAGAACGCGAGGAGTACTAGCAAGCGATAGAAATATTGAGTAAATTACATGCTGTGAATGACGCTGCAGAAAGAGGGGTGAAATTGGTAGAAGAATATAACAACGTATTATGCCGCAACGAAGAAGAAAAAATATTTTTGCTTCAGGTTGTCGATGAAAATAGAAAGAAATACCCTTCTCATAATAAAAATGAATTAATTTAATTATCACTATATAATTTGTATTAATTATAAAAAAATGTTTTTATATTAGTAATAAAATTTTTTTTTTAAAATTAAAAATTTTTGTATGGGGAACACCCTAATGATTAAAGATGGAGGCTAGGTATGTTCTTAAAAACTGCTAGGGTAACAAAAATATTGGGGGTCGGTCATATATTTAACTCCTCTAGAGGCACTCTTTGGCTAGTAAGGGCGGTGGCGGGTAATTTTATAAAAAATAATATTTAGTATGGGAGCCACCCTAAGGAGCGCAGATAGAGGGTTAGTATGTTCATAAAAATTGTGGGAGGGGGAAAAATAATGGGGGTCGGTGTTACATTTCACCTCTCTAGGAGCGACCCGGCGAGAGTTGTGAAGCGTTTCGTGTATTTTGTCTCGTTTTCCCCCACCTTTGACCTCGATGATGAGCCATTTACCCCCACCCCACCTCCCCCATTTTTTGGCTCATGCATTTTTTTTATAAACCTCACAAAAATAGGGGTTGCAGCGTATTGAAATCGAAAACTCGTGCACTAGTCCAACCCTAATCAACATACATACGTCCGCACTTTATTTATATGCCACTACAACGTTGCCTTGTATTGGCTAACAAGATCGTGGTATTCCTTCTATAAGAAGTTTTTGGCATGTATTTTATTTGCTACAGCAAAACCATGTTAAATGTCATTAAAATTTAAAAATTTATTTCAATCAACGTCGAAAAATGTGACAATCACCTTTTATTTGTACTGTACTGTACTGTAGTCCTAACATAGTGTTTGTTAAAACTCATAATTTTATTTCGGTGAAATATAAATTTACCATCAAGTTAAATTTTAAAAGCATGTTAGCTACAAGAGCGTTCAATAAATGTTGATGAAACCGGGCATAAAGTAAACTTATAAACAGTTAAGGGAGGTTTAAGGCAAACCATTTTTTGAAAATAAAATTTTTTTTAAATTTATTAACTGTTAACTTAAATTGTTTAACTTTTCAAGTATATGCCAAAAGAATAAAAACGCGTTCTTATTGAAACATACTTTCTCAAAGCGGGCCACACTACTCCAAAAAATCTAACCGACCGATTTAAATGATTTTTTTTAGACTGTTCGTATTGAAATTCTACACATATTTTACCAAAATAAGCGTCTTTGAAAATTTGTCTTGTTTTTCCATGGTGGGGCCCGGTTTTCACCTTTTTTTAAGCACATCAACTTCAGCGCCATCTTAATAAATAAAAAACTATCGGGCCCGACAGACGTTTTCCTACCCCAATTCAACTAAATTCTTTGTGATCACTTTCATTTTGTGAATTTTTGAAAAATGTGGAAGTATCCAAGCAACGTGCCATACAAACCACACATGCCACACGTTTCCTTTTGAAGCTTCAATTCTTAACTTTCAAAACCGTCTTAAATAAAGCATTTTTATTTAATTTTGGGTGGTAAAAGGGGATGTGGTTATTTTTTATTAACCGAAATATTAACCTTAATTTCATATGTTGTATATTTGGTGGCCCAAGGTGTTTCCGTTCGTAAGATGTTAAGAGACACAGAACACACAAAAAAAAGCTTCGTACTATGTACAAACCAATTATTATATTCTACAAAGCTGTTTCTTCTTTTCAGCATACGAACGACTTTGTGAATAATACAAATGACCGTTTGTACATTGTACAAAGAAAAATTTGTATATTTTACAAACTCATTCGTCTCATCTACAAAAAATACGAACAAATATACGAACGCTGCTGCCACCTCTTTGTATAGTATCAAACAATGTTCGTTTAGTTCACAAATTTATACATTATAGATTTTTACAAACTAGCGTTTGGAGAATGTGCAAAGTTACGAATTCAAAAAATTTTTTATGCGGCCAACACTACAAACGTTTGTACTATGTACACAACATTTGTACATTCTACGAATAGCTTCTGTTTGTATTTCTACACAGATTTTATTCGTAATTTTATCCTAAATATTTTTTGGGTGCATGAACGATTGTGTGTACATAGAAGGGCGGTAAATGTTTATATATATAGTGACTGCTGGGTCCACTTATATATATAGTTGACAATATTTCCTTTGATGTTGTGAAGGACTTCGTCTATCTGGGATCCAGCATAAACTCAACCAACGACATCAGCATTGAGATCAAACGAAGAATAACTCTTGCCAATAAGTGTTACTTTGGGCTCATTAGGCAATTGAGAAGCAGAGCCCTCCCTCGACAAACGAAAATCACGCTCTATAACTCGCTCATCATGTCCGTCCTACTTTATGCATCACAAACCTGGAATCTGAGCAGTTCAGATAAAAAAACTTTAGGAGCATTCGAGAGAACGATTCTTCGCAAGGTTCCGCAGAGGACGAAGCTTGGAATATTTCCAACTGGTGCCAGCAAGCGAGAGACAGAAATGGCTGGCGCAAATCCTTAGATGAGGCCAAGACCGACATACGGTTGTAGCGCTAACTAAGTAGTAAGTAAGTGACCACTACTGGGTCTCATAGCACATATACACCAAGTTTCATTTAAAAACATGCAAAACTCGGTAACTATAATGCTTTCTGAAAAGTGGGCATAAATATATTTCGGCCATGCCCATTTTAAGCTGAGTTGCCGAGAGTTACCATACGAACTAAATTAAAAATTTTTTCCAATACAAAAAAATCGTCTTAAATATGGCATTTCAATTAATTTGTTGGCGGTTATAGGGGGTGTGGCAAGTTTCGTTTTTTCATTACTTGAGATATAAACCTTGATAACAGATGTCGTAGTTTTGGTGGCCTCACGTGTTATCGTTCCTGAGATCTTAAAAGACACTGCACAAACGATTTTGTGTGTAAAGAAGGGGCGGTAAAAGTAGGCGTGACAATATTTATATATAAAGTGACCACCACTTGGTCTCATAGCACATGTTCACCAAGTTTCAATATAAAAACATGCACAACTCAGGAATTACCTTTCGTATATGAATCATACAAAAAGTTTTTAGTACTAATTTTATTTTTTGGTGAAATAGAAATAAAAATCAATCAAAAATGAAAGTGCTGGCTTTGAAAGTGAATAAATCGGTCATGTTACAATGGATAACATTCCTTTTTTATTTTGATTAATTTTCCGTCCAAATTGTGTTCAATTTTTTTTCATTTTTCGTTTCCCTTCTAATTTTTATAATTTTCCAAACACAACCTTCACAAATTTCTTTATTTCGCAAAAAACTTTGGTAAGAATATTTGTTGTTGAAAAAAATATTCAAAACCAAAAATGACTTTTTTAATGTTTTTTCATATGGTATGCTTAAATGTAGCGGCCGTAGCCTAATGGGTAGAGTGCGTGGCCCCTAAGCTAAGGAACCTCAGTAGCCCGGGTTCAATTCTAGCTCAGACAGAAAGTTTTTTGAATTGAATTAATTTTTCTGTTCGGTAGTCACTTCTCTGCAGACAATGGCAAACCTCAGAGAGTAAAAATTGCCATGTAAAGCTTCTTGAGAACATAAGCCGTTCGGAGTCGGCATTAAACACGTTGGTCCAGTTCTCGATCATTTGTGATCAAACATTTAATAACACGCACAACACAATTGATCAATAGAAGTTAAGTCAAAGTCTTTCCAAGGGCTGCAATGGCCAGTTAATTTTTTGACGTAATAGAATAACGTCTTACAGCGCGGTTTGTATGGGGGTAATTTTCACAAATTTTTTCAAAGTGATATTTGACACTTTACCTTTGATACCTACAGCCTTTAATATTCATCGTACAAAGAAAAAAATGGCAAAATATCAGTTTTAGTGGTAATAAAACAAATATCTAATAAAATAGCAAAATCTAAGAAGATGAAAAATTCATATATTCGTATGAGAAATGCACAAGCTGCTTAGCTGCAGTAACTGCTTATGCTGTTTTTAAGGTTGTTGTTGTTGTTGTGTTTGTTATGCATAAATGTAGGGTTTATTTAAAATTTCTATCGTAAAAATTTAAAAACGTTTTCTACGATCGAAAAAAAGTCTATCATAAAAATGTAAAATTTTTTTTTATGTTTATTCATTTTGTATTTTTGTTATTTAGTTTGCATAAAAAGTAATGGTGAAGTGAAAGAATCATGACAATTTCTCAACTCGCTTTTGAGTTATACTCTCAAATACCCCGTTAAACATTGCCACAGCAACAACAGCGCAACCTACCAGGTCAAACTTAAGATGAGTTAGTCATCTGTAGTCATCTGGGTCTGTAGATTTAAATCATCTACAGACCCAGCTGCACACACACGCCAAATTTCATCAAAATCGATCCAGCTGCCTAGGAGAAGTTCAGTGACAAAGCCATGTACAGAAGAATTTTATGTATTAAGATATTCCCCAACAAGCGTTGTCCTGCCACCGTCTTTTATATATGCCAAGAAAAGTCTTTTATATTTTCACCATATTTAGTGTAGTTGCCGAACGTAGCTATATAAACTAACGGCCGTATTCATTACATTTGTTATGTACTCGTTAAAAACTGTTTTAGTAAGAACACAAACTATCCCTTAAAATGCTGTTTATGCACAAACGTATTTTAAGAGCATTTTAAGCAATATGGGAATTTTTTAAAAGCAGTAAGCAATACTTCATCAGCTGACAGCTTAACGAAAGAACTTAACGAAAAACAGACTTTTTGTCGAAAGATAGCTGATTTTGACAAGTTATGTTAGGCATTAAAAAAGCAAAAAAAGTGAAGTGAAAAGTAAACGAAAATACAAAAACAATGGACATGTTTAATATTTTGATTATATGCGCTTTAGTTGAAGAAGAGGATCCTTTTCCAAAGCGCCTAAAAATGTATAGAGCAAGGATCATCCCCTTTGAACACAACAACGAGGAGTTCCGGAAAAAATACAGATTCAGTAAAGACAGTATGCGATACATACTGTATGCGATGCTAGCAGAAGATGTCAATGGAGGCAAAAGGGGTGGAAAGGGACCACCGGAGTTGTAAGTTCTCTCTGCAGTTAGCTGTTCGAGTAGGAACTACGTTCAGGATGATTTTAACGATCGTTAAAATACTCTTAGAACGTTGATGCTAATATACGTTTATGCATAACAAAAAGTTTTTCACTGTATAACTATCGCTAAAACAGGTTTATGAATACGGGGGTAAATTACCAAATTTTAGTCTAATACCACCAAAACCGTCTAAATTATAGCATTTTTGTTGATTTGTAGGCGGCAAAATATTTTTCCCTTAAACCATTTTAGAACTCAAAACAAATCGAGTGCCAAAATTTGAGCTTAATTTAGTTTATGCCTATTGCCTACTTCACTTCATACTTTCCCCCTGCAAAAGGGGGGTAAACATAGTGCGACCACGCCCATTTTTAGTACAGTTGCTGAAAGTAATCATAGGAACTATTTAACCAAATTTTAATCTTAAACGACCAAAGCCGTCTGAAATATAGCATTATAATTGATTTTTGGGAGCAAAAAGGGGGCGTAGAAACCCATTTTTAGTACATTTTCTGGCAATAAAATAAAAAAATAAATTACCAAGTTTTAGTCTTATACGACCAAAACTGTACCAAATGTATAGTTTTTGAGGTATGGAATTTCAAACACATTTCACGACTTTTTTTTTTTTGTGTATGGATATATGTTAAGAAAAAATTTTTTTCTTTTTTCTTTACACTGATGATGTAAAGTTAACATGCAAATGAAATTTTTTGTATATATAATAAAATATAAAGAAAGTATCTACTTAAATATGCCTTAAATTTTATCGATTTAGCCTAAAATCTTCCTTAAGTTTATATTAATGTACCTACAGGCTGCAATTAAAGCTTTACTTATTTTCGCTAATATCTTGGCACAAACAGAAGCTCTTATGACCAGTAAAAGTGCCTCCCAGAATTGGAAAAAGCAGGCATTTCGGCGGCTAAATTAGAGAAACTCTTGACTCACAAAAGGTTTACAGGCAATCATCCCAAAAATTCCATCGTTATAAGAACATTAATTCCGGTTACTCTAGGCTCTTTGATTGGTAAAAGACTGGAATAAATTTTAATTCAGCATGAACATATATATCATTTTCAGCCATGTACGAATACAAAATATTTACTCAAGCTATTATATAAGATATTATTTCATTTCATCAGCATCGAACCTCAGCTAGCAAATCAGGATACGGTATCATGTCATAAAATAATGATTATAAAATAAATAATGGGGTTGCCACCTCATAATATGTATGTTTAAAACTATTAAAAATACATAGCTGCTCTTCACGAAAATGAATATGAGCACGTTTATTTTCTGAACAAAAAATTCTCTCATATTCATGAAGCCTCATGAGGGAACAAATACGAACTCTGATCGTAGTGCATTTCAAAACCCCTTGTAACCCCATTTCAAACCTATAAACGAATTGTAAGGGTGCTTTTTTTATCTGCATGAGAACTTTAAATAATAATACAAAACAAAACTATTGTTGGAATGAATTTTTTATTATTATAATCTAGTAGATAATCTCTTGGCATTTTTGGCTTTTCTTGGCTTCCAATTCTTTAAGAGTTGCTGGTTTGTCGGCATAAGCCAATGACTTAACATAGGCCCCATAAAAAAAGAAATCGAAAGACGTTAAGTTGCACGAACGAGGGAGCCAGTTAATAGGACCACTTTTGGAAATAAAGTTGTCACTAATTTGATTTTGCTATAAATTGATGGCATGGCAAGTTGCGCCGTTTTGTTGGAACGAAATGTATTCGGTGTTTACCTGATTCATTTTGAAAACAAACAGCCAGCATGGCTTGACAGCTCCTACGTCATTTCGAAAGAAATAAGGACCAATGATGCCGCCAGCATGTAAGTCGCACCAAACAGTCAATTTTAATGGATGTAATGGTGATTCGTTAATGGCTTGAGGATTGTCTTCGCTCCATATACAGCAATTTTGCTTATTGGCGAAGTTATTTAACCACAGCTTCATCACAATTCTTCGGTAAAAGTGCTCATGTGAACTTCGCAAACCGATTTATTTTTCAAAGTAAATTTCCCAAATTTAGTAGCGTTGTTCTGGCAATAAACGATTCATTGCCGAACCTTACTGAAGAGAAATGTCAACACAGTTTGACATTTTCAACTGTCAAACCATATATTACAACCATTGAAACTTCTCATACAGCTAAAAGAATGCCCTTTATCTTCAAAATTGATATTAAATATCCGAAAGCTATACCGCATTGGATGTGGACAAGTTTTTTACTAAAATTGAGTTTTTAGCAGTTACGGGAAAGGTAGATCATATCCTTACAAGTATTTACTATATTTAGCTATTTTTCGTGTCTTTTGCATAAAGAAAAAATACAAAAATCATATTCATGGCGTTAGTATAGAATTGTATAAAAATATCCAAGTCAAATAAGTGTTATTTGTTTTCCTGCCCATTGTCCCGCTCACTTCTATGAGGAGAAAAAGATTTGAAACAGCTTAAATTACAAGTTACACACTTTAATACCCAAATTATTGCCGGCATTGGTAGCAAACCACTTGTTTTTAGCTCTTTAACACAGCGGGATAATTCACAGTTCTTAAATTTCTTATTTAATATAGAGAAAAACAAAAAGTATCGAGTTTTTTTCGGTATTGATTCCCCATCACTACTGGTAATTTTCTTATAAAAAAAAATGTCGGAAATATTTCATATCCGTGCTGAATTTACCCCTAGAGTGTCAAATGTTTGAGGTAGTCCCTTTATTTTTACACTCTAAACATTTCTGCGGACACACCTACTCCAATCTACCATTATTCTGGGGGTCCCGATACAAATAATAAAAAAGGTGCCGAAAATAGTTCATATCTTCTTCGAATTGAATCCTAACAGAGTTCAAACGCATGAGATGATCCAATTATTTTGCTTGTGCATCTGCCATTTTTTCTTAAAGATCCCCATACAAGAAAGAATATAATAAAATGTGTCGAAAATCTTTCGTAAGAAATCTAGGCCTCTAAAGGAGTCAAATATATAATCTGATCGTATTATTTTTTCACTCCTCCCCATATTTATTTCGAAGACACCGCTATCTAGTATCCTTCTGGTGGTATAGGGACTCCCAGATTTCAAGGAGTATGAAATTCAACAGAAGGGAGGCAGATAAGGTGTGGTTGTCTTCGAAAGAAATGTGGGGGGTACCAAAAGTAAGACCGTCTTATAGACTTGAACCCTCTAAAGTTCCATTTTTGACACTTTTAAGTTTCCGTATTTTTCAAGAAAAGTAGATAGATAGTGAAGGACATGTTGAGGGTGAACAAATAATAGGACCATCGCATACATCTAGTCCCTCAAGGGATCGATTCGGAAGAGAAATTAATAAATAATGTATTTTTGACACATTTTGTTTTCTGTGTGTATCCCGAGAGGGGTGGCATATAGAAAGTAAATGTGATCAGAAGAAATATTGAAGGTGGAAAATATAATACGATATTTAACTCCTACTGGGGTAAATTGGTTTTTATTTATTTTTTGCAGAGCAATTGGTGAATGTATCACGAAACAAGGGGGGGGGGGAAATAACAGGATTTCATCCCTTCTGACATTTCATCCCTTCTAGGGGTCATCTTGAAATTTTTGCCAAACATAAGCAATTGTGTATTGACGATTTTCATGTGTTCGCATCTCGCACCTTATGACCACCTAACTAGAAAGAAACAAGTCTTCTTGACAACCGTGTTTGAGGGAGTATGACTCAAACATCAAATAGACACAATAAGTAAAAATAACGAATAGATGACAAATTGGCCTCGGTAGTGTAAGACACTGATTGCAATTATATGACTGTAACGTACTATAGTGGGCGTGTAGTGAAGCGTCTGTGCCACGGTTAGTCCTGGTATAAAAGTGCAAGATTGCGTTACATATCCACACCGTTGTTGAAACAATGCCTTAGACAACGGTGAGCCATTGAGCAAAACTTGTCCACGTGTAGCGCCATCAGCGCGACGAGCTATTACATCGAGTAGAGCGCGTTTGCCGCTACCTTGGATTAAAAAACAGATGTATTTCAACTAAATTTATTTTTATTAAAAAAATTTGTCGTACCTTTTGAGCCTAATATAGCCATCACTTCACCACTGTGCACGGTAAGATTGACACCTTTCAACACAAGCGCCGAGCTGCCGCCACCATTGAAACAGCCTCCGCCATCAACCTAAATTTAAAAGCAATTAATTCAATAATTAAGACTAGATTAATAATATTGTTATCTAGAAAACTCAAAGTAAAATGCAAACAGAAATACCTAATAGTTCAAGCTTGGAGTAGAGCAATAAGCAAATTATAACTATACGAGCACTCTTTATGACTCCCTTTTTAAAATTTTCAATAAAGTTAATTGTTACGAAAGTCATAGTGTGACTTAGGTCAAATATTGTGTCCGACTATGTTGTACGACGACCTAGGATGAGGTAGTAATCGTTTCGCTTTATTTAATAGCAATAGTGATACAGAAAAAAAAGTTAATTTAGATAAGAGAAAAGACTTTCAAAGCCTTAAAAATCAAACAACAATAACAAATTTCAACAAAAACAACCAAACATCAAAATTCATAACATACAATATACAGACCTCAAGAATGTCGGCAGCACAATAGTAGCAGCGCGCCGGCAGAACTCAATGCTTACATTCTTGAAAATATTTTAAAGAGCAATTTCTCTGTTTCTGTTGTACTCTTTAATATCACTCAATTACTCTCTCCACAAACAGGCATAATATGACCCCTTGACCCCTTATACATTGGGCAAGACTTGAAAGCAAGGTTTTTGATTTTTTAGTACAAAAACTTGCAAGTTTAATCTTTCCCCTTCGTCTCCAAAACTCATGTAAACGCATAAGGGGTCCTTATACATTGGGCAAGACTTGAAAGCAAGAATGTGAGTTCGTAGGACAAATCGTGGTGAGTTTACGTGAGCTTTGAAGAAGTCCATCATCAGAATCCGATCACAATATGGAATCTCCATAATCTCTTACTCTCGTATATCAATATACGAAAGCATAGAAGATCTTTTATTTTTCTTTTTCTAATTATGGTCCCAAATTTCCATCTGTGGAGCATTAATGGATACCAAAATAATTACAACCAACTCAAATTGATAATTCGGAGCAAATTACCAAAAATAATTGCGCTTCAAGAAACACATTAGAAAAACAATCCACACCACTCTATTGTACCAAGTAACCAAGGGAATCGCATTTCTTGTTTCGAATGATATACCACAAAAAGCCACAAATTTTCACTCAAATATCTTAGCTATAGCTTTAGAAATTTATTAATTTTATTATGTATGAATTTAATTTATTTCATTCATACATTGCCCCAAACGATAACTTAAGCGAATCAGATCTTCATTCTCTAATTGCGTTTGCAAACATACCAATCTTACTAATGGGTGATTTCAATTCGTTCATCTACGTACAATGCAAAAGGAAAAGCAGTTTCAAATTTTATTGAACACAACAATCTACTTATTTTAAATGACAAATCACTTAATCATTTTTGTACACGAAATACCTTCACAAACATATCCCCTGCACTCAGGCCCGGCAAAGTATATGGGTATGGTGGGTAGTTATACCCACAAGGAATTTTGTGGGTGGGTAATAATCCACACAGCGAAGGGTCTTTTTCACCAATCATTAATTACTTCAGTTCAACTCAACGATTGATTGACTAATCTTCATTTAATTTACCAATTAGTAGTGTCGCTTTAAAGTCGCTTAGAAAACGACTCGGCGATTTTTTTAAACTATTAGAGCGATGCTCTGTTGGATATTGCGTCGATGTTGACACGGTCATAAACTTCTATTGCGACTTTGAAGAAGAAAGACTGTTGATAGCGATAAGCAAATGTTCATGAAGTAATTGAAGACACAGAACGATAAGTAAATTCGTTGATAGAGGTTGTTGACTTCCTAATAAATATGCATCGTAAATTCATACCATATGCATATGCACACCAGGGTCGTCATGTTCAAATGAAAGAAGATTTTTCGCACTTTTGCAACATAAAACTTAGATACATCTTATGATGTATCATAGATCACATTTAAAAGATCAAAGAACCAAGGCATGCGCCTTATACAAACAAGGTTTGGTCTTTGAGGAATTGATTGGAACTATACGTGAATTATTGACTAGGCGAAACAACCGTGAAAGACAATTTGAATTGCTTTTAACAGAGGCTAGTGTTATGCTTTAACCTCGACAAGCATTTTCAGCCCTTAGTTGTTCCTGTCCTTTAATTCCACATTTTCCACAATTTAGTTGTGGATTTTTAGTTTTCCATAATTCTTAAATGTAGAAAAGAACAAAAAAAGTGAAAAGAACCATGCCCAAGCCTGGATTCGAACCAGGGACCTCTGGGTTAATAGTCTAACGTACTCTCCACTAGACTACAAAGACGCTCTAAATTTTTACAATTGTGCCAAATTAATAATTCTAGTATAGGTTATAGCGACATTTATATATAGGTTTAATTTGTTTTTGTTAAAAAAAAATTTGGACCAAAATATCTTGACACCGGCTGAAAGCAACTCCTTTTTCACCACCTAGCGAGAAGAAGATGCATTAAACATATATTCTTTTCACAATAACTGTTTTAAATTGAGACCATTGTTTTTTTTTAAACGTGCAACGTCACCTTTAACAAATTTTTACGCAAGAAAACAAATATATAAATCCAAAAGCGTGATTCGTATTTTATTAGTCGCACCGTTTGAAGATTTCTTTTTGGGGTAGACGAACTACCCCACATGGGTCGAACGCGAGCTGTCGGGCCTGCCTGCACTCAATTTGGCAACATCTTGGCACGTCCTCATTAGCATAGAACTTTTTAAAAAAAATCCAAAGCCACAAAAATTCACTCCAAGGTTTTCAGCCAATCTGGCTGATTTGAAAAAATTTAAAACTTTGCTGAAAACCAACACCTTCGACTTTCCGACTGGAAACAACCTAAATCAATTAGTAGCTCTGTTTCAAAAATACATTTATCGTACAGCCATTCAGTCTATACCTCGTATCAGCACTAAACGTTCTTCTAAGCACGTATGCTGGTGGAATGCAGAACTTGGTAAGTTACAAAAAGAGAAACAAAAACTTTGGAAAAGAGCAAAATACAGTCCTACTTTACAAAATATATTAAGCAATAAAAAAGCAAACGCACTGTTTATACGAAGAGTAAAAAACAATAAAAGAACATCTTTCATACAATTTACAAACGAAATAAGTCCTTCAACACCATTAAGTCTTTTTTGGGACAAAGTTAGAAGCTTTCAAAAGTCGGAAAAAGTTCGAACATTCATACAATTGAAAATCCAAATGGAACAATTACTACAGATTCCAAAAACATTGCGAATACCCTTGCTAGAACTTGGTCAACATATCCAACGATAATAATATTCCGACTCAATTTCAACGAAACAAAAGAAATTTGACAGACAAAATTAAAATTAATTACATAATTAATAAATCTGCCAACTACATTGAAAATCCCATTTTTACTATAGAACTCCAATCTAGCTTATCTACCCTTAAAGGCAAAGCACCTGGTATAGAGCAACTGTCTTACCCAGTATTAAAAAATCTTAACTACAATAAAAGAAATAACCTACTCAAAATCAAAAATGACGTATTTAACAATGGATATTTCCCGTAACAATGAAAGATGAAATCTGTTCTACCAGTACCCAAACCAAAAAAGCCAAAGAACAAAACCGAAGGTTTGAGGCCAATTTCTTTGCTACGTTGCATGTCTAAGATTCTTGAAAAAATTGTGTCACGCAGACAAAAGTAGTTTTAACTGCGAATAAACTCTTAACCACCAGACAATCTGCTTTTAAATCTGGTAAAGGTACAATAGAAACACTATTAACTTTGGACGAACATATCTGCAAAAGCCTTTCGACCGAAAACCATTGCTTTATCATATCTTTTGATTCAGAAAGGGCTTTTGATAGTATCGGTATGCATTCCATAATTGATCAATTAATTTAATGGAAGCTTGGAGAAAAAGTAACTAATTTTGTTAAACAATTTATATCAAAAACAAAAATATGTGTCAAAGTAAATGGTATTTACTCTGACACATACTCTCTGCACAACGGTTTTCCACAAGGATCACCGATATCAGACACATTATTTTTATTTGCAATTAATAAATTAAGTAAAACAATAGATAATCAATTCCAGATAACACTGAGATTCCAATTGTTCGGAATGCATTCTTCCGACCATATTCTGCATAGAAGCTCGTTATGCGGCTTTGTTATTTTTAAGCCCAGCTATAACTGTCAGAACTTCATCATAGTCGGCCAGCAGAACCTCGACGCTGTCATCCGTAATTGGGGTTTCCGGGATATCATCTCTATTGGCGGGATTGTTGTCAGCGTCGCCATTTAGAAGCTTAGAGAAGTGTTCCCTCCATAACGTCAGTGTACTCTGGACATCTGTCACTAGATTCCCTTTTTCATCCTTGCAGGAAGAGGCCTCGGTTTTAAAACCATCGGCAAGGCGTCTTATTTTTTCGAAAAATTTTCGGGCCTCATTCCTGTCACCATACATTTCAATCTTCTCCTGCTCGCGCTTTTTTCCGCCTGAAAATACGTCTCTCTTTCCTCCTCTTCTCTTTGTATCGCTCCTTAGCAGCACGCGTTACAACCGACTGCAGGGTGGCTTTGTAGGCGGCGTCTTTCTTTGCAGTGGCGTCGCGACACTCCTGGTCGTACCACTGGTTTCGGCGAGGACAGTGGTAGCCACTCACCTCTTCAGCAGCCACACGCATGGAGTTGGAAATGTGTGTCCACTGCGCGCATATATCATAGATTGGAGGAGTTCTTTGAAGCAGGAGTGAGAGTCGAGTGGCGAAAGCATCGGTTGTATGTTTCGACTGCAGCTTGTCGACGTCTAGCTTTCTCTGTGTAGGGTTGCATGAAGCTGCGCATAGACGTGTACGGATCTTGGCTGCGACAAGATAGTGATCCGATTCAATGTTTGCACCACGGATCGTGGGTTCATCCAATACACTGGAAAAGTGACCTCCGTTGATCAAAACGCGATCAATTTGATTTCTGGTTTTTTGATCAGGGGGCATCCAGGTGGCTTTATGAATATTGAGATGCTTGAATCTAGTGCTACTTACGACCATGTTTCGTGCTGCGGCGAAGTCAATCAGCCTCATTCCGTTATCGGAGGTGTTGTCGTGGAGGCTGAGCTTTTCGAGTGTTGGACCAAATATATTTTCCTTGCCCACCTTAGCGTTGAACTCACCAAGCACGATTTTTACGTCAAAACGGGGGCAGCGCTCGTAAGCATTTTCAATGCGCTCTTAAAAAATTTCCTTGATCTCATCGTCCTTGTCTTCTGTCGGAGCGTGCGCACATATCAGGCTTATATTAAAAAATTTATTATGGCAAGCCGCAAGCACAGGTGTGAATCGCAGGACGTGGGGCCGTAGTCTCTTGCCAACTACAAATCCGCATCCAAATTCGTGCTTTTCCACATGGCCGCTGTAGTAGATATCACAGGGTGCATGCCGAATGCAACCCTGTCTCTTCCATCGCATTTCTTGGATAGCAGTGATATCAGCTTTGCATCTTTCCAAGACATCAGTCAGTTGGATAGAGGCACCTTCCCAATTAATGGTTCGGACATTCCAGGCACATATCCGTAAATCATTATCAGTTTTTCGTTTGCGGTAGTCGTCATCAGATTTGGGGACCAGTTTTCTTCTGTTCTTATTTGTTTTCATTGAAATGGGTTTTTACGGGTGGGCTTCAAATCCGACGCAAAACCTGTTTTAAGCCT
The DNA here is from genome assembly GCA_963920525.1 of Dichetophora obliterata. Taxonomy (NCBI): domain Eukaryota; kingdom Metazoa; phylum Arthropoda; class Insecta; order Diptera; family Sciomyzidae; genus Dichetophora; species Dichetophora obliterata. Next base: position 161,906,658 of record OY986435.1, read on the forward strand.
AGGGGGGCCCGCCGTTTTGATTAGCCGAAAAACTAACGGTTGTCAGTTTTGACGTTGGCCAGAAAACACCACGTGGAGGTTTGAGTCGACTTGAGGTGATTTCACAAGGGTTATGAAATCACCAGGTTGAGACAGTCAGACATGTAACCCTGTAAAGGTTCGCCTCTGGTTTTTTTTTTGTTTTGTTAATAAAAAAGCCAAAACATTTTTCCTGCTACTAGCAGAATTTGAGAGTAGAGAGTTGAACAGTTATGGAGCAATGAATTTCTTACGTCAAATATTTTGCAACAGCGGTCTTTTAATTTAGAACACATTTTTTACAACGTCACCGGAACGTTTTAGCAATAGGCAATAAACTGACAAGTTTAGAAAAGTAAACAAATTTAGAAAAGCACACTGCGGTGTGCTTCGCACGTGTAAGTTGCGGTTGAAAAATTAATTGCTACGTAAGTATTCATTTCTCCACTCAAATTCTGTATTAAGAAAAATGTTTTGGTTTTAATTTGTAAAAAAAAAAAGAAAGAAGAAAATTTTCGCAATAAAAATAATATGATTAAGTTTTAATGAACATCATTCGAAAAATAAAAAAGAAGCACATTATATCTTTGGCACAATTTTTTCTATCTTTGTCAGTTATTGCAGTAAAATCGATTGAAAAAATGCATTTTTAAAAACAGTACATTAAAAGAAGTGTGTTTTTTAATTCCTTGTTTTATATTAAAATAAAAAATACGTATCAAATATTTTCTACCAATAAATCATAAAAAAACTTTTATAGAAAAAAAATTTTGGTGGCCCATAGAATGTTATTAGTAAACTCCTTATGTAAATTGAGGTCGAATACTGAATTCTAAGACTGTGTGACCTGTAACTTCAAAGCTTTTTGCTATAGTAAATTTAAGTTGTATGGTACGTGCCACACCCTCATTTCCAATGCAAAACCATCTTTGCATCTTTGGTATGTGTTTAATAACTTCCTAAAGTTTCATAAAACCTAATTCCTAGGCTTTGCGACCTATAATTCCAAAGCCATTCGATATCGAACATTTTGGGTGTATTTGAGGTGCCACGCCCCTTTTACAATCAGAAACAGACTTCACAGGAATACTCTTCAGACTTTGCTACCGTCTCTATGAAAATTTCATAAAAATTGGTTTGGCAGTTTCGGAGTCTTAACGTGATATACACACATAAATTAATTTTTTTATAAAGATAGATTGGTGGAAGACGTAGGTGTGGCAGCATTTGTATAGATCGTAACCGCCATTTGCTCTCATTGCATCTACATACCAAGTTTCACCTTAGGAATTATAATAATTTCTGAAAAGTGGGCGTAGATAAAGTGCAAAGAAAAGTGTATAGGAAATGCTTAAGGGTGTTGAGACTTTTAAGGGTTCTATGGACTCCGTGGTTGGCAGTTTTAGAGGGTAGCTGATTTCGGAATTGATGTCAAAACATAAATTCAAGATGGAGGATAGCGTTGCCTCATAAATTTTTTTGTATTTCAGAGAATTCTTGTAATTTTGAAATTCTGACAACGGATCCGACTTCGAAGCTAATGTCACGGTTTTAAAATTTAAAATGGAGGTTAGGGTTGCCACCTAAATTTTTTCCGCAGTATTGCCACCTAGTAAAATGTATTTTTAAGAGTTTTAAACATCATTTAACAGTTTTAGGGGTCACTGATTTCGAATCTGATGTCAGAATTTTAAAATTCAAGATGGTGGATAGAGCTCCCTCCTTATCTTTTATTATTTTTACAAAATCGGTATTGGTGCGAACACTAGGTAAAAATAGGTCGCTGAATCCGAAACCGTTGTCAGAATTTCAAAATTATGTAATTTTTTCATAATGATGTTTAAAACTCTTAAAAACATATTAATAGGTGGTAACTCTATTATAAAAAAATTACATAATGTTGAAATTCTGACAACGGATCTGGATTCAGCTGCCCATTTTTACCTAGTGTTCGCACCAAAACTGATTTCGTAAAAATAATAAAAATTAAGGTGGGAACCCTATCCACTATCTTAAACATTAAAATTTCCAATTCAAATTCGAAATCAGCGACACTCCCTTAACACAGTTGATTTATGTTTAACACTTTAACTGCCACCATACAAAAAAAATATCGGGTCCTCCGGGCCATTTTTTTTTTACAGATCTAGTGTATTTTGGTATCAGAAAATCCGAACAAAATATCAGAAAATGTTTTTTCCCTATATTTCTGTGATATTTTATAATATTTTCTTGAGGCACAACATATGTACCTCACGGCCTAATGTATACGTCGTGAGGTACATGTGCTGTGCCTTGTTTGTATATTTATGCAATTTTGTTTTGATCATAGTAAATAACCATTTCGTCTGGCAATATTGAACTGCGTCACATTCTCTTGAATATATATACTTTTCTATACCTACCACGCTTCCTTATGGGCGTTACAAAAGGAGTGACAAAATTAATATACCCCAGTAAAAGGGGTTTTCTTTAATCGTGGGGGTATAAAAATTATGCGCTAAAGATAGGTTTAGGTATGCCAGGCCATGCGGAATTGAACTACGTTTACAGATTTGCATTTCGAGGTACTAATTTTAAACCATGAACTATAATGTGTAGTCAAATACGGAGGCACACGTGAGCCTACGTGGACATTTTATTGAGGCACACCGTATGTTCCTCATGGCAGTTAACGTGTTAAAACTCTTAAAAATTCATACTAATCGGTGGCAACCCTTTTATAAAAATTACAGAATTTAGAAATTCTGACAATGGATTTGTATTCAGCGACCCATTTTTACCTAGTGTTCGTACCAGCACCGATTTCATAAATATAAAACAAATGTAGGTAGCAGATTCGAAATCAGCGACCCCTTTAAACTGTAAATGATGTTTGAAACTCTTAAAAATACGTTTTACTAGGTGGCAATATGTTGGTAAAAATTTAGGTGCAACCCTAATCTCCATCTTAAATTTTAAAACTGTGACATTAGATTCGAAGTCAAATCCGTTGTCAAAATATGAAAATTACAAGAATTACCAAAAATACACTAGAAATATAGGTGGCAACTCGATCCGTCATCTTGAATTACAAATTCTGACATCAGATCCGATATCAGGTACCCCCTAAAACTTCCAATCACGGAGTCCAGAGAACACTAAAAAGTTTTAATACGCTTAAGCTTTTCCTAAACAAGCTCATTGAATTTTTTGGATACTTACTTTAAATTCAATTAATTGAATAGTTGCGAAACTATACCTATATACTTGATATGAAATTTATCAAAAATGCACAATAAAAAGACAAATACACCACATCGTGAATACTCCTATTGTAAATACCCCTAATGCGTATTATAAACATTTATTTACTTATCTCTTTTTCGCATTTAAAAAGGCTTTAATTGTTTTCGTCATACTAACTTCGGCTTGCATTGCCAAAAGTTACAGCTACGAAAGTAACGCAGCGTACAATATTTGATTGCATGCGAACTGTCAAATTGAATTTTATGATATCCATTTTATGCTACAATTAGCCAATTCACAGTTTATTGTAAATTGGACTGATTAATGCGTAATAGAGTAATTCTTGGTTTTTTACAAGTCTGATTAATTTGTTGTTTTTATTTTAAATGCAAACTCAAGTTACGCAGGTCTGATTAATTTGTACATGCCCTTAGACATGTTATTGCAGCGTGTAAACTGATATTTACGCAAATAAGACACACACAACCCGGACAATAACTTTTCTTTTTCACTCATACTCAGATTCAAGCTTTATTTTTGTTGATTCCAACACAAAAGCAAGTGTCTAACTTCCCTGCAGGAAAAATCAGAAGGCTTCCATCTAAAAGTGATAAAGAAACATTCCCCACCGTATCTTTTGAAAGCTTAAGGGTAGTTTTGTATTTATATTGTTTCCCCACTGCATCTTTTGGAAACTTAAGGGTAGTTTTGTATTTATATTGTTTTCAAACCGCTTCTTTAAGAATGCATGTGAAAACTTTTATTTATTGTCAAGCAATGACAATAGAAAATATTAATATCATTGTTTTCTAGCCGCTTATTGTAGAATTCGATAGTCTAGTGGTAGCGCGCTCGACTGTCGCTCAGACTGTCGCCCGGGTTCGAATCCTGGCCGAATCCATTTTCATAACAATGGAGAGGAATGTTTCCACATTAATTCTTAAAACAGGGGAGAGGACTGCTTCCAATTCACTTTTGAGGACAGCGGAGAGGAATGTTTCCACATGACTTTTACACAAAGCGGGGAGGAATGTTTCCCTCCAATGACATGCTATGTTAGAAAAGCAATCGAGTGTGCAACAAAGGGGAATGCTTCCTACATTCCATGGAATGTTTCCTGGTAACATCCAGGAATGCGTCCATCCAGGAATGGGTTGTTATCTTCTTCCTGCTTCTTTCATGAAAACACCTGATCATCACCAAAAATTACAACGTCCTAGAATATCGCGCTCACAGTTATCAAATTACCACATTACAATATTAACAGATTACATTATTATATCGTACTGTGAATTACCTAAATATTTGACTCCTGGTGAGTGTTCTGCTCTCTTGGCACTTCAGCACGACCATGATTCAATTATATATAAGGTTAAGTAACCATGAAATTGTTCTTATACAACAACAAAACTTGGATTGCAAAATGTCAAAGTAAAACAAAAAAAGACAAGTAAACAATCAAATTAAACTTTCTGACTAGAAGGCAAACTATTGGATTTTAATATTAAATTTGTGTTTCAAATAATTTTTAAACAATTTTCTTGGAGTTTGAGTTTTTGTTACTACCTCAAAATGCCGAAAAAGTACGCGATTCGCCAAAACTGTTGGAACAAGGACAACGTTTCCTTTTTTAAAGAGCCCAGTGACATTTTTAAACGAAAACGCTGGATGGATGGAATTTGGATCGGCGAAGATCAAAGTAAAAGATAACAACACCAAACAGCTGTTTCTGACATTCGCCGAGAGATATGTGCTCTCAGCTTACTCAACCTTACATATAATTGAATCATGAGCACGACGTTGCAGAAGCCACGACTCGTCGCTCTGGCCCCGTTTTGCTGGTGGAAGTTTGTTGGTTTTCTTTTTCTGTTTACGACGCTCTTGTTTCATCTGACTTCACAGAAAGACGATGCACCCTTATTTCTTCTGCTCCTGGTATTAACATACATACCCAGTAGTTCGCGGCATCATTGACGAACTTTTCGTAATGATTTCTTGAAGGAAGTTTCTGCATGAGCTGCTGGACTTAAAAAAAAATTCATACAAAATATAATGCAAAGCAGCGGTTGTCAGCGCCAAACTTTTTCCACTCTATTACAACAACTTGAAGATATTCATGATTGTTGTAATTCGCCGAATCGCTCAGAGACTAAACTGCAACAATACAGCACGATAAATCGAATACCGAATGTCGAATTTTCTTTATATTACTGTCTACTTTTCGTTAATTAAACTTCCTCAATATTTCGATATTGGGTTAGTGCATGATAAATCCCGACGTTTCTGCGTTGCGTCTTGCACGAATTTGGAACATTTTTTAAAATTTTTCGTTAATGAAATGTATGCCAAATCAGCATATTTCGTCAAGGATCAAGAAAAATCGTACATGATTCATTTGAGATTTCTTCAAGACTGGAACTACTGGGTATGTGTGCCGATGCTTTCTGCTGTGTATGATGTAAATAAATAAAATTTTGTTTATTTATTTATCTTTGTATATTTTAAGTTGTGTGATACTGAGATAACAGCATATGGTAGGACTTTTTAAGTCTTTTAAAATTCTATTTTAGTAGAATACGAAAATGGGTTCCATTTTTAAATTTTTTTCCAAGCTTCGACCCTTCTTCCGCTTAAATACAACAACTCCCAAGAGCCAGACGTTAACTTTTATAATATTATAATGTCCGACAATGCAACTATAACAAAAAGAATCTGGCTCTTATATGAATTCACCATTTATGTAGCAATGTCATTTCAGTATAATGGACGATATAGATTTCTCTACTGGGTATTTTTATGCATATGTTTTTGTATTTCATACGTAGGGACTATTTTAGTTATATATTTAAATTATGTAGTATCAATCAAATAGTTAAAAAATGTGTAACGATTTGTATTGATTTTGTAATTTTTAATACTAATTTGTCAGCTATTTAATGATGTGAGAGCCCTTCTTCACTTATCTTCATCCGATTTTATTGCATTGGAAACAAAAGACTTAAGAAGCCAACTTCTTGGCTTTTATAGAGCCCATAAAAATAACTTTTTCTACAACGACTAAAAGGTGTCCTTTAAAACTAATGTGTTTGAATATAAATAATTGCCAAAACTTTATTTATTTTTTATTATATAAGAGGAAAATAATATCGATGTATCAATTTAACAATTATTGTATAAAAATTCAAAAAGTAAATATTGGGAAATTAGACTGTGACTCAAAAAACACATTTTGGCAAAATAACAGCTCTCTGCGATATAGGCTCGATACTATGACCAGAGGTGAGTAAAACCCTAGCTAGGTTTCGTGAAATTGGCGAACGTTCTCTTTTATGGCCCCCTATATATTGGGGGTCTCAGTGATTTTAAGAAAAAATAGTATCCTTAGTTTTTGTTCAACAGCTCCTTCAGATTTGGAGATATCGGTTTACTATCTTTAGAAAAAATGTAGCTATCAGTGCAATAAACAAGCTTAAAAACAAAAGAAAATCATTACTTTTTTCTTCAACATTTTTTTTAAAAAATGGTGAAATTTTTTCAAATTTTTCGCTTTTTTGGTCATAACTTAAAGGGAATCCAAATTTTTCCTGCACTATCTTTAACAAAATTGTAATCGATGAAATTGATGATGGCTTCTCAAGCAGTGAAGACTTGTGAGGCCTTGCTGGTTAAGGTAAATTATTCCCAAAATTATGCTAAAAGTGGGTTTTGTAATTTAAAAAGTGTATTAAAAAGTATGTATATTGTATTTCTATCAAAATATAAAATATGTATATTTATTGGTTCTTCGAGGTAAGCTTAGCAGCGGCTAAATATCACTTATGTATACTTCAAATAAAAAAAGTATCTTTTTGATCTTTTTAAGTAATATAGACACATTCAAATCAAAAAAATAAGTTCTCAAGAGTTGTTCAAAACCTTTCCGGCTACAAATCAGTCGAAAAAATTGGGCTGAAAATTTGCTTAGCTTAAGAGTTATGGTCTGAAAACTGCGAAAACACCCCTAAAAACCGATATTTTTCACTTCAAAAATTATCTTTTTGAGCTTTTAAGTAGTGCAGACACGTTCAGATCACATAAATATGTTCACAAGAGTTGTTTAGTTTTTTTCGGCTGCAATTTTGTTAAAGATAGTATAGGAAAAAATGTTGATTCTTTTATGCACTTGTTTTGTTTTTAAGTGTGTTCATTAGACTGTTAGCTACAACTTTGTCAAATACAATAAACCGATATCTCCAATTCTAAAAGAGCTCTTGAACGAAAACTGATGATACTATTTTTTTCTCAAAATCACTAAGACCCCCCCCCCCCAATATATAGGGGGGTATAAAAAGAAAACGTTCGCCAAACTCGCGAAACATAGCTAAGGTTTTGCTCACCTCTGGTCATAGTATCGAGTTTATATCGCTGAATCCTGTTATTTTGTTGACTGTTGCACAGTGTTATTAGTCTTACAGAAGACTTTTTAATACTTCAAAAGTGCCATTTGAGACCTTTGATAGAAATAATCAATATAAATTCGTGAAAATTAAATCAATTTAATTTTCAACCCACCTCAGTTGTGTGGAAAATGTTATGAGCTTCTAAAACGTAATCGCTTCCAATCATTTTTATGCCATTCGGTGACGTCACACAATTCTTTCAACTCTTTTGATGTTTTGTTATTATTACTTTATTCTAGTGCAACGCGTCTACTACGACTAATACTCTCTCTCTCTAACACACGTAAGCTAATGTTTAGAGAAAAAACAAAGCAAACAACAGTTAAGTAAAGCGAACTAAAGTAATAAGCACTTAATAAAAAAAAAACATTTAAAACCGTCCGAGCACGTCCAATACGAAGCAACACTGAAAGAACACTGAAGCTGGAAATCTATCTTATTCGCATTATGCAGGTAGCTTAAGCCAGGTTTGCAGCTCAGCAGGTGAGTGAGATAGTGAGAACGGTTGGAAGGTTCGTAAAGTGATCAACGGGAAACATTGGCAGAACGCACACTCATAAAACAGCACAGTTTCCAGTTAAAATATGATGTGCTAGTTAAAGTTGTGTGGATGGAGAGTTGCCAGTAAAAGATTTTTTATTAAAATATTATAATTATGTCTTATTTTTGTGGATGCACAAAGGTTTTGCAATGTTAATGACGTCACTATGTACGGAAGAGATTTATGGTTTTAATGTACACACTTTCCATGGCAGGAAGGCGAAGTTTTAACTTTGTTTAACCGAATTTCAAACTCGGAGTGGGTGCTTGAGTTCTGGGTTTATATGCATAATGTTAATTCATTTAAATTTAAAGAGATTTTCCGATATCATATAGCCACTTTGTATAAGACGTGGGCGTGGTTTTCATCCCAGCTGACTCATTTTCGAACTTGATCTCTATTTTTTAAGTCGAGCTAAAATATTGAATTTAATCATGATAGCTTCAAAATTACAGCTGTAATCGTGACGACAGAGATAATATATAATATTTACACTGTCCTTGGTTGATGCTTTAATTGGTAAAATTGATTTTATGGTTTGTTATAGCTAAAATATGATATGTACAGCTACTTGCAACTAATTAGGGACTGTAATTTTTGAAATGTACAGCGAGGCATACAGTTTTTAAAACGCAATAAAATTCGTAGCAGCAATACTTTTAAGAAAATGCAACTCTGGTACTTTCGAAAACACCACATAGGCATCACTTTTCTTACCGTTATTCTTTAGCAGTGAAGCCATTTGAAATTTTGTTAAAAGAAGCTCGTGCAACAAATTAGGCACAACGAGTTTAAAGTTTTAACGACTCGAAAACTGCTTAAAACTCGTAAACTGCTTAGTATTAAACAAATTGGGAGTTTCAGAAATATTTTGTATGAAAGTTTTTTACGATGTTTAAGCTACAATTTTAGTGCTTAAACCATGTAAACAAGTTTGCTTAAACTGTTAGCTGTCAAACAGTAAAAACTTTAGTGGTAGCTTTTTTTTCTTTTGTACGCTGGTGTTTAAAATATTTGTTTAATTCAGTTGTTTTAAATATTTCACTAAATCATTCTTTTTTCTTTTTGCTACAGCATGATAAATGTTTAAGTTATGTAAATTAACATTTTTTTACCAGCTGTTTTTGACATATGCATGGCAAATTCTTCAGATGTCTAAAGGTGCGTTCCTTTAAGATAAGCTAGGAATTAAACAAGTTTACGAAATGGGAAAATTTTATCGTTTAAGGAATAATATTAGTGACAAAATATAATTTTTAATAATATTTTTTATTTATATTTTTTCATAAAGATCAAAGAAACAAGGCATGCGCCCCATACAAACAACGTTTCGTCTTTGAACTGAAAGGAAAGTGATAGATTATATAGAGGAATTGATTGGAACCATACATGAACTATTGATTTATACGTGGCGAAACAACCGTGAAAGACAATTTTAATTGCTTTTAACCGAGGATAGCGTTATGCCTTAACCTCGGCAAGCATTCCAGCCCTTAGTTGTTCCTGTCCTTTAAATCCACAAATAAAAAAAAATTAAAAAAGGTGATTTTATACACATTTATAGTTACAAGCTATTATTAGGGTTATTTTTGGTTGCTTACAAAAAATAAATCTTGTGACGTCAGAAAAATCATTATTCAGATGTACCAAGATGGAAGATCATGTCAGCAAATCGTTGCTGCCTTAAAAGTTTCTAAGACCATAGTAGGTAATGCTCTTCAGTATTTATAAAAAAATTCCACTGCAGAAAAGGTGCAACGCAAACAAAGAAGCCGAATTACTTCTGCTCGAGAAGATACTCTCATTGTCCGGGAATCTGAAAAAAAATCCGCATAAATCTGGAAATGAAGTACGAGTGTCTATCTATGGTGAAAATGAAGCAGCACCATCCGTAGACACCATTTAGGGACGTATGCGCGAAGCCGGACTTTTTGGACGAATTTTACAGAAGAATTCTTTATTATCTGAACGCAACCGTAAGAAGAGACTAAAGTTCGCTAAAAAGTATCGTCATTGGGGAACAAAAGGGTGGAAGATCAAATTGTCTTCAGACCAGACTGAAATAAATAGAGTGTCTCCCGATGGAAAAAAAAGGAGTTCGACCCAAAGGACACCCAATCTACACTGAAGCATGCACTCACAAAAAGAAGTTGTTGGCGTTAGGTTACAGTAAATACATTTTAACTGGGGTACTCGTAAAGTAATTGTTTCAATTAAAACTCTGTTTATTTAACTGTAATTAAATAAGCATAATCGACTTTCGGTTGACGTAAATGCTTATATTATTATTGTAACTTCATGTCTAAATAACAATTCGGTTAACATTCAATATTTATGCTTTAGTTGTAAGAACTGAATAGAATTTGTCATATCAACTTACTTTCCGTCTAAGCAATCTCAATTTATCCAAAACAACTGACCAGTACAATTACAGATTTACGAATAGAAGGAGTAGTTGAAACATCCGCATTATTTATTCTGTCAATAGAATTGTTCTTACTTTACTACCGAATTTCAATGATGTTTCAATATTTAGTTGCACCGCCACCAAAGTCAATTGCAACAGACGAATAGTCAATAAAAATAACTTACATGTGGTCACCTTAACCACAACCGTTGTTTTTTACGCTGGCTGTGTTGCTCGTTCCTCCTTTGTTCAATATTCGGTCGATTTCTAGTCGGTTTTCTCGCTGCAAGTGTTTAAGTGTTTTAAGGTAAAGAAATTAATAAAAAAATATATTTCATCGAATATTTAATTAATATAACTTGTGAAGTTTATATTAATTAAATTCATTTCTTCGTAAATAAATGCAAATGTACAAAAAGAAACAACAAAGCAATCCTTATTTCCGTCGTTTGTTTTTTACACTCGCTATGTTGCTCGTCGCTCCTTTGTTCATGATTCGGTCGGTATTCTCGCGATGGGAAGACTTGGTTCATATAACCGAGTTCTGGTAAACGCGATAAACAGTTCGTTGTGCACAACCGAATGGCTCAAAAACTTGTCTGTTATTCCGTTCTCGCAACAGAATGACGCAATTAACTCAATTGGGAAATTCGAGATTGTGGCAATTGCATTTACAAAATTGACTACAATCGACAAAGTTAGTAGGGCAATTATTCGGTTGCGGCAATGGTTTTAGTTCTGTAAGTGTGGAGTAGGAAGCATTTTGCTTTCGGGTTCTATGTCATGGAGTGGTGTTGGCCCACTGCAAAAAATAGAGGTTCTTATGAACCGATTCCAATATATTGAAATTCTGGACAATGTGATGCTGCCTTATTCGGATGCAAATATGCCCGTAACTTGCATATTTCAGCAGGACAATGACTCGAAGCACGCCGCTCGGCTGGTCAAACACTGGTTTTCAGATAATCAAGGTACTGTTTTGAACTTGCCATCTTGCAGTCCTGACCTCAATCCAATTGAGAACTTATGGTTGTAAAAAAGAAATAAGCTTGCTCAAGATAGGCAACTTTGATAAGCTGTATGATAAGACAAAAAAGTTTGGGAAACGCTTCCTAACAGTGCTTGTGAAAATATAGTGGAGTCTATGCTATGTATTTATGATTTTTTTCCAGATGTTCAAAAATACTGTTGAATAATTAAAAAACAGGCTGTTTATACTTCTTCAAATTCACTTTTTTAACATGCGTCCACCTATTTTGAGAATTTTCTGGATTTTTTCGCGTCACGTGCTTATATTACATCCAGGATTCAGAATCAAGCCTTACAGGGAGGTTCTGGTATATGTTTAGAAAATGAATGGAACCCAAAACCCATCTATACATGAACCTCTTTTTATATTTATTTATACGTTTTAATTTTATAAAAGCAATTCAAATTTCCTTTACGGTTGTTTCGCCTAATCAATAATTCACGTATGGTTCCAATCAATTCCTCTAAATAAATCTATCCCTTTACTTTCAGTTCAAAGACCAAACCTTGTTTGTAGAAGGCACATGCTTTGGTTCTTTGATCTTTTTTAAAATATTAAAAAAAAACATGAAAAAAAAAATTGAATTTGAAAATGTTTCGGGCATGACAGATGTTTGTGGTCCTGTGCTTTATTGCATGAAAAGGTTATCAGCCGTCATCCCTTAATTGAAAATTAATTTGTCTTTCAAGATTCTTTGAAGATCATGTCGTACACAGTCCGAGTGATCGAGTCATATTGTGCTTATCATAAGTTGCTACGGAGCCTTTGCGTTCTTGTGAAATGATACGAGAAAAATTTTGCCCCAACTTTGAAATATATATAATTTTTTTATGTGTACAAGAGTCTCAACCGGCGTGATAACAAAATTAGCACCAAAAATCTCAGAAAATAGAATTATATAGGTTACTTTTTCTTTATGTGCATTCTAAAACCCTCCTAGAACAAATCCTGCGGACGCCCTTGACTTTTTCTCTAGAACGTCAGGATTTTTTTAAAAGAACTTTTAAGTTACAAAAAGGAATTGTTTAAAAAACTTTTTTAAATGCTTAAAACTCTCAAAACATGATAATATGAGTATCAAATTAAAGAGAAAATTTCTTTAATAAAAAAAAACTTAAAACCTTTTTGTTCGATATTAAAAGTAATGGAAGTTATGGATAAAACATAAGCCAATAAAACTAATTCATGTATTTGGTATGGATGTTTTGTTACTTCGTATTTCCGATAAAAGAGACCGTCCTTTTTCATTTGATACACATATTGTCATGTTTTGAATTTAAATACATTTTTTAAAAATTCCTTTTTATAACTAAGGAGTTCAATTAAAAATAGTCCTGACTTTCTAGATGAAAAACAAGAACACAATTTAACTATCCTTTGCCCTTAGTTTCACGTGTATACAGTTTACTTCTTTCGAACTTTTTTCGAACTTTCCTTTGAACTGTAAATGAAATACTGAATTTTTTACAAAACAAGGATCGACTATACAAAATAATTTTATAACACAATAATGCTTAGAATCAGCCAAGCAAAATAAACGTATTAATTTATTCAGTATTTTGGAACACATGTTTGGATTTTCCAAAATAATGGCTAAATTCGAAAATTCGAATAATGTTTCGCAAAATTTTTTGAAAAATTGTACGCATTTTTTGTTTTATAAATATTTTTTTTTTAAATTAAAAACGCGGATACAAGGTATTCAAAGGTAAAAACTTTAATAAGCATCAACAGCTTCTTAAAATTTTTGTAATAAAAAACTTTATTTGTATGGGAGTATACAGTGGTGTGAAAAATAATAGAGCCACCGCCGAACCTCAATTTCAATACTAAAAAAATTAGACAGATGATAATATTCTTTAAAATTTTTCTTGGTTTTTTATTAGGTAATATTATAAAAAAGAAAATACATAAATTAAATATTTAAATTCAGTGCCCTAAAAATTAAAATTAATCAAATTCGGTATATACATTTATTTTTCCTGTGAAATAAAACAAAGCCATCTAAACTGACCTCCTAAAATTATTAAAAAGATAAAATAAATAATATGTTTAATAAAATAATTCCTTATATAACTACTTATACTACCTCAGTACTTTGTGGAACTGCCATTATTTTGTATTACTGCGAAGCAGCGCTGCGGCATAGAGTCAAATAACTTTTGACAAGTCGTGACTGGAATATTCTTCCATGCAGTCTCAACCATAGTCCACAGCTCATCTTTATTTGATGGATTCTTTCCTCTAAGACATCTTTTAACCTCGCCCCATAAGTTTTCGATGGAATTTAGGTCTGGTGACTGTGAAGGCCATCCCAAAACCTTCACATGGTTGTCCCTGAACCATGCCTTTGCCAATTTCGAAGAATGTTTAGGATCATTGTCCTGTTGGAATATCCATTGGAGCGGCATTTCCCACTCAGCATAAGGCATCATAACTTCTCTTAAAATATTTGTATACAATTTTGCATCCATTATATCCTGTATACGATATAATGGTCCAACTCCATAATATGAAAAACACCCCCATACCATAATATTACCCCCTCCATGTTTTACGGTTTTAATGGTATTGGGGGTTTGAATTAGTTTTAAAGGTTTTCTAAGAGATGGCGTAACTATCAATAGATCGCATCGGGCACACCTGTGACTATATTCATTTCAAAGCACATTGTGTAAGCTTAATTTTTCAGTATGTGTCATTCCACTGAAGTGTAAACAACATATATTTTTTTCTCTGTGAACATGTCGACTTTCGTTCCAACAAAACGCAATTTGCGGGAAGGTTTACTTTTGTGCTTCCATTTGAAGAAAAAAGCGGTTGAAGCACAACGCATGCTTACTGAGGCTTACGGGGACTATGTTCCATCGATTTCTACTTGTGAGTACTGGTTCCGTCGGTTTAAAAGTGGTGATTTTGATACGGAAGACAAAGAGCGTCCGGGCCAGCCGAAAAAGTTTGAAGATGAGGAAATGGAGGCTTTGCTCGATAAAGACCCGTGTCAAACCCTTCAAGAATTGTCAGAATCATTGGGAGTCGACTTATCAACGGTCGGCAAACGCTTGAAGGCCATGGGAATGATTCAAAAGCAAGGAAATTGGTTGCCGTACCAGTTGAAGCCGAGAGACGTTGAACGGCGATTTTGCATGTGCGAACAACTGCTTCAACGGCATAAAAGGAAGAGTTTTTGCATCGTATTGTCACTGGCGATGAAAAGTGGATCCATTACGATAATCCTAAGCGAAAAAAATCGTGGGGACCACCCGGCCATGCATCAACATCGAGGGCCAAGCCGAATATTCATGGCGCCAAGCTTATGCTGTGTATTTGGTGGGATCAGAAGGGTGTCGTGTACTATGAGCTGCTAAAACCTAACGAAACCATCACTGGGGAACGCTACCAACAACAATTGATGCAATTGAGCCGAGCATTAAAGGTTAAACGGCCGGAATATGCCAAAAGACACGACAAAGTGGTTTTTCAACATGACAACGCACGGCCACATGTTGCAAGAACCGTCAAGGAAACGTTGGAGGCGCTGAATTGGGATGTGCTACCCCACCCGCCTTATAGCCAAGACATAGCCCCTTCCGACTACCACCTATTCAGATCGATGACGCATGGCCTGGCTGAGCAGCGCTTCACTTCTTACGAGGATACCAAAAAATGGGTCGATTCGTGGATTGCCTCAAAAGACGAATCGTTCTTCCGGCGCGGAATCCATATGCTGCCAGAAAGATGGGAAAATGTTGTAGCTAACGATGGACAATACTTTGAATAATATACATTGTACCGTTGTTTCTAAATAAATGCTCAAAAACCGAAAAAAAACCTTTAAAATTAATTCCAACCCCCAATATATTGAGGGCTAAATTCTTTATTTTTGGGTCTCCGAACTTGAAGAGAACTTCGATCCGAGTTAAATAAATTTACTTTGGACTCATCCGACCACAAAACATTACGCCATTTAGATAGGGGCCAATTTACGTGTTCCTTTGCGAATTCAAGCCTTTGTTTTACGTTGCGCTTTGATAGAAAAGGCACTTTGCGTGCACTTCTTGCTTTTAAATCATTGTCATCATAAGTCGTATTGTAGAAGTATCCATATCAAGTTGATATTCCTTTTTAAGGGCGGATGACGTCGCAAAGGGGTCCCGTTTCACGTGACGCAGTATTTTTCGTTTTAAAGTCTCAGATATTTTGGGTTTTCTTCCTCTTGTTTCTTGCTTCTCTTCATACATACATTTATGGCATTTTCTACCATTTTCTTGGGACATCCAATAATTGCAGCTATTTTTCTTTGCGATTTACCTTCTTGATTAAGCTTTTGTATCAATTTGCGGCCCTCCACGCTACAATGCTTTCCTCTGCTCATTTTGTTAACTAATTTATCAATATTTTTTTAAAATTATAATAGAAATAAGATAGTCTGTCTCTATACTCACTTTTTCAAAAAAAAAAATTTAAAGAAGTTGGTTTTTACTTTAATATTCGTTTTTACTTTAAAATTGGCTCTATTTTATTTCACACCTGTTGTTCTTCAACTGCCATACAAACACTGATATCATTAGAAACGTTGCTTCAATTACTGACAAAATAATGGGATTACAATAAGAAAGAGAATTACTAATAATGCATGAAAAAACTTTATCTAAAAATATTTTGTACAAGGTTAAAAAACATTCAATTTATAGAAAAGCAGGTGGCTCTATTATATTTCACACCACTGTATATGTATGGTTTTGGTTTTTCAAAAAAAGACCACTAATTTTTATTGAAATCGTAGGGTTAGTTGGAAAATCACCCTATTTAAAAAATTATGAAAATCTTGGAAACCGGACATCACCCAACCCAACTTAAAACCGATTTGTGATGAGCATTCAAAAACCCTTAAGAAATCCTTATAAGAACCCTGCTCTTTTTTGGCTGTTGAACAGTGTTTGGCTCAATTTAGGACTTTCCCCCAAATTTTCTTAATTTTAAAAAAAGGAAGATACAAAAATTCTTATCCTACTAAGTGCATGCATAAAAACATTTTGGATAAAACGTTAAGAAGCAACCTGATTTAGAGAACGATGGAGTAAAATAGCACAAAAATATTTTCCACAGTAGCAACAACAGTATTGCCACACTGAAATAATTTATAACTTCATACCAACACCTGACTTAGTCAGCGGTAGAAACAACGCTGTGTTCACATACACGGGAGCCTTCCAGTAAGCCAGCTCTGTAAAAACAGCTAAGAAAGACTGGCCAACTAAGATGGCGTCAGTGGCGACGACTTTAGTTCTCTGCGAGAGTTTGCGCGCGTTACATACTGCGCTCGGCGCGGTAAATACGAGTTTTTTCTTAGAGCTAAAAATAAATATTCAAACCAGGTCAATATTTTTGTTTTGCTAAAGATTGCTGATGACAAAATAGATGCGAAAAGTAACTTCAAAATACATCTGGTGAAATAAAAAATATGTATTAAACGAAAGTTGAAATTCAATAAAATAAGTGCTCGTCAAAGGTGGCGCTTACATAGATAATAAATGCCCATAGATTGTTGCACACACACTCACACATACAGTAGTAGTTAGAAGTAATAAGAATTGGATTTGAAGAAAATTGTTATTTGAAAAAGGAAAAAATATTCTAACCAGAATAGAAAAAAAAGCCAGCAAAATAGAGGCAAATTAACGGATACAGGCATTCACATAAAGTATCGCAGAAAAACAGGAATTTGTGTTTCTTGTGTGAAGTGTATTTTGTAACTCAAAGTATCTAGTATCTAGTATCTGTTGTGCTTGTTAAATCCAAGTGTAACTAGAATTTACTTAAGATTTTGCAACAAAGTTGTAATAAAGTTGCAACAAAGAACAATAAAAGTATTCTAAATAGTAAATACAACAAAAGACAACAACAAAAAAAACAAAACGGTATCCAATCTAATACGGTAAGTTTTTTAAATGCTTTGCCTACGCATTTATTTAAAATATATATCTGTGTAATCACACGTAGCCGCGCTCTAGTTGTTTAAACAAGTGTGTATCTTTGAGACACTCGAGAACCTGACTCGAGTTTCTTAGCTTTATTTAATGCGCTGTTGTTCTTGTTGTTGATGTGATGCACGCATTCATTTGGCATTTTCTTACACATCATCAACTTTCGGAGTGATACAAATTCAAACAGATTGTATCTTAATCATTAGCAACGTATACGCATGCACAGAGATTTCAAAATTTGATAGAGGGAATTTACTTACCAATTGTTTAAAGATTTGTTAACCTCTTTATTTTCGTGCAGCTTGGAACTTTTTTAACAGTTTTTTTTTTCTTACGCATGAAGAAAATCTTTTTCTTTTCAGACCATTCATCTTCGAAGCATAAGAATACAAAAAATTCTTCTACTATTTCTGCTAGCCACAAGACGCCAAGCTAAGGCGGGTCAAAGATCTTAAGTAGCTTAGGAGCTACGCGCATATCTATGTGTTGGACAAGTCTAGTTGTTGTTGTTGCTATTCCTACAAGTTTTCTTCTTGTTGCTTGAAGGGAACTATCATGCTGTACATAAACACTATTCCACTCACACTGATACATATAGAATAGACAGACCCACACTAGCTAAAAAGCTGTTTGGTAAGAATTCTTGGCAATAAGAATAGAAGCTTTACTTAGACAAGAACTGCTTCTTTTTGTTGGCAATTCTTCAGGTTTTGTTGTTTATTATTTTGCCGTTTTTGTGGTTTTCTTTTGATTTTTTTTTTTATTTTGTTCATGCTATTTCTCCTTGATAATTGCTTCTAGCTATTTTCTTGCTTGTTCTAGCCAAAGCACAAATTCTTGTTTTTACTTGCATTTTACTAGTTACTTTTATACAGCAAAAAGCAGAGGCGTCCTAGTTATAATAGTTAAAGGCGAACTAAAATTTAGCATTCATTTTCAATTGAAAATGAAATTAGAAATGTATAAATTGACATTTAATAACATTTTAATGAAAATGCAAATTCCGATACATCTATTATTCATTTTGAAATATATTAGAATTTATTACTAAAATACACTGATTTTTTCTGTCCGAATGCTCATAACCGTTTTCTGTATGGTTGTATGGAAAGATTTCGCCTGTTGATCAGGGATTTTATTAAGTTAGATTATATTTTCAACATAAATTATGGCCATAAATATTCATATGATATTATGCATCAAGCACTCAACGACTCAACGCCTATCAATGCTAAGAACAGTGATGCCGCAAGCGGTACAATTGTACCTTTTGAGGTACACTTTTACTACCGCCAGTACAAAAGTACGACTTTTTTCAAGAGGTATATTTTTTAATTTTTAAATTTCTTCTTCAATAAATTTTGTTTCTTAATAAATTTTATATCTACATGAGTTACTAGCCTTTGCATTAAGTCCGAAATATCGATAATTTCGATCTACTTGTTTATGGCTGCTAGTCTCTTTCCATCTTTAGTTTTACGTCACTTTTTGTTGGATATGTTTGTTCTCCAAATTTTTTTATTTTAATTGAAACCAGCTTGGAGAAGATTAAATTCGTTTTAATAATTAAAGATAAGCATTTCTGCTTTTTAAAATTAAAAAAGTACGTTTTATACCCTTAGTAAAAACTTAACAATTATTTGTTTAGAAAAATGTTGGTTAAAAAAGTACGTTTTTAGTCAAAAAGGTACATTTTTCTTGATCAAGTGTACCTTACACTTTAAAATTCTCTATTGGCATCACTGCCTAAGAATAAATGTATAAAAATTAATGAATAAAGAATGCGATGATACGGTTAAAATATAAAATGATTAAAATTATGAGGCAAACTTTCAAGGTATAATTGTTTTATTGAGTCAGTCGTAATCAACCGGTCCAACATTTTCCAAAGAGTTTATATTAATACTATCGGGCCCTACAGACGTTATCCTGTCCCAATTCAATTAATTTGTTCATGATTGTTTTGTGAATTTTTGAAAAGTGTGGAAGTGCCCAAACAAATTGCCATTCAAGTAACAGATGCCAGACGTTTCCTTTTGAAACTACAATGCGTGACGATCAAAACCATCTAAATTAAACATTTTTATTCCTTTGTAGGCGGTTGAAAAGTGTGTGGCATTTATTTTTTTACTAACCGAGATATTAACCTTAAAAGCAGATATTTTAAATTTATTGGCCTTATTTGTTACCGTTTCTGAGATCTTAAGATCGAAAGGCGGTAACAATAGCCGTGGCAACCTTTATGTATAGTGACCTCATATAGGTCTCGTATCACATATACACCAAGTTTCTTTATAAAAACATGTAAAACTCAGGAATAATGATTTGCGAAAAGTGGTCGTAGTTGTAGTTCGACCACGCTAATTTTTGGTAGAGTTGCCAAGAGTAACCATATGCAATAAATTACAAAATTTTAGTCCAATACATCCGAACTCGTCTGATATAAAGTGTTTTTATTGAATTCTGGGCGGTAATAGGGGGTGTGGCAATTTTTATTATTTATTATTCGAGTTTAGTCTTCATTAAAAATAGAAACGATTAAACAATTTTGTTAAACCCGTAGCTTTTTTCAAATCTATCTATCTATATATATAAAAATCAATGCACTAAAAATGGGTTTGGTTGCAATATAGCTACGCCCACTTTTTTAAAAATACTATACTATACTATACTATACTATACTATACTATACTATACTATACTATACTATACTATACTATACTATACTATACTATACTATACTATACTATACTATACTATACTATACTATACTATACTATACTATACTATACTATACTATACTATACTATACTATACTATACTATACTATACTATACTATACTATACTATACTATACTATACTATACTATACTATACTATACTATACTATACTATACTATACTATACTATACTATACTATACTATACTATACTATACTATACTATACTATACTATACTATACTATACTATACTATACTATACAATACAATACTATACTATACTATACTATACTATACTATACTATACTATACTATACTATACTATACTATACTATACTATACTATACTATACTATACTATACTATACTATACTATACTATACTATACTATACTATACTATACTATACTATACTATACTATACTATACTATACTATACTATACTATACTATACTATACTATACTATACTATACTATACTATACTATACTATACTATACTATACTATACTATACTATACTATACTATACTATACTATACTATACTATACTATACTATACTATACTATTCTATACATATTGGGTGCATCTTAGATTAAGTTTATAATTACTTAGGTTTTTAGTCGCGCTTCTTTCGCATTTTTTCAACTAATGTTTATTTTATAATTGTAATACTTATAATTGTAATGTTTATAATATAATTTTTAGCATAAGAGTTTTTGCGATTCTTGAAAAAGTTTCTGAAATATTCACAAAACATTCCAAAAACATTCACATATCTTCAAAGGGGGCGTCCATAAATTACGTGAGGGGATTTTTGCGATTTTTCGACCCCCCTCCCCTTAGTGAGATTTCGTGAGATTTTGCTCGACCCCTACCCCCCCTCTAATCTCACATGAGATTGTTCAAAATGCGTGTTTTCAGTGTTAATATGTTAATCTATGCTTCATTGTGTTGGACTTATTAAAACACTCGTAATTTATTTTATTATTTTACTTGGGACTAGTTGAGACTAGAATTTAAGACTACTGAGATCGTAAATTAAAATTACGATGCAAAAATCGAACAATGAAATACTTATTAAGTAAAAGTAAGTCATTTAAAATGAGAACTTCTAAAATTGGTGAAGGAATTTTCATTCTAATTCAGTCCATGGGGACTCATGTGCTGTCTCGAGAGTGACTACTGGAATCAGCATGTCCATGTGATTTTCAGTAAAATCATCTGCTCCTTCAACCTCGCTCTGATTTAGCCACTCTAAACCGTTATCGCCTGCACACAGAAGCTCATTAGCTCGACGTGTGATCATCCGTGAAGGTCGTACTTTGTGCGCTGCTGCACGGTGGACTGCGCGCCGATGCTCTGCAGCTCTTGTGATGGATGAAAAGTTAATACCGCATGTATTGCAGGATCTTTTTTCTAGATCACCACGTACACTGGGGCAATAGAGGTCATAGGGTAAGTAGTGGCGAATCAAAAAGGGAGCAAATAACTTTCCGTCATGCTCACCAGGATCTGGGATATTCAGATGCCCATCAATCTGAGTCATAGAATGTGGATGTGGCCCCAGTATTAAGAGGTGGCCCCATAGAAAAAAATGTTGCTCGACAAAAATGCTCAATACAATCCTTGGTTTATGTTATAATGATTCCCCAAATATTTTGACTCTAGCGATAGCCATCCGTGAGCTGGAAAGGTTGGAAATAACCTCTAAAAATCGAGTTATTTTGTAAATATATTGGCTGGTGTAATAGTTGCAAAAATTTAATTGCCAGGCCGGAAAAAGATCTTTCAATCTGCACCAAAAACTGTTTGCAATCAGATTAAAGATAACGCTATTTTTCATGCATACTTTTGGTATTTTTTATTTTATTTCCATAAAAAAACTTTAAAAATTCAAATAACTTCATTACTTTTATATCTTGTTTTCTTAATTTCTTACGATACTTTTTCAGTAGGTGTTTATTTTATAATTAATATTTTACTTTTACTATATATCAAATTAAACAATTCTGACTAGGAATCAATGCGAGCACTCAAAACCTTTCCAACGATATCTTGAGAGGGAGGATCGCATTAGAAATAATTAAGTTTTTTTAATTTTAGTGAAAATAAATTTGAAAAAAATGCAATCCGAGTGCAAAAAATTTATTTTTTTGATGCAGATATGCTCCTCTTCCTTTACCTTTTTTCCGGCTATAATTTCTGACAATTTATTTTTTACAACAATTACAGAAACCAATATGGTTACAAAATAACTCGATTTTTAGAGGTTATTTCAAATCATTCCAGCTCACGGATGGCTATCGCTAGAGTTGAAATATTTGGGTAATCATTATAACATAAACCATGGATTGTATTGAGCATTTATGCCGAACAACTTTTTTTGTGAGGCGCCTTACCCAGTATGTCTAGAGTAGCATGCATACAGGAAACCTGCATGCTGTATGCAGGCAGAAGCATGGACAAAGCATGTATGGTTTTTAAAAAAATACCAACAATTATACAAATTCGCTGAGTATGCGTGTCGTTTGTACACAGTAGCGTGCATACTAAAATATGCATGCTGTATTAGTACTAAGGCATGAACTTTGCATGCATAATAGTCTTGCTTAAAAAATATGAACTCTATTGTGCATTTAAACTTTAAGGAGTGCAGTTGTACATAATTTATTAACAAAATATAAATTAATATAACAGAATATAACAACTTTAAAAACTGAAATAAATAAGATGATTAATTAATGACAACAGCAATTTTTTCTTACAATATTAATGCAAATGTATGCATACAGTATTAAGGGTAATGTATGCATGCAGTATTAATGACAATGAATGCATAGAGTACTGCTAATTCCCCATGCATACAGCAATAGTAATTGTTTGAAATCGCCATGTTAAATGGCAATGAGCTTGCATTTATGATGGCATGCATACAAAACATCAAACGTATGCCTACATCATCAATGCTGTATGCATGAATGTACTTACTGGGATGTGCTTCATGTGTGCCGACCACTGAACTAAGCATTTACGGATGTAAACACAACAAATAGAGACTTGTCCATGCGTCGCTGTCACAAGTCGCAGCGCTCGTCGAATCGCGTGTATAGCTACACTTTTCTTGCTGATAAAACATTACGTCATTTTTTCGAAAACCCCCTCTCCCCCTAAATGCCTCACGTAATTAATGGACGCCCCAAATTTATAGAAATTTTTAGTGCAACGACTTTTTCATAAAACATCGACACCTAAAAACGAGGATAAAACGAATTTTTAAGAATATTGCATTCAAATATTTTTTGTTCAAAAGTTAAAAAATTAAAAAATTACTCAAAAGTGGTTTTTGTTGCAAAAATAAAAACAAGTAAAAATTTCATTTCTCATCATCTTTCATATGACGAATGCTATCGTTTGCAAAAATTCTTTCAGTTTTGCGCAAAAATTCTTTTACTGTTTTGTCATCAAAACAACAAGGTTTTCCCAATATGTTGTTTTTATATTTTTTATAAAAGAGGCAACAAGCTTTACAAAGGTTTGGTAGAGAAAAGATTTGGCTTAAGCAGGTTAGACACAAATGCCAAATATACAAATTCATTCAAATGTGTTGTAGCAAGAGTCGAGGACTCAGTATTAAGATTTCAATATTGTGAAGTTATCAAGGTAATTTCGACAGATTTGAGTTGCTTTGAAAACAATTCCGAGTCGTCATTGTGCAACTCAGTCGAATGTGTGGCGAGATATTTCACGTGCAAACCATCATAATCGCTTATTAAGAGTTAAAATCAAAGAGGTTTTTCGGATACGGCAAGTGTTTACTTGTAAGAGGGTTATTTTGGCATTATCTATTATGCTATATATTGAACATTAGAAGGAGCTGTAAGAAATCACGAAGCAGTGTGCAATGACATCATAAATATTGACCGTGAAAGTTAGTTCACAAATAATATTTCTTATATATATTTCTTATATATTCTTATATATATATTTCTTATATATTTCTTATATAAAACGCTAATTACCGCAAAGGGGAGAACAACGTCCAGCGGGCCAGCTAGTTTCTAGCTAGTTTCTAGTAGAATAACAAACTCAACTTAAATAGAAATACGTATAAACAACGTGTTGTGGAGAAAATATTTTATTCATCCAGTTTAATACATAAATTGAACTTATTAATAGTTTTAATATTCGTTATTTCTCTCAGTGTATACACAGAGTACATTTTTTGAACAATTTTCAACAATATTGAAGTTTCTGACTTTGAAAAAAATTATGTTTAAAAGCCACTATAAGAATGAAATTAGTTGTTGATACAGGTCAAAACAGGTAGAACATCATTAAACATTGAAATTTCGGAAAAAAGTTTATCACCGTTGATATTAACACGCAATATTTAAGCAACTCTGGCGGCATATTCAAATTTCAACGGTTATTTCAGTAATAGTAGTGCACAAACTTTGTAAAAAGAGTTATCCTCCAAAAGGACACCATTTTTCAAAATATGCCAAAGAAATTTTGTATGATGTATAAGTTTCGATTTAAAATTTGGAGCGATTTTCAATTTTGAGTTTGATTATATTTTGAAACATGTGAACCCATACAATTTTTCTTCAATTCTGTTTATAAATTAATTTTTCATTATTTCAAAAATTGTGTAAGCTTTGGCCACATTTGTATCATCTTTATACATGAGCTTTAAATTTTTGTTCAAAAGACTGTTAATATTGTGAACAAAATACACATACTGCTAATGAAATGTTTTCGCATAAAAAACTCCAAATATTAAAATGTGTCAAATGAAAGCACTAAAAAATTTTATATGGGAGTGAAAATAAAAATAACTTTTTTAAGCAAGCTTTGCAAAAAATAGGACATATCACGTCCGGTCGTGTTTGACAACTGGACCTGGACAAAGCTTTGAAAAACCGGACTGTTGGTAACCATGCGTGTGTCAGACCTAAAGTGCATTTCATAATCATAAGACACTTGAAGAAATAAACTTTTGTTATAAATTAATAGCTGGGTTTTTTCTAATATCCAAATCTGGATTTGGATTTTGATTTGCCGCTCATGAAAAGTATTTGACAACTAGATGACGTTGAATGCAAACATGAGAATGTCAACAATGCTTTTTTTGATCACTTACTTCATTAGACGCATAACCTGGCTATTATGTTTCAAGCTACAAGCTCACAAAATCTGAATCGATAGCAGGATTTTGTTTGTATGGAAATCAGATTTGGATGTTGAAAACTTTCTGAATAAGCCTTTTACACTATATGTACTCTTAACTACTTCCCTGGCTTTGAGAAACCGGTTTTGGTGTCAGAGCTTACATACAGTGTTGTGCAAAATAATAGCAACAAAATCAGTACGCTGCTACAAAGTCGTGTATCTTTTTAAATATTAGGTACACACAAAAATGATTATAGGAACCAAAGCATATATTCATACATCATATTAAAAACAAATCATATTCCAATTTGATTTTGTTTTCTTCATTAAATTTAAAATTAATGTGACTGCATTCAGTTTGTCTGAGAGCAAAACAAAAGCAACATAATTAATATTTGGCGTAAGATTTATTATTCTTGATAACTGCTGCACATCTGAGCGACATCGACTCTATTAAATTAGATATGTTGGTATTAGGTATATGTTCCCAATTAAGTTTCAGGGCTTCATACAGTGCAGTCTTATTGGAAAACCTTTGACCAGAAACTTTTACCTTCAAAATCCCAAAAAGATTTTCAATGGGATTCAAGTCATTATGACTGTGCCGGCCAATCAAGGACTTGAATCCCATTGCCTCTAATGTAATCTTTGATGAGCTTTGAAGTGTGCTTCGGGTCGTAGTCGGGCTGAAACGTTCACTGAAGCGACATATTCCACTCTGAATGTGGTTGCATCTTGTTTTCTAAAATGTCATTACATACAAATCGATCCATAATTCCATCGATTTTTTGAAATGGTCCAACTTCATTATAGGAAAAATAAGTGCAGACCATAATGCCATCGCCTCCGTGCTTAAAATGTTGCAGTTTCGGGCTTCAAGTCGTGTACTTGGGTGGCGCCGTACCGTGCACATCCCATCTGAATTAATCAAGTTGAACTTTGATTCATCGCTAGAAAACGGTTTTCGATTTTTGAACGGTCCAATATAGGTGCTCTTTTGCAAGACTGAGTCTAAAAAACAATAAATTGCAACTTGTTGTCACAATTTGAGACAGAATTGCTTGAATTGTTACACCTCACCTTGTTTTTATGCTCAGCTGTAAGCAAAGGTTTCTCTGCCGGTCTGTAACTTCTTTAATCGTTCTCAACGGCTCGTCTTCAAACAGTGCTATGATGGATATCTAAATCAAGTGTTCGAACAACCTCTTTGGATGAATTTGCAATTTAAGAACTTCACAGTATTTAAAACGTGCCATTATAAATGGAACAGTCAATGTTACAACTAGCGCAAAAACAAAACTAAACTTAAATGTTTATGACTTACAAACAACACGTGCTTTACAATAACGGAACTTTTACCGGTAATTTTTGGAACTTCTGTTCTCTTTTTACATTTTTTCAAGTTTTGTTGCTTTTGTTTTGCTCTCAGACAAATTGAATGTAGCCACATTATTTTGAAATTTAATTAAAGAAAAACAAAACCAAATTTGAATTTGATTTGTTTTATACATGATATATGAATACATGCTTTGATTCCTATAATCATTTTTGTGTGTCCCCAATATTAAAAAAGATACACGATTTTGTTGCAACGCACTTATTTGTTGCTATTGTTTTGCGCAACACTGTAGCTCCGTAGAACCGTTGTCTTTTTGTTATCGATTGCTTTTTTTCTGCACTTTTCGCTGTAGTCTTATTGCATAAGCAATAGTCGAAAAAAAAAGTTTCTTTCGAGATAACAACTAATAAACCCGGTTTTTTCAACTTTAATTAAAATTAAAATCAGTTTTAAACCAAATGCCTCGAGGTACAAAATTGTAGAATGAAGAGCGTGAAAGAATATTTACCTACAACGAGTCTGGACTAACGATATCGGAAATTTCGACAAAAATTAATAGAAGTCGATGTGTCGTTCGAAATTATTTACGGAGCCCAGATAATTATTATATTTAAAATCCAGTTTGCAGAAAACTGGCGCTGTATGACCGAGAATCGATGATAATTATCAGAAAAAATTCCAACTCAATAAGTGGGCAATAAGTGTTCACCACTACAATTTGGCGCACTCTACACCGCTGCAATCAATTCAAATTATTAAAAATTATGAAAGCACCCCATCTTTTGCCACGGCACAAGCAGGCGCGTCTTCGATTTGCAGAAGAACATCTATAAACCGATTGGGACACTGTAAGCTATTGTGTTGATCGTAAAATTCTATACCTGACTCTATTCACTGCAAAGGTTATTTTTTCGGACGAGAAAAGTGGAATCTTGATGGTCCCGATGGTTCCCAATTCTATTGGAGAAATTTGCTAAAACACCCCTTTTAATTTTCCAAACTCAATTTTGTATGAGGCTCCGTAAAGTTTTTGAGGCAAATATGCAGGAAGGTTCCACTAATTTTTCAACAAGATAACGCTCGCATTTATGCAAAAAATTTAAACGAAGCGAAAGTATAGACTGACCTGCTTGCTCTCCGGACCTAAGGCCCATCAAAAATGTGTGGGGCATATTAGTAAGAAGAATTTATGAAATCAATAGCCAATATGACAGTACAGATGATCTAAAGGCTGCAATTGTTACCGAATGGGGTAACCTGAATGTCAGCCTCTTCAAAAAGTTATCTGAATCGATGACAAAAAGATTGTTTTGCGTTGCAAAAGCTCGTGGCGTATTATGTTATAATTCGGTGGTATTCCAGTTTTTTAAACAAATTTAGTCACAAATGGGTTGTATTAAAGTTACAAATAAGTAATTTGTTTTAAATCATTAGTTTTGTTGCAAATAAGTTAAACTGCGGTGTTAATTATGTTCCGAATAAATGCACTTGTTGTTTCATAAAGTTTTGAAAAATATAAGTAGTTTTTACGTTAAACTAACATTATTACAACATTTCTTTTTGTAGCACCTATAAAAAAAGTTTGTGCATTATAATTTTAACAAATACAGCAACGAGTTAGCAACCTAGATGCGACAAAGTTGCTTTGTGTTTATATTAAGTTATATCAATGTCACAACAAATCAATGTTCGAAACTTCGGTTTGAAGATGATTTTATTAAGTTATAGGGAGGTCACTACAGCTAAATGTTTCCAATTTTGCTGTGACGCACTAAAATACCATGAGCAAAATATAAATTTTATTGTTCAGTTTTATTGTAGGCTTCTACTAAGGGTGTTTTTAATAGAGTAATACAAGTTTAAATCATAATAAAACATAGTAATATATTTTTAATATCAATAAAACGGACTTTATTGGATAGAAAATTTTATGACATCAATGTTTAAATATGATTTCGGCCATGTGGCCGCCACGGCTGGCGCGTTCAAGGCGCAATCTGGAACACCAATTTTCACAAACTTTTCGCAGCATTTGCGGCCGTATCTCGCCGATAACTCTTCAAATGTTGATTTCCAGGTGTTCAATTGTTTGTGGTTTATCGACGTAGACAAGTGACTTTACATAACCCCAAAGAAAATAAGCCAATGGGGTTAAATAACACGATCTTGGGGGCCAATTAAATGAGCCATTTCGTGAAATTATTTTTTCGTCAAAAGTTTCCTTGAGTAAATCAATTGTAGCGCCCGCTGTGTGGCATGTGGCTCCGTCCTGTTGGAACTACATATCAGCAAGATTAATGCCAGCTAATTGAGGTACGAAAAAACTTCGAATCATGTTCCTATACCGTTCACCATTGACAGTAACATTCTGACCATCATCGTTTTTGAAGACATATGGGCCAATGACTCCGCCAGCCCATAAAGCGCACCAAACAGTAATTTTCTTTGGATGTAATGGTGTTTCGACAAAAGCTTGTGGATTCTCCTCACTCTAAATACGACAATTCTGTTTATTTACGTACCCATTCAACCAAGAATGGGCTTCATCGGAAAATAAAATTTTCCATGGAAATTAAAAATCAATATCAATTTGTGCTTCAGCCCATTCGCCGAATTGGCGGTGCATACGATGGTCGTTTGGCTTTAATTCCTCCACAAGTTGAATCTTGAAAGGTTTTAAGCCAAGATCTTTTCGTAAAATCTTCCATAATGTGGAAGGAAACAACCCCAGTTGCTGAGAACGGCGACGAATTGATTGATTAGGATCATCTTCAATGCTTTCCTGTACAGCGGCTACAGATTCTTCAGTGCGCACTGTTCGGCATCTCACGGGATGCAAATTATCAGTAACAGTAAATGTGCTGCTCGAATTAGCAGCTCTGAAGGACGATTATGTCCGCCATAAAATGGACGAAATGCACGATAAGTTTGATGAACAGAACCATTATTTTTATTAAAAATTTCCAGAGTTTGCACTCGTTGCTCTGATCTAAGCTGATCCATAATAAAATGTCAAAGCTAATTAAACAAAAAATCAACTATCAACTGTTAAACGAGTGGTCAAATAAAGCAATGATGCCAACTCAAAGTTGTATCACTCTATAAAAAACACCCTTTATGATGTAATACATTTTTGTTTTATTTTAGCGTTCAACGAGACTACCGAATTGAACAAATTGTTCGGATAATGGCAATGAATCATTGTGAAGTTATGAGAATTTGTTTTGTTGCAAGAAGGTTGAAATTAGGTTTTTTCAGTTGCAGGAACATTGGAATTAGTCATTGCAACCTTATGCTGTATTGAGGTTTTTCATTCAGTTGCTACAACTTTAGGAAACGTTATTATAGCTTAAATAATGTAGTTAGGAAAAATAACGTTGAATTGAGGTTTTAATTAAGTTGCATGAACATTATAAAACAATCATTGCAAGCTTGTGCTGTATTAAGGTTATTATTCAGTTGATACAAGTTTTAAAAACATACATAATTGTAACTTATAAAATTTTGCTTGATATAAGAGCGATGTATAGAGGTTATTATTCTGTTGCAAGAACTTTAGAAAAAAACATTGCAACTTATATAATTTAAGTTACATGAACGTTGTATTGGAGCTATAATTCAGTTGCAAGAAGTTTTGAATAAAATTGTTGTAAGTAAATGCTGCATTAAGGTTATTATTCAGTTGCAACAACTTTAAGAAAATATATTTAACTTTTGATATTTAGTTGCAAGAACTATGTATTGAAGTTATTATTCAGTTTCAAGAACTTTGGAAAAAAGTGTCTAAGAACTTCATACTCGCCATATTTGATTTTTTTCTTCACTATGAATTTTGATTGGAATAAATTTAAATACAATTTATTCATCACATCATCAACAAAATGACCTTTCTTCTTAAATTTTAGTGTATAACTCTTCATATTTTCCATTTAATTTCACATCTTTTTATTTCATTCCAATTTGTCTTTGACTTTTAAAATACACTCCAAAAAATTATCACTAGTTTAGTGAAAATTATATTAAGGAGTTGTGTACTCAAAACATTTTAAAACTTTTTAAGAACTTCCTTTTTTTTCAATCAGGAATATTTATGTCATCAGTACTCCTTCCTTGTTAAAAAATCTGTCATTATAACAAAAAATTACTTCAATAAAACCAAATATTTGTTACATTCATGTTATTTTATCTGAATGTAACGCAAGAATAACACAATAAAAATTTTTTTTGGATGTTTTAAGTATGTTTCATCTTGTGGCGTGCAACTTAAGTTTATACCAACAACACATTTATAACATTATTATAACGCATTTTTCTGTAGCTGGGTGATTATGTAATTAATTTAAACAAAAGTGAAAAGTGTTTTATCATTTTGAAACAACCAATTAGCAAAATAATGAAATTTTTATTTAAATTTGTTTCCTTTTTTCTTAAGACTATTCTTTCAAAATAATACTTTCCTGCCAAAATTCTTCGTCAAAATTTAAAAAAAAAACTCTAGTGCAATATGATTATGAAATGCACTTTATGCTATGTAGCAACATAATTTTTCTTGGACATCATGCTTGTGTACCATAAAAAAAAAATTAAATTGACTCGATATACTTTCGTCTTCTCCTAAAAAATTCAAAAAGGAATTTAAAAATTTTAAGAAAATGTATTATGTTCGTCATAAACAAGAAATGTTTCGTAAATTAACCAGGCTAAATTTTTATTGAATCTACTTTTATATTTGTTATTACGTTCTTGAAACAAAGAGATGATTAATGAATTGCTTCCAGAGCCTAAATATATCATATTTGTTTCAT
Source organism: Dichetophora obliterata (assembly GCA_963920525.1). Taxonomy (NCBI): domain Eukaryota; kingdom Metazoa; phylum Arthropoda; class Insecta; order Diptera; family Sciomyzidae; genus Dichetophora; species Dichetophora obliterata. The sequence continues at coordinate 161,938,343 of OY986435.1, forward strand.
TTTCTTTGCTTTGTTAACCAGTTGTTAAGTTGTTACATTCACTGACTTTTCTCATGATCAAATAAAAAACATGTTTTTTAAGTATGCAGAAAAATACATTCACCAAAATTTTCGTTTTGACAACGAATTCTTAGCTTTCTTCATCATAGTTCTCTTCATTGATGAAGAAATGTTAAAATTGTGCGTTTAAAAAGAGAACAAATTTTCGTTTTAAGCTTTCATCACATTGAAGCGAAAGAAAAAGTTCAGATGTCTGTTTTGTTATCTTGCTGTCAATCAATATCAATGTATTAGCTACACAGATTTTTTATCCCAATTTATGCCTAATCGTAGGCAGGCACAGTTTTGGTTTGTCTCTAAATCAAAAGACTTAAGACACGAACGTGTTCTATTATGTTCATTTCGCGCTGTTGATCTACCGAGACAGAATGCCTAATTGTAATAAGCAAAATATTTTCTTTACACGAAAATTCAACTAAAACAAAATAAAAATTAATAAAAAATTAGCACAAATAATCAAATTTGTTGAAAAAAGCGAAAAGTGAAATTACTAAAGTAATTTTGCTTCACTTTCTCACCTATCATGGCTGTCCAAATATTTCGGCTAACAAATTGCTGCAGGCAAACTATAACAGTTTGCCGTTAAAATATGCAAAAGAGCTGAAGCTGAAAACCATTAGGATGATGAAGAAAAGAAAATAAAGAATATTTGAGTGGAAAATAAAACAACAGCCAGTTAACAAATATTTAGGTTTTTTCTTCACTATCTTCTGTGGAAGTGGATTTCTTCATAATTTACTTTGCTAATAAGTATTGTTTTTATGCAAATTTATAAGTTATCAGCTAAAGTGTACCAACAGCACCAACTAAAGAGTGAAGAGCAAGTGAGTTAGTGGGTAAGTGAGTAAGGTAATATGTTTCAAAGACTCATGACTTGGTCTTTGCTTCAGAGCTGAATTTTATTTAAATTTGTTTATATAAATGTAGTATAAGTAATATATGCACTAAATGAGAACAAAAACCTAACCATTAGTTGTTATGGGTTAAAGGTGATTAATTCTTTCCGGTTTTTCTACATGCATAGTTAACTATTTGGGATGTTAAGTTATGTCTATCTTGTCATCGATTTGTATGTCTATTATAGGTAATTTTTCCCAGAAAAGTGAAAGAAGTGAGAGAAGTGATTTGACAGAGAGCAAAACATGATCACATCCTTTTATTATCCCAATTTACAAAACAACAAACAATCTTAGAACTATTAAATATTTTAACTTGCCAAATTAAACACACCTTTAAAGCTTGATTAGTTCTGGTTATAGTTTAATAAAAGTATAGTATAGTATAGTTTAAAAAAAATTAATGTATCTAAATATAATAAATAATTATAACTTTAACTAGCGTTGAAATTTGGATGAAACTATTTTAGAAGAAACTGTTGTATTGGTATTTTACCTATGTAAAACTTGTTTTAAGACAAATAAATTAAAATTAAATTCACTAAAAATCTTTCAACCTTAAAAATCAAGCAACGTATAAGGTAAAGCTTAATCAAACTAGTAATGCAACATTGTGTAAAACTCTCTCACGTGCAAACCAATGAATTGTTTATCAGTTAGTTTTAACTGATGCATTACTCGATTAAAAAGCTTTGGGCTTGTAGTTGTTTTAACGATTTGTGCAGTTCGGTGAACTTAAAGTTAATAAGGGCCTGAATTAAAACTAAAAACTTAGTCATGAAATCAACTACAGACATTTTTTAAGAAGGGATTATTTGAAATTTTTGTTAATCCAAAGCAGCTACAAAAGTGATTTTGCGGCATCTGTCTATTGTATCTTGTATTAATAGAAAACTTAAGCAAATATCAATAATAGAAATAATGGATTAGTGTACCCAGAAGACGGACACAGTATTGTAAGATACTTTTAATTGCTTACTAATGCGCATTTTCGGAACTCCATTGTTCCAATGTGGAGCGTTTGAATTTGAGTTCTTAACCCATTTCTTGTCACTACTAGAACGCGTGGAAATTTTTCGAACATTTTTGGAATGTGTGCTATTTCCAACCCCCTGTCCTCAGAAAAAAAAATAATTTTTTTCCACGCCCACAAAAAGTTATGCACTATATAAAAAACAGTACATTAATCAAATACGTATGCATAAATTTAAGATATAAATAAATCGTAAATACTTATTGGTTGGATCTTTCACTACCAATATATGATGATAATCATATGACTTGAAATCCTTTGGATATTTTCTAGACAACACAGACTTTGCAACTCAGTTTCTTCAAAACTGTTGTGACTTTGATTACTTGTAAGAAGATGTTTGGGCTTTAAACTACTTGCGACAAACGTTATTCTATACAACAGTTCAGCTTCAAAGCATTGATGAGTGCACTATCTAAACCGCAGATAAACAAATTCCACCACCATTTCTTATATGGATGGATGAATAAATATGCATAATGAATAGCAAATTAATAATCAATAAAAAAATAACGATTAAAAAATTAGTAATTAATAAAAAAAGAATAATTGAAAATTATGAAATTCTTTGGTAATTGTATTCTTTGTGAATAGCATTCATATGAATAAAAAATTGATTTATTATTCTGAATAACGAACATGAATAGTTTAAATGAATAATAAATATTTTTTTTTTTAAATTGACTGTAAATCAAAAATTTTATTTATAATTTAATTTTGCATTCATCAAATGGATTTTTGCAAATAAAATTAAATTGAATGCATTCATTTACATCTCTGCATTCGGTAAGACCTCATCTTCGAAAGTTTCCTCATCAGTCAAAGAGTCTACCTTGTCGGGAGGGTATACAACAATTTTCTCAATATTTTCTTCCTCATCATCACTCCAATTCTCGATAATATCTAAAAGCTCATTTGCTTTTACGAAACGACTTCTTGCCATGAATACTAAAGCAACCTTTCTTTTCGAGCAAAAACAGCTAAAAGATGATTGACATATCACGGTTGAACGTTGGTTGCATACGTATTTGGTCAACATACGATTTTTTGTTCATCAATTTTTGCAATGAAATAAATAAGAGGAAAATTTGTTTTTGGTAAAAAAATGTCTTTAAAAAGTAGTTTAGTTTATCGCACGTAGCAAAAAATCTCTTTTAATAGAATTACTTAATTTTATATATATTTAAATATTTTTGAAAAAAAATTTACAAAAATGCTTTTTTGAAAAAATCCAAACAAATTAAGAATATGAAAAAAACTTGCATATTATCTGTTCAATTTTCAGAAAAAACTTTATAATTTTAAACCTAAAAAGAAATAGAATAAATTTTTACCCCCAAGTATTTTTTTAAATATTTTTGAAGTTTCTGTACGAAAAATCGTACAAATACAAGAAATGGGTTAAGACCTCTCTTTTCCTGAAAATAATAGACACTTTATTATAACTTAATGTAAGATTGATTCTAAAATGCAACACCCTAGTTCTAGGAAAAAAGGACATCACAAATAGATGTCACACAGAAATCAATTTAACGCGTGCAAGTTGCTCTCTACTTTTAAATAAGCATAAATTAAGCCCTTTCAAGCACAAAAACTTAATTTTTGGTCACAAAAAATATTTCAAGTAAGCGATGCAACTTAACCTCACTTTACAATAAAGTCCAAAATGCACGTGCGACACAAAAAGTAAACAAACACTAGCTGATAGTGCTGTCAACATTTCAAAGCATCACACTATTTGTGGACTCCCCATTTCGTTTTGAAATAAAATAAGCCATCAGATTTTTTCTTTTACCACGATTGTAACGATGTATGCAGAAATTTTTCGTACACCCTGTATAAATTTTTTAAAACTTGGGTTTCCTACACAGTAAAAAATTTGAGGGTAAATTTTTCCTTTTGTATAACATTTGTGTGGTATAAACTTTTTTTATTCCAAATAATTTATAAATTTTATACTACTCAATATTATAAAAATAATAAAACAAATATAATTTAAAAATTTTATATGGATATCATGTGTAAATCAAAATATACTCTGGTTCGAAAGTAAAAAATTCACCGAAATCGGGAAATTTAAAAATACCGTGGTTTCGATTGGTCTGACGAGAAAAATGGTCTTTAAAAATTTCTAAGATTTGATGGTATAACTTTTAAAACATTTTTGGTTTGGATTTATGTGTATACCAAAAAGTGGAACCAAAGGAACAGTGTAAAATCTTGGAACTTTTCAAGAATAACGACAATTCTAATTTTAATTTTTTTTTTCATATTATATGGATTTTGCCACCTAACTCAAAACCTGAAAAAATTGTAGGCCGCTCTCAATTGGTTTAGAAGTTATATGCCTCCAAAGTTGGAAAAATGGCCTACAAATATTACTATTTTTTAAATTTTTCAACAAAACTACACGAGGAAACAAAACTATAAGAAAGGTAATTAAAGTAATACCAATTCAACAAGGTATCTAACATGAAAATCCATGCATAACTTTTAAAGATATAAACATTTTTAGTGTAGTGCTTCGTTGAATAGGTAGTCGCATTTCCTTTCTTTTGATACCCATAATGCGAAACACCAAAAAAAAAATAGCAAAAAGTAGGAGATTTTTGCAACTTTAAATACCTATAACTTCTGAACCAATTGCCAGTGTCCTGATTTTTTTCCAGATTTGGATTTAGGAAGTTAAATATTAAAAAGGGAGTTCTCGCTATTCTTGAATTATACCTAAATTTTCTATAAAAAAAATGTTGCAATTGCATTGAAATGAAAATGATTTTTTCATTTTGTGAAAAAAGTAATTTACTCCAATTTTTCATAGGCCGATCTTAAAATTGCCTCAGTCGTCTCAAATCGCTTTCTGCGAAGAGGTTACTTGAGTTGTGGGAATAACGAAAAGTAATAAGAAGCGTTGTCATATTAATAAGGAGCTATCGGACGGGTATAAACGTTGTTTTTGGTCAAATTTTTTGGTCGGCCTTTGTAGTTTAGAGGAGAGTGAGCTAGACTATCAACCCAGAGGTCCCCGGTTCGAATCCGGGTTTTTTTCATTTTCTTTGTTCTTTCCTACATTTAAAAATTATGGAAAACTAAAAATCCACCAATAAATTGTGGGAAAAGATGGAATTAAAGGAAAGGAACAACTAAAGGCTGGAAATACGTGCCGAGGTTAAGGCATAGCTATCGCCTCGGTTAAAAGCAAATCAAATTGTTTTTCACTTTTGTTTCGCCTAATCAATAATTCACGTATAGTTCCCATTAATTCCTCTAAATAATGTTAAGAGGAATTCATCTGAAAATCCCTTTCCTTTCAGGTCCCGACCAAACGTTTTTTGCATATGCCTTGGTTCTTTGATCTTTAAAAAAAAAATCCCCTTTCAAGATAAGATGTGTGGGCCGGTGCCTTGTCGTGTTAAAGAAACCACAAGTTCTTTCTCCACAATTCGCGCCTCTTGCGATAAACATTTTCCCTCAATACGCTCACGTTAAACTCCTCATTTACACTCTGGACTGGCAAAAGAGATAATTAGTGTAGTAGCTACACCACGACAATCAAATAAAACTAAATTCGTATTACTTTAAAATCAGAATTGATATTGAATTAATAGCTAAATCGAATCAGGAGATGACGCTGATCAAAAATATATTTTCTATTCAGTACACGTGGGGTATAAACAAGTAGGGCAGGGATATAATTTGATACACTTTTGTAAATTTCCAAAATGATTGCCAAATTTTGTGTTTTTAGGTATATTCTTATATAAATCATAAATAAAAGGTTTTTCTGAACACAAATTTTATATTTTTTCTTAGGAAACAGTGAAGTAACAAATGTTTCTTTCTTATTTTTTCAAATTTTTTCAAGAATCGCATTCAGCACGTAATGATGGCTGCACGGTGTGGCCTCTTGAATTAAGTAGATATTACCAGCGATCGTAACAGAAATAATTGCATGTCTGAAATAAAAAAATTATTATTGCCATTGATCGCAGCGAAGATCATGGATAAAGGAGAATAATCGACAAAAATTAATATAAAGCCATACCAAGTAAGAAACTATATTGTTTATTTATGACAACAATAAAAGCCACGATCACTTGCCAAACGGCCGCACCTACTGAGTTAAAAAACAAAACAAACAAGCAAAAAAGCAGTTATAATATTTACAGATACGCAATGAATGTACTGAATGTATTTATTCCGTTGTGTCAATGCGAAGAGCGTGTATGATATTAATGGCCGCATTCTAGCCGAAAAAGTGCTCAAGTAGCGAAGTAGCATAAAATATTTTCGCTATATAAATTGTAACATCTCAAGGAACATGTTCTGTGAGAGCATACCATTCAGCCCGAAAGTTGTGGAACAGTTCTTGAGCACTTTTTCGGCTAGAATGCGGCCAATGATACTCGAAATAGTTCCAGTTGTGCCACTTGCCCGCCACTTTTGGTCAATCAACAGCCTAGCATTAACCAAGCTGCAATGTATTCATCAAAATTCACTTCTTTTGACAGCCTGTAATTTCTTCTTTGATTTCATTGATTTTTCTATCAATCACTTGGCATTTGCTTTGTTTTTGTGGTTTTGCACTATTGTTGCAATATAATAGTCGTCAAAGAAAAAACTGTGTATTGCCTGTTGTACTAACTTTAAGAGCCAACTGACAAAATTTTCGTAATTATCATTTCGAGTAAAGTTGAGAGATAAAATTGTTTATAGAAAATTTTATTGTAGAGCAACTTCACAGCTTTTATATAATTATAAGTTTAATGGCTTTTCATTTAAAGCTTCGCCTATCTTAAAAATACACATTTTAGACTACATCGCAAGAGCACGTATTTGATTTCCCAAGAACTTTCGCATTTGATTCAACATATAAGATGTTGGGCATACAGAGAGAGAGAGAGAGAGAGAGAGAGAGAGAGAGAGAGAGAGAGAGAGAGAGAGCAGTTGTCACTCCAGACAGAAAGTTTTTTCAAAAGAATTAATATTTCTGTTCGGCTGCCACTTCTCTGCAGACAATGGAAAACCTCAGAAAGTAACATGAAAGACCTGAATCGGTCACTTGAGTCATCAAATACTTGGATGTAAAGGGTTCAACTATCTGTATGCTAGAAACAGGATGACTTACATAATTCCATTAATACAAAGACACCTAAATACTTCATTAAATAGCTTCAATTTTGAAGATCGAACCGATATATGAACTTTATAAACCATTTATTTTATTCAAAACAAACGCAATTTTAAGAATGAACACTTTTCTTAATACCATCCTTTTCTTTTTCTTATAGAGTAAGAATAATATTCTAACTAATAATTATATTTTTTACGTTTTCATTGATCTCTAAATGTTTGTTTTAAGTTAAAAATATGTGTTTATTAGTTGTTTATTAGTTGTTTATTAGTTGTTTATTACTTGTTGTTGTTCTGTAATTTTTACGTATTTCAAGGCTCTGTCTTATATGTAAACTCTCAGCCAGCATTTGGACGAGAAATTGTTCGCCTTTCGCACAGCTGAGGCGAAAGCGATACTTCTGGAAAATATTTAGTCGAGTTTTCTTTTGCACGAAAAGAAAGCGATTCGCTATCTTTACTTCTTGGTGATAAATTTTATTTTTAAAAGCAAAACACTACAGCTTCGACTTTTTTCTTCTTGGGGAATAAAAAGCGATATCATTAGGAAGAATCGCTTTCTGCTCTTCTAGAAGATTTCACCACGATGGACTTTTTTCTCCCACGAGAGAGCAGAAAGTGATAAGATAGCTAGCGAGCTAGCGAAAAATTGTTCTTGAAGAAGAATCGCTTTCTGCTCTTACGCGATACAAAATGCTGGATGGGCTTTGTTCTTATATAAATAAAAACTTTGGTGCTGAACTAATGAAGCTATCTACCTTATATTCACACTATATGTTCATGGGTGCTCCAGAATGTTTTTGTTTGTGTTAAGTGGCTCTGATGTCGCATTTTTCGAAAATTCTTATTTATGGACCGATTTGGCTCAAATTCAAACCTATATGGTATTTAAATAAAAATAAAGTCTTTTGAGTCCCTCTGGGTGGAGATATTGATGAAAATGTAATCTATATAAAATCGTTGGTGCGATTGCTTATGACCGCATAACTTCTGAACGACTTGACCGATTGAGGCCATATTTGCACAATATATTTGTTTTGTAGAGACAATGGTTCATGCCTATAGGCTGATTGGGGACACTGTTATCCAGTTAATTAATATTTACACTACAGAACATATCAAACTTCAACCATATATGTGAAGATAGGAAGGCGCAGAACAACGTCTGTCAGGCAATCTAGTCTTATATAAATAAACAAATTATACGTTTTTAGTATAGATTTTTAAGTAATACGTTTTATGTTTTACTTATATAACATAAAAGTTCCAAATGACTTTGAAAATAAACTTTCTGAAAGCCTTTTAAGACTTTAAAACAACTTCTTAAGCTAAAATGTTGGCCTTTATCAACAAAGAGGACCCTGGTTCGAACCCGGGATCGGGCATGGTACTTTCCACTTTCTTTGTTGTTCCTACATTTAAGAATTATGGAAAACTAAAAAAAATCCACAACTGAATTGTGGAAAATGTGAAATTAAAGGCCAGGAATAACTAAAGGCTGGAAATGCTTGCCGAGGTTAAGGCATAACACTAGCCTCGGTTAAAAGCAATTCAAATTGTTTTCACGGTTGTTGCGCCTAATCAATATTTCACGTATGATTCCAATCAATTCGTCTAAATAAATCTATTCCTTTCGTTTCAAGTCAAAGACCATACCTTGTTTATATAAGATTCTTGTTTTGGTTCTTTGATCTTTGTTCATTTTTTATTTATAAAAATTAAAAATATGATTTCTCTTAGACGAAGCTAATGTAAAAATATTTTTAAGTAAAAAAATTTTAGTTTCAAATATGTCTTACAAAAAGTAATAAAATAACATTTTTGTAAGGCATAAAATATTTATTAAGCATGGTTTAATTACCCGGGTTTACTTGTAAAAGTTGAGTTCCTAGAAACCCAAACCTATATTCAGTCAAACTCAGCGTCAATACTGCCACCTTTTTAAATCAATAGTTTTGTGAAAAAAAACAGATTTGTTGGGACTTTTTTATCGGAATAAAGATATGAAAAACAAAATTATTAATTTTATTACTATACGGAGTGGTGCAAAAGTTATCACCTTATCGAAAGAGACCATAATTTTTGCAAGTGGGAATAAATATCAATTCTGCTTTGACATTTGTATAATAAATAGATACAAAATACACGTCAATAAGACATTGATCGCTATACTCCTCAATAACGCGGAATAATTCGTCGAACTTTTCATTAAAAATCATTATGGACGACTAGGCCCATTTTCATCTCCGTAGATATGTTATTAAGCAAAATTATCCTTTCTGGGTCATCGAAATTTGCGTATAACCCACAAAGAGCCATTACACACGCTCAAAGTTACTGAATGGTGTTCTCTGTACGATAGAACTGTCAAACTATCGATAGCACTATCGATGGTTTCACTTTTTTTTTAACTATCGATTGATAGTCGAGACTAGTCGATAGACTATCAGCTTTGAAACGCTCGTTCATCACATATTTTTTGAAGAGGAAATTTCGTGTAATCGGATCTTTTGGAATATTGGAAAGTAAGAATCCTTTATAATTACCTGGTAGTTATTCTATCATTGCAATTTATATTTATTTCCTGCAGCATAATGCCGATAATATGAAAGAATTAATTACGTGCGCAATGCGATATTTTTCAATACCAGCTACATCCACTGAATCAGAACGACTGGGTCTATTATAAAAACTGCTTAAAAATGTAATGGCCCCATTCAGCGGAAAATTTGCTTCGTAGGTGTTCCACAACTTTCGGGCTGAATGGTATGTATCATAATGCGCTCAAACAACATGTTTCCCGAGCTGTCGCCATCTTAGGTATCGAAAAAATTGTATGCTACTTTGGTTGAGCTGCTTATGCTCTTTTTATTTTGACAGCTAAAAAAACATGGCTGCAAATTGTTAATTGTTGCTGAAGTTGTGCTGTGAAGTGAAAATAGATAATTATTAATTATTAGAAGATTATTCTATCATTCTTCAATAAAGCTGTTAATAAATGATTTCTTGTGTGAAACGAATGCACAATAGTATAAAAAAATTTTAGATGTTGAAAAAAAAAACAACTTTTGCAAAAAAACCCATTCAGCAGAAAGTATCACTTTATGCTACTTCGCTACCTGAGCACTTTTTCAGATAGAATGCCACCAATGAGAACAATGTGAAGTCAAAATGATTGCATTAAAAACAAAAAAATCCCTTATTATTTTTGTTTCGGTGTACATCACTTGCTTTTGACATTTTATGCGCACAGCTTCGCAGCGCAGTCGCTATTAATAATACCTGTGGCTCGTTCCTGTAACTCGCAGCGATCCAAATCGATAAGCTATCACATGTTCCGATTTCATTTCAATGGAACCTTTTAAAAAAGTGTTTCTGTACGTAAAGTGGATCGATAAAAATGTGTCACTTTTATCACTGGCTTTGTGGCAAGTGAGAATTCTACCGATTTATCTAATGACAGTAATGTTGTGTATTATTAGGTTATAAGTATTCGAAATATACCTTTAAAAATAGTTACTTACATATAAGTCCAATTTTTTTCTGATTGAAATATTTTGTTATTCTTAAAAAAGTTTTAGTTTTAAAGGTAATACAATTTATAAATAATGCCTACTTACCAAAGAACTGCACAAGCCTACTTGAAACTCTATTTCAAGTACTTGCTTAAAATACAAATTCAAGCTAGCTTGAGCTTGATAATTTTGAATCAAGTATAGCTTGTATTTGAATATAAATAAGCACAAGACAGCTTGCGACTTATAAGTATGCTAGCTTACAAGCGAACGGCACGAAGTTTCAAGTAAAGGAAAGCTTGATACCTTCGGCAAAAAGCTTGAAAAACTTGATGCTTTCGGCAAAAAGCTTGAAAAGCTTAAAATTGAAGGCAAGTATCCAATTAAAGCAAGTATCAAAAAAATTCAATGAGCTTGTTTAGAGAGAGCTTAAGCGTAATAGGACTTTTAATGATTCTGTGGATTCAGCGGTTGGAAGTTTTAGGGGTAACTTATTTCGAAGATGATGTCAAACTTTAAAATTTAATATGTCTTTTCAAGAGTTTTAAACGTCATTTATCAGTGATAAGGGGTCGCTGATTTCGAATCTAAAGTCAGAATTTTAAAATTCAAGATAGTGGATAGGGTTTCCACCTTAATTTTTTATAGTTTTATGAATTCGGGGCTGGCAAAAAAAAATGGTACACCAAAAATGGGTCGCTGAATACGAATCAGTTGTCAAAATTTCCAAATTATAAAATTTTGACATAGGGCTGCCACCTAATATTATGGCAATAGCAACAGAAAAAAGTTACACTAACTCCGTGCAATAAATGAAACGAACAACGAAACAAACGATCGTCAGTCGCATAGAGTCGAAACCAGAGTTGAAAAGTAGAAAACTTGACTTTTTCCACCAACTCATGTGGGGTAGAAACAAAATAGAATCAAGTCAGACATATGATTCGTTCTTCAGAAGCCAGTCGCGAATAGTAAGGAACAAAATAAATCAAGTTCATGCATATCAACTTAAAGCTTGATATTTTTTCAAGTATCTTGATTTTCAATTTACTTGTTGCCGATCTCTGCTACTTACATAAAAGTTAAAAATTTTAGCAAAACAGTATTTGTTTGAGCTATGAAAAAGTAACCGGTTGCATATATTTGCTAAGTTTTTGCAGCACAGCACTAAGTGTAGAATTATTTACATTATTTACAACCGCAATCATTAATACACACCATTATAGCATAATTAATTTTCTTAAACTGCAAATATTCACTTTTTATTAACAAGACAAGCACCTATTTGTTATAAAGTAAAAAAAAATAATACATAATACTAAAATAATACATTCGAGTAAACAGCTGCTTGTCATTTGACTCAATTTCGCAACTTTTCTTTTCGATTTGTGTTCTTTTTCCTCACGGTCCGAGTTTTTACCGATTTAAACGTACAGAAACATTAGTTGTCACGAAATCGGTAACTAGGGATCGATAACGGCTGACGGCTCACAAATCGGTAACTTGCCGATTTTGTTACAGAAACGAGCTACTGATCATTGTATTATGAGTCAGAGAATGATTGCAAAAAAATTTTGTTTTTCTATTCCTTAGTTACTGATAAAAGGCGTGCGGACAAGGACAGTGGTTTCGTAGGAGCTTTTAATAAATTAAAATAGTCATAGTTAAATTAAAAATAGTTAAGGAAGGGGCTGACTTTAGCATTGTGATGTAATGCTAGAAAAAGTACTCGATTTTTAGAAAACATTGATGTTTCTCAACGATATATCGGAAAGTATCGATGCATTCTCTTGATGAATTACATCGAAAAAAACATCGATGTATTTTCCAAGTGGACACCCCTATTTGAAAGAGTTACTTAAAAAATTTTTGAAGCTCGAGAGTGAAGAATAACATGCAAAAGTCCCTCTCTATTCTATTACAATTACTTGAACTTAGTTAGGAAACAGACCTATTAAGGCTAAATATGCGTCATTTTGCTCGATATTTTGTTGTAATTTCATAGATAGTTTCATAATGATTGTCCGGTAGAGTTCTTTGTTCTACTTGAAAAATACTAGGACAAGTTATTTCCACAGAAAATTTTATTTAAGCTGTTGTTGAAAAATAAACAAATGATGCATTGTCTTATAGAAAATGTTATAACTGGTCAAATGTCGTGCGAGATTGAGAGATGTGGGTAAAAATGAAAAACTTTGTTCCTTTAAACATAATTCTGTGATACTAAAGGTTCAATAAAATATGCGTTATTTTGCTCTATAGTTTGTTGTAATTTCATAGATAGTTTCATAATGATTGTCCGGTAGAGTTCTTTGTTCTACTTGAAAAATACTAGGACAAGTTATTTCCAAAGAAAATTTTATTTAAGCTGTTGTTGAAAAATAAACAAATGATGCATTGTCTTATAGAAAATGTTATAACTGGTCAAATGTCGTGCGAGATTGAGAGATGTGGGTAAAAATGAAAAACTTTGTTCCTTTAAACATAATTCTGTGATACTAAAGGTTCAATAAAATATGTGTTATTTTGCTCGATAGTTTGTTGTAATTTCATGGATAGTTTCATAATGATTGTCCGGTAGAGTTCTTTGTTCTACTTGGAAAAATACTAGGACACGTTATTTCCACAGAAAATTTTATTTTAGCTGTTGCTGTTCCCGAACGAAAACTAAACAAATGATACATTGTCTTATAGAAAATGTTATAACCGGTCATATGTCGTGCGAGATTGAGATATGTGGGTAAAAATGAAAAACATTGTTCCTTTAAACATAATTCTCTTTTACGACTTTACTCTTTTTCTTGTGTGGATTATTTTTGCAAAATTTGCAAATTAGTTTTCGACGGCCTACTTTTGACAATGAAATTTTTAAAACTAAAACACATTTTAATACAACAAGAATGCTTGCATTGTAAAGCTAAAGTATGCCGTTAATTTTGCAATTTTTTGATTTCCTCGTCAATTTCAGTTGCACTGCGGAAAAATTCTTCAAAGTTTTGTCCAGATTTCATTCCGCACACGTTACATGAATGTGAGTAGATTTTATGTAACTATTTTTTATTTTTCATTGTGTATTAGTTATTTTCTTATCGTTTTTTGTTATATTTAACTACAGCTTTTTGTTTTTTTTTTTTTTTATTTATATTTATACAAGAAAATAAGTTAAATGAGTCTTACACGTGCATTTGTTTACTTTTTCATTTCTTATTTACAGTTTCAATAAGATTATCAAATCAATGAATCGCTTCTGTCATGTGTCCAAATTTATTTTTTTTTTATTTCTAATCTCATTAATTTGATTTTATTCTGATAAATAATGACAAGAATATAAAATATATATTAAAAGCAAAGAATAAAAAATTAACAGAAATTAGCCAAATAAGCCAAATAAGCCACTTAAAAATAATGTATCGATTTCCCATAGAAAATGTACTAAAGGGCATTGAGTAGCAGGCATGCCAACTGGTGAGGAATTCCTCAAATTTCGGGGAATTTCATGTCGATCGGGGAATGGGCTCAAATATGCGGGGAATTTTAATGATTTTTTCGGGGAATTTAACATTATATCAAAAATTTGCGGGGAATTTGATTTTATATTAAATTTTTTGATACAATGTTCTTCTTGAAAAATTTAATTAACATTACCAAAAAAATCCTTGTTGCAAAATTTATTTTTTAATAATACATTATTAATACGTTAAAACTAAAGCATATTTTAGAAGAAGTTTTCTAAAAAAGTATATTATGTATACTAAAAATTTTATTTGAATGTTAATTTAACATCATCAGTCTAAGTAAAATTTTTTAACATATCGTCGCTGCGCCAAAATGGTTATGTGATTTTTGTCAATTTTTTATTGCATATTTTATTAACAATTTCTATCGCCCATATTTCTGAATTGGCGTTTTTTTAGATCTCTTTTGGTTAAAATGTGATCAAAACAGCCATGTGCTCGCAGTAGCAGAAATTCTCTGAAAAAAACAGTTTCTTGCTCTCGTAAAAAGTTGCTGAAAAAGACATAACCATATTTGTAGGCGCAGCGACGATATATTGTTTAAGTATAAAGATTGCGCTCAAGTTAGTGTGCTTAAATATAAGTGAAAATCGCGACATCCCATAGCTCGTCTGAAAAAAAGATGAATTAAACCTTTAAAATAAAGAAAATTACGAAGCGTAGAAAAAATTTGTAAAATGTACGATATTCTTTACTATATTCTTGCGTGTAAAAGCTAGACAAATTCTCCAAAGACGCATATTTTGGTAAAAGATGTGTAGAGTTACAATACAAATAAATCTTTAAAAAACATTAAATCGGTCGATTAGTTAATTTGCAGTAGTGCGGTCTGTTTTGAAAAAGTATGTTTCGAGAAGAACGCGTTTAAAGTTATTTTGTGGCAGCATGTTGTAACTTCGAAATTTTCGAAGTTGTCGAAATTATCGATAGTCGGTATGTTGTTGTTGTTTATTCTATCATGAATTCAATGTTTACATATGTAAATTACAAATTTTGAGATTTAATCCTATGGATTTTACAGCAAATAAATTTCAATTTGGCAATACAGATAGTCACTTAAAATAAAAATAGTATTTATAGGAAAATGATAGTAAAAAACCTATATTAATATCTCAAAATTTCTAGATTAATGGGAATTTAGTGGTCAGCTTCTTCAATTCCTCTATAAAAATAGGGGAAAAAGACACTGTTTAAGACAAACTCCGTATGAGGGCGTGAGAAAAAAACCTGCATCTATTGATGAATGTCAGGTTCAAATCGTTTATGATATTTGAGATCATTTTTTCTTGAGCTAACATGTGTAATTCTAAAGTTGAGAAAATTTTTGGCAAACCAAAAATAGTTTTAAAAATCGTATTTTGAATAACTTGAAGTCTTTTTAAATGCGTATTTGCACAATTTATCCAAACGGGGCAAGCATAAGTCAAAATAGGCCTCATACACAATTTGTACAGCATAATTTTATTTTTCATGTTCAGTTTAGAATTTTTATTCATGAGGGAATAAAGACTCCTACTGCACCTAATTGCTTTCATGCAAATGCTATCTATATGGTTCCGAAATAATAACTTTTCATCAATAATTACTCCTAAGTATCATAGTCGGTATGTTGTAACACTTTCGACAGGCGATATTTGCGATAAAATATCACTTTGATTTGGTGATCGAGTGATCGAGAAGTGAAGTCAATATAAATGCAAATATTTATTCATAAAGAAATGTTAAATAATGATTTTAAGTTAGTAAAATAATAAAAGTATTGGCTCTAATAAAAGTATATATGTTTATGGTTACCTTAAAACTGTTCAAATTAAGTTCTCTTTATTTTTGCCAAACAATGTTGTTTGTTGAAAATAATTAATTTGTCATTTTTAGTTTAAATTAAATATTTATATTAATTAAAAATTATAAAAAATATTGATTAACGTTATTTAACATGCCAAGTACATATAAGAAAAAAGCTTCAGTGTAGCTATTTAATGTTCGAACATAACTTCGAAACT
Source organism: Dichetophora obliterata (assembly GCA_963920525.1). Taxonomy (NCBI): domain Eukaryota; kingdom Metazoa; phylum Arthropoda; class Insecta; order Diptera; family Sciomyzidae; genus Dichetophora; species Dichetophora obliterata. The sequence continues at coordinate 161,954,498 of OY986435.1, forward strand.
AACCAAATCGCCTGTCGAACAAAAATGTTACAACATACTGCCAGATCGAAAACTTCGCTTCCATGTTCGCTTCGACAGTGAAGTTACAACATGTCGCCACTGGTTAGTTAAAGGTACTCACTCATACGCTTCGGTTTTAAACCGCTAGAGAATTTGTATTATAAGCGGGATTGATTTATAAATGTTTTTGACATATTTGTGAATAGTTGTACAACAATAATCAAATGTAAATAAATTAAATTTTCAAAAAATTGTTTGCCTAAAACCACACTCAACATACTTTGGAATCGGGACATTCACATTTTGTAGCTTCAAAGTTTGAAGTCGCGACTCGAAAACACATTTAAATTTTTTCCTTTTGAAATTTTTTTTTTTAAGTTTACAGTGTGTTATTTTTTTATCAAAATTAATTGTTTTCATAAAATTTCTAAAATACTTACATTATTTATTGTAGTATTGAATTAAAAAAGTCTATAAGTAAATTCATTAACATTTTTTTAGGGTAATTTGATGAAAAATCGGGCAATTTTGAGAACCACTGCGGGTAAAACCATAAAATGAGTTGGCAACCCTGTTGAGTATCCATGTACATCGAGATCTTTTTTGTGTGACTGTCTTTGCCGCATCCATTCGTAGAAATATTTAAAAATATTGCTGTTTATGCAGTAAAATAAAGCATTTTTCAAGACATCATACTTTATTTTTTTCAGTTTCAGAACAAAGTATTTAATTAATTTGTCCAGAACACGGGTCAGGGGCTAAAATGGAGAGAGTAATGGCTTTCCACCTACATCACAGACCTTACCTAGTTCACACACACACACACACACACACACACGCACGCACAAACCAGCATTACTGTGTCTTCATTAATATAGTTTTCGCTTCGTTCGAATTTCATTCAGTTCAAGTTCTTTTGTGTACTTTTTGCGCAGCTGGGTTTTATTAGATGTTTTCTGCAAGTCGCCGACTTGCTCCAAAAATTCAAGCATGACTTGACTTCCGATTTGAATAACTTTGACTGGTTGTTGGAGTTGTCTGCAGCTGGTACGTCATGGCAAGCTATAAAGTGTACCGTTGCATTCAGCAGTTGCGAGTGTGTCATTCAACTTGTGCTCGAATTTGCTGTGGAATGGTACGAGTAATGTGGAGTAAGAAGAGGAGTACCTACCCGTGCTTAGCTGTATATTTATTAAGGTTTTGATCTGTTTACATGACTTGACTGTTTGGGTCGTCATTCTAGCAGTTACATGATTCGTTTGCTAATTTTATGGAGTCGATTGTGATCGTGATAGTGGCGGTTGTTGTATGGTTTGATTTTGGTTTTCACGTTTATTGTAGTAATGAGATTTTAAAATTCTATGATGAATATTGAGGCATGAAGGAATTTCTTGTACTCGGTGTTAATTTCTAATTTCGACACTTTAGCGTTCTCAATTGAGAAATGATTAAAGAGGCCCAACGGTAAAAAAGCGCACCGAAAGGCTTTTTAGAGTGCTTTAAAGTCAGCTGAAAGCACTGACTCCACTAATGTCACACACTTTTTTTAACATTGCATGTCATTGGAAAAAGCACTTTAGTTTAGTTCATGTTGAAATGCTTAAAAAGGCCTTTCTTAAAAGCATTCGGGTCAGCAGTTCGTCATATTTTTGTTAATTTTACCTAGAGAATTAGAGAGAGAGGCAGAGAGAGAGAGATAGCTGGGTCAGCATTTCGTTTTAATTTGACTTAATTCGTTCGTTTTAGTTTCTCCCCTTCATTGCAGAGTGGTTTCTATGATCTGGTTTCTTCCATAAAAACAAAAATAAGTGCTGACGTTTATCACACGTATCTACTTTCTATCAAGATCATTATAGAAATATTATAACCCTTTGAAATATTTAAAATTCTGTTAAGTTTGGTTAGCTTTTTAGAAAACTTAATTCGAAACTGTCTCTAAGTTTATAAATCAATATTATTTTTTTTTTGGTTGGTGGTTTTTTGTCTTTATCTTAAGACATTCTGACTACAACATTGACAGATTTAAAATTTTTTAAAATAACTTATACTAAAAGTTGTATAGATATTTTCCTCCACTAACTTGCATGCTTCTAAGCAGCATTGCAAAAACTTTAAATATAAAAAAATGAAATCACAACATTAAAATGCGGATAAGCTGTGAATTCTGTTTTCTAATTAAAACTAAAGAATCACGTAAGCGACGCCCTCATTGCCTGTCTCATAAGCTGATAACTAATGAAGTCATTGTAATTTGAGTTGTTGCACACTTACAATAAAGACAACTAGAACAAGAACAACAACAGCAACCACAATACACTAGGCAACAACCAAATGTATTCCGGAACCCACTATAAATTTCTGATGTGTGATGACAAAAATAACAAATATTAAATTTCTATGAATTAGTTTTATGTATTTACATACTTGATGTTTGATCACAACTTGGAAACGAATCATCTGAATTGGTTATAAAATATATCAAAAAATTCCAAATATAATAGCTAAAATATAATGTTATATAGTAATACAGTGTTGTCGAAGAACTTTGTCCAAATTTTTTAGAATAAGAACTGAGTAAGCACTTGAGCAGTTTGGGGTATTTTTATCGCATACCCAAAAAAAAAATTGACGAAAATGAATAAAAGTGCTTGTAAAATGAAGAAAAGTGAACAATTACAATTTTGTCGTTTACAACGTTATTCGCGAGAATGCTTCAATTATCGAAAGTATTTTTTCAATCTTTCGGAAAAAATCATTTATAAGAAAGGTAGCAGGGCAGCATTAAATTACAATATACTTATCACTAAACTTTCATCAATTCCAAAACTGTTTCGATCACGAATCATGTATGATCGGCTAAAAATTAATCGTGGTAAGACATAAATTCTCGTCAGGAGCTAAGCTGTGCCTAATTTTCTCGATTTTGCAATACTTTGTTTAACAGTGTGTTAAGTAAGAGATTATATGGCAATTCTTGAAAGCGGTGAGTTAAACGAACCTAAACCGGCATCTATGAGGTAAGAGGAACCTTCACCTTTGACGCTTTAAGAAAAACGTTTAGTTCATTTCGATATTTTGTCAGAGAAACAAAGAAACTACTATGAGTGAAGTTTACACGAAACGGTTCCAAACCGTGTTTCTCTGCACGCGCACAAAAGAGCCATTAATGTCTAATTCAGAGGCAACCAAGTATATCAAGAAGGCGAAAGCGTTTGTTCAGAAAAAGGTGAATCGATTTAAATAGCCGAAAAATAACGAAAACCTTCCAGATCGTAGTTCAATAGGAAAAGTTACCAAAAAGGAAGAAAAACTGATCGTGTCATTGTTTTCGCGAAATACTGGCTTGTCCAAGCGTCAAAGGCTAGCTAAATTTGAGTAAACAGAACTCAACGTATCTTCCCGTTACTTTTCGTAAATATTTGAGTGCTAATAATTTAAAATAGCGGAGCACATGGAAAAAACCAGTGTTGTCTAAAAAACACGCTGCCTAAACACAGGAAAACATTGATAGTGACTGAAGTAATGTAGTCTTCTCTGATGAATCTACTGTTTGGAATCTTGCATGTATTCCACGGGCATGATTTTCCTCCTCAAACCAGTTCGTTCAGCGCACCGTCAAACATCCTATAAAGGTGCATCTTTGGCGTTGCGTATCTAGGAAGGGTTTTGGCGTGTTTTACCGTTTTACTAACAACTTCAATGCTCCTAAAATGGTAAAAATTTTCAAGGAAGCCTTGTTACCAACTGCCGACAGTCAATCTCAAAATCACAAAAGACGAAGAATGGAATTTGCAGGCGGACAATGATCCAAAACACCGGAGCTGACTCTGCACTGACTGGAAACAAGAAAATGGGATCATTACACTTGATTGACTTTCATAATCGCCTGATGCTAATGCCATCAAAAATGACTGGTCCTACATTAAATAGAAGCTTCAAGGAAAACGTCTCTTGACTTTAAAGCAGTTCTCCCTGCTAATTCGACGTATTTGGAAGGCACTTCCTGAAATGTATGTATGAAATGTACTTCCTTCCAGAATATGTGAAATATGTGTATGTGAAACAAAAATGTTAAATAAAATTTTTATGAATAATGCCGTATACGTTCTTACTTCACGTACTGTATATATACTGATCGATTTTTTTTACATTGACTTTAGTTAAGCGTTTAATAAACTACCTCATTAGAAAATTGCGTTTTAAAAAAAAAGTTTTTTAAATTTAAATAAATAACTCACTGATTTTTTTAAATTTCCCGCCTATTGCACAGCCTTCAATTTTTGGTTATGTGTAAAGTAATATATTTGAGCTTAATGCCAAATAAGTTAATGAAGCAACAGGTTGCAACAACAACAAGTTCTTTGCAGAACAAACTACAAAGCAGACTAGACAGCAGTGTTGCCAATTTAGCTTTTTATGAGCTAGATTTAGCTTTATTTTTTTGCCATTTGGCTTGAAAATTTTATTTTAGCTTTTAGCTTTATTTTAGCTTTTTTCAAATTGAAGCGGAAATTAAATATTTTAAAAATAAATTTAAAAAATCTAACTGATAATCGTTTACATGTTTTATTCTTGTAATGTGTACTAGTTTTCCTTACAACTACATTGCACCCTGTGTTAGTATAACTTTTTTGGAACCACCCGTTACCACCCGTATTTTGGAACCATCACTGCTATTAACTTGCCGTTTGTGGTTGTAATTTTTTGCGCGAAACATAATTTTGTCAATTCTGAAAGTTTTAAACGAAACTGTACATACATTTAGCAATACAGAATGGAAAGGTAATAGAGAATAGACTTTGTAAGTTGTGATGTGATTCTTAAATAGTAATTAAAAAACTTTCAGATATTTCAAGAAACTCTTTAAAAACAATAAAACTCCAGAGCCACAAAACAAAGTGACAGAAATTAATGTAAGTGATTACTCTGAAAATGATTCGGACGAGGTTTCTTGTTCAAGCCGGTACAAAAGGTACATTTGTTGTTAGTATTTATGTTAAGTATATTTTAAATAAAATATAATTTTTCAAAATATATGAACAAAAATTTGGAACAAGTTGGTTAACGGATAACAGATTCAAAATGTGGCTATTAAAAGAGGATAACAATTTAAGCTGATAATATTGCTTTTTCAAATTAGTGCCAAAACTTTCCGGCCTGATCATCAAAGCCATTGTTTCTTTTTCAAGTGGGACGGTTTCTTCTTTGCTAGAAAAGTTAAGTTTCAACAGCAACTTAAAAATAGTAGAAATTAAAAATGCAATATACGCTGTCATTTCAAATGCATATGGTCTAGGGAAGTCAATCCCGGGATCTCGAAATCCGGATGATTTAAGCCTATTTAAATACCGGGATTGTCTCTCAGGATCCCGGGATTTTTAAATAAAAAATTTCTATCACAAATATTCATGTAAATGCAAACATTTCATTTTAAGTTGATATGATTATAGAATTAGAAAAACCTTTTATAGAAGCTGAAAAAGATTGTTAGGACGATGGGTGTGAATCACTGGTGCAAAGACTTTGCAAAGTTTTAGAAGAATTGCAACATCGGGAATTCAATAAATAAGTAAGCTATGTATTTCAAAATTGTCAGATATTCTGACTCAGGAAATAATTTTTTTTTTGTGGTGAAGGCAATCGTGATCGAAACATACAAATTGCTTACGATTATCGTACAACTATTTCTACAACTAGCATAGAATCAGAACGGTGCTTCTCATCAGCGGGTTATATTTGTAATAATATCCAAACAAAACTCTCCAATAAAAATAAAAGTAAAAAAATTTTTTTTTAAAAATAAGCTTTTATTTAAAAAAGACGTGAACTAAAAAGAAAAAAATTAATTTAAGTGACATTTGTCATATATGACTTTAGTAGGTATATTCTAGGTGTAGAAGAACCCTTCTCTTGGTTACTCATCATCGTAATATAAACGTATGTAAATTGGCAAGTTCTAAGGACTTATATAAATTTACAATTTTTCAAATACATTTATATTTAAAAGCTTAAGGCACTGATATTGGGTAGTAAACCTGTATAATGGATCGCAATTTATGTACAGGTAAGCTTTCTAAAAGATTCAATGCCACTGATAATGTGTAGTGTAATCGGTGCCTCAATTCTCAAAAATAATTTTTTTGAGGTAATATTCCTATCATTTAGATCCTTAAAAGATGAAAAAACATACCTTTCATTTTAACCTGCGCTACTTACGTTTTACAAGCTTGTACAAAGAAAAAATTGTTTTGCTCCTGTTCGGCACAAAGACTTTTTTTAATCCCTTAAATGTTTCTCAACCCATTAGATCTTTGTTTTTTAAATCCTTATAATATTATTATCATTAAGGCCATAAAAAGATAAAAAAACATAAATTTGATTTTTGTCCGGTTGATTTTGTCTTATGAAATAGGCAAAACAAAAATAGTTTTGCTTTTCTTCGGCACAAAATCGAAAATCCAACTGACTTTATTGTCAAATTTATTTGTATAAGGTTGGTTCATCTTTTTTTCAAAGAACCAAACGATTTGATTTGAAAAAAGCTTTTCATAATAAATAGATACATATAAAAATTACTTTCTCTCGTGTCCAATATATTAGGCAAATCCACTGAAAGGGTTCAATAAATACAATGTGCTAGTCATTAATATTAATTAAGTTCCTTGTTTTTTAACAATAAGGGTATTCACAATTGTGTGGTATAGTAGTATTGTTTTTTTTTTGCCATAGTTGAAAATCACAATTATGAGCACCCTTTAAAATAGAATTTGTGGTTGGGAACCTCCCATTATAGCTTTGTGTTACTATGCAAATAAATTAACTATCCAATTTGATATATTTTATTAATATATGGCATAAAAAAGTTTAAATTGCATTTTTAGCTTCTTTCATTTTTGCAATTAGAAAATAACTGGCTACCGATCAGTTGTGTATGGAACTTTAAAAACCACACTCGATAATCATATCATTAGGGTACTTAAAATTACTACACTTTTGGTTTTTAGAGATTTCATGTAAAACAAGAAAAAATATAAAAACCGCTCGGTAAAGTGTGGTACAATACCACGGGGTTTTTTAACTACACTGAAAAAAACGCAATTGTGAATATCCATAATGTGTTTTGTTTTGTTACTTTATACTTAAATTAATTTACATTTCTTAGTTTCAAGTAAAAAATAACAAAAAATGGTATTAAAAACGTTTTGAACTATTTACATCTTAAAATTTTCAATCCCGATAATCCCGGGATCGAGAAAAGCTTCCGGGATTGGACTCCCTAATATGGTCATTTGACTATTATGCAAAACAGTGTATTTTTGGACAGTAAAGTAACGGAAAAATTGCGTCTAAGTGATTTTAAATTTATGTTATTCTTTTGTTTCTATTAAAAAGTTTTTGTTTGAGAAAACAAAAACATAAGGATTTTTAGTCCTTAGCTTTTTTTCTAGCTGTTATGTTTTAGCTTTTATGTTTTTAGTGGTTTTTGCAGTAACATCCACTTTGATAAGTTTATACGAACACCTTCTGTTAAATCAAAACAGAATTATTGTGCATTATTAACTGCATTGATTCTACAAAGATTTGTTTGTTGTGCTCTTTGTTTACTTCTTTATCACGAATCAATTTTTCATGTAAACTAAAAAAATATCAATATTTGGCCATGAAACAACTCATTGCAGAATGTTTCTGATTAGATCTCAGCCATGGGTTGATCGATTCTAATATTTTGTGTCGCTTTTTAACTGGTGTTAAACAACAATCTGGTGTTCGTAGAAAACTACGTTTAAATAACTTAAGCACAGACTTTTTATTTGATGAAGGTACATTAAATCGCAAGGTACAATAACTTGCAAGATACAAAAAGTCACAAGGTACAAAACGTTGTCATAAAGTAGAAAAATTAGCAAGGTAATAGGTACAAGAAGTCGTCAGGTCGAATTACTCTTATGGTACAGAAAGTCGCAAGGCTCTCATAAAATTAAAACTTTACCTCCCTTCTAGACAAAGTGATGTCATCAGATAAATTCCACATACGGTTTGAAATTCAAAACATTATCTGAGCTTACATTTTAAATGGTTGGGTTAAATTGTAAAAAATACTACACCCTATGAAAAGTTAAGTAATCGAAGTAATTAAACATTCAAAACTTCATATACACTTAAACATGGTTGTGGGGCTATTTTGACTTCGGCCCAGTTGAAAAAAACTATCCTATTTGTTTCTTATAACATATTTCTATGGTTAATCCGCAGATAACTCATCATAAAAATAAGATAAAATGATAAGTTGTGTGTCAATAAGCAATAATAGCTTAAGTCTATATTCAAAGTTTTCAATCGCCATATAAATTATATGAAAACGTCTTTAGTTTTCATGTCATAGCTTTGACTTAGGTCACACAAGAAGCTCGAGATTTTGTGTGTTCATAGTGCTACGTATATGCGTGGAACATAGCTTCATCAATAACTCAGTTCTATCTTAAGTCGACTTAAGCGATTATTGCTTATCTTATGTTTGACTTCGTACTACATGCTCGTCACTTAAGCCGCTTCCTTATAAAAAATTGTTTTCATTTAATTTTTTGAAATAGACAAGGGCATTCACTTAAACATTCAGTCAGTATTTTTTTTTTTGTTAAAATTGTGCCCATCATCTGGTTACGTCAAAGCTTTTCATTAGTATTCACAAAACATAACGAAATTGATGGAATTGACATAAAACCGCAACAACGAAATCGTTAAATATTTTACCCTCTTTTTCTGATCACTTTGCCACTAAATGTGAAATTCTTTTGGAGACTACAGATGCAGGTTTCTCTTTTACTAAGCTTAAGCTGTTCAATAAAGTTAATTCTAAAAACATGAATTCTTTTATTTTACGAAAGTTAAATACTTTGAGTCTGCCGCTTGATCAAAATCTAACGAATAGTGACTGTGAACAAGTTGCCATTAATATTGAAAATATCTTCACCACGGCTGTGGAATGGTATCTGTTTCTAAGCACACTAAGCATAGAGTTTTTTTTTCTCCAGCCACGTTAGCGCTTGAAGCGCGTGAATTAAAAAATATTCAAAGGAAAATTTTTTTTCTCTGGGCCCTCTTCCTCCGGTTCAGCTACTTTAAGAGTTAAATTCGCGTTTTAAACTTGTTAAAAATATGGTTTTGAATAGTGTGCGTCACGAAACTGGCAAATTTTTACAAATGCCTTTGATTCGGTTAAATCAAATCGTAATGCGTATAAGGTAATCAAAAATGTTACTGAGCACAAAAAAAAAATACCACTATAAATGGTTTTCTCTTCCTTGATTCGGATAAAACTACTGCTATTTTTGGCGATGAAAACATTGCTAATGTATTGACATCGTTAAAAATTCTATAAATTCGGTAAATAATTAAAATTTTGTTATTCAATTTGACGATAACATTTCTCCTGGTGTTAAAAGTAATGTTATTCTTAGGCAATTAAATGCTAAATTTCCGGCTGAATTTCGTGGTATTCTGACATCTACTGAAGAAGTTTGTGGTATAATTAAATCCCAACCAAATAAAAAATGAGCTGGTTCTGATAATATGCCTTACAGCCCTATTCTGGTTGTTAGCTTAACAAGAAATAGTTAAGGAGCTCTTGCTAAGCTGATTGATATGTTATGTAAATGTTGGTATTCTTAAAAATCATTAACAACATAAAAGCTTAAAAAGCTTTTAAAGTTCACCATGCATGGTGAAAATCGATATGCCTATTGAAAGAAGAGATGCGCTATATAAACAGATGCTTCGAGTGCAGCTTGTGACTTTGCAAGCGTTTGGAAAATTTTCCACGGCTACTGAAAGATTTCATTATCAACATTTAAAATAAGTAAAAAATTCTTCCATTTTTTAGTTTAATGTATTTAAACTCAATATAAGTATAATTTGTAAAGGGTCCGCCAAATAACTTTTTTTTAAAAATAGTTCTATAAGAAAAAACCACTGGATATTTTCTCAAATTTCTTTTTTTATTTGAAAGTACATTCCTTCCGGTTAATAATGAAAAATAATTTTATTCAAATGGCTGCCTCGGCTGGCCATGCAGTAGCCTACACGATCGGTAAAATTTTTTAATTCGAGTGTAGCTTCGGCTGTGTGGCACGTAGCGCTGTCTTGTTGAAACCAAATGTTGCCAATATCCTCCTCTTCAATTTTTGTGAACAAAAATTCGTTCAACATGGACCGATAACGATCGCCATTGACTGTAACGGCCACTCCTTGCTCATTTTCGAAGAAAAATGGCCCAATTATGCCTCTGAACCAAAATCCGCTGATTTTTGTGACCCAAATGCGATAATATTGCTTGTTTACATACCCGCCAAGATCAAAATGAGCTTCATCTGAAAAGATGATTTTTTTGGCAAAATCGGCATCTTCTGTAAGTCGATCGCAGGCCCACTTAGCGAAGCGAAAACGCATTGGATGGTCAGTTGGCTTCAACTCCTGAACCAATTGGACTTTGTATGGCGTCATACCAAGGTCTTTATTATTCGTCTCAATGATATCTCCGAAATGTTCAATTGTTGAGAACGACGGTGAATTGATGTTGATGGCGCTTCACGCACACTTTCTGCCACAGCAGCAATATTCTCGGGTGTACGCACTGTTTTTGGCTTTTCACGCTTTGGTTTATCGATGAGGATGCCAGTTTCTTTCACTTTTTTCACAAGATAACGAACATACGGAGCTGACGGTGCTTCTCTTCTTCCAAAATCCGTACGCAATTTTTGCACACATTCTGCAACATTACCATGATTTTCAAAGTAATGTCGCAATATTTCCCAGCGTTGTTCAAGCGTATACACAACCATATTCGTTCAGCGGAAGGATAAAACTAATTATCTGTCAAATCAGACATGATTCACGGTGTTACCATTCACGAAATAAGCACTAGTTGAAAAAAAAAGTTAGATGGCGGACCCTGTATTTTTTTATTATTTTCACAACAATTTTCTATCTAAGCACATACATGTCATTCGTTGTTAAGACTCTTTCTGTTATTAACAAAATTGTAAGGAAAAGAGCTTTTAAATTTGCAGCAGAATACGAAACCTTAACAAATTGTTAATATTAACTATTTTGTTAATGTGGTGAGCTTAGTAAAGCTGCCAGAATAGGGCTGTTATTCTTTCATTAAGAAATTTGATACACGCATTATTTCTAACCTAACAATATTTTTTAATCATCTTCTTGCCATATCCTATTTCCATAGATGTTGGCAATATGCGGTTTTTTCTCCCATTCCAAAACCTGGTAAAGATGCTTCTGTTATTGATAACTGGTGCCCGATTTCTATGTTAAGCTGTATCGCAAAAATTTTTGAACGTATTTTGGCAGTTAGGTTAAATCAACGGCGTGACTCTTTGCATTTATATCAAAATCAGTTTGGATTTCTTAGCGGGCACTCAACAAATCACGCTCTTGCTAGATTGTAGGCGGATATTAATGAGGGTTTAAGTGAAAATGAAATTACTACTATTGTGGCTTTGGATTTAAAAGCTGCTTTTGATACCATTTGGCAAGATGGCATTGTACATACGTTGTTCATTCCTAAATTTCTAATACATATCTTTAAGATCATAAAGTCAATGCTTAGTTTCAGAAACTTTGCCGTTCGGCTAAATGGGCATTTTTCTAAGGTTTTTAACATGGTGGCTGGTGTCTTCAGGGGTCTGTGCTTGGGCCTTTATTACTTATTTTATATGTTTATGACATTTCGATGCAAAACACTATTGAAATTACACAATTTGCTGATAACACCACGCTTCACGTGGTTTATAATGATCCAGCCTGAAATCAAAATTTACTAAATATTTTCTTAATTGTTGTTCCTAGATATTTTAAAAATTTGAAATTGGTTTTAAATAATGATAAGACTGAATTATTGTTGGTATTCATACATCATGGGCCTTTTACGAAAATTAGATTAACCTCTTCAATTCCGCACCAAGATATACAATGAAAAAATATTATTGAATGTATTGTTTTTACTAAATAGGGTCTAGTTAAGACATTTCTTTTTTTGGACATTTTTTGGAATAGTTTAGTTATAGTTTTTAAATGTGCAGACTGTACTATTTTTACAATAAATTCACTATTTATCAAAACCTTTTTACTTACCATACAGAAGAGCCTTCTTACGCGACAACTTTGAGAAATTAAAAAAAAGCTCATGAGGGAGAGTATTTTCTCTATTCATTGCGCCAATATTTGAAAGAAATAACGACAAATTAGAAAATATTTCAATACAAAAAATTTTGTCCACATATGTGACCATTTACCCGAAGAGGTAAACTGCCAGGTAAAAATGACATAAGATTGCTTGGGATGTAATTGCAAACTAATAGATTTACCAAACATATTAAAATTAGATTATATAAGGCCAGAAGAGCAAAATTTCATCTAAATCGCATTTTTAAAAATTTAAAAATTGATACTAAGATCAAAACTAGTATGCACAAGATGTATATCCGACCAATTCTCATGCACGCTTCTCCCGTTTGGTGTTGGCAACCGCAGTTGTCGAGTAACCAGATGGAACTACTTAGAATTTTTGAGAGAAGTTGTCTGAGATCAACTGCTCATATAAAGCGTACTCGCGGTTCCTTTAAACACAAACGTGCTTCTCAAATTTATGACACTTCTTCATGCATGAGGATTGATCGGTTTGCGGCTCTCTCGCATATTGGTTTTTATGGTAAATGTTAAGATTTTGATGGTACTAAATTTAATTCTTAAATGCGCAGATTTGGAAATAACCAATTTTGTGAAGGCAAACCAAAGCTATGAGATCTGCATATTGCTGGTAGTTTTAATATTAATGATGAAACTAAAATCTCTAATGTAAGGTACAATAATGATCCTGAACTGGTATACAATACTAGTAAATTCTTATTAACGTCATATTAACTTGTAATTCGTAATTATAATTTGTTTTTTTATTTAATTTTTGACATAAATCTTATTGTTTTTTATTGCTATTGTATTTTGAACTAAATGTATTCGTTGGCCGTGATAAGGTTCTCTGTGATTACCACTTGGCATAAAGATAGGCTACTTTAATTTTAAGTTTTGATTTTTAATAAAACAACTCAAACAAAAAAAAACAAATAAAAATTCGTTAAATATTTTATTCCGTATTTTGCGATTTTTTTTTTAAGTATTCTAATGAATATTCTTGTGTACAGAAAAAATATAATTTTCAAATGAAATTAGAATTTTTTAGTCTTAACAAAGAAGTTATGGCACTAAATAAAATTTTATTTAGGCATTATTTTGAATGTGTTTTAAGGAATAGACAATTTTTAAAAAAATTTTATATAAATCTAATAAAAGAAGAGATCTAAAATGGTTTGTTAAACATTCTATCGGAGTGAAATATTACTTATTTGTTAAATAAAATTTATTAATTTCTTCCAAGAATGTATTTATATCCTAAGTAACCATAACAAAGACAAATTCAAATCTTTTTAGTTAAATTTCTATTGTATAACCTCACGAATTGTACATGGTTTTTAAAAATGTTTTCAATTTATACGATTTCTTAGTAAAAGAAGGATTGGTTGACGAAAGATGACTTCTTAAAAAACTTAACACTTAAATTAAATATACTTATTATTAAAATTTCAAAATAAAAATACCCCTTAAAAGTGATGTAGCACATATATGATATTTTTATTTTTTTCATAAAAATCAGACTAGAACTTTTGGAGTTAAATGGTAAACGTAAATGTGCACTTCAATTTCATAAAATAGTATAGACATAAAAGGCGCATTGCAATATCGAAAGACACTAAATCTAGTACACGGTTAGAAATCTTGGACTAAATTTTTGGGCCAGTTTCACGATCATTGGTTAGTCGATTAACCACAATTGGTGGCTTAACCTCTAGTTAACTTTGATCCCTTTGACTCAAATCTGTTAGTCAACCTCTGGTCAGTGGTTATCTAATGGTCGTGAAACTGGCCATTAGTCCCACTTAAATATTACTACATTTTTTAGACCTTGCAGTTTAAAATTTAAACTTTTCAAATAGCTCATTCATCAGATTTCGCCAAGGATGGGCGCCTCACCATTTAGAAAAAAGTTGGCAAAAATATATGTGAATGCCCCGTTATTAAACACAACAAAATAAATTTTTTACTTTACCGTTAGCCCGTGGTACCACGCGAAACGCTTCGGGTTCGCCCCAAAAAAACATGTTTTAGGCATAAACGATTTACCTTATATCTTTACTTTTATGATAGGTATTGGCTTCATTTAAAAACAGTTTCAAAGAAAATTGACTTTCCTTTTAGCAATAATAAAAATTAACTTTACTAGGTTAAGCATTAGGTTTGAATTACTTAAACTTTTGTAAAAATTTCAAATTTTTCGATTTTAACCACCCCGCTTTTAGAAGTTACAGTTTTTCAAAACTGATTATTTTATTACTGAATTCTTACTTAAACACGTTTTAATTAAATAACGTAAAAAAAATTGTAAAAAACAATTACAGGTTTGCAGATATAACGCTTTAAAAATATGAATTAACGAAAACTGTGTCAACTATCGGACCCTGTATATCCAAGACGCAAATTTTAAAAATCTTAATTTTTCTATATTTTTAGTATCAGTAATTTGCAATACACTGATAAAATTTTAAGTGTGTGTCTTGCCCTGTTTTCGAAAAAATGCATTTTAAAAATGTATTAAAAGCGGAAAAATATGAAGAAGCATATTAAGAGAATAAGAAATGTGAGATTTTGAGTTCAATATCTCTTAAAAAAAAAGAAATAGTTTTTTGTTGTGTTCAATAACGGCGCATTCACATATATTTTTGCCAATTTTTTTCTGTTCGAAATCTGATGGAATGAGCCAAAAACTTACTCATATTTAAAACTCTTCTGTACTAAAATTTTGACCAAAATGAATATTACAGCATCCATTTTAGCTTTTTGGTTTAAATTTTAGCCTTTTTGTGTTAAATTTAAGTACAATTCTCTATTAGTTGTGCTTTTTAATACATTTTATACTAAATTCTAGTACATTTGGATAATAAATTTGGATTAAGACCCGTAAAAAAATAGCCTGGCAACGCTGCGACTCGATATTAAGCGACTCAGTTCACATGTTTGCTTATCGCGCTTGTTAAGTATAGACCAATAGCCCAGTGCTTAGAGTAGTGAGCTTACAAACTTAATGTCGTAGTTCGAATCTCGCGGTGGTTATTACTTTTTATTTTTTATTTACATATTTTAATCCAAGCCTGTATTAAAACTTTATCTAAAGCTGATTTTGCAAATACTAGATTTGAAACTAAAGCAAGTTTGTAGTACAGAAAAATTTAATGAATTTAAATTTAGTAATTGTATTGATTTTTATAGATTTTTTACATAATATTTTGGCTCTTATCGACCGATATTTTATTAAATGACATGAATGAATGAAAACTACATTTACGACTTTGCTAACCATATTTTAATTAGCAGAAATAATTTGTATATTTATCTGTAGATTAAATGCAATAGTAAACAGTACAGTAGTACATTTCTAAATATTTTCTTAAAGAACCAACCAGCTAATATTTTAATATTTATTATCTTGAACAGCTCAAGAAATTAGTTTCTTAACTTTTTTTTAACTTAGTATCTATATGATATAAGTCATAGAAATTAAATCTCTGCAATATTAAGGGAAGGTTCTCCTGGATTTTTTTGAAAAAATCCATTTTTTTTTACATAAAATGAAAGTTACATATATGTAGAATGTTTGTGCCAAGGGATATTTCAATACGACGCGTATTTCTCGAGCTAGAGCGTGTCAAACGTACCCATGTCACGCGCGCGTACCAACTTTCTAAAAACTTTAAACGCGTTTTTCTCGGAACCATGTTTTCTAATCTAACGGACAGCACAGGGCTTGTTCTATTGATCCGATTTCCTTCATTCAAAGAATGTTTGAAAGTATATACTTTTTTGTACGCCTGGAACCTAACATTGGCATAAAAAATTGTTTATTTATAATTTTTAAACGAGATCTAAGTAAAAAAAAAGCAAAAAATTTCAATTTTTTTTTTAAAAGTCCATAAAATTGGTTTTTTTTACCAAACTTAATTGAAGTTAGGTTCCAGGCATATGAAATGTTATCAATTTTAATAAATTTTATACATTTCTCATTTCAGTTCACTACCTGAGGCCCCACACTGTCCGCGGGAGGTCGATGTTTTGCGCGCAGAGGTCGACGAGATCCGCCATTTTCAAGCCGCCATTTTGAATTTTTCAAATATCTTTTTTTTTTTTACTCGTCAATAAACCACGAATCAAAGTTCAAAAGCATAAGTTCGTATGTCTTTTCATTTTCCCACAAACCATTCTCAAATTTTGCTTGTTTTTCGGCCAAATCCAAAAAAATCCAGGAGAACCCTCCCTTAAGAAAACAATCCCAACTGTCATGAGAACTTAGAACTTATTTTTAGTGTTTTATATTTTTTGTTATTCTTACCAAAAATAAGAATTATTTGTTGATTACTTTGCTAAATTTAAAGCGTTATTAAATGATTAAATGATACTATAAAGTATATGTAATCTCACGCATTGATCGCTA
This sequence comes from Dichetophora obliterata, assembly GCA_963920525.1. Taxonomy (NCBI): domain Eukaryota; kingdom Metazoa; phylum Arthropoda; class Insecta; order Diptera; family Sciomyzidae; genus Dichetophora; species Dichetophora obliterata. The sequence continues at coordinate 161,971,110 of OY986435.1, forward strand.
CACATAAGCGTTAAGGAAGGTGAAGAAAGAGCATTTAAAGGCCCTTAAGTCCAAGCTATTATTTTGTTCCAATGGTGAGATTTTAATTTAGACATTATCAAAGTAAAAATAGGCTTGAAAAACACCTTAACGGAGAGTTTTGTGTATACATATTGTTAATAATTCGAACTAAAACTTTGTTTACAAATGATCTAGTAAATTAAGGCCATAACTGTCAGATTACGTGAGATTTCCTGCTACAATTCAGCTTGGCATAAAATTGAAAAGATTCATAAAACGGAATCACTCTTTTGAAAATTCACCCAAGTCTATAGCGATGCACAAAAATGTTAGAAACATTTGTTTGTTTTAATGATTTTATAAAGATTTATTTGCTTGCATATAGCTACATTACCTATATAAATTTCAATTTTGTGTGCTAAAACACTAACCTAATTTCGAGACCGATGACTGCTTCATGGCATGCTCTGACGCACATGGCCCGTGCTATGGCTTAAGTTAATGTTGTTGTTTTTTTTGCAGACTAATAGTAGCTGCATAATAATAATATTTTATAACATAAAAAAAATTTTTAGTATAATCCAAACACACATGTATGCAAATATTTACATATGTATCATTCAAATACTTTCATACAAAGTGACGATTTGGCCTGTTAGCTGTAATACGAGTACTTTTAGCGGAATGAGTTGCTTGTTTTAGTTGATTTCTGGTTTTTGTTTGCACAAAATGTGGTGACAGCTTTTATGTGACCCCAAGTGAAATAATTCTCAGACGTCATGAGTCAGTAGAAGCTAGCTTTTGAGTTTAAATTACAAGGTCAGGCAACTGAATTACTCAAATATTGAAAAATTTTAAAAGTAAGGTTGCTTAATTGTGCAACAGGCCCTTAAATGAATTTTTTTTGTTATTCGAACGACTTATTTCTCTACACCTTTTATTTTTATTTTAAAAATAATTCATGTTGCTTTAATTTTTTTTCTTGCAAAATAACATACGTGTATTATTGAAGAATTTCATGCCTAGAAATCTTCAGCCCAAAACGTAATTGATTGCGATATAACAAGCATTAGCGTTTGACTAATATGAAATTGAATTTAGTCAAGCAAATCAATTATCGTATCTCAAGTCGATTTAGAAACATGTGCAATGATTAACTGAACTCTCGAGCTTATTTTTTTCCACCATCCAAGCCCAGATGATCCCAAAGAACACAAACTTTTTGCTGAATTTGTAAGGATTTGACTTTTTACCAAAACCTCATTAAAAAGAAATTGTATTAAAGAGCTTAAAGCCTTCTCTTTCTAATGCCAACAACGATATTGCTCGACTACACTATTTCTAACAATAAAGTTACACAGCCTAACCAAAAAACATTTCTATGACGACTCAAAATTTAGTGTGAGTTTTTCTGACATCATTTCTATAGAATTTGTTGTCAAAAAGCTGACATTAAATTAGAGTCGACATTAAAATGTTTTTTGGTTAGGCTGATAATGTTTTTTTTAATACATTATAAATATTTTTGACAATCAATAGCTTAAATGGTATAACTATAGTTACATTTTTTTCAGTAAACACAACTAAAAATTAAAAAATAAATCTTCAGTCAAAATCAAAATTTGTTGAAATTTATGCAAATGTTACAAAATTACCCATGTTAAAAATGAAGAGCCACAGACAAATAACTCAACAATATATGTTGTTCCAACAGTTATTTAATCGTGCAGAAAATTTATGAAAGGAATGCAGCACGAACTAAATGATTTGTACTGTTGTTTTGAAGAAAGAAACACTTGCGCTTGCTTTCAAAACTGGACGAGCGATTCCAATAGAAAAAAAATGTACAAAATATTTATTTTTACTGTGCCGACAAATGAAATAAGCTAATGTTGCAATCATATAGTAAAAGTCATAAAAGAAGACCGTTTACAAGACGATTTTTTGGTGAGTTGTTAAGCCAATTTGGTATTTGTATCGTATAAAAAAAAATGTTAGTAGCTAAGGAAAGTAAATTTGTAGAAAAAGTGTGAATTAAGGAATTTTGAATGGATAGTTGAGTGATTTTTTTAATGTTATCCAAAACATTAGTTTTTTAAAAGAAAGACATTGTATATGTAGAAAACCGCATCTTATGTCTTAACATCATTCAGTTGCTAATATAAATTTCACTAACAGATGGCGCGTCTTACACTTTCAAATACACGCCATTTTCTATTATTAATGCTTGATTAGACCTCTTGCTATAACTTAAGGCTACCACACAAGTCTTCACTATTTAATTGTAATGCAAATAAGTTCAGAGGAAAAATACATTATTTTTTTAATCACCCCTCTTTCCATCCTGTCACGTCCTTTCCACAAAATTCCTTTGAACTTAAAAATAGTTATTTTTTTACAAAATTTGCTAGTTTAACCACCAAATACTTCTCGTTGGAAAAGTCATAAAATTATCTTTCTAAAAAATCTTTGCAAAAACCTTCACTTACAAAACTTTCGTTGCAAGAGCATTTTTAGTGAAACAACCTTCGGAAACACACAAAATTAGCCCATAACTTCCCAGGGGTTCAAAATAGACCCCCACTTCAAATACATTTTTTTGCTTTATTTTGCATCCCGTATCGTTTAAAATCATTAAATAATTTTCTCATCTAGCTTATATGGTACGGTCTACTGTGCACCGTACATTACCTAAGAATTGAATTACATATTTAAAAAATTGAGGTATATCCAGAGTATCTTAAAAATGGAAAGAAAACCTGGTTCCAAATATACAACAAATATAGCATAAATGAAGCCGAAGCCGCCCTAAAATCCAAATATTCGCAGCCATATATTTGCAAAACATTAAAATCAATTAATATTAAAATAAGAAAGAAGCAGCGGTCTCCAGAGTGCACTAAAGAGCAAATTCAATTAGTAAAATCTCAATGTCGGCGGATGGTCAAAAATTACAATGGAAAATCGTTCTTTTTGTATGACGGGAGTTATTTCACACTACGTGCTCCACAAATGCCAGGAAAGGATATATTTTACACAAATGGTAGATGTTCAAGCTCTCCTGATGTAAAATATAAATTCAAGAAAAAGATTGAGCAAGACGTAATGCTTTACATTGCTGTCCCTGACAAAGTAATTTCAGAGCCCTACTTCAAGCCAATTGTTTTGGCAGTAAATCAAGTGATTTATCAAAATGATTGTTTAGACATAATTTTGCTTAAATTTATCTATAGTAATAAAACTCATTTTCTGTTTGTTTGTTTGTTGGTTTGTTTGGCCTTTATACAAATCAAAACGGCTTAACGGATTTCGCTCAAACTAGGTACACATATTAAATTCATCCCAACTTAAAATGGTACATACTTAATTTTTGCCACGCCCCCTCTGTTTGTTATTATAAAACTCTTTAGTATAGGAGATTTTTGTATATTTAATTTTAAAAATTTTTTGTTATTTTGACATCAAAAATACTCATATATCTTCAAAATTGGAGAAATTTTCAGTACAACGACTTTTTCATAAAACATCGTTACCTAAGAATGAGAAAAACTCACATGAAAATCAAAGTTTGGTCTTTCGATGCAAATATCTCCGCTGTCCATTAATATATTTCATTCAAATTTTTTTTGTTCAAAAGATCAATAAAATCACTTCACAAAACTAAGTTGAACTGTACCGTTAAGTCAGTGTATATATGTTTTATGAGTATGCCAAAAAAGGTCCAAAATATTGGCTTTTTACTCAAAAAATGACTCAAAAATTGTTGCTGTTGTAAAAATGAAATCAATTAAAAATTGCACATCTGGCTACCTTTCATATGACATAGCAATTTATTTGATTTTTTTCGCGAAATTTATTTTTTCCAAAATGTTGTTTTTATATTTTTTACAAAAAAGTCAAGTCTCAAAAATAATTTATGTGAAAAATTACCCCAATATCTCTTTCCAATCAAAAGTTATGGCTAAAAATCTATTTTTTCATACAATTGACTATTAATAAAACTTAGTTTTGTGTTAAAATTCTCTTTATAGTTTGAACGTCCCCATTTATCTCTTAGAATGCAAGTTGTGTGTCCCCAAGTAATTACGAACATTTTGGATTATATAAAATCTTCTTTATAGTGATCTACTTTTTTCTCATATTATCAATCATTGTATTACTTGCTCGCGTTTCCCAGAATTATAGAAAATTGCTACGGTCATGCCTGTGGCTAAACCTACTTCTGTCTCTGATCCCAAAAACTTCGGACCTATAAGTATACTCCCTGCTCTTAGTAAGGTTTTTGAACGAATAATGTCTGATCAGATTCCTAAGCACCTAAATGTGAACAATATTTATCCCCATTGCAGTCTGGCTTTCGCTCTGGCCACAGTTGTTCGACAGCAGTAATAAAAATAATGGATTACATTAGAATAGCCTATGACAAGAATCTTTTAACTCTTCTTTGCCTTATAGATTCTCCAAAGTTTTTGACTCTGTCAATCACAATTTGCTTTGTTATAAGCTAAAACATCCAATTACCTAGCTTAGTATCCAATTACCTAGATAATAGAATGCAACGGGTTAAAGTTGGTAATAATTATTCGTCCCTTTGGTCTGTTTCTGCCGGTGTGCCCCAAGGGTCTATTTTTGGGTCATTTACTTTTCTCTATTTTTTTTAAATGACGTCTTCTCTGTTTGTAAATATGCAACCGTTCATGCCTTTGCTGATGACATTCAGCTATACCTTTTTCGACGAACTGGTCTTTTAGAAGACTTAACTTATAGATTAAACCAGCGATGCCCACGAAACTTATTTCAAGAGTGCAGAGCCAACATAAACAAAAACAACAACAACAAAAAGCAACAACATCAAAAAATTTTAAATCTGGATGCAATGAAGAATTACCAATAACACGAGTGCTGGCAGAGTCCGCGACAACGAACTTATATGTACACTGTAAAAATAATGAATCAAGTACTTCTAAATGTTTCAGTTTTTTACTATTCAGAATACATTCTGATGTACCTAGCTTTAACCAAGTGGATGTTTTCATATACCCTTTTTTTTTTGGTTAAAAATTTTTAATATTTTGTTTTTATTTTTTTTACTTTCTTTTATATGTTTTTTTTTGTGAAATTTTTAGAATCATAATTTTTTTTTCATTTTTTAATCTTATAATTCTTTTTATTTGCTTTAACCTTAATTTTTTTTATTTTATAATCTTAATAATAATTATCTTATTACTCACTAAACTGTTATACATATTATTAATATTAAAATCTTTTCCATCTTGTATTATCTATGAAAAAATAGTCAAACTTCCAGTTTTCCACAAATTTTTTTGTTGCCATTTTTTAAGGGTATAATAACTTTTTTCTGATGCAATATAAAAACGTAACCACCTGCAAATATTCAAAAACTTTTTCTCAATGTGTATTCGCACAACGAAATATATAAAGAATACCACGCATGCTGTAATGCAAGGATAGACCTTGCGACCGTTGGTACAACTCAGGTTGTATGAAAAATCAAAACATTTTGATTTTGTGGCAAGTTGTAATGAGATTGTATTGTCTGTGGGCAAAACGCCCAACTTGATTACCAACTGAGTTGTGTAACGTTGTCCAACGGATGCAACTTCTATTCCTTGCATTAACGTCTACAATTCGATTGTCAAAAACAGTGCAAAACAGCCACGATCGATGGTGCCAAAGAACAAAAACAACAACATGCAAACGCAGAACAGCTATCGATGGTTCGAAAGAACAAAAACAATAACATTAAGAAGGGAGTCTGAAATTGCAAACTGAATTCAGCGGATTACAACAACCATGAACATATTGAAGTTGTTGTAAAAGAGTGGAAAGAGTGGAAAGAGTGGAAAGAGTTGGGCGCTGGGCATCGCTGCATTAAACTATGATCTGACATTGCTTAACAAGTGGACAAGTCACCAACTTACTTTTAATCAATCCTTTAAAATCTCAAGTGCTACCAATTGCAAGGAACGATTCATGCTTTGTGGATATTCCACTTTTGTCAATAGGAACTGATAAATTGGACGTTGTAAATAAAGTGAAAAAACTTGGTTTCATAATTACCTCTAGATTAACCTGTACTGACCATATAAATTACATTATAAGATAAATCTATGGTACTTTGCGTTATTTACGAGCTTTCTCAGACTTTATCTCTGTTGAAACTCATCGTAGGATTGTAGTACAACTAATAATGCCTCACATTACTTTTTCAGATGTTGTCTAAAGTCAGCTTTATTCAAAATCGCAGCATAAGCTCCTTGTGGCGTTAACAATGCTGCAAGGTATATTTTTAAAATCCAACGTTTTGACCATATTTTGCTGAGAAGTAAAGAAATTCTTGGGTGTAGTTTGATTCAATACTTGAAATTGCGTAATATTATCTTTTTACACAGACTTAGTAAAACACAATGTCCAGGGTATCTTTATGAGAAATTAAATCTACCAACATCATTGTTCCTAGAGACAGCTACCTCAACAGCAGTAGATTTTTCTTCATAAGCACCATTCGACTTTGGAATTCATTACCCAACTATTTGAAACAATTAACTTTTAGAAGCAGCTTTGAACATGTAGTGTATAATTACTTTAGTTCTATTGATGGTTAATTCAATCTTTAAATTTATTCTTTCGCTATTTTCCTTATTGGCATATCTTGTAAATATTTTCTTCTTATTTTATTTTGTTTATTTCTTCCACTGTAATTATTTCTTTAGAATATTTTTTTCTTTATTCAAGCAGTCATTAAGATCTCTTAATCTTAATTCTTTTTTTAAAATTTTATTTATACTAAATACTAAATCTTAATTTCCTTTTATATTTTAAATTCACATAGTTATAAGACAAATGGGTCGTTCCATATTAAACCAACCAACTTTTAAATTTCAGCTCTCAGATTTTTATGATTTTTTTTTTTTTTTTTTGTTGTAGTGCTTGTGATTCTGCATTTTTTTGCGAAAGTTTAATTTTCTATGGATTAAAAAAAAAATATAAGCTATAATTTTGTTTTTCGAAACACAAAAATAGTTCTAGATTTCAAACTAAAGCAGCTGTGTGAATGTTACGTAGCTCATTTTAAAGCTGAAACAAACAGCTTCAATGCGATATGAAACACGATATAATTCTTTTTAACCGTTACTGAAACTTTATTTTTTGAATAAGAAAAATACTCCATTTTTAATAATTTTTTTTTAAATATGTAGTTTGTTTATATTTAAATTTATAAAAAGTTTTTTTTTAACCATAAGCGAATTCTTATTTTTTGAATAAAAGCAATACTCCATTTTAAAAAATATGTGGTTTGTATATAATTTGGCTACCAGTATGCAAAATTTCATGCTGGGACGGCAACGTGTTCATGAAATATGATTTTTTTACAAAAAAATGAGACAATAAAATTAAACAAAAAAAAATAAGAATTTGTTTTTTACACACAAAAATAGTCATAGATTCTAAACCAAATACGCTATAAAAATGTTTAATTGCCTATCTTGAAGGTAAAATAAACAGTTTTTATTTGATATACAACACAATGTTTATTTTTTTTTTTTTTTTGTATTTTTAAGACGTTTCTATTGTATACAAATTTTTATTTGGTAAATATTTGTTAACATTTTAACACGCAATTATATTATTATAACGAAAAACAAAGTAAGTTTGACAATAGAGTCATACTCGTAACACAAATGTTGTTTAAACTAACTTTATTTTTTCATTACAATAATACAATTGCGTGTAAAAATATAAACAAATATTTAACAAATAAAATTTTTTTATACAAGAGAACTGTATAAAAAATGCAAAAAAATTAACATTGTATTGTAAATCAAGTTAAAGGTGTTTATTTTACCCTCAAGATGGGCTATTATACGTCTTTATAGCATTTTTGGTTTAGGATCTATGAGTATTTTTGTATTTAAAAAAGGAATTCTTAATTTTTTGTCAAATTTTTTTGTAAAAAAATCAAATTTCAGGAACACATCGCCATTCCAGCATGACATTTTGCATACTGGTAGCCAAAGTATATACAAACCATATATACAAAAAATTTTTAAAAATGGTGTATTGCTTTTATTCAAAAATTAAAAATTCGGTAACGGTTAAAAAAAATTTACATTGCGTTGTAAATCACATTGAAGCTGTTAATTTTACCTTTAAAATGTAATATGAAACATTTACATAGCTTGTTTGGTTTAAGATTTATTTTTGTGCTTAAGAAAATGAAATCTTACACTTTTTCCTCATTTTTGGTTAAAAAAATCATTTTCTAATGAACTCATCGCCGTCCCACTTTGAAATTTTGTATACTTGTAGCCAAAATACAAACAAACTACATATACTAAAAAATTAATAAAAATGGAGTATTTTTTTATTCAAAAAATAAAGTTTCAGTAACGGTTACAAAAGAATTATATCTTTATAATATATATAAAATTATATTATCAGCTGCTTTAGTTTGAAATCTAGAACTATTCATACAAAAAAATCATACAAATCTGAGAGATGAAATTTAAAAGTTGGTTGGTTTAATATGGAATGACCCAAATGTTAATTGTTCAATAAATAATAAGCATATAAATGTGATTCATCTCTTGATGTTCATACTATTAAAGACTAAGTGTTATTGTACAAATATTTATTAATAAAATAAATAAATAAATAAATTAGACAATCCGTTCTTGAGTGAGTATGTATTGATGAAAAATGTACAAGCACCTTTTCGAATATTGATCTTATTGAAAAAGAAAAATTTTTAAAACAAAAAACATAGAATTATTAGACATGAATCAACCCGGCATAATCAGGAATTACTTTTACAGCTGGCATATGGATAAGATAACTAGTGTAAGCTCGCTCAACGCATCTTATCTTCTGATAGGTGAGATTTACCATTTTGAGTACAGTTGCCGACAGTAGCCATACGAACTAAATTACCAAATTTTAATCTAATACGACCTAAACCGTTTGAAATATAGCATTTTTATTGATTTGTGGGCGATAAAATGGGGTGTGTCAAAACACTTGTTTTCTTAAACCATCTCTTACACGAAACAAATCGACTTCCAAAATTTCAGCTCAATCAGCCCAGTAGTTTTGGAGTCTACAGCCATAACAAACTGTCTGTCTTTGTTTTTTAAATATAAAGAAGATATAATTACTATAGAATGCGTAGTTAGAAAATGGTGTTAAAAGCATAGAACAATAAAATAAAGATAAGACGTGCCAATTTAAGACCAAACCAATACGAAAACGAAATTTTCTTGCGCAAAGTGAAAATGAGTTATACGAGTAGGTCGACATATTTAATAGAAAAAATGTGTTTATTTTTGACATCAATATCGCTTCAAATATCAAATCATCAACCCCGTAAATCCCTTTTATTGACTTTCACACACATACAACTAAATCTAAGGCTTTGGCCAGTTTTCCATGACGGCAAGCCCACTGTGCGGTGTTTAGATAATATTTTTGTGTATCTTGTAGATAGCTATATGGTTAATTATTTGCATAAATTATTCACGCTTAAGCCGTACTCTGAGTTATAATACAACAAGTTTAGTCATCGAACGATGGAATGTCGTTCCGAGCAGATTAAAATGATTCCAAGTATTTAGTTACAAACTTGAATTTGCCTTGTGTGCAGAAATTAAGAGCATATTTAAATTGATGAAATGGAGAAATTTAATATTTTATGAAAAATTTAACACACCCATACAAAAGGTGTACCTTTTAAATTGAATTAAAATATTTGACATTCCATGTAAAGCGGACAAAAAAATTATCCGTCCGATTTTATTTCTTAACAATAATAAGAGTTTGGTGTAAGAAATATAAGAGGGTGGACAGGAAGGTTAGGGAAGTACGTAGTGTTGGGCAGCGCTACGTCTTGAACAAACAAGCTCACGTTGCCCGCAACTGGCACTGACAAGGCAAGTCGGTGTTGCCTTAAAAAAAGCACCTTGCCCCTGTCTCCTCTCGACAGTAAACTTAACGGGTAACTTTAAAACCTTAGACTTGGAATTTGAATAATGTTTGGGTACTACCACATAATTCCACCCAATGAAAACAAAACCATCCTCGGATGAAAGGCTTTGACGACCATTGTAAACGAAAAACGAACAATGATTTAGGAATATCCACTTGGAATGTCCGAACTCAACCTTCGGAAGGTGCCTCTATCCAATTGGCGGCAACCCTCAAAAAATAAAAAAATGACATCACCACCATGCAGAAGATGCGATAGAAAGAGAAAGGCTGATCTGAACGAGAAGACTGCGATATCTACTGCAGCTGCAATGAGGAGAAGCGCGAATTTGTATGCGAGTTAGGGGTCGTCCATAAACTACGGTACTGATTTTCCGGTTTTTTTACCCCCCTCCCCCTACCATGAAGTAACGTGACATATGAAATTAATTCATTCGAATGATTATATATTTTGACTAGCTCTGACAATTTTCACTAGTATTAGTGACTAGTATGACTAGATACATTAAAGGAACAATTGGAAAAAATCAATAATTAATATCAAAGAAATTCACCTGGTCTTTGACAGAGTACCCTTAAAGGCTGCACCCGAGCTGCACCAAGTTCTGTGTTTTTGTGTAAATGCTTTCTGAAAATTGATTTATTTAAATAGTATTTTTTATTCCGATTTATTGTAAACGATATAATACAAACTTATGGCAATTCATAGAAGTTTTAAAAACGAAATACAAGCCACAGGTAGGACACGACCTTGAACCGATTTCTTCTTAATCTCCTTTAATCAAGAATAAACGGTATCTCCTTTGATCAAGAACATTCAGGCCTTAACGTCAAAGCCTGTCGCAAAAGCAAAGACCCAAATTTTTCAGACGTGTGCTGAGATGGTGAAGGAATACCAAAAGGTTCCTGTGTCGAGGGAAAAGGTGGTGGAAGAAATCGTTGAAACAAAAGATAACCATCAATTTAGACGATCAAACATAAACATGTAAGGTTAAAAATTTTTGAAATGATTGTGTTATTAATTAGAGGTTTTTAATGGCTTTTTTAATTTTTGGTAACGTTACAATATCTAAACACCTCCCCCCCTACCGTAACATATCGTAGTGCATTTCAAAACCCCTCTCCCCCCCTAAATTGGTAACGTAGTTTATGGACGACCCCTTATGTTGTTAGACGAAAACTGCGTCACTTGTGTTACGATTCACATCTGCTAACGTAACGCTGGCCACGAACCGCATCAAGGCGAAGTTTTTTTGCACTCCCGTGACGCAAAACATGGTAGTTTCTAGCACCAGATCTAAACACCTCGACATAGGAGATCTGCAATTATTCCCGGTTTTGAGTCATTGGTTGACTAACACAAGCAGTGTTGTGAATATTGACGATTTAGCGTCATTTTGACCCCAGTAAAAAAATATGCGATCGCTCCCATGAGGAGCAACAGGGGAGCGCTCTTTTGATGTTTTATTGGATCAAAAAAAGAGCACTTGTGCCTTTGTGCTCCTTTACTGCTTTATAAGATCAATAGGCGAGCAATTAATGGAAAAAAAGAACATAAAGAGGACCATCTGTGAAAAGAAATATTTTAAATGTTCCTTTTATTCGGTTCACGTCGTTAAAATACCGAAGTCGTGAAGTGCGACCAGCCAACGGTAATTGGGTTTTGTCTATCCGCTAATGCGACTGACGCAATTAAAGTACAGTTTTTAAATAGAATTAAAAACGATTTGTAATGGCGTTTTAAATTTCAAATTTTGGCCAAATAATTTCCTCGCCACCTCAAGCAGTATACTTGAGCTAGGGAAGCCTAGCTTACGGGGTAAACTCCCATCGAGGTAAAAATCCCAAAAAAAAAAAATAAATGTTCCTTTGCTGATCCATTTGGATCATTTATTGAGCGCTCCTTTTGAGCTCCTCTGGGATGTTAGATGGAGCGCTACCCTTCCTAGGACATGCAATGTTAAAAGAGAATACAAAATACACCTAGCTTGGATCAATAAGGAGCACTCCACTGCTTCTCAGGGAACACTCCCAGATCGCTCATAGGATGATCCACTTTTTTACTGGGGACGATTTTTGGCACTAATTATGACGTGACGATTTTCTTTAATTTTAATGCAAAAAATTACGATTTTTAGTTGACTCATTTTTTTTACTATTTAAAAGTTAAGTTGGCAAGAGATTCAAGTTCAGATTCAAATTTAACTTCAACTTAATTTGGGTCGTGTAAGCATACTGCGTTGTTGCTGTTGCTCTCAAACTGTAACAATAATAGGGGTATTCACGGGTTGAAGCGAAACACAGTTGCGACGATGCGAAAATACAAGATTGCGAACTTTCGCATCATACCAACAACAAACACATTGGAAGCAATTTTGCAACACTTCTTGAATTACACACTGCCCAAACCTATTGCGAAAACGCACAAGCAGTGATGCTAAACAGCTGATTTATGTTTTGGTTGTTCTCAAACATAGTTGCCATCTGGGTAAATCTTTAAAAAGGCTAAGCTTGTACGTTGATTCTTATAACTTTTTGTGAATTTGAAATGAGGTGGTAACATATTTACTGTTCATTCGAAATATAATTTTTATTGCGTAATTAAGTTGCAATATTGATTTTCTTGCAATTTGCAACAACCCGTGAATACCCCTAATGTAGTGTGTGTGTGTGGCCTTTAATGTTTTCTTTTCTTGAGTTCTTTGTTTTTTGCTGTTTGCCACCAAGTGCAGTTCAATTGGATTAAGTTAGGGGTATTCACGATTCAGTGCACTTGCCAGTGCAGTTGATGACTTGTGCACTTTACAAAAACAAAATACACGTGCGTCAAAATTCTGCACAAGTGCTTTTTTACTGCAGCCTAAAACTTGAGCAGTTGTTCACTTGTGTGCATTGAAAAATTTTGACAGCTTTGAAATAGTGATAGTGGTTTGTTTACGAAACCTAACTATTGGTTGTTTTCGTGAACAACTATACAACTGCACAAGACCTCAAGTCCTCAAATGCACAGGCAAGTGCACTGAATTGTGAATACAACAGTTCAAAAAAAATATTCTATTCTGCATTTTTTACTGAAAAATTAAGCGTTGTTTCCAATCTTGATATAAAATTACCTTGAGGTAAAATAGTACCTGGAAATTAAATTCTAGTCGGAGTTCTTTATGAATTTAAAACGTTAATTGAATCTAATCATATTTTATCTCTATTAATGAATTTATTCACTTTTGTATTAATTAGTCATTGAATTTTTGAATTGAGCGTTTTTGCACGCGAATAACAAATATTTATTTCGTGTGTTTTTGTGTTCAGTTATTTAATTTGCATTAACCCATATATGAATTCATACCCTAATTTTTCATGCAGATTCGTTGACCAATATCAGCTACATAAGAAAGCATTTGTTATGGTGCTTAATTTAACCAGTGGCTTGTCTTTTTGGTGAAGCCCTTGCTTGGTCAGTTCCTGGTGGTTCCCTAGGAAACCAGCTAGAATTGGAATTTGGGCTGCGTTCCTATGTTTTTCCTTATAAAATATACAAATAAATAAAAAACTAAACTCAAATAATTAAAATCGTTCAATTTTTACATTTTTTCAAAATTTATATTTTAAAATACTTTTTATAACATCAACTGCTTGTTTTAAAACCGACAACCAAATCGATAAATCGGTTTCTGTTATGCCTAACAACGACACAAAATGAATTTCGAAAATGATACCTTTCAAAATCGCTAATCAGTTTCTATGACACCAAAACGAAATCTGCGTCGATTTCAAATCCGATTCTGAAAATTATCGGTTTCCACAACACCCCTGATTAACATCAAGGTTCCAAATTAGATAGGAGAATACAATCAGCATATGGGGGTGTGGCTTTACTTGATAACGCATTGGCCAATTACCGAACTTCATCAAAGAAATGGTGATGGCCATTGTTTATCAATTTGCTTGGTAATACATGGTCAATACTTAGAAACTGCATGTTATGGTGTCTTTACAAGGAAAACATTAACCATTACCGCAGCTACAGTTCCGTGCAGAAGTTGTCAATGAACTTCTGACATCTGACCCACCATCAATTTCTCGACAAAATTCAATGTCTTGAAAACAATCGATAGAGTCAAAATATCAACTGCCCAATCATAAGCAGAATGTGCATTGTATTACGAGAGTGCCTGGCAACTGACGACGTTGCCATACTCACACCCCAATGTGAATGTTCAAAATGCAAAGTTCGGTTGCATCAACATTGTTTTCCTTTATATAAAACCATATGAACTAAAAGTCTTAGTATTAAAGATTAAAAATTAATTTTGAGTTTTAAATTACGAATTCTTTATTTTGCGAGACATAAATTAGAAACTAACTTGTTTTAAAATATAAATAAAAATATAATCATTTACAGAAATAAAATTTAAAATTAAAAGTTTTTACATTTTTCATTTATTCTAGCCTATTTTGGTTTAGTGATTTGACTAAACCTAGTATTTGTTGGTAACTATATGGTAACTAAAGTTACCATATCAGAACTCATGAACCATAACTGCCATTTTCATGTAACTCAAAATATATCTTAATTACACTTACAAAAAGTTCGACTTTAAAATCAAAAAAGATAAGTTTTTGTTTTAAGAATCTGAAATTTCTTTATTTTTAAGGAAACTTTTTTTTTAAATAAAAAGAAATTGCATTTGTTAAAAAAAAATTGAGACTTTTGATTTAAAGTTAAAAATTTCTTTGTTTTATTTTATATATTGTTTTTACAAATAAATTACACACTCAGAAAAAAAGCATACTAAAGTCAAAGAAAATTTACTCAATATTTAAGAAAATTTTACTTGTTTCAGCGCCAAGGAATTTTTATTTTTTTCAAATGTAAATTTTTCTTTGAAAGAAACAATTTTTCTTGAAAGAAATAATTAAAGCATTGTTTGGAAATTTTTTTCTTTCACACAAAAAGTTCCTTTTGAAAAATTCTTGGCGCGTATTGAGTAAAATTTCTTTGATTAATCAATAATTAATTAAAAAATGTATTGAGTTTCTTTGATTTCAGTATGCTTTTTTCTCAATGTAGGCTAAAAAATAACGTTTTATTGGTTAAGGTGGCCATAGACCAGATATTTGGTCCGTTGTGAACGTTTTATAAAACTTTAGCGAAATCAGTGCATTGGATCTGGTACCGGGCCAAGATGGGTTGATCTACCAAGCAAACTCTGAACCTGACGATGCCGAGGCATTTTGCAGCAAAATATTTCTGATTGTAAGAGTAATACTAGCAAACTCTTAAAAATTTATGAGCATATTTTTTGGCAGTGTGATAATACGTGAGCAAATCGTGTAGCATATGTCCATTAGGGTGGTCCTTATTTTAGAAATTATTGAGTACCCGATTTTTTTGTTCCTTAGCGTCTAAAAATAAGTCCATATTTTTTTTTACAACAACAATAACACGTGCCGCTCGGAGCTTGAAGTTTACACAGAGGCAATGCAACTGGATGAGCATTAGGGCGTATCGAATCACAATTTTTTTCGAATGCCACATTCTAAGGGGTCTCAAAAGTTGCATAGGGTGGTCTAGATCTCCCAAAAAAGTATAGGAAAAAAGCATTTCTTTTTTCCCTCCCGCAAGGACAAAGTGGTTTTTGGGAAAACAGTAAAAAATAACGATCTCAAAATGCTTTGTTTTTTTTAAGAAAAACTACATATGTCTTAAAGCAAAAGTAAATATAGACTTTCACTAACAATACCTTGTCAAACGAGATGCTACTCTGGATTTGTATCCACAGTGTCCTGTGGGAAGGATATTCGAATCTAAAGTACACTCGAGATAGCGAAGAATTTTTGATTGTTATCTGATTGTCTGATTTTGGTGGTATTAATTATACTGTTAACGTTTTTCTTAAATTTGTCGAATTAATAATATGCATATTTTTCGCATATGCATTTTCTTGCATAAATGCAATTTGTTAACTTTTTCAAATAAATGAATGTCAGGTTTTATATCTCGGCCATCAGAAGTGGTATCACCAAAAACCACCAATATTTCTCAAAATCATTTATTTTGGTTAAAGTTAAATTAATTACCTTTCCAACGGTAGTTCAAACTTAATATTCGGCGAAGAAGTGTTTGAGATATGAATCTTAGTAAAAATCGATTTTCGACGTTTTGGCCGATTTTTGTCAATTTTGTGCACTCCAGCATTTTTCCTTTGAATGGAGTTTTCTATTTCCTTCAGTGATGCTCCATGCAAAATTTCACCCAAATCGGAGATGGTCGTTGCGTAAAGCCGGTACGTTTAAAATTGAATTGCTGTTTTTCTTTTTTTCTCATATGTAGCAGACAATTTTTTTTATTTCTACCTGGCGGCACGTGTTAATAAAGTCCAATTTCTTTGAAAATTTTTTTTTATGCGTTTTTTATAAATAGGAACAAAATAAAAGGTGCTCAAGGGTTTTTTTTCTCCATACAAATAAGGACAAGTTTAATCGAAATACAGTAAATATACTCGAAATACATTTAGTTTTTTTCCATATGTTGTGAAAAGAACTCAGATGTGCTCACTTTTGTTATGTGAAACATTTAAGTTGACCAATAAAAACTATTCCATATATGAAATACACTCAAAAAATTTATTAGTATAATTTCTACGAATTATATTAGTAAGCAAAATATTTGTACATTCTACAAATATTCGTACAATATACAAAGTATTTTTATTGTGATATCTTTACGAACTCATTCGTAAAATTTTTCTAATACTTGATGTAGTATCTACGAATATATTTGTTTTATTTACTAATGATATTCGTAAACAAAATTAAATCAATTCGTATTAGTATATTGTACGAATGATTGTGCACATATAAATAATAAATTAATTTCTTTCACTACATTCGTAGTCTTTACTAATGCTTTCGTACTATTTACGAATGAAAAATAATATTAGTAGAAACAATTCATTCGTAGGCTGACCGTACGAATTATTAGTAGAATGTACAAATTATTAGTAGAGTTTAAAAAATTTAAAACCGAAATCGTTCGAAAGCTTAAGAGTTCGAAAGCTTAAGAGAAGAGGTTCAAACCCCAGCTCAAAAAGAATTTTTTATTTTTTACGAATTAAATATTCGTAATATGTGCTAATGTGCTTCGATTTTCCAAATCCTATTCGTGGCTGAAAACTACGAATAAAATTTGTAGAATGGACACAGTTATTAGTAATATTTACACACAAATATTTTTGAGTGTAGAAGTGCTGATACAGTAATAAACTTTGTTCCCTCATTTTCTTCATATCAACTTGCATAAATCATTTAATATAAACATTTTTAAGTATGCTGAAATATTTTCCATAAATGCTTTTATTTGAAAAATTCCAATTTTTACAACATTAATAAAAAACCTATAAATTTTTCTCTAAAATATTTTGGAATAATGCTAATAAGTCTATTCCTAAACAACGTATAGAAAAAAATTAACCAAAGAGTTCATGAATTTTGGTATTTATTTCTAATTTTTAACCACTAAACGCCGGTTGAAATGGCTAAACATTTCCCACCCCATGCGTGCTGCCGCTGAGGAAGTCGTTGGTTTCTGGAGCCCGCAATTGGGAATCAAAGGACCAGGAGCATAAAAATATCGCATATCAAAAGACAATGTTGTAAGCTTCAACGCGAGCCGTGCGAGAAAACTAACGCTAAGAGAGAAAAAAAAAGAGAGATGCCTTTTCTGCTTCAAGAAGAGGAAGCAAGAAAAGCGTGAGCATATGGAACTCGAAGTGATCCAGGGCAAGAAGGATGCACAAAAATTCTTTCAAGAGGTTGTGCGTCTTATCCAAGGTTTCAAGCCCGGAACATCCACTTGTACTATCGAGATCTGGTTACAGAAACGCAGTGCGCACTGAGAATGTGGTGGCCACCAATTCCGTTCATTGAGTATGC
The DNA here is from genome assembly GCA_963920525.1 of Dichetophora obliterata. NCBI lineage: Eukaryota > Metazoa > Arthropoda > Insecta > Diptera > Sciomyzidae > Dichetophora > Dichetophora obliterata. The sequence continues at coordinate 161,989,047 of OY986435.1, forward strand.
ACCAAAGAGCCAGCAAAACAACACCACCACCATTTTTCATCAACGATGACGGAGTTGAAGTACCACCACCTAGCCATGAGGTTGGTGGAGTTGCTATCCAGCAAATTAAAACCAACAAACCAGCGTGTGCTGACCAACGCCGTAGATAAGGGGAGATTTAGGGGGTTCAAACCCTTCCTCCCCTTAGCAATCCAGAATTTTTATGCATTAAATAAAAACACAGTAGTCCATTATAAAATATTATTATGGAAATTTTTTAATGAAATTATTGGTTTTTAATATCTAAAATAGGAAACGTAAATTATATTATTATAACTACCAAATACTGCATCAATAGTTGTTTCCAATCGTGTTGTACAAATATTTGGATCGCTTATTATTCATAAATTATATTTATCAAAAAAACATTGTTCCTAATCAAACTTACACCTAAAACAATTGGCATCTTGTGATAATTTTCAGCCAGTTCAATAGAACCTTGCTACTTTTGTTGTTTGGATACACAATACACAAACATTTTAATAGATCTGCTACAACATAGCATAGTTAATACTTAATATTAATTCAATCAAATTATGTAGCAAAGGGAATTGGACCAGTGGTTTATGTGTAGAACTATCGATCGAAAGAGTCTGAGTTCGATTCTCACTTGCTTTGCTTTCGAAGAAATATTTCCAATTTTATATCTTATTATTGTAATAGACGCAAGCAAAAACAACAAAAATCAGGGATCGCCAATAACGATTATCGCTATCAATCAACCATTTCATAACAGTTATTTCTTAGTCATTATTTTTTTCGATCAGCAATAAAAGTTATTTCTTGGTCGTTATTTTTTTTATCAAAAATAAAATTTATTTCTTGGTCATTATTTTTTTCAATCAGAAATAAAAGCTATTTCGAGGTCGTTATTTTTTTCAATTAGAAATAAAAGTTGTTTCTTGGCCATTATTTTTTCGATCAGAAATAACAGTTTCTTCGTGGTCGTTATTTTTTTCAATCAGAAATAAAAGTTATTTCTTGGTCATTATTTTTTCGATCAGAAAAAAACAGTTTTTTCGTGGTCGTTATTTTTTTTAATCAGAAATAAAAGTAATTTCTTGGTGAATATTTTTTCTATCAGAAATAACAGTTTTTTCGTGGTCGTTATTTTTTTCAATCAGAAATAAAAGTTATTTTTTGACCGTTATTTTTTTCGCTCAGAAATAAAAGGTTTTTTAACGATTTTTTCGAACAGAAGAAAAGAATATTTTTTGACTTAAATAATTTCCATAAGAGAAAATATGTTTCAATTTTATAGGGTGAGAGTGCTGAAGGCTAATCTTAGTTCGAATATTAAAAAATGGCAACAAAAATAATGAATCACACATAAAGTTGGAAAATTGTGACAAAAGTTGAAAAATTTTAACGAAATTTTGAATTTTATAAGTATAATAAGTATTTGTATAATACAAAAATTAATTTGATTTTTTTAGTTTTCCGTTTTTTCGGAATTCATTTTACATTTTTTTCTAGTTCAATAATATAAAAAACTTATAAAAAGTTGTAGTTTTTTGAAGAAAAACTCTGTAACAACGTATATTCTAGTTTGTATACAAATAACTAAAAAAGGGTTTTCAACAAAACAATTATGAATATGCAACAGTATTCCAGATTTAATAAGTCTTAAAAGTAAAAATCATATATTGTGAGGGTTTTCTTACGTTTTTGCCCTTACACTAAAAATAGCAACGGTGCTTGGTTTGTTTTTACAGTAAATTGACTTTTTCTTTGTTTGTTGTTCGTTTGTTTCCTAATAAGACAATCAAATTCAATTGCTTTGTTTCGTTGCAACTGCTGCATTGTAATTTCGCCAATAAAGATTATGTTATAAGAAGAGTTGAGTTGAGAAAAAAAGAGATAAGCCATGAGTCTAATCAAAAAAATCAATTAAAAAATAACTTTTATGTCTGATCGAAAAAATAACAACCACGAATTAACTTTTATTTCTGATCGAAAAAAATAACGACCACGAAGTAACTTTTATTTCTGATTGAAAAAATAACGACCACGAAATAACTTTTATTTCTGATTGAAGAAATAACGACCAAGAAATAAATTTCTGATCGAAAAAAATATCGATCAAAAATAATTGGTTTGAGGTGATTTTTATTTAAAAAATCATGAAAAAAAAATTATGTAAAAAATGGATATCTAAATGGATATCTAGCTCCCTAGCGTCACATTGCTATATTTAAAAGAATTATACAACTTTTTATACATGCTTTTTTGATCTAAAATTTAAAAAATAATCGTTATTTTCGGTCCCTGACGAAAATTCTAAGAAAAAATGTGGAAAAAAGTGTCGTTTTTGGGATTTCACTCCAGCAAATCACAAAACGAGGTGTAAAAAGCTCAACTTGAGCAAACATTTTTTTGCTTCATTAAACCCGCCCCCCCTTATGAAATACCTATCTACGGCGTTGGTGCTGACAAACTGTCACCTGAATTGTTGAAAGCCGGTAGCGATAAGTGCATGAATTAGCTTATCAACAAAATATGGCTACTTAAGAAATCATCACGATTGGAATCTCAAAATAATTATTCACTTGAGAAAAGAGACCCGACAATCTGCACTAACTACCGAGATATCAGTTTTGTTTCTATCGTGTAGCAGAACATTCTGTTAAAGTTTAAGGCCACATACAAAAACACGGATTGGACCTTATCAGTGCGGCACTCATCATCTCTTTGTTGATGATAAAGTTGCCTTCGATAGCCCGAGGCGGGAATGCGTTTACGCAACAATATCTGAGTTCGGTACTTGCATTCGCTGATGATATCGACTGATTGCTTTTACCACTATTGAAAGGGAATAAGCCAAAGTAGTACCATCAAACCTATTTTTGATCTAGCAAACGTGATCACAAAAAATATATACTGCCTACTGTAAATAGGGCGGTGCTGTGTCTAGGCTATCTCGTCACAACAGGCAACTATAATTTTGAAGCCGTCACGGAATTTACACATAGCCCCAAGTGGCTTTATAAAAATTTTATTTTTATTAGATAGAGCTATAAAACTTAATAATTTGGTCAAATAATTTTTTCTTTGCTTAAGGATTTCGTGCATTGTGTTTAATCCAAGGTTTCAAATTTCAACGGAAAGGTCGTGATCTGTAACTGGGCATTGAGGATTCTTAAGCTACGGAATCCTAGTTTTCGGAGATAGCCTAAATCTCAAATAAAAAAAATAATGAATATTCTTTTAGCATGAACACATAAATATAATTTTAACCCTATTTGTCCGAAAATTATTAATTTAAATTTTTTGTTTTTAGCTTAAATTAATATCAATTGACCTAATTAAACTTCACGAGTATTTTTTGAACTAGCTTTGTGCCTCCATATCGAGCCACTGGGACAATTCGGGTTAATATAATTTCGTTATTTTGTTATTTTTTAACTGGGTTGTTTAAGAATTATATTAACCGCTGTTGTAATGTTTTAAATGTTTTTTTTTTTTAATGAAATATTTATTTACAAATATGGAAATCCCCCGGACAAAGCGATGTTTTGTGGTGCCATGTCATGTAACCCAGGGATACATTGCTCAAAGTTTTTTTTTTTTTGGAGTAATAACCAAAAAATGTTCAGCAAATAGAAACTTCATTAAAGACTCTGTTACATAGAATACTTCAAGAAGCCTGCATATAAGTTTTCAATGTTTCTACACACAGCTTTAGTCAATAAGATAAGATAAAACAAAATAATAAGATAGTTGCTATTTTTTCGTTGCCAATACATTAAATAAATTTGCATAAAAACTGCATTTCTACTCCACTCAATACTAAATTTGTTTTTCCAAAACTTTGAGCAGTCGTAAACAGAAAAAACTACCACTTATAATTTGTCAAGCAATTCAAGGCTTTGTGGCTCGCATAGCAAGCATTTTCAATATATCATATTAATTTTTATTTAAAAAGAAAAAATATAAAAACGTCAAAGAATTACACGAATTTTGATTAAAAAAATCATTTTTAGAAAAAATTCTATTCCACGACCAAGGATAATGAAATTTTTAATAAGAACCCCCACTATACAGTGTGAACCAGAATAACTGTCACTGTTTTTTGGTTTGCTCCCTACCATAAGAAGTTCAATTTAAAAACTTTTTAAGTTGGCCAAGCTTTTTGAAATTGAATTACAAACAGACAATAATTAAACATTTCCAGAGCTTAGCCATTTTTAAATCAGTATCGCAATGGAAGTTAAACGGGAGCTAGTTGTAAACTTGTATTTAAAAAAATTAAAAATGTGCGAGATTATTAAGAAGCTTAAACCGCTCGATATCGGGAAGAGATTTATTTATAGAACTGTAAAACGGTTTAATGAAACGGGAAGTTGTTAAATTGCAAAGAAATCTGGGAGCAAACGAACTGTGAGAACAAAAGCGACCATAAAATGCGTCAGAGAAAGAATAAGACGAAATCCAGCTCAATCGGGTCGATCTATGGCAAAGGGCATGCAGATATCCCAGTCATCAATACGGCGGATATTGAAAAATGATCTTGGGCTCACAGCTTATAAGAACAGCGCGTGCATGGACTTACTGACACGCAAAAAAAATTGCGAGTTGAAAAAAGCAGAGAGCTTTTGCGTTGGCATGAAGGAGATGAAATTTTATTTTCTGATGAAAAAATGTTTCTACTACAAGATAGCCACAATCAACAAAACAATCGCGTGTATGCAGTAAGTCTCGCAGATGCTCCCAGAGATAAATTGGCCGTGGAGCGCTACCAGAATGTGTCGAAAGTAATGGTATGGGGAGCAATATCAACAAAAGGCAAGTTACCGCTACTTTTCATAGATCGAGGGGTCAAAATTGATACAAACTATTACATCGAACACGTTTTGGAAGGCCATTTAAAACCTCATGCCCAGGACTTATATGGCGATGAATATTTTTGTTTCCAGCAAGATTCTGCGCCTTCACATAAGGCAAAACGCACTCAAGACTGGTGTCAGCAAAATGTTCCCGATTTTGTATCAGCCAAAGAATGGCCAGCTGCGTCGCCATATCTTAACCCTCTCGACTTCTGTGTATGGGGCTATATGTTGAGCAAAATTGGCAACACAAAAGGTCTTAACATTGATAATTTCAAAGCTCGACTGATAGACATTTGGAATGAAATGGATCAAGACATGGTGCGTGCCGCTTGCAAATCATTCTTCAAACGTTTGCGTCAAACAATCAAAGAGAAAGGAGAAAGATTTGAATTAACGGCCTGATTCCCTTAACTTTGTAATATTTTTTTAGCAAATAAATAGAAATTATGAAATTTCATTGACTACTTTAGTATTTATGGCGCATTATTTTAGTGACACTTATTCTGGTTCACACTGTACATATTTAAAAAAATATTTGTAAGTAACGTAATTGACTTCGAAAAATACCCTATTATAATTTTAGTTGATTTTAAAAAGACTTTTATTCGATGCACGGTTAGAAATCTTGGAATAAATTTTAATACAAGCTATTTATTACAGAGATTTTTAATATAAAAGGTTTTAAATTTAATACTTCTCAATTGATTAGAAAATTTTTAAATTTATTTTGTTTGACATATTAATACAGTTCAAATATTACAACGATATTTTATCCCCTTGCAATGAATTCGATACTATGGTGAATATTGAATTTAATTTTTAAGACATGCTGTATTATATTTCAATAAAATTTTGTATTAAATTTTAATATAATTCAAATATAAAACGATATTTTATACCCTTTCAATGAATTTGATGCTATGGTGAATATTCTATTTAATTTTTAAGACATGCTGTGTTATATTTCAATAAAATTTTGTATTCAATTTTAATACAATTCAAATACTACAACGAAATTTTATACCCTTTATATATAATTTAATATTATGTTTAATATCAGAATCAATTTTTAATACAAAATCAATATTAAAAATTAATAGGCACTAAATATTTTTACTAAAAATCATTTTTAATATTCGGCCAGTATTTAATTTTAATACAATTTTGGTGTGGTCATATATATAAGCCAAAAAGTATTCAAATTTATTCCAAGATTTCTAACCGTGTACCTATGCTAAGAACAGAACAACAATTTTGCACACGAGCTAGGGCTTTATGACCCTACGGGGAAAGCAGATTCAATTGCCCTTAAAAGAGTGGTCCCGTGACAGCTCAAATGGACAGTTATCACAGGATAGGTCTGATATAACTCGTCACGGAACAGGTTTTTTGTGCCTGTTACGGTACAGATTTCATTTTACTCAGCACGGGACCAATTTTTAATGATAAAAGCGGAGACAGATCTATTAAAAATCAAAGCTGTATTCGTGTTATGAGAAAATTCAAAGTTGAAAAGAAAAATATTTGCATATGTCACAGAATAATTATTAAACAAAGTTATGGGCAAAATTGACCGCTTGTTTAATTTTTGACATTTCATTACTTTTCCTCCTCCTTTAATATTTGAATCTGTAAATTTAATCTCAATTTTAATAAATTTTATTCAGTCCCAGAAAAGTTGGTTTTAGTTTTTAAGATGAAGTTCAAGAACATTTTGGAAATTTTTAATGCAAATTTGCTCATCAACCATGAATATTCATGAGTGTAAGAAAAAAATTGTTATGCCTTTATCTGCTATCTTAGAAATTTAATTTAATTTAATAACTTATGATGCTTCTAGCAACAAAGCGCAGCCCTGACCACCTTCTACAAGCAGAGGCAATGGCTACTGGACAGGTCTAAGGTGATGCAGCAGGTGGAAATTAACTCCTGTCAATGACAACGCCACTTAAAAGTGACCGGTCGGTTTCATATGTTGGTGGCAGAATTGGGACAGGTCCCGATCGCTTGGGGACCTATCTCGTGATAGGTTCAGAACCGGTTCTTTTCCCCGTAGGGGAATGTATTACATACACAAACAGAAACAAAATCGAAAGAATACAATTTGTTGTTGTCCGCTTCACGCCGGAATGTTCCATATTCTACTTTTAAATATTCTTCTTTTAAATATAAATTATTCAACCTTGCAATTTATGAAATGTTTTTTTTTCAGGGACCGTAAATAACTTTTATCAAAAAATTTTTTCAAAAAAACCATGGTCTTGCAGATATCGCAGACATATGAGGTCTTTATTAAAATGATCACATCGAAATATTTTTTCGAAATCCTTATGATTTTCAAAAAAGTCCTAAAATCAAACTTTAATTGTTATTTTTCAACAGAAAACAAAATTAACTCTTAGAAAGTGATTTTTATTGCAGGGAAAAAATAACAATTATTTCGGACTTTTATTTTTTTCGGCTAACTGTTATTTTTTAACTTTTATTTTTTAGTCAAAAAATAGTAATCAGTTTCGGACTTTTATTTTTTCTGTTGTAAATAAAAATCCTTTTTGTGTAATTTCTTAGATATTGTAGTTAAATTAATTTTTTTTTATTTGTGTAAACTTTTTTGTAAATATCTTTCCATATAATTGTTTTTTCCGAAAACCTCTTAAAAATAACTTTATACAGAATACACAACACACAAAACAAAATGTTTAATTTAAGGAAGACGCTGAAGTAATATATTTTTAGCAGGCATTTATGTATTGCTCCAAATAAATATTTCATTCCCTATTGCAAATTTTTTGGTTTTTTGGTTTTTTGTCAATTTTCAAAAACCAAACGCTAAAAAAATCACCCTTTCTAAAGCCAGCATCAGAAAAATGGGCTTGTATTTTGTATTATGCATAAAGTTTTTTTAGAGGTTTTCGGAAAAAACAATTATATGGAAAGAAAATATACAACATAATTTACACAAATTTTAAAAAGAAATTATAATTTAATTTAACTACAATACCTAAGAAATTACTCAAAAAGAATTTTTATTTCCAACAGAAAAAATAAAAGTCCGTAAATGATTTTTTTAAAAGACAGAAAAAATAAAAGTTCGAAACTGATTTTTATTTTTTTTATTGAAAATAAATACTGAAAGAGTTAAATTAGCCGAAAAAAATAAAAGACCGAAATATTTTATATTTTTAGCCCTACAACAAAAATCATGTTCTAAGAGTTTAATTTTAATTTTTTTTTTTCTGTCGAAAAATAACAATTAAAATTTTACTTTTTTAGAAAAAGTCGCAAAATAACTATTTCAAATTAACTTTTTCGATATCTCTTATAACAGTTACGGTCCCTGCTTTTTTTTGCATATCCCAGCTGGACAGCTCTAACAACTTTACTAACACAATGAAACACGATTTCGTTTCACTAATACATTCATATGTTCTGATGTTGTGTTAAACAAGGTAAGTAAGTTGTACATGTTTGTATATCTTAAACAAAGTAATAAACAAACTTTAAATTAAAAATTCTACATTTTTTCCTGTTCAGAAAACCAAATAGATTTTTGTGAAGAATTTTCGGTTGCCTGGCTAAGAAGATAATTAAGAAAACCAAGAATATCAATAATATCAAGAAAACCGAGAAACCAACAAAACTTATGCTGTCGCTGGTGTCATTGCTCTAACGTGTTCTTGAAAAAATATGACTATTTATTAGAATAGAGTGTGTTCTTATTTGCAAAACTGTAATTTATGTGAAGGTTATTCTTTCATTAAAAATAAAAAAAGAAATTAATTCAAAAATTATGTGTTTGAAATTTAAAAAAAAATCCAGGCCAGAGTTCTGGTCAGGGGTGGACATGATACAACGGATTGGGGGGAGAAGTGTACAAAGCTGAATTGTTATTGGTGTAAGCCGTTCAGGTGCACGTTGTTCTGATGGATAAAACAGGTGGCAGACAGAAATGCCAAATCACACGGATGAGAATCAGAGACGCAAGCCTTGTTATACATTTACCTACCGCTAGAACAAATATAACAGATTTTGTATAGAATATTTTAATTTGGGACTAACGCGAAAAGTACAGTTACGCGAAACAGTTACGTGTCTAGCTGGGATATGAACATTCTAAGCTCCGAAGAATTTTTTCCCTATTGAGAAAACATAATTCTAACCATCTATAAATTAAAAAAAAAACAATTTATGTATGTAACGAAAGTTTGAATAGAAAACATTTATTTCTTAACCCAGCAGGGAAGCGAGCGCTCCATTAGCGTACTGAAGCGCTCCAAAAAAACAGTAGTCATGTCATCAGATGTATGCGCTCCGCTCCCGCAGTAGAAAATATAAAACCTAGCGTATAAACTTAGCAAGAACCGAGCTCTTTGTTCTCCTTGTAGTTGGATGTAAATGTACCGAGAACCGAGCGCTTTGTTTTCCTAGTTTTTAGTTGATATAAAAATTGAGCGAGAACCGAGAGAGCTTTGTTTCCTTTATAGTTCATACCGTCGGCCTAATTTTAATACAACGTAAGTCAAAATTATCTATTGCTCAGGAGGCAAAGAAAACTGTTTATTATTTGAATGAAGTTCATACGATAATGTATTGTTTCAAACGTTCTACCTCCCTTTTTTTCATACAAACACTAAAAACTGAAAAAGGACAAAGATGTAGTTTTGACCAATCTACCTAAACCATTTATAAACGTTACTTTGCCCAATTTCGACCTATTAGAATTAGGGCGACGATATAAAAAGGCAAAGATTTTTATGTATTTTATTTGATTTTTCAGTTGATGAAGGAAAAACAGAAAACATATAGGGTTTTCACAAGCTGTAGTATTGTTGTACGTCGTATTGAGTTTTCAATAAAAAAATGCAACAGTGAACATACCCTAAGGATTTATTATGTTGTATGTCTGAAGAAACAGACAGATGACTAGAGAAAATAAATTGTTCTAAATGCCTAAAAAGAATGAAATAATCAGAGCTTTCCACATTGGTTTTTAACATTTCCGCAAAACGTTTATAAAATGTTTTCAAGTTTGTTTTGTAAAACTAAAAACCTCAAGGCTTATATTTTCCATTAAAAAGTCAGTTAATTTTCTTTCTTCTGCGACTGTCCATTTTTAATTTGGATTGCAGCAGTTGGGTTTTGCGCTTGGCTAAAAATATATTTTATTAGCGAAATTAAACATTCGTTTATCTGCATTATAGTTAACATCAGAAACGTCAAAACTTTCAAGAAATTCAATTTCTTCTCCAAACATTTTTGACTCGCTGTTATGGTAGAAATTCGTAACAAGAAAGAACAGCAATGGTGAAATACGACAAAAAGTATATGTACATACCAAACGCGATTGTTTTGTCGTAAATTAGTTATATTTGGAAGGCAACAACAAAAAAATTAAAACTGTTGTGAAAAAATACGACAATACAACAATACGTCAGCTTGTGAAAACCCTAATAGTTTTAAAATGATTCGATGAATTTTACAGTTTTTAAAACTAAATTTTTTGACAATAAAATCTAATATTTTTTTTTCAAGTGCAACCTTATCGTTACGGAAAGTCCAACAAATAAAGCGCTATACAAACAGAACTATTTGCAAAGAGAATAAAGAGCTCTTTACGTGCATACATGTAATGCGCATTGAAATTTTTTGGAGGGAAGTGTTTGAATCACACATATTTAAATACTGTTTAATTTTTTAAATGTGTGATATAATAGTCCAGGACAAGAATGATATATCTAGCTGTTCTGGATTTGAGATGGTTGAAGGGGTGTGACACGGGGAAGTGGCTTTATTAGCTAGGGCCGAAGAGGTTGCGTTGCTGCACCAAACCGAGCACTTGAACAACTCACAAACACACATTTTGTCCGTCGATTTAATGTTGATTTATTTATACAATATCTCGTCAGGCTTTGTTGCACATTTCCGACAACATTTCAGCACACTGTAATCAGGTGTTCGTTCCACTGCCGATCTTGCTGCACTGTCACCCTGCTACATTCCTTGTCTGCTCAATACAATTGAACCACAATTTCACTTTCTCAGTGTTGTTTATTATTTGTAGACGGAACCCGCGCCTCTACAGCATTATTAAAAATTCAGTCAATTCACCACGCTGTGGAATGCGGCTCTTTTGGACTATTGTTGGATTAGTGTCGAAGAGTAGTCAACGTCTTCGTAGTAGTCGGAGGCACAAGTGCGCTTGGTAACCTGAAATTCTTCAGTTGTTAGCCAAGCTCAGATTGGTAGCAAGAAAAGTCGGCAACCTGTTTGTTTTTGTTGTTGTTGTTGTTGTTGTTGTTGTTGTTGTTGTTTGACTAAAACACCTTGGAGCTTAATAACTGTCTGGTTTTCACTTCAAGTTTTATTTAACCTATAAAATCGGTTTGCATTGCATTAAATGGAAAAAGATGTTGCAATCCTTCACGATTGGCTTTGTTGGTAAACTTTATACATTTACTCGAATTGCTTGGGTTAACAACCATTCAAATGGAAATATAAGTTTTTGCTTAAATATGTCAGCAACTATTACTATGCATTTACTCAGACAACTCTAACAAAACAATAAAAATATCAAAAATATCAGCAACCTGTTCCATTTTTTATGTGAGCTACAAAATAGGCACAGTTTCTGAACAAGTATACAAAATAAAATACTAAAACAACCTGACTGGTTCTAGGCTTGCGACCCAATTATGCAAGTTGTCTTTTTTGCATTCCTTGGTGCAAATTTAAAGAAACCGTTAATAGTACTCAAACTTGCTGATCATACCGAAAAATCAAGCACAAACTCAAATTAATTATGTCATTGATTATCAGAAATTCTAGTATGAATTTTATGCATCATGCAACACTAGCTGTCCAAATCTACTCTCGACAACGAAACCGTTCTTTTTAAAGCTTACAATGTGCTATTTTCTCTTACTTGACATCTTCTAAAATGGTACACTATTATTACTTTGCTTGCAAAAAGCACCGTTTCGATTGCATTCAGTGATGCACATCTTTGAGTACAGCTACTTTGCTGACCAGTTGCTAGTTCCGTAATAGTAAAAAATGAGTGCGCCTTTGAGACAGTCTGCCAAGACAGAATAATTTTGAATGATTAACCGTTCGATTGTATTGTTTTTGTTTTGTTTTTGCACTAAGAAACTTTTTAACTGTTTATTTATCCATTTAGTTAGCCAAGAAGTTTATTATGGTTGACATCTTAAATGTGTATAGTTTTTATCATGTTGGCCAAGCATAGTTGATGACATTGAAGAGCGTGTAGGGCATTCAGTATTTGAAATGTAAAATCATTCTTATATTTATAAAAGTATTGGTTTTGAATATGAAGCGAATTGAAATGCACTTCAAAATTTAAAAAACATTTTAGCAATATTATAACCATTAGAGTTGTTCATATTGGCATATGTGTCTCTGATTTTCGCTCCCCTCAAAAAATTTGAATATGTATTTGGACTAAAAAAATAAGATATAAAAAAAGTATCATAAATATTGGGACCTCTCTCCCCATTTAAAAAAAAATTAATTTGGTCTTAAAATTTGTTTTTTACAATAACTAATTTATGGAACTCTGGTTATGTCCAATCGATTGGTGAAATACAAATTGGGGATTTTATAACAAAACAGTTAACTTTTTTAATGTTTATTATCAAAATCCAAAAAAAAACACACACAACTTTTCTAATATTTTGACATTGACCTACAGTGGCTCTCAATGAAAGTCGGCCAGTTATTTCTTATCACTTTCGCATTGGTTTCAGAAATGAAAATGTATGAAGAAAATTGCAATATATATTTTTTCAAAACGTTATTTTTTGGTTAACAAAATTAAACACAAACATAATTAAAAAATTAGGACATAACGGTGAAACAAATTTAAATCGAAACAAACCTATAAAAACGAGCTCACATCGAAAGCCGGGCAAGTAAAGAAAAAATGCAAATCTTGGTCCGTAAACCGTTATTCCTGCTTTAAACTTTTTATTACTGTTGAAATAACTTCAGTCAAACGCAAAACTTAAAAAAGTAAACATATTTCGAAAAGTGAATTAATCAACACCGGCAGAAAGGCAGCTCGTGAAAGATCATTATTTGAAAGAAAAATCCGAGCGATAAATATCACAAATCGTCTTGAAAAGTAAATTAACAGTGCATGATATAATCAAACCTTATATACAAGATAAGAGAATATGCAATAAAGAACGTATAGTAGCTAAAAATAAATTTAGCTCCAAAGATGAAGGAATGTTTTAAGAGAAATAATAAAAGACCAATTTTTATCTGCCACTCTGATAAAAATTTCTGAGTGACACTCAGAAGCAATTTGAAGAGTTTTGAGAAAAAAATTTATTAAATAGAAGAGTAGAACGAAAAAAGCCACGTATAAGCAAGAAAAATATAAAAAAACTCCTCAATTTCGTGCGTGAGCAAATGACCAAAGACTTTTCATTCTGGAGCAAGGTTAATAGGTTAATGGAATAAATTGGGATATTTAGCACTTTTTAATTATAAACATTTACTAAAGGTTTTGGTTACCGATGATAGTTAATTTAATTTATTTGGCTTAAATGGAATGCGGAAACCGAATGAAGAATTTTGCAATAAAAATTTTAAGCATACGGTTAAGCATGGTAGAGGATCAGTTATGGTTTGGGGCTGCGTCTGATGTTGGAAGGATTAATTTTATTGATAATTTAGTATAATGGACTAATATATGTTCCCATGGCGCACGTAAAAGAAAGTGCGGGTAAATAAGGAATTGCAGACAATTTTTAGTTTTACCAAGACAATGACCTGAAACATACGACGCTCTTGGTAAAGAATTGTGTACTTGATATTTGTCCAATTGTCATAAAAACAACCTCACAAAGCCCAGATTAAAATGTTATAGAACATCTAGGGGATGAACTTGAACCCAGAGTGCAGTATCAGAAATGGGCAACTAAAGATTTATTAAGAAGTATTCTAAGTAAAGAGTGGAATCAGATTGGAGCTGATGATTGTAAAAATTTGGTTGCACCAATGCCAAAAAGGCTGCAGGCAGTCATAAAAGAAAAAGGATTGGCAACAAAATATTAAATTCTTAGTTTTATCATTGAATTCCCTATCTGCCCGACTTTCAATGTGAGCTCGTTTTTTAAGCTTTAGTTTGATTTAATTTTGTTTTACCGTTATGTTCTTTCAACTACGTTTCTGTTTAATTTTGCTCACTAATAAATAATATTTTGAAAAAAATATTTACTCTAAGTTTCTTACATTTTCATTTTTGAAACCAATGCGAAAGTGCTAAGGAATGCCTGCCCGACTTACGTTGTGAGCCACTGTAACTTTTTACAATTTTGAACAGTCAAAAGCTACAAATCCATAATTTGAGCTATAGAGAGTTTTATTACCTTTCACACAAAAAAAAAGTTTGGTCTGTAGTACTTACCGTGTTTTTTCTACAGCAATTTTTGTTAACGTATTTTTTTTTTAAGTGAAAACTTCTTTAGGCGCGTTGTACGATTTTGGTAGAGGGTAAATCATTCGTTTGCATCATCGTATTTTTCCAAGGAATTCGTCATTCGGCCGCAAGCTCACAAAGAAATCACTTGGCAACTCCTGAGATTAATGCATATAATCTGTTTGTTAGTATATAAATACTTAAGTTAGGTTGCAATAAGATGTTTGCAACCAAAACTTATTATTAATTCGGTTTATATTTATATATACATGCCTTTAAAGTTTGGCAATTTCTTCAGTTGTTGTATTTGTCAACATTTTTGAAAAATTTGCTTTTACTCAAACAGCTGCTATTCATGGTGAGATTTAAAAATGGATCCATCTTCTTCTTTTTCTTCTTTTTTCTGCTGGAACTTCGTTTGCAAACAAGAAAAATAATGTATGGATTGAGTGTTTTAACATTTTAATCTTTAAGTTGTGGCAAAGGCATATGTTGAACATTCAAATAATTACATGCATGTTCTTATTTTATTACATATCGTCAAACAAAGTTTGACAATTTTCACACTTGTTGTATTTGTCAGTGGCTTTTTATTTTCACCACTGCGGCATTTTATATTCAGAGTTGTCAACTATGGCTGTGTGTCAATCAGTCGTGGTAGGATAGAGAATATCAAGTTGAATAAAATTTGTGTGTGTTGAAATAAATTTGTCTTTTTTGCTGTGTCAAATGGACGATGAAATTTTGACAATTACAAATTTTGACATTTCGGTCGTGTTTTAGCGCAAATATTTTATTTTATTTGCATTTTATCAATTTGCGACATATTAAATTCGAGAGCTTATACTTGCAACATATTTCGTAAGCTTGTTATATTGTAAACTTAAAAAACTGTAAAAAAATTAAAAAAAATTAACGAAACAGCAGGCAAACAGAAAATATAGCATGCAAAGTGCTGTATATTTTACGCCGCCAATTCGGTTCATCCCCTCTAACGCTGCGCAACCGCTGGGATCTTTTTGCGTTGTTGTTGTAAATTTGCTAAGTAGTTATTGTTGTACAGTAAGCTTTAATTTTTTGTGGATGTTTATTTGTAGCTACAGTCAGCATATGACATCGAACTAATTTAGAAAACAGTTTATACATATGAATTAAAGAGTATATATAATATTGGTAAATCTATTTGTTTTTAGTAAAAGTATTACCGTATCGGAAATACATATATATATTTATATATATATATTTATTTACATATTTACATATACATAGTTCATATACAGTGGTGGTCACGAATTTAGCACACACTGTGAAAGTAACTCTAATTTGAAATTTTTTACATCTTAACTTGAGAATTGTAATCAAATATTTTTTTGTTGAGTATTTTTTATGAAGTTAACTCTATGTACCGTTAGTTAGTTGGTTTCTTAATTATTCTTAAATTTTCTGACATATTTCAAGTAGTATGAATCAATGTGGTTTAAATGCTGGACACGAATTCAGCACAGGTTAGAATTACTGTCCCATATCGTATTTTATTTTCGTTAATTAAACTTTACTAGTAAGATATACTAAATTTATTAAGTTTCTATTTGAGTTCTAACAAAAAATTGCAGAAAGATATGGCGAAAGGCTACTGATGTTCAGAGGCTCAGCGGCATTTGATTCAGCAAATGAAAACTGGTGGAAGCACAGTTTCAGAGATTGCTCTGCTTCTTAGATGTTCGTGAAAGTTATTATATAACGCATTACAACATGTAGAGCAGTATTAGAGCATTAAAAATGAAAAATAGCGACCAAGAGAGCGAAAAACGATAGCAAGAGAGGGCCATTTGATTTAAAGAGCTTCACTTAGTGATCCTTTTAAGACCTCAAATAAAATTTAAAATTAAATTTCATCAAAATATGGCATAAATGTATCCTCAAAAGGCATAAGAAGACGCTTGAATGAAAACAATTTCCGTAGCTTTATAGCCCAACAAACACCATATGTGTCGCAAAAAATATTAAATGCAGTCTTGCGTTTGCAAAAGAATATTTAAAAAGTCAACGATTTTTTGGAAAAATGTGCTTTGGAGGAATAAATCAAAGTTTTGCCGGTTCGCATCTGACAGCAAACAATATGTGTGGCGTCCTCAAAACATGCAACACAATCCAAAGTACGCGCTCAAGACGATTAAACAGGGTGGCTGAAATATTATGGTATGGGCGGCGTTTTCTTGGCACGGAGTTTGTCCGATTGTTCAAATTTACCAAAAAATGGATCAGCACGCTTACAAAAAAGTACTTGTCAATACCACGATACCGTTTCAAGAGAATAATTTGCCACTTTAATGGCGTTTTATGCAGGATAATGATCCAAAGCACAGTGCTCACATCATACCAAGGATATGAGATGCAGTAATTAAGAATAAGGGATTTCCTACGAAATATTGAGTTTTATGCAATCAATTTTGATTATATTTTTCATCCTAGACATTTTTTCGCTCGTGTGCTAAATTCATGGCCAAGTTGAAATTCTTATTTTTAATTTTTATTTGATTTTAAGTCCTATAAGAAAAAGTTTTGAAATAAAAAAATGTATATAAGAAATAAAGAAAACATAATATATACACTAAAAAAAAGTTAATTAAAAATTCACAACAAATAAATGGAAAATATAAGTATTCACTTTACTTTTTTAAGTGTGCTAAATTCGTGACCACCACTGTATATGAACAATTTAGCTCATTGAGGAAATTTAAAGAATATTTATGTATATTTATATAATAACAATTACGTATTAAACCTGCAAAATAATTAATATTTTATAACTAAGGTCTGCTTATCCTAAGCATTCTATTTTTTAAAACTGTTTAGCTTAATTTCTTATATGGATTACATATAATTTATAAGCTATAGATATTTCTTAATTTTAGAATATTCTATTTTTAATACACAACGCAATATAGATATGGTGAACATGTACAGCTGTGTGCAAAATAATAGTAGTGGGATTAATTTTTGCGCCGCCGTGCTTAACAGTTCTAAGAACATATTTGGGGTTATATTCTGCGTTTTTCGGTCTTCGAACATACTGTCTGGACCCGGGCGTGCCAAAAAGTACAACTTTGGACTCATCTGTCCACAAAATATTATGCCATTTTGACACTGGCCACTCCAAATGAGAACGCGCAAATTTTAATCTGTTTTGGACGTGTCTTGAAGTCAACAAAGGCACCTTTCTAGGACATCTGCCAAACAGATTTTGCTTTTTAAGACTTCTGCGGATAGTTGAAGTATGAACTTCCAATTCTAAATCCTGCTTAAGCTTGGAAGATGTCAGAAATGGATCATTCCGTACCATTCGCTTCATGCTCATTACCTCAAAACGCTGTATTTTAGTCTTTCGACCGCGTGTTTCTGGCTTTTCTTCCCACTTTTTGCAATTGGCAATCACTGTTGGGGAGCACCCTACAGTATCTTGAATAAATTTGTAAGTTTTACCTTCTGATAATAATTTTTTTATAAGTTTTCTCATTTCAGGAGTACAATGTTTTCCGCGGCCCATTTTGACTTAAATATATTTTTTAAGTTATTGAAATTAATTTTATTTGATCAAAAGTAATAACTTACCAATTCAACAGAAATATCTTAGCTAAAATATTGAAAGAAATATGATTTAAAAAAAAAACACGTGGCACTACTATTATTTTGCACAGATTTAAAACTATACAATTCCGAAAAACTAACGGGAATTGGATAAAGCCATTAGAAAGGGACAACAATACAATTACAATTGTTGAATCACAGTAACAGTGTTGCCATATCAGCATTTTTTTTTTTATAAAATCAGTAACGGCTATTTTTTAATAGAATTTTAAAAAACTTTGACGCACTACTATTATTTTGCACACAGCGTATATTGTGTTAGTGTTATGATATAAATTGATATAAATAAGCTTTAATTTTTTATATTAATCAATAATGAAATAATTTAAATAAATTACTTTAATTGTATGTATTTTTGATATGGTAACACTTTTGCTTAACAGAAATAGTTTCAGTAATATATAAAAAATTTAATAAATTGTTATAAGCTCTTAAAAAAAATAATTCTAATTTCATATGCCAACTGTAGCTACACGATTAGAATTCACAACACCTACAAAAAATTTCCGGCTTACTGCGCCAACAACAATTACCAAGGAAATCTACAAACAAGGACGCACAGAGAAGAATAAGATCAGAGCGGAACTTTTAAAACTTTTTGATTTCATCCTACATGTAGGACGGGCTGCAGTATGAGCTTTCGCACATCCTACATATCCGTCCGACCTGTCAAATCCATCCTACATGCAGCATAGTCCGAAACCCCCTATTAGCATGAAAATTCTTATATAGCAGTAAGGCGGTCCGTGGCAGGACAACGACTTCCATTTATATTTTATATATAGGTTTTCGCTTCGGTCGGCAGTCCTCTCACTGCTATACTTTTTTTTTAATACTAAATTTGACAAAATTTCGGGTATCATGTATGATAATTATTTATTTTTAAAACAAAAATTATTATAAACAAAAAAATATTAAACTAGAATTATATTTTACTACTTATTCGATAGCGAATGATTTTAACCCTAGCGTAATTCGAAACGTCGCACATGTTGAATGTGGACAAAAATACAAAATCAAAAAGGTCGTACTTTCAAAAATATAGTATGACAAACAAATGTTTTTTTTATGTTTTGATTTTTCAGCTTAAATTTTTTGTATTTTTTTTTATCTCTAAGTTGCAATCAATTAACTTTTCCTTAAATTTTTCTTATTAAAAATTTCTTTAATTACTTAAACATTTGTATACTATTTTAATCGTTATTCTTTTTTTAAAAAAAAATCTAGCATACAATTTTTATAATACTACAATGTTATCATATCTCTTACTAATTTAATAGTTATTTTTTTTATGTGCAGTATGCAAAAAAAATATTCGTACATGCTTACGTATTCTACTTCATAAATTGCAATTTAAATTTAAATTATTTATTTCTTTTGTTTTTTCTCCTCATTCAAAATGTGCGAAGTTTTTAATTACGCTAGGGTAATACTCATGTGCTATCGAATTGATGTTAAAATATAATTTTTGTGTAAACATTTTTGTGTTTCAAATATTTTTTTAAAAAGAAATAAATATCAATTTTAGAATATATTTTAACTATATTTTATAATTTATATATTAAATTTAGTATTTTTAAAAAAAATATATTTTGAAAAACTGCTTTAGAACAGTCTCGGTAAGGTTATAAAACTCGCTACAGTTCAAGTTATTGATTTAAAACTTTGGCTGTTTAAAAAGTAAAAAAGTAAGATCAAAGTCAAAATTTTAGAAAAATTTAATGTTTTTTTTTTGTGGTTTTGTAATAAACTTTTTTGTTATAAAATCCCCAATTCTTATATTACTAATCGATTGGGTATATTCAGAAGCCCATAAATAAGTTATTGTAAAGAACAAGTTTTAATCCCAAATCAAATTTTACACAATTTATAAAAAATGATTTTTTACAATTTTAAATTTGCTCAAAAATTCTATGTTTGTAAGGAATTATCTTCGACTGGACCTAAGTTCAAATAATCCCACGGCCGTATTTTAGTTTATTTGATGTCTTGAATGTTGTATTATTTTGATGACTTCACTTTTCTAAGGCCAGGTTTTTATCCAAATATTTCACATTTGAAACTCAAAGTCCTTTTTATTTTTTTATTGAGTTTATGCAATATGAAGTTTACATTTTTTTTTATATTAAAATACATCGAGTGCATAGTAAAGATTCAAACTTATTTGCAAAATTTTAAGAACTAAATTTTTTTGAATTTGAGGAAATTTTACAGTTTTCATAAAAACACTTTGTATGGTAAGTAGATTCATTTGATTTTTCCAAATTTCATGCAAAGAGCACATATTAAGGCTTCAAACTTATGTGCAAAATTGGAATATATTAGACTATTTTTAGTGGAATTTAAAGAGATTTTACCGTTTTGGTAAAGTCACTTTGTATGGGAGGTAAGCTTGGTTATCATCCGATTTGGCTCTCTTTCGAACTTGACCTGTATTTTGTAATGTTAAGGTCATGTATTGAATCTTGTTATGATAGCTCTTAAATTACGACTTTTATCGTGATCACATACAGACATACGGACAGACGGACATGATTAAATTGACTCAGGGGGTGATGCTGATCAGGAATATATGCACTGTTCTATACCTGCCACGCCTCCTTATCGGCAATACAAATGGAGTGATTAATATACCCCTTATGCATTCTTATATGCGTTTAGAGTCACATCAAAATATCTACTGGTTCTTAAGTTAATCGTATTCAAGTAAAATATAGCTACAAACTTTGAATTTGTACTCAATATCTATATAATAAAATGTTTACTCCATTCTTAATTTGGCTTACAACTGATGAACTTTTTGTTTTAAATTATTTAAAATTGTTGATAACCACATCTTACTTTAAATGGATATTTCTTAAAAAAATCAACACAATTTTAATTATATTTTCCTTAAGATACTTCGGAAAATATTAAACAAGAACAGAGTTTCGAGAGTATCCTAAGTGTAGACGTACGATACCTTTTTATACAGTAATAGAGAAAAATTCTGCTTTTTATTATGTATTTTTGAAAAGTATTTTAAAAAATTTTATCGTCTAAATAAAAATTATTCAAAAACTTTTCTGTAAAAAGTTTTTGTGCCATAATTTTTTGTTTGATATTTTTGTTGATCAATTAGTTCTTTTGTTCATTGTTATATTGGTTAAAAATTTAATTTAATTCAGTTCTATGTTTTAAAAATGGAAATATTAGTTTCGGAAAATATGAATTTATTATTTTTCCTATGGGAACTTTCTTATATTCTAAATATAATTAACAATTCCAATTTTAGCAAAAAAAAATATATGTTATATGGAAAAATTGGAATTATTTCTTGGTTAGTAATAATAGTTATAATAACAATAATAGTTGTTATTTGCGCAAGTTTTTATATTCAGTATTTTTTAGCAACTTTGGAATAATCCTGCGATTTTTTTTAAATACGAATGGTATGTTATTGGGTAATGGTATTTAATACGAATGCAATGGGTTTTTACGGGTGGGCTTCAAACTCGACGCACAACCTATTTTAAGCCTAGAGGGGCCCGCCGCTCAGATTAGCCGCTAAACTAACGGTTGTCAGTTTTGACGTTTCCCAGGAAACACCACGTGGGGTTTGAGTCGACTTGAGGCGATTTCACAAAGATTATGCTGGCCTTGCCAGGTTGAGACAGTCAGACATGTTTCATTGTAAAGGTTCGCCCCCAGATTCCCTGTTTTTATACACTTTTTTTAATTAATTTTGAGGTTTAGATTCGAAAAATGGCAAACATTTTTCTCCTACGCGACATTTTCAGGATATACCAAAAAAACCATTTTCGGTCCAGTTTTTCTATTTTTTACGAAAATTCGTCAACGTTTCGGTATTGTATTCCTACACAAATTTTCTTAAACGTTTTGATTCCCAATTCGAAATTTCTTCAACTTTCTGTTTATTGTTCGTTTACGAAATTTCCTCAATATTTTTCTATATTGGGCTCGTGCATGATAAATTTCGACGTTATTGCATTGCGTTCTTGCACGTATTTGAAATATTTAAATGAAAATTTCATATGTGAAATATAGAGCCAAATGAGCATATTTCGTCAAGGATCAGGAAAAATCGTACATGATTCATTTGAGATTTCTTCAAGACTGAAACTACTGGGCATATTAATAACAACACTACCAGCGTAAGAAGGCTTATCTATACCAATACTTACATCTTCATCTATATCTTTTGGGTTCGGTCGATTTAAAAGTCGCCCATTGCTCAGTCAAAGTCGTATTCTAAGGATCAAAATAAGAAACTTTGCCCGAGGAACTATACCTCTAAAACAAATTCTAATGCCCCAACTTTTGACTTTTGTCCCGTAGGGTCAAATTTTAAAAAATCCCTCTTTGACACATTTAGAGTGCCCCAATCGAGTCCAAATGTATGACCGACCCCTACTAACTTTGAAGGGCTGATCCACCCATGCAAGGGGCTTAAATTAAAATTATATTGAAATTATGTTCATTTTGATATGACACTTATATTGGCATCATATCAAAATTGATAGTTTTCACTATCGGACGAATATTGCAAGCGAATAACGTTAATTTTACGGCGAGTTTTTGGTTCAGTGTAGTTTTCGATAATTTCTTTTCAAATATTTAATTGATTACAAAAAAACACATTTAATCATAAAAAGCTCGGTCAATGTCCTTTCCAGGATTGAAATGGCCAATTTGTTTTTTTTATTATTGTGTACTAAGAAAGCATCACACCACTAATGTTGGTGGGAAAATATTCCCTTTTCCTTATAGTAGGTTAAAAAACAACTTAAATAAAATCTAGAAAATGTAAATGGCAAACTGATTCATTTAACTTGTTGGAAACTAAACCGACTTTTACTTTTCAAATAGAGATCAATGTCCCGCTAAGTACTTTGCTTCGCATCTTACAAAAGCTAATAAGTTCGTGTATTTTTTTTCTGGCCCCTTTTTTAAACATAGCTTCTTCTGTTGTTTGATCTCCTGTGTTTCCAACATGCAATAATAGTAAAAACTATTAATTAAATAGTACAATGTTCGTGCGTGTTGCATTCATTTTATTAATTCGTACATGTTTTTGGTCGTACCCTCAATAAAATTCGCTATTATGAATTGTTGCCGATTACAACATTTCTTTCATTTGTTTGTTTAGATATTTTGTCTGTTTGCAGTTTGCTTTAAAATTTAACTTATAACATAAAAATGTTGTTAACTTGTGCCTATGAAACTGCTAATTAAAGGTATTAATCTGTTAAAACATAGTATAATTATATTACATATATCTTATTTCAGACATTGTTGCATCTGTATAAGCAAAATCAAGCATCTCAGCGAAAGTTATGCGTGCACGTTAAACAAGGCGGTGAAATTTTTTGCATATTTTCATCAAAATATAAAAATTTAAAAAGAAATATTCGCATAAGATTATAACCGGCAAAAGGAACCAAACACATAAATTGTGCCTTTATGGTTCACATATCTGAGGTCTCACGGCATAACAGCATATCTCAGTGTAAGCATCTGTTAGGTTTTGAGTTTAGAAATCTAGGCAAAATTTTAGTCAAACTAAAATATTAGTGCATTTTTTTTAAACATTGAATAATAATTAAAAGTCTTCTGTACAAGAATTTAAGCCAAAAGAAATATAAGAGCATCCACTTTAGCTTTTTGGTTATGTAGTATTTTGCAAATACTAGATTTGAAACCAAAGCTGGTATTGACTTATATGTAGAACGGAAAAGTTTAAATTTTAGTATAAGATTTCTAACGTTAGATCAATGTTTCAATCCAGCGCTGGTTGATTCTTTGGGGCAAGACAAGAAAAAAATTATATGGCGGGGGGGGTCCATCTCCTTTCTGTGTCGAACTATAAGCGGAAGTAAAGCAAAAAATGGCATTCGTAGGTTCCATCAGTTTTAATGAAATATCATAAAAAGTATTACAGATATAAACCTACTTGAAACGGTTTTTAAAGGCTATTTAATTAAGTTACTAATATCAGTTAAAGTTTTTTTGTATTTTAAACCATGAAATAAGTTATAGCAACCTAAATATAGAAAATATTTATTTTATTTTCTTTTTTTCACTTTAAGCTCGTTTTACAAAAAAAACAGATCTAATATTATTTTTTTTCTGGTGAAATCTTAATCTCCGAAAAATTCTCTGAAATATTTCATCATGATGCTGTACCGTAGAGCAACTAATAAGAGCGAATAAATTATTTAATGAAAGCATACACTTAAAAAAGTTTCTACAACCTAACACGGCAACAGTTAAGTTTCGCTTCACAAATTGTTTTTTAGACATAAAACCATAATTAACCTTTGACTATGGACGTGAGGTCTCAGAGGCCTCTACATATTCGTGATTTCCGAGAATCACATGGTTTTCCCTTACCTACTTGGATAAGAATACAGTTCTTCTAGTTGCTAAACGATTGTGAAGAGACAAGGTTGAGCGGTCAATAGATTGGTAAGTAAATAATAAATAAATAATAATAACAATAATTAATAATAATTAATAATTAATAAATAATAATAATTAATATGATAAATTTTAATAAATAGATAAAACTTCACGTCCCTACTTAAAGGTTAAGAAATGCAAATTTCTTTATTTTTTGCATATATAATATTTTTAACTTTTCTTAAAAATCAAATTAGATTCACATGTAAATGGTAAGTGCTTTTTGAGTGTATGTTTTAATAAAATAATTTATTCGCTCTTAATCGTTGCTCTACGGTAAGGCTCATGATGAAATATTGCAGAGATCAGTATGGAGATCAATATTGCTTCAGAAAAAAAAAATTATTAGATATTGAAAAAGAAAATAAAATAAATATTTTTTATATTTAAGTTGCTATAAAGTATTCCATTAGCTATTTTAAATACCAAAAAACTTTAACTGATATTAGTAACTTAATTAAATAGCTTAAAAAATACTTTCAAATAGGTTACAATCTGTAATACTTTTTAAGTTATTGCATTACTATGCATGCCAATTTTTTCCGATACTTCTGCTTATAGTTCGAAAAATAGGGGAGATGCACTCCCCCGTACCATACAATTTTTTCTTTTCTTGGCCCTAAGAATTCACTAGCGCCGGATTGAAACGTTGATCTGAGACACCCTGTAAATAAAAAACTTTTTAACAGAAAAAACCTACTTCAAAATCACTACAAAGTAAAAAATAATTTTAAATTACTTTTCCTATTAATTTCTTGGTCACATTTGACAATTTTTTTGTTTTGAATAGGCGCACACAAAATTCTTAGATTTTCGATAGGTGATACCGTTAAGCAGATATGACAGTTTGAAGTTGAAAAAATGGCAAAAAGACTTAAGACACGAACTCGCTTTAATGTGAATGAGAAAGCGTGATGCCCAAAGCGAATATTTTAGCCATTTCTTAATCGATTTCTTCGTTTCTTTTCTTATACTTTACTTTGGTAAACGTTCTTAAAAAATAGTTTCAAAGCTTAAAGTCTATTGGTAATAAATACTTAAAATATTTAAATAAGAAGTATATGCTTATAAATCTATTCAGTAAGGATTTATGACATGCAGGGTTGGCAGGGTCACAGCAAAAAAAGTGCTTCCGAAAGGAAGTAAAGTGAAAGAAAAAGTCTTGAATTCCATACCTTTCACTTCCATACCCAGATGGCATTCTTTTAACATGTGCATGTCATTGGGAGGAATGCTTTCCTTAATCTTCTCTAGAAGTGCTTCCAAAATTTTTTCAATGGAAGATTTATTTGAGTACTTCAATGAAAGGATTCTCACAGGTGTTTTCCAGAAAAACTTTAAGAAGGCATTCCATGGAATGAAATGGTTTTTGTGGTTAGGGCGGGTTTAAAAAATTGCATGGAAAATATCCTTTTTCATGATCCCTTTTCCCTTTTTTCAAGGCATTCTGGTATTGAAGGAGAAAGTGGTTGGGCTTTGTTTGGGGTTTAAGAAATACCACGGAAAATATCTTAAACATATATTATAATTATATACAATTTTTTTTTACCTTAATTGCAATTAAATGCTATTTGAATGTCTTTTAGAAGTAGTTCATGAGAATGCCTCTACAAAGCACTTCTTGATAAGGCTAAGAAGAAGCATAGTTGGTTCTATAGAATGTCTTCTGGAAGCAGTGTCCCTAAGAATGCATGTCACATTTGAATCACACATTTTGCTGGGGTCTAGAATGGTAAATGAGGTATCGAATAAAAGTGCTGGATGTGAAGGCGTTCACAATTTGGTTAGTTTTTCGAGTAGTGACTTTTGACCTGAAATATGAGCGTTTAAAGATAATTTCTTAAATAAAATCTAAACTAAAAGAGTTGCTAAGATGTACAAAAAACACTCCAGACATTTTTCGCTATCTCTTATGGATACCCAACAATAAGCATTTTTTTATGTAGCATGTGTGAATATATATTGTGATTTTGAAATTTCTTCCAAATAATAAATTTAAAAAATTCCCGTTATTCTGACATTTAATTTATGGTGATATCTCGAAAACTGTAGCTTTTCTCAATATAACGTATTTTTGTATGAAAAGTCGTTGGTTGCTAACTGTTTACAAGTGTATTCAAGTGTGTATTATTTTCCACGGATAGTATGTTAAAAAATTTCCATTATTATGACGACATCAAAATTATTGCTATATCTCGAAATGCCTGAAAGTTAAATGAAATAACTTTGGAAAAATAAGAAAAGATTAACCGTTTCCTCACTAATTCAATGTTTTATATTGTTTTCAATGAACCTCTAAAATATTACATTTTTGCTCAAAAAATAAGCCAAAAGTTTTTATTTTGTTATAGTTTTTTTTTAATTTTCTTTTTCTTCGCTCTTTCATATGACATATCATTTATTTGCAAAAATTGCTTTATTTTGACACATAATTCAATAAGTAGTTTCTATCGTCGAAAGTCTTGAGCCCTATGATTTTTTAGATGAAAAAGAATTTTTTCAAAATGTTGTTTTTATATTTTTTACAAAGTTCTGCAGCTAAAAAAATAGTTTATGGGAAAATAAAAGTTTAATATTTCAAACCACTCCATGGCCAGTGGTGTTAAAACATCATGGCCAAGAGGGAATTAAGACTTTGCGACATTGTGTGACAGGGGTATGGGGTATATATAATATTGGGGGCGCAAATGTGTGACATATATAGGGATGACCCCTAACAAGCATAATTTAAACTATAATCTTTGTATAACGAATTGTATAACGAATTTTAAGAAAAACCCAAAAATCTTAGAAAAAGAGAATGCAGAGTGACCTCGTGGAGAAGAGAAGGGGGTCAAGATTTTGTGACAACATGTGACATAAAAAATAGACCCAAATCGTGAAAAACGCAGCTGTTTCGATTCCTTAAAAAAGAAAACTATAATTTTGCTGTCTTAACTGAAAAGTACGGAATGACTTTTTGCATATAAGTATGCAGCAACAAGTTATTTTTCGACAAAATTTTTTTATCAATGCAGATTAGGATACTCCAATTGAAAACAATATTACATATTGTCAAATGTTCGTGCAATTTTTTTTTAAACGTATTCTGTTTTTATCTGAAGAAAGATGGAAGGAAAGCAAATATGAATGGGTATTTGAAAGGAATTGTTGGTGATGAAAAATTACTAGAACCTGATTTTATATTTGCCAAATTGTGCGTGCTAATTTCTGTGAGATAAGAGCTATTTGCGGCCATTATTAGCGAATGCAAAAACTGTATTGGACTGAGGGAATGAGCTTATACCATTGCAAAAACTTCGTTAAGAGAAAAATTATATGAATGGAAAATATAAATACAGAAAGTATTGTTCCACTTAGTTTATTTGAGGAGCTCAATCTTAAAACGAAAACTATTCGAGATGGATGAAAAACTTTTGATCGCTGTGAACATTCAACAAAAGAGCGCTTATGTTTTTTATATTCACGAGTGGGAAATTAAGGTGAATTCATTCTTACGTTAAAATAATAATATTCGTAGAGGGGTACATAGTAGGATCATTTTATATTAATTCATAAAAAGTATCTAAAATTAGATTGTTGAACGGAAACCATGCTTCAGACTCTTAAAATGACTAAATCAACAGGTTTTTATTTAAACCAGTAATAATACCAATAATAAGAGCTCTAAAGCTTATATCCAGCCCACCGATTTTCGGGGGACAATCACTAGTTTTTTTTTATTTGTTTTATTATCATAAATATATTAATTTCTTTATGAATATAAAGCCTTTAAAGTTGGCGCTACTATAATCAAACTTTTATAAAAGTAACGTTTTTGATCACTGAACAGAATAACGAGAACTTTTGTTTGTTGGGAAGTGCGCCTGTTACTTGCAAAGATCATGATTGTGTGGCAAAGATTAGCGCTGACTTCAAAGCTTTTAATACTCATAAAGATATTAATATATTTATGATAGTAAAAAATATTAAAAAAAATAATATAAAAAGATTTCCCATATAATAAAATACACAAATAAAATATCAAATTTGAACAAGAAATTAATAGGAAAAGTCATTTAAAATAAATTTTTTTTCTTTGTAGTGATTTTAAAGTAGGCTTTTTTTTGTTAAAATGTTTTTATATCTTCCTTTCTAGAGAACAAGATTAATTTTCAAAATAACTCTACCCATTCTTGTAACAAATTTTAGTACTCTTGAACCTTTTGTAGAATTCCGCCTACTTTCTTGATTGTATTTTGTTATAGTGTCAATGTTAACTAAGAAACATTGTTTTTCAAATATTGACACGCCCATTGTCGAATTGCACTTTCTTCATCGTTTTTTTATCCATCGTTATAATTCTATCCATTTTTGTAACGAATTTCATAACCCTATTGTCAATGTTCAGAAGAAAAATTTTGCCACACCCTCTCTTACCGGCCCCAAATCAATAAAAATGCTATCTATCACACGGTTTGGGTCGAATAAGACTACAATTTGGTTATTTGGTTTGTATGGCTACTGTCGGTAACTGTACTAATAATTGGTTTGCACGCCTCCTTTTATCGGCCACAAATCAGTGAAAATACTATATTTCAGACGGTTTTAATCTTATAAGACTTAAATTTGGTAATTTTATTTGTATGGCTACTTTCGGCAACTGCAATAAAAATGGGCGTGGTCGCACTATAGCTACGCCAACTTTTTGAGAAATCATTAAAATTGACTAGTGGGCCGATTGAGCTAAAATTTTGGCCTAGTTTGTCAGCAACTGTACTAAAAATTGGTTTACACGCCCTCTTTTACCACGTTCTAACCAATAAAAATGCTTTATTTCAGACGGTGTGGGTCGTATTAGACTAAAATTTTGTAATTTAGTTCATATGTTACAGTCGGAAACTATATTAAAAATGGTGAATATATTTGGCATTTCTTGGCGGTGTGTGGAATGACAACGTCTGCCAGGGAATACTAGTACCATAATAAAAATCAATTGCTGTGCGTTAGTCTTGCTAAAACACGAAAATGGCCCGACCAATTTGAATAATTTTTTTTTCGCCTCAATAAAGGGAAGGTTTGGAAAAGAAGAAAATGTTGCCGCATCAATATATCTGCTATATTTCAGACGATTTTGGTCGTATGAGACTTAATTTTGGTAATTTAGTTCGTCTTGTTACTGCCGAAAACTGTACAAAAATGTCGCAATATAGCTACTTTTTAATATACTTTTTTTATAAATGTGAGCCGATTTTAGAAATGATGAAATTTGGTATAAAGGTGCAGTGTATCAAAACAAATCATAGGAAAAAGTAGGAGGCGCTAGGCCTATGCCACTCCCACAAAGACCAATTAAATACAATTCTAAAAGGCTCGACCATTGCGCTCAAATTTGATATACATATTGTGTGCATCTTAGACTAAATACTTTGTTTTTGCAACTTCCTTTTACCTTTTTTCAACTAACGTTTATTTTGTTACCATCAAAGTTTTTTGCCAATTCAATCTTAGCTCATTAAACGCGGCTCCCAAGCGCTTCGTATGATTATTTTAAAATCTTTTGTGCTTTCTTGAATTGATCACAAGAACTACCACATCACATTTCAACTTTGTACCTTTCACCGTAATTGAGATATGAGTTGGGTATAAAAATAAATGGGCACGAACTCCTTCTGCAACAACATCACAGTTTAATATCAGGAATTTTCTATCAAAAGCAGATATAGTTGGTTAATTGGCTAAGAGATCTTTTACATATTTTTAAAATATAAAATTTTTTACAAACGATAATAACACAAATTTTCTGATTTTTAACCTAAAAATCTTTTGACTTTGAAAATGTAGTAGTTAACGTAAAAATTTCTTGACACACTCCAAAAACAATTTATAGCTGTACGTTTTCTTAAAGCAACAAACAAAAAATTCAACACTCAGCTGTTACCGATCCTGAGATATGATCAACTCTGCAGAAGAATTTTCATGGGTAAAAAATACCCAACCATGGTTAATGGGTTAAAAAAATGTTTGTAATTTTGACACTGAAAACATTCACATTCCTTCAAATTTGTGAAAATTTTTAGTATAACGACTTTTCCATAAAACATCGTTACCTAAGAATGAAAAAAAAACGACATGAAAATTAAAGTTCTGAATTTCGATGCAAATATCTCCGCTGTTTCTAAATATATTTCATTAAAATTTTTTTGCTTAAAAGCTCAATAAAAACACTTAATAAAAAATTGTTTGAAATGTACCGTTAGGTCAGTGAATATATTTTTTGTATTTTTTTTTAAATAATCCAAAATATTGACCTTTTATTTAAAAAATGAATCAAAAGTTTTTTGTTGTAAAAATAGAAACAAGTACAAGTTGCTATTCTCTTTATCTTTCATACGACATAGCATTCGTTTTCGCAAATTTTTTTTTTTAGTTTTGCGCAAAATTATCATCAAAACAACAAGATCTCTTTTTTTTGCAAAATTTATTTCTTTCAAAATATTATTTTTTATATTTTTTATAAAAAAGCAAGCTGTAAAAAGTTTATGTTATGTCTCTTTCCGATCAAAATTCAACGCTTAATATCAATTTTTTTTTACCATTCCACTATCTATAGTATATATATAGTTTATTATTTACATACATATAAAAATCTTAAAAACACTAATAACTAACTATTGTTCATTTCGTGCAGATGTCTGAAATTTATTAAATTTGAAATCACTTTTTCTTTTGTAAAAAAAGGTAGTGGGTTTGAAGAATAGATTTGGCTCAAACGAATTGAATTCACTCCGTGAGGTTGTTTTTGTTTTTAAAAGTTAGTAAAATTAGAGAATGGATTTGGCTAAAACAGGCTTAGACATAAATGTCAGATAAACAAATTCATTCAAATGTGTTTTAGCAAGAGTCGAAGACTTCAATACTGTTAAGTTATCAAGGTAATTTCGACAGATTTCAGTCGTCGAAGTCAGTCGAATGCGTGACGACATACTTCACGTACAAACCGTCATTATCGCTTATTAAGAGTGACAATGAAAGAGGTGTTTTCGGATATGGCATGTGCTTACAGGTATTATTTGGAGTGTCATCGTACATATTGACCGTGAAAGTAGGTTTACTAATAATACTTCTTTAAAACATAAACCCGCCGAAACTAAGCAATGAAATGAGGCTTGCAGTCAAAAAGCTACCGGAAACGTCTTTCGGGCCAGCTAGTCTATATGTTTATATATGTAACAAAAAGTCGGGTTAGTTACACCATTTATAACTCCAGAACAGCTGAACAGATTTTTATGATATTTTATTCTTTGGACTTATCTCCATTCCGAATAGCAGAATATATTTTCCCACCCCCTTTTACACAAATAAATAAAAATGCTAAATTTCAGAAGGATTTTGCCGTATTAGACATAAATTTGGTAATTTAGTTTATATGGTTACTATCGGTAACTTTACCAAAAATTAACTTTTTTATTTTAATATCAAGATTCCAGCTTTCATATGTTCATTGTTAAGCGCCACCTTTTCCAAAATTTTTAAACTATGTGTACAGCAAACAGCTTTCAAAGAAAATATATATCAAAAGATGCAGATACAGAGAATGCACTCTAGGTCTATAGTTTTTATATTGTTCCAAGAACTTTTTTATTAAAGTTAATTATAAAAGACTTTTTTCCAAATAAGCCTAAAATTACTTTCGCTAATTGATTTATTAATTAATATAGCTAGTGGTTAGTTAAGAAAGGAACCGCATTGTATTAACACTGCAGCAGGAATTCCGACGGGTCGAGCATTAAAATTCTCATCGATCGATCGATCCAATATTTTTTAAAATATCCTCTGAAATAAAGGATATAGGATACCTAAAAACCCAGTGTAGATATCATATACTCAAAGTGCACTTCATCAAGTTTAAAAGAGTCTGAACAAAATCATTCTTTAAAGAAATAGGTAAATAGACCACAAATTATGACAGAATCATCAGTAAATCCATTAGAAGTTTTAAATGATGTAAGGAATCATCAGACTTTTTTCTTTGTGCTTACAAAACCCCAAAATTTCCTTGGATCAAACAATATTCTTAGCTTTTTACTGTGTAAATAATTATGATAAAAGGTATCTTAGCAATTTTTAAAATTCAGAAACGAGCAACTTGTAGGTTTCTAAGTAATTTTAATCTAAGCTACTGACATATTTCTTCAATGCCCTATTCCTGTTGTTGTAAAGAGTCTAAAATGCCTTTGAGTACCAAAAATATAATTATTGTTGTGTCTATTGTAAGTAGCTTACAATTAAAACCATGTAAAAGTTCAAAGAATAGATCACAATTAATTGTTAAATTTAACTTTCTATGGTGGAGCCAGACCAAATATTTGTAATTAATGCAAATTAATTAAATAATCTAAATTGTTCGATTTCGGTCAAGGTCACAAATAATTGAACTGGTTGTGTAAATGGCCACCTTTCTGTTAAAAACTAGCTTCTAGCGAGGCAAAACCTCGCTCCGCATTCTCATGGTGTAC
The DNA here is from genome assembly GCA_963920525.1 of Dichetophora obliterata. NCBI lineage: Eukaryota > Metazoa > Arthropoda > Insecta > Diptera > Sciomyzidae > Dichetophora > Dichetophora obliterata. Next base: position 162,021,971 of record OY986435.1, read on the forward strand.
TTCGGCAGATTCGTCGAACTCCAAATGAATAGCGGAAAATAAGAAGCAACAAGAACAGACACACACAATCCCTGGTAGAGTTTTAGGCTTGATATAAAAAACTTACTGCCTTAATCGTCGTATGATAAAAATGGCCAATGAGAGAGTATACTTCTTACGAGCTTATTCGAACAGGTGTCAAATTAACCAACTCAAACAGTCTATTTTTTCGAGTACTGGTGGTTTGGCGAAACATTTTTGCCACACCCCCTTTTACCGCCCTCAAATCAATAAAAATTATATATTTCGGACGGTTCTGGTGGTACTAGACTAAAATTTGGTAATTTAGTTCATATGGCTACTTTCGGAAACTGAACAAAAAATGGGCGTAGTCGCACTACAGTTATGACAGTTCCGATGTATATAAATTTTTTCCGATTGGCATGAAAATTCTTATATGGCAGTTATTCGGTCTGTGGCAGGACAATATCTGCCCGGGACTACTAGTTAATTATAAAATGCTGCGAAGTTCACTATAAAAATTACTCGTATATAAAATAACTTTTTTTACTCTCAATTAATAGCCTAAATTTTAATGAGAAAAATTAGTTTGAGGGCGACCCTCTTCCAGCTGGCACTCATCAGCTACATAAGCCGGGGAGATCAAACAAACATGGGGCACTGCTCAAAAATATTCTACAAAGTACTCAATTGCAATTTAGGGTGCTCACAAATATCAAAAGTACTCAATCTACACATACCCAACTACCCAAGTAATGATCAACACAGAAAGTAAAGTCTGGTAGAGAACCATGATAGAATTACCAGGTACTATTAATCGCTACTTTTACTCGTTTCTTTGGGCAGATGTCTACATATGAACATGAATAGGTGACGAAATTGACGAACTGCACGAGGACGCCTTAGGCTGCGCGCATAGTAAGCGCCGAAGCAGGCAGGCAGGCAGGCAAGTCCTGCGAAGAAACGAGATAGAAATAACTTTTTTCTCTCTTGTTCACATAGTTTTTCTGTGCCTGTCTGCCTGCCTGTCTGCTTCGGCGCTTACTCTGCGGGCAACCTTAGAGTACGTTGCAGGCTACATTATAAAAAGGCTACATTTTGAAAGTTTTCAAAGTAGAGACTGCTACAAGGGTGGATGAAGTCTCGTAGGGAGGGCTGAAAAAGCCATCAGCTGCATTTATGGAAAAAAAAGATTTAGAGGCGATCTTTAATCAAGCCAATGGTAGAAGCATTTAGTGTGCAAAGAGTACAGAAGAAAACTCGATGAATTGTGTTAAGCAAACGAACTTCCCGAACCTGTGAAAGAGCTCTTCATAAAATGCAGACTGCATTTTCGGATTGCAAATTTTAATAAAAGATTAAAAAATCAAAAATTAAATCAAAAAATTTTGGCAATAAATTAAGCGATTGATATGGTTTATATTTCAACAACTATATGTTCAGCCCTATCATGAATAATTTTTCATGCGAAATTGGAAAAGGGAGTTTTCATTTTTATGACAACCAAGACCATTTTGGAAATTTTTAATGCAAATTTGTTGATAAACAGTTGATGAACGAATTTGCATTTAAAAGTTCCAAAATTTTCTTGAGCTTTGTCTTAAAAATGAAAACTCCCTTTTCCGATTCCACGTGAAAAATTATTCATGATAGCGCTGATTATATTACGCTAAACGATACAAAGGCTTTATAGTATTTGAACTTTTTTAAAGTCAGACCTTAGAATTTTGAATCATACTGTTGCTCTTATGCTTATTTAATTTTTGATGTAATGAACTAATAAAATTGTTGTTTATCACGCCACTAACATCAAGTGCAAGGACAAGATAAATATTTAAATTTGATATTTGTATTAAGTTTTGTAAAATTACAAAAAACAAAATGCATAATGTTTATTTAAAAAAGCAATTTTACTCAAAGCTACTGGCTGCAATGTAAAATAATTTAATAAAAATTATTATAATGTAGTGTTTTGTTTAAATTTTTTATGATTTCCTGCAGTAAAATTATGATTTCCATTTATATTTCCAAACAAAAATACACAAAAAAATGAGCTGATTTTAAAAATACAACACTTTGTTAAAAGTTGGTTCACAATAACTTTTAAATATTGGATATTTAATAAAAACTAATCACAAATACACCACATTGTGAATACCCCTATCGTTTGCAGATTTCTGATTTGAAATAATACAAGAAGCTACACTGTTTCCACCTTCTCGCTACATTTTGACACTATATGCCCAAAATGACAGTTTATCCCCAGCTGATTTTCAGCGAATAATAATACCTGGTAATTATATCATGGTAGAGAACCATAAATAAGGCCGCTGTCTTCAACCGGACGTTACGCATGCGTAGTAATTATAAAAAACTGCACGTTATCCATGAGAACGACATTTAGATTGCATAAGAAAAATCTTAAATGTCTTAAAACAAAAGAGCATTTTATAACAAAAGTAGCAACAAACATCATCAGGCTTAACTTGGCTAATAAATGCGTTTCTAATTAAAGCTCAGACATGAAACCTACAAGCTAGCTGCTGCTGCTGTTCACATGTTGTAACTTGAAGTTTTTATGATGTTAGCTGCTAATTGCTACCTTGTTGCTTTTATTGTAGTCGCAATTTTTGTCTTTTGTTAGCCGCTGTGCAACGGGGCGTTAGAATTTCCGTTAAGTTTTTTTTTTCTCAATTCGGAATAATGCAAAGTGCTTCAATAAGTTGTTCAAGAATTTGCAAGTGTCTTACTAAAAAAGGGTGTTTTTTTAGAGAAGATATCTTTAAATTGACAGCACTGCTTTCTGCGACAGCCAATTTGAAATTTCTAGTTTCTTTTGAGATACGGCTGCGAGCGAAATAATTCCAGTCCTCTTATATTCAGATATATTTGGATAAATAATACTAGTCTACAAATTTCGTATCCGGTAAATCCATTAAATGACCTAGAAACATACAAACGTTTGTTTCTGAAATTTGAGAATTCGCTCAGCTGCATTATATAATAAGTATTTGGATAATATGAAGCTTAGTATTTTGTCTGATCCAAAAAAATTCCCACCATTATCATCTATGTGGCAATCAAAAGATTTAATCTTATTTGTCAACAATATAGCCCAAATACAAATTTTTTGTGGCCTATTTACCAATCTTTTTAAAGAATCATTTTGTTCAGATTCTTTTAATTCTGATTTAGCGTATTTTGATTATATGAACAACGCACCCAAAGTTTCTTTGGAGCATATATCTCTTACCTCAGAGGATATTTTTAAGTATATTAAATCAATCGATGAAGGTTTTAGCGCTGAATCAGATGGAATTCCTGCCGCAGTGTTAAAATAATGCGGCTCCATTTTATGTCAACCACTCTCGTTACTTTTTAAAAAATCAATTAATGAAAGAAATTTTCCTCATTTCTGGAAAAAATCTTATATCAGTCCTATTTACAAAAAAGGTTGCAGGAATGACGACACTAATTATAGGCCTATCGCTAAGTTGTCTTCGATTCCTAAACTTTTTGAGCGAATAGTGTACGATCGAGTGAAAATTCTCCGTGGGCAAGTCATGACAACTCGTCAGCATGGTTTTGTTACTGGCAGATTCACTGTGTCTAATCTCCTCGACTTCACTACGTTCTGCTTAAAATCTATTGATTCTGCTAGCCAGGTTGATTGCATTTACACTGACTTTAGCAAAGCTTTTGATAAATTACCACATAATCTAATTTTATTAAAACTTGATATAATGGAATTTCCACAGTATTTTTTAAACTGCATCAAATCGTATTTGATGGATCAATCTTATCAAATACTGTTCCGATGCGTATTGCCTTCTGAATTTGTTGCAGAATCGGGTGTTCCTCAAGGAATCCATCTGGGTCCACTTCTGTTTATTTTGGCAATTAATGATGTTACTCAAATCAGCAAACACTCTCATTTGCTTATTTATGCATATTATATGAAAATATACAGAACAATTGATTCTAATGACAATTCAGACCTGCTCTAGTCAGACTTGAAATCCTTTGAGATTTGGTGTTCTTAAAATAAGATAGTTGTGTAACTATAGCTTTAAGTCATGTAACTACCGTCAAAGACCTTGGTATATGAATGGATTCTAAGTTATCGTTTAGCATGCATATTGATAGAAATTGTAAAAAAGCTTCTTCTATGCTTGGTTTTATAAAACGGTGGGCCAAAGAGTTTGATAGCTAAATAACAACTACAACTCTGTATTATTCAATTGTGCGTCCTCACTTGGAGTACGCAAGTCAAGTATGGTCCCCACATTACAATGTGCATGTTTATCGTATGGAAAGAATTCAAAAACGTTTTGTTCGGTTTGCTCTGAGAGGCTTGAGTGGAACTGACACATTTAACGTTCCTCCATATGAGGATCGTGCGCCCCACGTTTTTAGGAGAACTAAAAGCCCCACTCTAGGAGAAATTATTTTATACTTTTTAGTTCGTTTTAAGAGCGTGTTATATTAAAAAAAATTTTTAGTCAATTTATTTGTGATCTATTAAATTATTACGTTTTTAAGAAGGCAACAACAACATCAACTCTGTATAGAGTCAATCACTTAGCTGACTAAGACTTTTGTTTCAACTAAGCTGTAATCGTCCAAATTTTAAATGTCTTTTTTTCATATAAAAATACACTTAATCAACAGTTTTTTCCAAATTCTAACTTTGGACAATTACAGCTCCACTAAAACAGAAGATACAAGTAGTGATAGTGGTTGATATATTGATTGAAGAGTTGATATTTTTTCTGATATACAAAAAAAATTTTTATTTTATGGTGAGTAGTTAAGATTCTAGATCAATAAAACTAAACACGTGGCAAGAACGTAAAACACCTTGTATGTTGAAAATGAAATATGGGAGGAAACATAGTACGGATTTTGAAACCAGCGTTGAAAGTACATATAGGAATGATAAATGGTTTACCGGATACGAAATTTGTAGACTAGTATTATTTATCCAAACATGTCTGAAGAAAAGAGTACTGAATAGAAGAATACTATTATTTTATTCGCAAATGTATATATTTTTTATATTTAGAGCATAAGAGAAGGATAGAGGTATATGCAGCGCCGACTGTGCTCTCTTTCCATACTGCCATGTTTGTCAAATTTAGCTGTGTGGCGAATGGAAACAAAAGAAAATAAAGAAAAAGTTTTGCTTTGTTTTGACAATTTCGGCAGTATGCTCTCATCTAGTGCATATACCTGTATTCTTCTACCATGATTTAGAGCTAAGAGCCCGAACAGAACCAAAGCGGATGTCGGATGGCGGGCCTCTCTCGGCGAAATCCGCTGAGAACACGTCCAGAATTGGAGCGGTGGCGGTTGTCAGATCACGGTTGCATTTTATTTGGGAATGATACAAATTATTTTATATTTTGCTTTGAATTCACATGAAAGCAACACAGGCACAAAAACAGAATGTCAGATCATAGTAAAAACCAAGAAACTAACACTGAACGTACCCAATCTTTAGCAAAAATATGGCAACATTTAAGTCACTCAGACAGAGATCCGCCACCCGTCAGAGAGAAATTAGAACAGATTCTATTCTGGCGTTTTCCCGTTGCGCATTTCTACGGCGGTCTCATTTTTGGCGGCTGCACATATTTTCAAGTATTTTGTTACACGGCGAATCCGACAACCGACAACCACTTGGAATTTCTACATATAAGAACATAACAAGTAACAGCTTTTTGTAAATCAAAATTGTTTGATCACCCAGACTTCACCGCGAGGATGCAGCTATTGTTCAAAATTGATTTTTTTGTTGTTAATATTTTGCATATGGGCATTTCCAAACTGGCGTTACGGACGATTTGTACGAAGAAATATTAAAAAAAAGAATGAAAATGCTTAATTTTTAAAAAGGTTTTTTATATTTGCGTTGTAATAAAGTAGCACTATATTAAGTAAACACAATGACAACACTCGAGCCTTAGGATTTAAAGATATAAGCAAAAATATGTGCTGGTGTTACGTTACAAAAAACGGAAGTGACTTTTGACTTGGATTACAAAATTTGATAAACTCTCTGTGGGCAAGAATTTTTGTATACAAATTTTTTTAAAAAGGTTTAAAAAAACACAAGTTTATTTCCGAAGTGATCAAATTTAAAAATCTTTTCTTGTTTTTTTTTTATTAGGCTTTTTTAATTGGCGTTAAGTTACTGAAATTTCCATTGTAATTCAATTGGGTAATTAAGTAATTGCGGAGTTAAGTAATTATGTTATTTAGTAATTAAAAACAAATTTAATATATTGTATTTTCTTTGCCTTAACGATTTTTTCATTATCTTTAGCCAATGCCTTCCATTTTTACTATAATAAAAAAGTTTACGAAACGTTTACTAAACATTTACGAAAGAGATAATCATGCTAAATGAATTTATGTATAAATTGTTTGAATTATTTAAATTAAATTGTTTCTCTTAGATTATCGTAACAAATAATAAGTTTTTGATAAGTTTAAATTTTTTGATCGCGGTAGACCTTTCTGCGGAAATGCCCATATATAAAATTTTATACACAGTAAATGTTCGTCATATATGCTGTAACATATTCCTTTTTTATTTTTTATTCGGGTAAAAGAGACTCTAACAGAAACGCAAAAAAGAGCAGTTCAAAAGGGAATAGCAAAGAATTGAAATAAAAGAGCGATTATCTACAAAAGAATATATAAAGTTTTCTGTGTTGATAAAAGTTGGATTTAAAAAGGATATCATTTGGTTGGTGTCTCCAATAATCAACGTGTGATATAAATACGAGCTAAAGCGAGTTACCGCTCGCGTTACTGTTACTGCTAGATGTGGCGTCAGGAAATTCATGAGTACAATCTTTAAACTAAAATTGATGGAACAATGTATAAGCAAAAACTGCTTATTTTAAAACATGATTTTAGAAACTTACAAATATCTTTCAAAAAATTTTTATTTGTTTTAAATAAAACAAAATGACAATTTTTTTTTATGAAACGAAAATAGATTTCTGAGGGAAAAACGGTCTTATTCAATAATTACTTGGTTACAATGGAATATAATTGAATGAGCTTAAGATTTTAAATTTTTACATAAGACATATTTAATATTTTTATCGCAGGCGAAGCAGCGGGTATTTGCTAGTATTTTATATGAGCTGTCAACATCGTTTTGACATTTCCGGCAGTATGCTCTCATCTCGTGCATCTACCTGTATTTTTTTGCCATGGTTGTTTATGTGCTTTTTTTTGTGTAGATGTACTCTCACATACATCTAGAGTAGTAGCTGAGCAGTAGTTTTCCATTTCTGTGCAATTATAGTGGAATTTTATATATTATTTCTGGTCTAATTCTATATTGATTTTTTTACTCTACAGAATCTCTATAATGGCCAACTCACACGTGATTGTTTGATTCATGGCAGAACTAGACAAGGTAGTGTTAGGGCTGAATGTGCTCTCTTTCTTAGTGACCATAACTGTCAAACTCAGCCATTTTGCTATTTTTGCCAATACTTGCTTCCTCACTGGTTGCAGATTTTGTATGAGATAATACTACCTTGTCTAGTTCTACTATGGTTTGATTGGCAATCAATGAACTTTTCTTACGCTCTTTTAAATTTTTATTGTTGGTAGCTTACACAACACGCCAATCTGCGTTTGACATTTCTTTGAAATACACTACTTTTTCTCCTCCACTTTGTTTCGTATTATAAAAACATTTGGTATTAATCTAACTTGATTGCTTATCTGAAATTGCTTGAATGTTCTTTAAATTGTTATTTTGTTATTAACTTTGCTTATATATAAATACATTTGAATTTCAATCTATAAGTATCACAACTTAATATTAATACTTACCTATTTCTTGTTTTCAAAAATACAATTCCTTGTCGGTTTTTTCCTTTGTTTACTTCATTAATTCAATTGTTAAAGACAAGGGTTTCATGCAACGATTTTTCCATTATGTTATTGTAATAAGTACTACGTTTCTTCAACAAAAGTACTTTTACTCAGCAAACATTTTATTTCGCCATCAAGAATTGATTTATTAATCAAGAAATTAACAAATTTTATTGCTGCAATCCGTGTTAATCCGCTCTCGCCCTCATTACTTTTGACAGGTTCCATGGTAGAATTAGAGAAGGTATATGCATTTCGGAGAGGGAGACTGCCACAACTGTCAAAACGAAGTTGACAGCTCATACAAAATCTGAAAACGATGAGAATGCGATAAGAAAGCGAAAATAGGCAAGAATAGCAAAATGCTTGAGTTTGACAATTCTGGCTATGAGAAAAAGAGAGCAGTCTGAAATGCATATACCTTTACTAGTTCTACCATGACAGGTTCCCATTGAAAGCAACAACAAAACGAGTAGCTTGTTTGATTATTAGTCACCGTGTGAGTTGGGGATATTACAATAAACATTTTTTTTCATTTTTAATGGATGTCTTTTTGCTTTATTTTTAAATAAATATATTTAAATAAAACAAATTATTGTTTTTAAGTGTGTTTGCTTTTTATATAATTTCTAAGAAATAAAGATATGAAAGAAATAAATTGGTCCAGCCAACATTTTGATATTTACACAAATTTTTTGTAAAACAACAACAAATAAAAAAATTGTAATTCCATTTAAAAGATAACTCGATCTTATTTAGATATAACCATCTTCATTAATATTTTTTAACACATTTTTCTCGATTACTTCAGTATGTGGGTTGAACCACTTTGCTTCTGAGGGCCTCATTTAATGTAATTAAAGAAAGTAGTGATAAGATAGAAACATAAATTTGAGCAGTGAACTCAACGTTTTCATGATTTTTATTGTTATTTTTGTATAACTAGTGTAGAAATATTTTGCATTAAGTTGAAATTTAGCATTTTGGCCAAAAACTTACAGAAATTAACAGGTTCTATTTAAATTTTTTGCTTGACCTAGTGTTTACACCAAAATTAACTTTCAATTGTAACATTCCTTAGTCAGCTATTGCGACTATTAAATCACTTGTAACTTCTAATTGAGCCCACAGAGGCCGCTTACTTCTTTCGAAATTAGTTTTAGTACTTAAATTCCATTAAGTTTCGGCAGCTTCCTGCTAACCAAGTAACTTTCTGTCTCTTTGATTTTCTACTCGCAACGTGATAAGGTAAATTTCCTATGAAAACATTTTTTGGTGTATATTATTATCCATAATTATTATTATTATATCCAAGTATAAATCAATTATACGAAAATAAAACCTATCCATTAAAACCACACCATTTGTTCATTTAATCCACTTTTCTTTTTCATGGATATATTTATTAAACTCAGAGAGTTTAATAAATATATCCATGAAAAATAAAAGTACTCATGCTCCTTCAACATCGTCCTCGACTACCTCAAATATTTCACTAGCATCCATCCTGACACAGAACTTTATTACGTTACTCCCAACTGCAATCATAAAGTTGGAAGTGAACGGCAGATTGCACTATGCAAGATCCCTGCTTGATCCATGTTCAGCCACTAGTCGGATCTCCAGAAAGTTGGTGGATCAATTGAATATAACCACTATGACTCTTGGCGATGAATCGGTATGTCCAATTACCATTCACGCCAGATTCGATGTCAATGTCAGAATTCCATCGATACTTCGGGTTGACCACAGAATCTCTATTCGAACCCCCTCAAATTCGATCGAGGAATCCGTCGCACAAAAATTTTCTAATTTAATTTTAGCAGACAAAAAATTCTATAAATCCGATCCGGTCTCTGTTGTCCTTGGCGCAGATCTTTATCCTAAGATAATTCTACAAGGACTGATTCCAAGTACCAATGGCCTTCCTGTGGCCCAGAATACGGTCTTTGGATGGATATTATCAGGGTCATTAATAGTTTAAAAGATGAAGAGAAAAAAAAGCACATTTAAGCATTGCACTACCTATTGAAATTACATTTATGCATCGCTCTTTATATATATCTTGATATGTACTACATGTATTATACTTATATTCATTTAAATTATAATTTTAACTTATTAATTTTAATTAATTTTATTTAATTTTTATACACAAATTTAACAACTCGCTCTTAAATTCCTATAAGAAACTTGTTGCGGGAATAATTTTATATAAGTATGTTGCTAGTCGTTGCTTATACTATTAGTTAGTTGCATGTACAAAAAAAAAAAAAAGGGAGAAGAAGAACACTTAGAGTAAACCAGGGGCTAGAGTAAATATTCTTTATATGATCAAACATACATTTAAATTAAAATTATAATATTATTAATTAAAGGTAATAGCAAAAATACATTATTTCCAAATATACAAAAATTTTTGCCGTACGTGTTCAACAACAACAACAACAACTTCAACAAAGGCAACAATAATATACAAAACTAAATACACTGAGCTACGCATACATTTTTCACATTCAACATAATTGTTGGCTACTCGGAGCTACGCATACATTTTTATTTCAACAATTATTTCATTCTTGTGAAACATTTATGTGTCATGTTCTGCGTTCTGATTTCTTTTAGAATAAATGCAATTTTTCTTGGACTATTAAGTGCTAAATAATAATACAAAAAATATTACTTCCTGTTTTCCACTATTTCTAATTTCGATATTTTTATCGATAATATTTTTCCAGTTAAACGATTTGCCAACGCCACATTTCTGTTCTCATTTAGAACCATTTTTACCAGGACGTTTGGCAGTCAATTCATTCAATGATATCGATAATAATTTATAATATCGATAGTAAAATTTTACAATTCAATTCAAAACGATTCGCCAACGCCACATTTCTGTTCTCATTTAGAACCATTTTTACCAGGACGTTTGGCAGTCAAATCATTCAACAAAATCGATAATTATTTATAATATCGATATTAACAATACAATTTCAATTGCAATTTCGATATACAATTTCAATTCGAAACGAGTAACAAACAACATATTTCTGTTCTGTAGAACCCTTTTTATAACGCTGTTTTGTAGTCAATTATTTCAATATTATCGATAATTATTTATAATATCGACATTAAAATTTTACTATTTCAATTCAAAACGATTAACAACTGATACATTTCGGTTCTCGTTAGAACCATTTTTTATAGAGTTGTTGAACGACTATCAACATTTGTATCGTATATTAAAAAAAAAAAAAAAAAAAAACGCTAATTCAGATTTTAATACTTTTTTTCGAACGGCTTCTATTTCAATTGGTTCAATTTTTCTGAAATATTTCTGTTCTGAGCTAAAAGAAATTCTACCAAATCGTTTTGCAATCAGTTGCAAAAGCAATCGTCGTAAAAATTAAGATAATTATATCGATCGTTCTATTCATATTAAATCAGAAATTTTTTTTAATACTTTATCCTTAAATTACAATTATTTGTTGAATTAAATTTTTCGTCGATCTATTATTTACTGGTTGCTCTTTTTTACAATGGCATCGTTGAGTTCCTTCATCCGTTTGACTGATAGTTTGGTTGAGTTCGAGGCTGAGTTTAGTGAAACCCTAGAATCAGCAATCTCAACTCACGCATTAGATGTTCACAGGGAAGAGATGAAGTCAATTTGGATCCGGATTAAGGCTGTTTACGAGACTTTCCTGGGTGAATTAGCTAAGGCAAAAGATAACGACGTAGATCTCGAGGTAGAGCTAGAAACAATAAAGGCTCGATATCGTACCTCATATCAAATATACGTCCGATGCGCTGCACAAATTGGAGATACTACCGAAAAACTTCATAAGGATTTAAACGCTGAGCTGGTCTCTCCGCAGTCTTCTTCAAGAACCGACGTTATTTCAACTTCGAATCATAACTTTCATCTTCCGCCATGTGACATCGAAACTTTTAACGGTGACTATCTTTCGTGGCCGTCCTTTCGGGACATGTTCACTGCCATATACGTGAACAATTCAAGACTAAGTCCAGTAGAAAAACTATTTCATCTTAACTCCAAAACGCGAGGTGAAGCTCGCGACATTGTTAAAAAGAGTCCTTTAACAAACGATGGCTTTTCTTTGGCTTGGAAAAATTTACAAGATCGCTTCGAGAATAAACGAATCTTAGTAAACAGCCAACTCCGAATTCTTTTCAATTTACAATCCATTTCCAGTGAATCTGGGAGCGCTATTAAAAAACTTCAACGTGAAGTTAATGGATGCATTTTGGCTCTTCAATTGTACAATGTCAACATTGAAAGCTGGGATTCCATATTTGTTTTTCTATGTTCCACCAGATTGCCAAATTGTACTCTTGATCTTTGGGAGCAATCTCTGTAAAATAAGACCGATATTCCGAAATGGTCTGAGCTAGACTCATTTCTAACCAGTCGTTATCAAACACTGGAAACGGTTTCGGATCTGAAAGGGTCTTCTATTGTCAAAACGAGCAATCAAAATTCGTTCTCTAATTCAAGCAATCGCAACTTAAAAAAAGTAAACTCATATCAAGCTAATGTTAGCACTCCTACATGCAAATTATGTTCTAATGAACAGCATACAATTCGATTATGTCCTCGTTTTCTAAAAATGAACATAAATGATCGAATTACATTGGTTAAAAAATATCATCTTTGCTTAAATTGTCTTTCAAAATCTCATTCAACAAAATATTGTAAAAGTCATCATAACTGCTTTACTTGTAACAAGCGTCACAATACCTTATTACATAAAGAAATTACAACTTCTGAACCTTCTGTTTCTTCAAGCTCTAAGCCAAGAGATTCAAATACAAATTCTTTTCAAATACAGTCCACTGAAGAACCGTGTTCATCACGAAACATTAATTCTTGTTTTGTCTCAAATTGCAAAGGCGTGCTTTTAGGTACCGCAATTGTCAAAATATGTCATCTTGGCGTAAATTATTTCGCACGAGCCTTAATTGATTCAGGTTCAGAAGGAACATTCATTTCAGAAAGACTTTTTAAAATACTGAAGCTTCCGTCTCGTCCTATATCTGCTCAGATTTCTGGACTAAATAACGCAATTTCAGCAAAAATTCAACAAGAATGCTCGTTCGTATTAAGTTCAACATTTGATTCCTGCATAAGCATTGAAGCGACCGCGCTTGTAGTGTCACAACTGACAGGAAATCTTCCATCCTGTTCTGTAGATCCGTCAATATTGTCACGTCTTCCAAATCTGCAATATGCGGACGAAAAGCTCCCAGGTTGATATCTTAATTGGCGGCGATCTTTTTCCATCAATTCTACTGGATGGTGTAAAACGCAACATTTGCGGCTCTCTGGTCGCTCAAGAGACAATATTTGGGTGGATACTAACGGGTCCTATTTCTAATTCTATTGCTTCATTTTCCACATGCTTGTCATTTTTTAATAAGGTTCCTTTGGATCAACAGATCTCACGTTTTTGGGAGGTGGAGGATCTTCCACAAAAACAATTCATAACTCAAAGCGATCGTTTTTGCGAAGAAAATTACGTTAATACTACGATTCGCAACAACGAAGGCAGATACGTTGTTACTCTTCCGTTCAAAGAAGACTTTCCGAAAACTTTGAAACTTGGCCCTTCTCGTTCTATCGCGCATGCACAGTTCTTAAGAAATGAGGCACGCTTAAAAAAGAACTTAGATCTAAAGATTGAGTATGACAAGGTCGTAAATGAATATAATCAATTGGGACACATGCAAGTTGTATCACCTCATAAATTCACATATTCTCCAACCCATTATTACATGCCACATCACGCTGTCATAAAACCGGAGAGTAAAACGACAAAAGTCAGGGTTGTGTTTAACGCATCTAGCCCAACCTCAAATGGTTCAAGTCTTAATGACATTCTCTATACAGGACCTGTGCTCCAATCCGATTTAACAGATTTGCTATTAAAATGGCGCTTATATAAATATGTATTCAATAGCGATATTAAACAAATGTATCGCCAAATTCTAGTGGATCCAAACCACACACCATTTCAACGCATTTTATTTCGAACGTCTCCTTTAAATGAAATCCAAGACTTCGAACTGAAAACAGTTACCTTTGGAGTCAACTGTGCTCCATACTTGGCAATTCGAACTCTGTTGCAATTAGCTGATGATGTCGAAAAATCCTATCCCTTAGCTAGCAACATCCTTCGAAATTCAATGTATGTGGATGATACCTTAGCAGGAGCTCACGACATTCCAACGGCAATTCAAGCAAGAAATGAGCTCATTGCCGCACTCAATTCTGCAGGTTTTTCCCTAAGAAAATGGGCCTCAAATTCAGAAAATCTTTTATTTGACCTTCCAAAATCCCATTTGCACAATGAAGACTTCCTTCAATTTGAAGATAGTAGTAGTGCAAAAACACTCGGTGTAAGGTGGAACGCGCATTCTGATTATTTCTATTTCTCTGCTGGTCCACTGCAGCAGAAGACTACCTTTACAAAAAGAGAAATCCTCTCAAATATTTCTAAACTTTTCGACCCAGCCGGCTGGTTAGCTCCCTGTATAGTTCTAGCTAAAATTCTTATGCAAAAAATCTGGATAGCAAATATTGACTGGGACGAAAATATTCCTACCGAGTGTCTCCAAACTTGGCAGTCATTCTCAGCGAATTTTCATCACATAGAAAATATTAAAATTCCTCGCTGGAGTGATTACTCTCCTGAACATGATGTTCAATTCCATGCATTCTGCGATGCATCAGAAAAAGCATATGCTGCTACTATATATATTCGTGTCGAAAATTCCAATTCTATAACTACTCATTTGCTAACTGCCAAAACTAGGGTCGCGCCAGTAAAAACCATCTCTTTACCCAGACTTGAGTTATGCGGGGCAATTTTACTTGCCGAAATGGTTGACTCGCTAATACCTCAATTTAATATCCCTAAACCAAAGGTGTTTTTCTGGACCGATTCAACCATCGTTCTGGCATGGCTTTCCAAACAACCGTGTCATTGGACAACATTTGTTGCAAATAGAGTGTCCAAAATAGTTCAAAGTGCTGGTCAATCTAATTGGTTTCATGCTAACTCTGCAACTAATCCAGCTGATTTAGCCAGCCGAGGCGTCCTACCTCAAGATTTGGTAATTAACGATTTATGGTGGCATGGTCCACAATGGCTTAGGTCGAAGCCGTCTCAATGGCCAAATATGGTTGAAGAATGCGATATTAATACAACTCTTGAAGAGAAAGTCTCTAAAATGAAATCTTTCTATGTCTATTTTCAAAATTATGTCGACATTCTAGAACGCTTTTCTTCATTTTCAAAGGCAATGAGAGTAATTGCATACATTTTCCGTTTTTTCCACAAGACACATCCAAAATATAGAGAAAATAATTCCAAGGAATCCACATCTATCTCAAGTTCTGAAATCTTAAATGTAAGAAATCGTTTAATTATCGTATGTCAACAGGCACACTACCCGCAGGAGTATCACAATTTAGTGAAGAAGCAGCTAATTGCTTCATCAAGCAGTATTCTTAACCTTAATCCATATCTCGATGATACAGGTATTCTACGGGTCTGTGGAAGACTTGCGTCTTCACCCACCATTTCGTATGATGAACGTCATCCAATCATCTTACCATACAATTGTCAACTTAGCCGTCTCTTGGTGCAATTTACGCATCAAATTTCTCTGCATGGTGGTAATCAATTGGTTTTACGCTTGATTTGTTCACTATTCTGGATTCCAAAGGTCAAAAATCTTATAAAGACTACAATTCATAAATGCAAAACATGCGTTATTCATAAGAAAAGAGTTCAGACTCAAATCATGGGTGCTCTTCCGCCAGAACGAACTACAATCACTCGTCCTTTCACGCATACTGGTCTTGATTTTGCAGGACCCTTCGACATAAAGAACTATACCGGTAGAGCTTGTTTAATTACGAAAGGATATGTATGTGTTTTTGTTTGCTTTGCAACAAAAGCAATACACCTTGAAGCGACCTCAGATCTTTCCACTCAAACTTTTCTAGCAGCGTTCAATCGCTTTGTTTCCAGGCGTGGCTGTCCACTTCACATGTATTCAGACAATGGTACAACCTTTGTTGGAGCCTCAAAAATTCTAATGAGAGAATTTCTCCAAATTTCTCATTCCACTCTAACATCCACTTTAAGTTACCAGGGTTTATCATGGCATTTTATTCCGCCAGGTGCACCGCATATGGGCGGTTTGTGGGAGGCTGGAGTAAAGAGTTTTAAGACACATTTTCGCAAGGTAGCGGGTTCACTCAAATTTACGTTTGAAGAGTTTTTCACTCTTCTAGCTAGAATCGAAGCATGCTTAAACTCTCGTCCTATTTCACCAATGTCAGAAAATCCTTTAGATGTCTTAGCATTAACTCCGGGACATTTTCTTATAGGTTGCCCGATTCTTTCGCCGGTCGATCCTGAGATAACTGAGCCAGTTCTATCGATTATTAATCGATGGCAAAGGTTAAAGGCTTTGTATCAAGTCTTCTGTACTCGTTGGAAAAACGAGTACTTAAAAGAATTACACAAGCGTAATAAGTGGAAAAAACCACAAGAAAACATTGAAAAAGATTCAATCGTGGTGGTTAAGGGCGAAAATCTTCCTCCAACTGAATGGCATCTAGGAAGAGTATCCAAGGTCTACTTAGGAAATGATAACCGAGTTCGCGTGGCCGATATCATTACTCAACGCGGTTGTATTACACGTCCTATCACAAAACTGGTTGTTATACCAACACAATAGTTTTTTTTCCTTTACGCTCTATCCCAATCTTTTCTTTAATTTTTCAGTTCCCAATGTCGAATTCAAAAGCTATTCTGATTAAGTTCAACAAGAACAAAGACCATCAAAACAGCAACAGAACTCAGAAAGGCGTTTCTTCTTTTAAGGTGTTTCAGTGCAGGTTATGCAGACGATCTCATCCACTACGACTCTGCAAGAAGTTTCTTTCTCTTAACACCGAAAAACGAATGCGAGCTGTTCTACTACATAAATATTGCGCGAATTGCTTGGCACATGAACACTCACATGAATCCTGCATAAGTACTCATGGCTGTCGAATTTGTCATGAGAATCATCATACCCTACTACACATGCATCAACGTTTGCTAAAGGACCTATCCAGTAGTAAAAATAAAAGTACTCATGCTCCTTCAACATCGTCCTCGACTACCTCAAATATTTCACTAGCATCCATCCTGACACAGAACTTTATTACGTTACTCCCAACTGCAATCATAAAGTTGGAAGTGAACGGCAGATTGCACTATGCAAGATCCCTGCTTGATCCATGTTCAGCCACTAGTCGGATCTCCAGAAAGTTGGTGGATCAATTGAATATAACCACTATGACTCTTGGCGATGAATCGGTATGTCCAATTACCATTCACGCCAGATTCGATGTCAATGTCAGAATTCCATCGATACTTCGGGTTGACCACAGAATCTCTATTCGAACCCCCTCAAATTCGATCGAGGAATCCGTCGCACAAAAATTTTCTAATTTAATTTTAGCAGACAAAAAATTCTATAAATCCGATCCGATCTCTGTTGTCCTTGGCGCAGATCTTTATCCTAAGATAATTCTACAAGGACTGATTCCAAGTACCAATGGCCTTCCTGTGGCCCAGAATACGGTCTTTGGATGGATATTATCAGGGTCATTAATAGTTTAAAAGATGAAGAGAAAAAAAAGCACATTTAAGCATTGCACTACCTATTGAAATTACATTTATGCATCGCTCTTTATATATATCTTGATATGTACTACATGTATTATACTTATATTCATTTAAATTATAATTTTAACTTATTTCTCTTAATATTTTTGCAATATTTTCTTTGCTGAAGTATAATTATGTACCACTTGAATTATCATCTACTTTACAAATCTTATAAATCACACTGTTATTTTTTTTAATAACTAAACGCAATTGAATGTTGACTTAGAATTGTATCTTAAGAATCGGCATATCCGAACACTGTACAATGAAATGAAGTATTTTTTATAATTTTCCATACTTTACTGTTGTTATTGCAGCCGTACTGCAAGGCGGGCGGCGATGTTTACACCAAAATTAACTTTCAATTGTAACATTCCTTAGTCAGCTATTGCGACTATTAAATCAATTGTAACTTCTAATTGAGCCCACAGAGGCCGCTTACTTCTTTCGAAATTAGTTTTAGTACTTAAATTCCATTAAGTTTCGGCAGCTTCCTGCTAACCAAGTAACTTTCTGTCTCTTTGATTTTCTACTCGCAACGTGATAAGGTAAATTTCCTATGAAAACATTTTTGGTGTATATTATTATCCATAATTATTATTATTATATCCAAGTATAAATCAATTATACGAAAATAAAACCTATCCATTAAAACCACACCATTTGTTCATTTAATCCACTTTTCTTTTTCATGGATATATTTATTAAACTCTCTGAGTTTAATAAATGAACGCATCTTCATTTAAGAATTCATCCGCAGAAACACCTAGTTAAAACAGAATTGAAAAAAAAATAAACTTAACGAAAATTAAAACTTTTGAAGAGTAAAACATGAAAGCAACGCAGACAACAATGAAAGTTAAACTCATCTGAAATCAAAATAATTAATTGATGTAAAAGTATTTTTCAAATTAAAGTCAAACGTTTCACTTACATTCAAAACATTAATGTTTTTCACAACCTGCCAACATAAAAGATACAATCATTTAACACGTCACACGATAAACGAGTACTTTTTTAAGAATATGTATTTATTTTTTCGTGACATTGTTTTAAACTGTTTTAATTTGCCAGTGTGTAAAAATGCAAACTTTTTGTAATTTTCCGACTTTTTATTTGATTCGTTGTTGATTTGCATGCTTTCGAGCGAAAAAGAGGTGAGGGGGAGAATAAAAAGAAACAATAATTTCGCGAATAAAGTTTTTTATTTCTGAAGTCCTCCCACTTGAAGCTTATAATGGAAATTTTTTATAATAATTTGGTGCTTTTACAACTTTGACCGGTTCTTAATTTTTGCTGTTACCAGAACATGTATAATTTTGTTAATTTTCTTCTCTTTTTGCATTTACAGGCTATGGAATTAAGTAACTTCTCGTCATCAACGAAGAAAATGTCACGCGAAGAGCGTCGATATTCAGTGCCTCATGGTCCAAATACACCTTTGCCACCAGCAGCTTCAGAAGATTTGCATGCATGGTCAATTTATAGGTAAGTTTCTTTATTAAAAAAAAATCATTTTCATATAATGAGAAAGCATTGGCGTCGGAAGCGGGGGGAAAGGGGGCAGTTGCCCCCGCACTTTTTTAGCTAGATAAACAATTTAAAAGGAAAAGTTATTAAAAATATCAGTTTTTTTACAACGATAATATTTTTGTATTATATATTTTCCTCTTCTTTCTCTCTTCTTCATGTTTCATGTGAAGAAATTTTGGTGCACTTTTTTTGCACCACCATTTGTACTGCCCCCCCCATTTGTACTGCCCCCCCAGATGAAATTCGCTTCCGACGCGCTTGTGAGAAAGTATGTTTATGCTCGAAACCCTCTCTGTATTGAGTAGAGTCTTTTTGAATCAGAAAATGAGCGCACTTTCGATTGTTTTAATAAGGCCGAAAACGACTCCAATATGTTCGTAAATAACATAAAACGCAAGGTAGATTAGGTTTACTACAATTCTGTTACTCGGCTGTGAAAGGAGTTACAAAAAACATTTGAATTAAATACAAGTGTCAAATTGACAACTTCATTTAAAGTTTTTTGGCGATACTTCTTTCAAAACTATTTCTTAGCTAATCTTTTTAATTGTTTTTATATTACTTTAGTTTTTAATTATGTGCACTCACTTTATTAAATTGTCAACTTCACACCACAATTGTATAGACGAAACTGACGAAATGACGTTTAAAATGTTCCACGAAGAGTACCACGAAAATCGAAGTCAGCTCCGTGAGGAGCAAAATATGCTTCCGCACACGACATGCATTTTGTTTTTGTAGATCACCAAGTATACTCGAAAAAGACTCGTTAAGGTGATTGTCTACAAAACAATCTTCCAAATGCTGGGTGGGATAGCACAATAAACACCGAGACATAGTTCGAAAGTTTGAATGTTCGAAATTAATTGTAGTATTAGTTTTGGAGTAATACCCTTTTTGGTTTTGGGGATGTATGTGAGATGTCACGTTCTCTTTTGCAATCTATTATATATTTTTTTTGATGATTAGTTTTAATAAATGTCACCTCTCTACAAAATTAATTCTTTATAAAAAGCCACCAATTTAAGGATTCAGTTTTCGTAAGTAACAAGATATCGTGTTTGGGGTGTTGGAGTTGTATGAGGGTTGCTAGCATGTTTGCCATGGGCGTCCACAGGGCAAAAGGAGAGCACTTGACCCCCTAAACTGCGCAAATTTTTTATGTATATTAATATTAAATCAAAAAAGCCATGAGTTACAATTAAAAAATGATACAAGAGAATCAAAAAACTTTTTAAAGTGGAAGTTGCACTTCAATTCAAAGAACATTATTAATAAAAATAAGTTTTTGGCAGGAACATGTATTTTGAAAAGGTGCATCATAATCAATCAAAAAGTCCATTTTGAGTTTTTTTTGTAAATGACGACTGTTTTAATTTCAGATGACGATGTTTTCATTATGTATGTAAATATATTTTTGAGAGAACAAAATCATACGTTTTTTAGGTCTATTTAAAAATAAAGCTGAGCTTAACCATGCATATTAATGTATATAGTATGCTCTACCCGTCGATGTGATAAGAAAGTAACGATACTATTTCATTTACCCTTGTTTCACAGACACTTTTCAATACGAATTCTAACGCTCAAAAAATTTTGTATGTATGTATAATATATCGTACGAATACATTTGTTAAATTTACGAATGAAACTAATACCTAATAACGAAAAAAAAATATTCTGTCTGAGCTGGGCTTTGAACCGCGGTTCTTTAGCTACGGCTACGTGCTCTCCCAGCAGGCTAAGGCTACGGCCACCTTGCAATCATACATTTCCTTCTATTCGGCATTTGTTCAACAAACCAGGCAGAACGATTTCGGCTGTAAATTTTTTAAGCTCAACTCTTCGTACATTCTATGAATAATTCGTACGGTCAAACTACGAATGAATTTTATCTACCAATATTATTTTTAATTCGTAAATGGTACGAAACCATTAGTAAATACTACGAATGTAATGGAAAGTTATTATTCGTATGTTAAGGCATGATATCCCTCTAATCGAATATCATTCTTCGGAGCAACAAAAGTAAAATAAATTTCATAAAAAATTAATGTTTTCCCAAAAGTCGTCGGCTTCAAAAAATTGTTTCTCTGTCATAAGGATGATCCATTACGGATAATTTTTTAATTTTTTCCCAAACTTAATAAAATATCCTGCAGCATTTTATTTTGAGAAACATGCATCGATCTAAGCGAGGGTAAAGCTTCTAATTCAAAAGCGATGGAAAAAATTAGGAAATTCGGAATAAAGTAGGTAAATTTTGGATCAAAGACTAATTTTTTTTAAAATCTGATGGCATATTCGGCTTAAGCCAACGATTTTACATTATAATATATCATGGTCAGACGTTTTTTTATGACTTAAATGTAAATAGGAATCTCTATTTGAAACATTCATTTTATACTTCTTCAAATTCACGTTTTTTAGCGGCGCCTACCCAGGTTGAGGGTTTTCTAGACTTTTTTCACGTCACGTACTTATGTTACATTCAGGATTCAGAATCGAGCCTAGCAGAGAGGTTCTGGAATATGTTAAAACATTTTTGGAACCCAAAACTCATTTACAGCTCTATTCTAACAAAGTCACAAAAACCACCTCAGTATCAATTGATACAGAAGTCACAATTGATACAAATTCGTATTCTAAGCACTTTGAAAAAGCTCTTTTTGTATCAACAGTGATCAAAATAGTGATTAGTAGCAAAGCAGGTCACAAATACGAAAAAAACCAACAAACTTGCATATGATTGCAAACAAAAATGGAAGTAAAGCTAAATACAACGCAAATATTAAAGTAAATTAAATTTTTTTAATTAGTAGTTATATAATTAATAAGTTTATAATATTTTGTAATAATATAATAATAATAACCGCAATTGCATCGAGAATCTTCGCATTAGACGACATCTTGTTAATCAACTTGCAGTTATAGTCGCTTGCAACTTACAGATAATTTCGATTTTGTGTCGAATTTTTTCGAAGACAATATGTATGCTTTACTTTCGAACTTGCACTATCCCGTCTAGACGCAGGATTACCCTGCAGCCACACGTGACAGTGCAAGTTCGAAAAACTCAATACATTTAAACATTTTTACTAACACACTCACATTTGATTCACTGTCTGCCTACTGTCTGAGCTACTGTCAACGAAAATTCATAGACAGTGGATTTTGGCACTTGCGGACAGTAAAAGTGTTGTAAAGACAGATTAAAGTGTTGATTTTATTGTATTTTTGGGGAAATTTTTTTTGATTTTTCAGGATATCTGCTATTTTAACAATATCGGTCATTCCATGTCAAATCGGACGCTTTTGTTCGAAAACTAATTTTGACGATTTCGAGTTTTTTAAAATTTTGCACGTCGATAGAACTTTAAAAACAAAAAATATTTGCATACTTTTTTATTGTTTTTTTGCAGTTATACACAGTGAAAAATTATAAAGATAAACAAAAATTGTCATTTGGACATGTACTCAAACAACTATATCTTCTAAACCATTAGTCCTACAAGAAAAAAAATTTAAGACATATTTTAAAGATCCTGAATTGCTCTTTATTGCAGCGACGTAACTAGGGGGGGGCAAGCGGGGCCCGTGCCCCGGGCGCCGACTTTTAGGGGGCGCCATTTCAGATGTAGGTAATAACTTTTTTTTAGACTTCATATTATTTATGAGACTGACTAGTAAAAGCAAGTTTTCAAAATACAATCATAGCAATGAAGCATACTAAAAATAAGTATAATAACAATGTTGTTCAATTTTAATCGATTTCGAAATACTGCGACCATGATATATGATTATGTATATGTACTATGTACATCTTGACTGCGACTTTAAAAAAAAATATTCACTTTCAAATGAATCACCAACAACAATTTCTCTTAGGTGGCTTTAAAGACTTGAAAGAAGACCAACTTTAAAGAAGTGAGGAAAAGAAAAAAGAAGCGAATGTTTGATGAGAAAGGAGAAGATGAAATCCACGAATTTTCGGAGGAAAGAAAATTTGGAGTTTTAATAGTTCAAATTATAGACCAGGTTCTAAGTGAACTGGAGCGACGATTTAAAGTTATTCAAGAAGTTAATGCTCTATTTGGTTTTTTGAATGGCCCAGCTTTCCGTTCACTTAGTGGTGATGTGCTTAAAAATAGAGCATCAGATCTAGCCGCCAAATACAAGGAGGACTTAAACGGCGAAGAACTGATAGTAGAAGTTGAGAGTTTCAAGTACCATGCCTTGGACTTGGGGCCAAACATGAAGACCGACACCTCTTATGATCTTCTCCAGTCAATATAACCACGGCTTTAACTATTTTTCTTACCCTTCCGGTATCTGTAGCCACAAATGAAAGAAGTTTTAGCAAACTAAAAATAATTAAAAACTATATTAGAAATTTGTCAGGTCAACAAAGATTGAGCAACCTCGGTATAATAGCTATTGAATATAAAACAGCTTCCAATTTATGTTTAAAAGACATTGTAAATATATTTGCAGCTAAGAAAGCTAGAAAAGTGCATTTTTAAAACTATAAACTGGAAGAATGTAGTAGAAGCATATTTTTATTGTATTTTATAAAATATTAGTAAAAATTTTAACAAATAAATAAATGCATATTAAAACATTTATTATCTTTGAAATTGGAGTACCTGGGTTATTATTGGGGGTTGGAATTAATTTTAAAGGTTTTTTTCGGTTTTTGAGCATTTATTTAGATAAAACGGTACAATGTATATTATTCAAAGTATTGTCCATCGTTAGCTACAGCATTTTCCCATCTTTCTGGCAGCATATGGATTCCGCGCCGGAAGAACGATTCGTCTTTTGAGGCAATCGACGAATCGACCCATTTTTTGGTATCCTCGTAAGAAGTGAAGCGCTGCTCAGCCAAGCCATGCGTCATCGATCTGAATAGGTGGTAGTCGGAAGGGGCTATGTCTGGGCTATAAGGCGGGTGGGGTAGCACATCCCAATTCAGCGCCTCCAACGTTTCCTTGACGGTTCTTGCAACATGTGGCCGTGCGTTGTCATGTTGAAAAACCACTTTGTCGTGTCTTTTGGCATATTCCGGCCGTTTAACCTTTAATGCTCGGCTCAATTGCATCAATTGTTGTTGGTAGCGTTCCCCAGTGATGGTTTCGTTAGGTTTTAGCAGCTCATAGTACACGACACCCTTCTGATCCCACCAAATACACAGCATAAGCTTGGCGCCATGAATATTCGGCTTGGCCCTCGATGTTGATGCATGGCCGGGTGGTCCCCACGATTTTTTTCGCTTAGGATTATCGTAATGGATCCACTTTTCATCGCCAGTGACAATACGATGCAAAAAACTCTTCCTTTTATGCCGTTGAAGCAGTTGTTCGCACATGCAAAATCGCCGTTCAACGTCTCTCGGCTTCAACTGGTACGGCACCCAATTTCCTTGCTTTTGAATCATTCCCATGGCCTTCAAGCGTTTGCCGACCGTTGATAAGTCGACTCCCAATGATTCTGACAATTCTTGAAGGGTTTGACACGGGTATTCATCGAGCAAAGCCTCCAATTCCTCATCTTCAAAATTTTTCGGCTGGCCCGGACGCTCTTTGTCTTCCGTATCAAAATCACCAGTTTTAAACCGACGGAAGCAGTACTCACAAGTAGAAATCGATGGAGCATAGTCCCCGTAAGCCTCAGTAAGCGTGCGTTGTGCTTCAACCGCTTTTTTCTTCAAATGGAAGCACAAAAGTAAACCTTCCCGCAAATTGCGTTTTGTTGGAACGAAAGTCGACATGTTCACAGAGAAAAAAATATATGTTGTTTACACTTCAGTGGAATGACACATACTGAAAAATGAAGCTTAGACAATGTGCTTTGAAATGAATATAGTCACAGGTGTGCCCGATGCGATCTATTGATAGTTACGCCATCTCTTAGAAAACCTTTAAAACTAATTCCAACCCCCAATAATTATCCAAGCCCATTCAATATTAAAAACAAGCAAAATAATAATTTTTTTTCCACTACTTACAATTTTAGAAATGCAAATGATATAGTTATTCAAAAGTACAGTGCAATTAATTTGTGTGGGGCGGGGGGGGGGGGTGCGCCGAATGCGCTTTTGCCCCGGGCGCTAATTGAGCCAGTTACGTCCCTGCTTTATTGTGGTGTCCTTTTTCACAAACACTTTCGAGGAAAATTCTAAATTTTTTGACCACTTACCACATTAAGAATGAATGCCTCAATACGATTCATTTTCAAATGAAATTTTTAGTGGTCAAAAAATTTAGAATTTTTTTCTTGTAGTACTAACGGTTTGGAAGATATAGTTGTTCGAGTACACGTCCAAATGACAAGTTTTGTTTATCTTTATAATTTTTCACTGTGTATAACTGCAAAAAAATTTAAAATTATAAAAAAAAATATGCAAATATTTTTCTCTTTTAAAGTACTAACCTCGTGCAAAGTACCAAATTTTTACAGAAATGTGAGTTTTGAAAAGCGTCCGATTTGACATGGAATGACCGATATGCAACACTGGTAACTTGCTTTCGGTAAAAAAAATGGAGGTGAAACTAAATAGAGTGCAAATATTAAAGTTAATTGCTTTGTATCGTGAACGTGAGCTTGTATAAAAAATGAGTTCATTTAGTAATTTTTTAAGTTCATACAGAAATTTTATTTTTGCTAGAACTGTGGCCTTTGACATTTTGAAAATAAATTTTTGCAATCACGTATGGCCGCAGCGTAATTTGTAGCTTGTTTCGAAACATTTTCGAAACATTTCGAAGTTAATACATATTTTCAACTGTCATGCCATTACTATCACGTGTGTCTGCAGGGTTAGACAGAAGACGAATCAATAGATACCAGACCAAAATGATCGCAATTTTTCAGTATCAATTGATTGTGACGATGATGCCAGAGATAGAGCTGTTGTTCATACGTTTTGAACTAAAAAAAATAAATTTTTTAAATCATTCATATTATAGGAATGTTTTCGTACTCGCAGAGAGTATAAATTATATAGAGATGTCAGTTCGAAGTTCACTCAAGTTTCGTTGTACAAGCGTCCGGAGAATAGAAAAACAAAACAAAAAGAATTATGCTTTTGCCTTAGCAGCTGTTTCATGCGCACCTATAAAAAAGTATAGGCAGCGTCAAAACGAACGCTGAGGCAAAGCGTAATTATATTTGTTTAGTTTTTCTATTCTCCGGACGCTTGTACAACGATACTTGAGTGAAATAGCATTCGAAATCGAACTGGGACCTCAATATAATTTATACTTTCTGGTACTCGATTATAGAAACTTGCAAGCTGCTAGAACTGACTGGTGTCAAAAATATTTCCCTTAGCTTGCGGTGAGCATTTATAGAAAAGCAACAACTCTAATTTTCAATTTTTTTCAGATTATATGGATTTTGACCTCCTAAATACAAATCTGAAAAATTTCAGGCCGCTTGCAATTATTTTAAGAGTAATTGGCCTCCAAAGTTTGAAAAAGGCTTAAAAATCTTGGTCGTTTTTTTCAGATTTCGAACGAAAAATAAATATTGCGTAATTTTGGGAAATTGTTGTATTCTTATTTGAAAAGTTGAATACTTAGGGGCTCAATAGTAACTAATGCGATTTAATTTAATGATAAAGGAGACCGCACATTATTTATTTTGCTTTGCAAAAAACTATTTACAGTGTGACAAATATGTGTTGATACAAAAACAAAGTAGGTTTTTTCAATAAAGCTTAATTTTATATTAAGAAATATGAATGCACAAATATTAAATAAAGTTTAAATATTTGATTTATGAGACAATTACTCGATGACCAGCCCTTTTTTAGCCACAACCCGTCGAAGTCTGCAATCAAAATTGTTACACGCAGCACGCACTATTTCCATCGGTATTTTATTCCATACATCAATAATAGCAGCTTTAAAATCCTCCAACCTATTGTACTTATATTCCTTAAATCGCAGTACTATATATCTCTTTATGCAAAAGTCCTAGGGATTGCAGTCTGGTGAGCTAGGAGGCCATTTATCTTGAGGTTAAGTTTTGCTCACACCAGTCTTGAAACATTTTAGCTGTGTGGGCAGGTGGGCTATCTTGCTGGAAGCAATAATATTCGGTTCCATACATGGCCTCTACGCTAGGCTTCAGATTTTTCTGCAAGACTTCTACTAGGTAATACTGAGCATTTATTTTTACACCTTTGTCAATGAAGACTAGCGGCAATTTACCTTTTCTGGATATCGCACCCCAGACCATAATGGATGACGAGTTTTGGTATCTTGGCACATGCTTTTTGTCATTTAGGATGTCCTTGTATGATACTGCGCATAATCTGTCATTTTGCGTGTGGTGCGTGCCTCCAGAACGAAAAGTTTTTCGTTAGATAAGTTTCGTTCTTTGCAATCGCTTGTCCACGGTCGCGTTAGTAAGGCCATGCATTTTCTTCTTTTTAAAGATTTTTGTATTGAGGTCCCAACACAAAAGGAGCCTTAAAGATTTTCAATTCATTCCTACATTTTTGGCCGTCTTTCGTGCTGAACGGTCACAATTTCGTCGCATTCGTTCTCTCACTATTTTAATCACATTCGCGGCACGGACGTTCTGTTTTACCCCAATTTTCTTACGGTCTTGTATGGAGCCAGTATCCAGAAATCGCTTAATCGTATAATATACGCAATTTCTCATCATTCCTAAATGTGATAAATCGCGGAAGATTTCTCTACAGCTTGAACCACTTTTGTATTTATTTGCAATAAAGGAGTGCATATCAACCATACTGAATTACTTTTTACTGTCGCGACTTAAACAATTTAAATGTCGTTTTGTATATAACTGAAATTCTAATGAAATTTATATGCACATTTTTATAATGTTACTTAGTTTCCAAAAGATACAGTGTTACAAAGTTTTGTATGAGCACATATTTGCCACACTGTATATGTATTACATGACAAAAAAATAAAATTAAATTTAAAAATGTTTTGGGCATGATACGAGAAAGATTTTACTAGTGTGCGTCAAAGATCTGCAACAAGCGCTTCGGTTCATATCGCACTCTCCTTCTTCACTACATTTTCTGTTTTCTGAGGCATTCGCATTCCTCAAAAAATTTTGTTTGCTTAGCGTTGACCAAGCTATATTCAACATGGTAGAGTCATCCCAGAGAGGTGGATACCGTAGCTGTCAAACATAAGAAGAGCATAAAAGACAATGAATAAGAACTTGAAATAGGGATGGAACTATAGCCACAATTGTGTTTTTTTTTTTGGTACTTTCGAGATCCGATGAGAGTTTAGGCACGTTCGTTTTCATTTCGGACTATTTAAATTTCTCGGAGTTAAAAAAATCAATTTGCATGTAAATGTAGTTAATGTAATTACGTAATTTTATCAAAAAGTATTTAAATAATAATTAAGAAAAAATAAATAATTTTTAAAAACTCTAACTTCCAAAAACCGGGTGGTTAAAATCAAAAAATTTTATATTTTTCCAAAAGTTTAAATAATTTTTTCAAACCTTATTCATAGTTAAATAAAAATCAATTTTAATTAGTTTTATGATCTATGAAATTATTACATGAATTAAAATATGAGCTTTAGATCAAGTAAGTTTTTAAAGAAGGCAACAACAACAACAACTCTGTATAGAGTCAATCACTTAGCTGACTAGACAGTCTGTTTCGGAAATCACTACATATTCCTCTTCAGTAGTCTTTGCATGATTAAGCTGTGATCAACTCACTGTTTAAACTAGTATATGAGTGCGCAGATTTTGGAATTCATTCCTTTGAATTATATGGCTGCTAATCATATGACATTTTAAAGCAGTAGGCTATTTATAGATCACCGCCATCAACTCTATCAAGGGTTGCCATCTGTTCTAGTTGCTTCTTTATTTATTTCAATATTCATTAATGTTCGATAGTTTGTCGAAATGCACCTTAGAAATGAAACTAGTTTTTTGCTTCGCCAGAAGCTAGTGTTCTAACTGAAAGGTGGCTATTTTCACAACCAAAATAAATTTTATTATACTTAAAAGGCCACTTACTTTTATGTTAAACTATTTTAAATGAAGTCAATCAGGCATGTGCTGCATTTCACTTTCGTACGAAATTGAATGTGAAACCGAAATACCTTGTGCGCTAATCCACGCTATACTTCACCTTTTATTACTATGTCCAATAGTCCATTTTGGAAATGTAACAGAAATCAGGTTTTTACTTTGTTACGCCATTTTTAATTCGGTCAGTTGCTTTTTTATGAATTGATTTCACTTCGAATTGAATTCGCACGAAATGCAGCACATGCCTGATTAATACCTTTCTTAGAAGTAAAGATATAAGGAAAATCGTATGCACTTAAACATGTTTATTTTGGGCGACCCTGAATCGTTTCGAGTGGAACCACGGTCTAACGGAAAAGAAAAAAAATTTTAAAAAAAGTTTTTTGTTGTAATAGGGCTTTCACATATATTTTAACTCCAATAATAGGGCCTTCACATATATTTCATGCTAACTTTTTCTAGATGGCGAGGCGACAACCTGCTTCTAGCGAAATTATGCCCCGGATCAGTTTGTGGATCTGCTACTATGATCCAGCCAATATGTTAGTCAATTTTTAACGAATCATTATGTTTTTTTTAAATGCGTTATTAAATTGTCCATGGACCATAATCTTACCAATAATCTTCCAACTCTAAAAATAACACTCTTACTAAATTTTTGGTTTCATATGATTCTTTTGACCTGTAGATAGGTCGCCACCTCGGTTCGTGTTTTGCGCACTGGCTCATGTCACCCCTGGTCCTGCTTTAGAATTTTTTTTATTTTGATTATTGTTTTGAATATTGATTAAATAATCTGAAAATTTTATACAATCTTCTTCAAAGTACTATTTATATACTTGAAAAGTTTTAAGTACCTATATTTTTTACTTTTTTCAAAAACATTCATTAAAATTGCCTATTTTCGGCCTGTCTAACCAGACTGGACCCTTAAAATAAATAAAATTTAATTAACTCTTTTCATATTGACTGTTGAAATCGGTTAAGAAATTGGAAAGATCTTAGGCCTTCAGAAATCCTTATGGAAATGAAAAAAATATTTTTTTTTGCTTCAGCAAGTCTATTGTAAACGCTCCTTTTTTTAGTGCAAGCACAATTTTTTAAAAAGGTACTATTTTTCTCTGCAATAAGGCACAATCTGAAGAATTCCACTTCCATCCCTGGCTTGTACACATTAAAGACAGATGATAAACAGATTGTGAAAATATTGTGGAACAAGCAACATTCCAGCGATTGCGTAGTTCTTCACGAGGCACACAAAAAAATGAGCCATTTTCTTTTTGAAAAGGCTTTTAACGAATTTCACAATTTCTTGGCGTTTAATTCTATCAAATCGATTTAAATCACAAAAATTCTCAAATTCCAATTGACAAGTTTTATTATTTGCTTTGTTTTTGTTCGTAAACAACTGAATTTGACAGCTAAGGTACCCACCACAAGAGAGAATTGTATCTACTAACACTACCTCCTTATATATACCTTGGCATTGACTCGCTCGCTTTTTATGTTGAGTGCGATTTATGCTCTCACTCTCTGTTCTACAATATGCGCTTGCTTCGATCCTCACGTTGAGAGTTGGGCGAATAAACGAACAAACATAGTGAATATAGTGATCAGTGTTGCCGTTTGAATACAATTGGATCCATTTGGATACTTTCTTCCGTCAAAAACTGATGGATACTTTTTTTTCAGCCTCAGTGTAAGTTTGGATACTTTTTTTAAAAAAAAATCTTTTTCAATATAAATACATGTTTTGGTTTTTAAAATATAAAAAGTAAGCAGTCCCTTCAATTCGACAAAAACGTTAAGATAAGATAGATAGATTAAGAAAGCTAAGCTGTTGATGAACTTTTTTTCTGATTTAAAACTAGCTAAAAACGATAAACCTTTTTGGAATATTGTTTCTTGTATTATTTACGTAAAAAAATTTCAAGTCTTTAAATAAATATTTTAAAGTAATTTTTTTCAACGTGCAATAATGATAGCTTTTTATAATTAAAAGGCAACAGCAACCCATAAAATTTACTTTACACTACAATGAATAAGTTAAATTTTTTTTCCCGTTTTATGCAATTACATTTTGTTTTGTATATTGATTTTATACAAATATTATACTAATAAAATTAATGTAACTAATGCAATAACAACTCAAATAAAAGACAAAAGTACTGAAATTTATGTGATTTTTTAATATTATTATACATTTTTTGTTTCTTATTATATTTTAATAAAAATATTTGTTAGTCTTAAAATTTATTTATTCAAATTGTTACGGAAGGTTAAAAAGTTGCTTAAAATATTATTTTAAAATATTAAAGTTGTAATTTTGTGGTAAAAAAAAAATTTATTATTATTGGTTTTCTGATTTTGATACGTGGATACTTTTTTTATCAAAAGTGGATACTTTTGGATACTTTTTTGACCGTTTCATGGATACTTTTTTCAGAATCTTCGCGGCAACAATGATAGTGATCATATTGTCTGCTTCGCTATTCAGCTGAGATTTGTGAGAGTCTACGAACAAGCATTGCGAATATAGTGAAAATTCTGCCTGCTTCGAGATAAAGCTATGTTGTTAATGGGACTCGCCAAATGCTTTGAGTTGTGCAATTTGCCATGTAACAAAAAAATTTGCATGGTGTCTTATGTTTTGGGAAAAAATTTGAAAAAACCTATTATATCTATTCTAGCTCTAGGCAAATTATATAAAAAATAATTCTAGGCAAATCTATTCTAGCTGGTGGCCATGATCTTCGTGATTGAAGCCTATGACATTCGTCTTGCAATCATTCCTTTTTTATTTCCTGTGCACGATAAACATCAGCGTAGTTGAAATCAGCGCAGTAGCTAACTGCGTAGATGACTCGCTGTGATTCGCTCAAGCATTGAGAGTCATGCTAATAGTTTATCAAATTTCTGTGAATAGGGCGAGTGAGGAGCTTTGAGAGGCTGAGTGTTTGTAGCTTTATCTATTCGTTACAGCAAGTCTCTTAAGCAATACAATGGTGAATAGCAAGCTTAGCGAAGTTTACTTTTTGAGCGAGTTCACATTTTGTTTATTCGTTGAAAGAGAAAGCAATGCACGATAGCTACTCTCATTTTCAACGAGTGCTTATATGTCAGAGAAGCCACTCATGCAGTTCTCTGGTGTGCGTATCATGTTACCAAAACTATTACCAAAAATCTCAGATAATAAAATTAAATAGTTTTAGTATTCTTTATGCTCATTCTAGAGTTCCTTATGCCTTTGGCCCTCTCCCTGGAAGAACGCCCATGATGTTTGCCAATTTGGTGCTTATAGTAGGTCCAAGGTGCATTTATAAGGTTGTGGCATTTGAGAGAAATGCACTCTCTTTCCGCCTTTGCTTGAACTGTCACTGTGCTTTTCTTTGTTCCATAGTAGAACTAGACAAGGTAGTGTTAGGGCTTAATGTGCACTCTTTCTTAGTGACCATAACTGTCAAACTCAGCCATTTTTATATTTTTTCCAATATTTGCTTTCATATTGCATTCTCATTGGTTGCAGATTTTGTATAAAATCTCAATTTAGTTTTGACAGTTTCGGTCACAGGCTCTCCGCCCTAACACTACCTTGTCTAATTTTACCATGCTTTGTTCTATGCATTCATTTTCTTGATTTATTTTCATCCATTCTGACAGTTCAACCGAGCTCACTCTCAAGTTCCACAACCTTATAAATGAGCCTTGAGTAGGTCTGTTCCCATGTTAAAATTAGACAAGGTAGTGGTAAGGCGGAGAGCCGGTGACCGAAACTGTCAAAACGAAATTGACAGCTTATACAAAATCTGTAACCAGTGAGAATGCAATGAGAAAGCAAGAATTCGGATACTCAATTCATACCCGAGTGTCTTGCTGTTCTCTACTCTATCCATACTCAATGAAATATGTAAAATACTAATACTCATTTGGGTCATTACCATATTTTCATCTCATTACATCCGAGCGCAACGTGACCCGAACCACTCAAGTTCGTTTTCAATCGATCCGAGTATATTATGATTCTACCCTGAAACTGCTCTTTCAATGTATAATGGCAATGTCAGCTCACATATTTCGTTTGTGTTTCTTATCGCAAATTAGTTGTTGGCAGGAGCGTACCAAGAAAAAAATTTGGGGGTTTTTTTTAGACTTATTGCAATTTTTTTTATATTATTTAATATACAATAACAGTATATATATTTTTTTAGGCTAGTGCACTTGAAATTTCTTCCGTGGTCACTTCCACATTCCTGTGAACATTTAGAAAAGTTAACCCATTGAGCCTTTCTTCTCCAGTTTTACTTCTCATGCATGTTTTGAGTCTTCGAAGCGACGAAAACGAGGGTTCGCTTGAAGTGAATGAAATCGCCAATGTTGCAAAAATCTTCAGGAATCGGCTTATTTATGGGTATATAACGTATAGATATATAAACGTTACAGGCCGATTTGTCTGATTCATGCAGTGTCTACAAGTATGGGAAACAAATATTTGTCAAAATCAATATATACACTGAAAAAATCATCACGTTTTTAAATTCAATACAATACCTTTGATATCAATGCATGATTTTTCATACAAAATTTAAAAAATGTTCAAGCAATTTTTTAATCACAATTTGTAATAAAAAATTTGCATTAAACAAATTTCGTCAACGTAGGAACAAATTGTTTGCAATGTGTCACCCATTTCACATTGAAGTGTAATATCAGTTGCACTCCCATTTGGCACAGATTTTGTGCTAAGATTAGTTTATTGCTTAGAAAACTAAATCCGGAGTATGAGGTTTCAATATTTTTTTCCCGGAACCATAGCCATACGAATGCCAAAATAGGATCAATTTTGAGACAACGTAGCTCAGTCAATTTTAGTGCGATTTTCGTAAATAGGGTATCAATGACAATTTTATTTTGAGTGAAAAATATTTAACTTTCGAAAAAATTGCAGCAACATGACCCATTATTAATTTCAAAGTTTAATACCATGCTAGCATAGCAACAGGCGCTATAATTTTTTTTCATTTTTATTATTTTCATTTTTTTACGTTCCATTACCTTTTTAAAGATATGAAATGTAAGTGTGTTCTTTAAGGGATTCTTTCTACGAAATCAACTCGCGTTGATATTTATTGTGAAAAGACAACAATAAATAGACTTGAAAAATTTTTTACGTGAATAATATATAATTTTTTTTTTTCAAAGTACATGTTTTGTTTGTTTTTAAATGCATCTTCTCCTCGCTAGGTGGCATAAAAAAAGTGGTCCCTTTCAGCCAGTTTCAAGATATTTTGGTACCAATTTATCGGAAACAAAAAATCGAAGTGCATATTAATACGATTACGACAACCTAAACTTCTATTATAAGATTGGGTTACAATTTTCCCCCGCTACGGGGATCAAAAGCGTTAAAAATGACAGTATTTTTTTAAAAGTCGCACTTAATTTTTCTTATTGGGCCAAATTTAATAATTCTAGTAAAGATTGTAGCTACACGTACCCTTATTAAAATGCACTTTGATTTTTTTGTTTCCGATAAATTGGGACTAAAATATCTTCACACAGACTAAAAAGAACTGTTTTTTGTATGCCACCTATCGAGAAGATGCAATTAAAAACAAACAAAAAACATGAACACATGAGAATAAAAACATACTTTAAAAATATTTAAAAAATTTTAAAATAGAAATTGAACGCTTTTGCGTTTCTACAAAACAAAATTTAAAATAAGCGTATTAAATTTTCAACTATAAATTAATTTATTTTTTTTTTATTTTCTCTTATAATTTCTTTGCAATAACAAAAAATACGTCGCTATCTGAG
Organism: Dichetophora obliterata; assembly: GCA_963920525.1. NCBI lineage: Eukaryota > Metazoa > Arthropoda > Insecta > Diptera > Sciomyzidae > Dichetophora > Dichetophora obliterata. Next base: position 162,057,031 of record OY986435.1, read on the forward strand.
ATTGAATTGCAAAATTATGTGCAGTAGAAACTTTGACAATTGAGACCTAGCTGAGAAAAACCCCGATTTGTAACAGATCCTAGTTACCGCTATGTTTATTTGACAATTACTTTCGATGACCGGTAAAAGTACTATTCCAAAGAAAACAGCTCAAACAGCTAGTCTTCGATTTATAGACATTTGAGTAGTTCCATGAAATCAATGTTGATTGATAATAAATATTTCGAAACTAAGGCTTGACTTTGTTTCGACCACGACCAAAAAAGTGGTTACTTAAAACATTATTTGGTAAAGGTTCTGGTCACGTGAAGAATTTAAAATCATAAAATTAATGAAAAAAAAAGCAATCATATATTTATTATTTTATTACCTCTTTGTGCGCGTTTAGACTCAATTTTCCCTAACATGCGCTGTTAAAAGACGACTGTCTTTTCTGATGCAGCTATTTTGTGTTTTGCCTTCATCTGTTATAATCATCACGTTATTTCGTTTGTTAGAGTCTGTTAAGAACAGATAACTTGGAACCTGTTGAATAAACATTTATTGTTTTCGGTTGATTGCCAAGTCTAAAATATCTCGGCCGTCCACATTACCTCACATGCATCAAACATATCAAAGTTGACGCAACAATGAGCAGCATTTGTGGTTGAATAGGTATTCTGTATGTGTGAGTGTGTTTCTGTTAAATGGTCAAAGATCAATGGTACTCATACCCAAAATGAAGCGGAAATAATCATAAATCTGCATTGATTGAGCTAATGAATGGCTAAAGAGACGACGACATGGCACAGCTTTTCATAGACAGAAGAAGAATGCAACCGCACCTGCATTTCCGTCCCAACCCTATGTAACGAAATTCTTTTATAATATTTTTTAACCATCAACCACTAACTTAGGCGTAACAACAGATTACGAAGTTTAACATTTTTGATTAATTTTTTGTTTTTGCCTATTCTTTTGTTGCGATCGGCAGGCAAAACCTCAACTCCGACTTCACTGATTCAGCTTTGGGCTCATCAGACAAATCACCGTTGCCATATGGAAACTTCCAACTACGCGATACAACCGTGCAATCGATTTTAAATCATCCACGTTACGGTCCAAAGTAAGTTCGTTCAATTCTGCGATGATTGGACTTGTTGAACAACGAACAAATGGTAACGTTTAATGATGCATTAGTAAATTTTTCTATTCCAACAGATCACCGTTAGGTTCCAACATGTACACATATCTGAAATTCGGTTTGCCGCGAGTATTTCCACCAAATGCGGGATCACAGCGATCGCATCATCCTGGTCCGGGGCCACCAGGTGGACAAGCACGCGGACGTGTTAATCGTGGTTTTCGTGATAGTTCCGCTGGACCAGCGGCTGGATCATCGGGCTACGATAGCAGTGACAACGAAACGACACGCAGTCGGGTGCCACCAAATTTACGGTGAGTATTTATGGGAGATGGTAAATAATATTTGTCTAACTACTCTCTTATTTTGCAGAAAGTATCGCAGCGAATGCGATTTCCGCGCCATTGGCGGCATACCAAACTCTCGGCCAGACTCGCGTGTCCAAGGCATACCAGCAGCAGCGTTACGACAGGCTAACAGTCGAGCCAGTATTGCGGGTAAGCGGTGTGCGTAAAGTTAGTTCCGCAGTTTTGTATTTATAATTTAAAATACTTTGCGCTGAAATGTGCCTAATAACTGCTGTCGTGGTGCAGCATTGAAAAAAATTCTTGTATCGGTATGATTTGAATGAAATGCTGTTTTCACTAAACAGTGTTAAAGTTCGTTTCATAATTTCAAGTGCTGTTACCCCACGTTTCGACAAATTTATAAAATACTAAATTTTAATAATAAATAATAAAGTTATATGTTGATAACATAACAAATAAACCCACCCTTGCAATAATGCCATTGATTTCAATGGAATTTGACAGATGGTTAGCAATGAATTATTGCCTTTCGAGACGTGGGGTTACGGACACGATTTGTGCTGAAATCGCACCGAGTGCGCAGAGAATTTAAACTCGCTACTGTTAATTTTTTTTCTATGAGCTAGAGATGGGCGCATGTCACGAATTTAGTCATGACACGGAGTGTCACAATGAATCACATCGTGATCGTGAGCTAATTCAACAAAAATCACGAAATATTCGTGAACGTTCGTGACTTAAATTTCTCCGTGTCACAACTTTTTAACTTAATTTTCAAAATCTATGCAAAATTTAGTGATAAGTTTGTTTTACGCTCTTTCTACCAATTGAATATAAAATGCAACACCGACCACTTCTACTAAAGCGAAAACAACCAACTTCGCTTTCTTTAAATATTTCGCGGAACAAGCGGTTTTTTCGGTATTTGATCGTATTTTAGAGGAAAGAAGATCCAGACTGCTGGGTGAAAAATGGGATAAATTACTTTTTTTAAATAAAAACTATCATTAAAGTGTTGATTGAAGTACTTTGCTTGCTTTTCAAATAATACTTTTAACTAATAAAAATAAATAGATTTTAAATGTATCTAACCCCCACAGGTTCCTTGAATGCGCGCGCATGCAACTTGCAACTTTACTTGGTCATAGGTTATATATGCTTAGATGGGTTACAATGAAAATTTGCAAAATATATAATTTAGGGTAGGTTAACAGTTCAGTTATTCTGGACATGAAAAGTTACGTTTTGGTTCTTGTGTATGCGAAATATTTGACAAAAACAAATCAAGATACAGTATTTTGTTTTTGGCCTAGCTGTTGTTTCTTACAATTTTAGCATAAAACAAAAACAACAAAAATCTTCATTATGCGCTTAGTGGTAATGCAAATCGAATTCCAATTACCACTAACCACCTAGTAGTAATGCAAAATAGATTTGCATTACCATTAGTATGTAATAATAATGGAAAAAAGATTGCATTATAATTAGTATGTTATGGTAATGGAAAAAAATTGCATTACCAATAAAATTTAGTGGTAATGAAAAATTTTAATGGTAAAGGAAAAATTTGCATTTCAACTAAATTATTAATGTATAGAAGAAATTTACATTACCACTAAAATTTCAAAAAATTTCCACCAGCACAAAATTTTTCAAGCATAAAATTCTATTAGTGATGTGGTTTCTTTTCAATAAAAAATTTGCTGATCAAGAAAGCTCATTGATTGAAAGGATAACTATAATATATAACGATAATTCAAAAATTATTATCTGAGGAAGCAATTGTGAAATCAAAAACAAATTTTGGTTGCAGCTAACATTTATAAGCTTTCATAATACTAGCATTTCTAACAGCCCCATTCTGGCAAAGTATCAATTCTTACCCACTATTTTTAATATTTCTATGTGTTTTTTGTCATTTTTTGATTTCAAAACAAAATTTGAAATTAAAAAAACAAAATTTTTTAATGAACTTGTGACTATCCAAGGTATATTAACCCAGGTACTAAAGACGCGACTGCTCTGCCGACTTTTAGAAGTCTAATGTCAATAACAAGTAATGCAAGCCCAAACAAAACCAAATTGGGGATTTTTTAAAATTTAACCATAACTTTTCTTAAAATTTGCTTTTGAGAAAAAGGTTAAGCAAAATCGCAACCAAAGTATTTGTTGCTCAAATAGTTCGAAATGTTGAATAACGCATTTTAGCAACTGCACTTTGCATAAGCACTAACTTAATTGAAAAAAAACTATTTTATATTATGAACACATAAATTGCCATAGTGTTAATTAAGTTTAAAATTTGAAAATATTTTTTATCAAGCCATTCCCAATTTTTTAAATTAGGTACAAATTATTTGTACAATAAAAAAAATTATGCCCTATTTCGTCATTTTTAATATATAAGCAACATTGTTTATTGTCATTTTCTGTGTTTGACATTATACTCCTATGACTGACAATATATTTATAGTTACTTACTTAACATACTTAATTGGTGCTACGAAGTATGGTGTGACTTATTGGTGTATGTCAGTCTTTGCCTCATCTAAGAATTTTGCGCCAGCCATTTCTGTCTTTCGCTTGCTGGCGCCAGTTGGAAATTCCAAGCCTCGCCAGGTTGTCCTCTACTTGGTCTTTCCAACGAAGATGCGGTCGTTCTCTTCTGCGTTGACCGCCGCTGGGTACCGAATCGAATATTTTCCGCTTGTTTTTAATGCGCTTGACTATGTCGTGTCAGCGTACAGCACATACAGTTCATCATTCCAACGTATTCGGTACTCGCCATTGACGCAGATTAGTCCGTAGATCTTACGAAGAATCTTCGAATTCTCTCGAATGCTTCTAAAGTCTTTTCATCTGAACTGCTCAGCGTCCAGGTTTGTGGTGCATAAAGTAGAACGGGCATGATGAGCGATTTATGGAGCGTGATTTTCGTTCGTCGAGAGAGAGCTCTGCTTCTCAATTGCCTACTGAGCCCAAAGTAACACCTGTTGGCAAGAGTTATTCTTCGTTTGATCTCAATGCTGATGTCGTTGGTTGAGTTTATGCTGGATCCAAGATAAACGAAGTCCTTCACAACCTCGAAGGAGGTATTGTCAACTGTAACGTGGGTTCCAAGACGCTGGGACTGTTTGTTTGTTGACACCAAGTATTTCGTCTTATCTGCATTCACTGCCAGACCCATTTGACTTGACTCTCTTTCTAATCTGGAGAATGCTGCACTAACTTCGCGCGTATTATGCCCAATGATATCCATGTCATCAGCATACGTAATCAGCATAACATTCTTGTAGAATATTGTGCCACTACGTCTTAGATCAGCAGCTCGGATGATCTTCTCCATCATTAGGTTGAAAAAGTCGCACGATAAGGAATCATCTTGTCTGAAACCTCGTTTGGTAACAAATGGTGGGGAGAGGTCCTTCCCGATTTTAACTGCGCTGTTGGTGTTGCTCAGTGTCATCAGTGACTGCAAAGTCGTATGAGTTTTGCAGGAATACCAAACTCAGACATGTTGGAGTACAGGTGGGCTGTCGAAGGCGGCTTTGTAGTCGACAAAAAGATGGTGGGTGTCGACTTGTTTTTCTTGAGTGTTTTCCAAGATTTGTCGTAGCGTGAAAATCTGTCGATGGTGGACTTTCCAGGTCTGAAGCCACACTGATAAGATCCAATCAGTTCGTTTACAATGGACTTCAATCTTTCACATAAAACGCTCGAGAGGACCTTATATGCGATATTAAGAAGGCTTATCCCACGGTAATTGGCACAATTAGAGAAATCGCCTTTCTTGTGGATTTCGCAGAGCACACTGAGATTCCAATCTTTCAGAATTCATACTTCCGACCATATTCTGCATAGAAGCTCGTGAATGCATTTAAATAGAACTTCGCCTCCGGTCTTAAAGAGCTCAGCAGGTAAGCTATCAGCTCCCACGGCTTTTTTATTGTTGAGCCAAGCTATAGCTATCAGAACTTCATCATAGTCGGGTAGCAGAACTTTGATGCTGTCATCCGTAATTGCGGTTTCCGGGATATCATCTCTATTGGCGGGATTTTTGTCAACGTCGCCATTTAGAAACTTGGAGAAGTGTTCCCTCCATAACGTCAGTGTACTTTGGACATCTGTCACTAGATTCCCGTTTTCATCCTTGCAGGATGAGGCCCTGATTTTAAAACCATCGGCAAGGCGTCTTATTTTTTCGAAAAATTTTTGGGCCTCATTCCTGTCACCATACATCTCAATCTTCTCCACCTCGTCGCTTTTCTGCCTCTCTTTTTTCCGCCTGAAAATACGTCTTTCTTCCCTCCTCTTCTCTTTGCATCGCTCCTTAGCAGCACGCGCTACAACCGACTGCAGGGTGGCTTTGTAGGCGGCGTCTTTCTCTGCAGTGGCGTCGCGACATTGAAATAAATTAAAAGAAGCAACTAGAACAGATGGCAACCTTGGTAAAGTTAATGGCGGTGATCTATAAATAGCCTACTGCTTTGAAATGTCATCTGCATAGTCATATACTAGATTAAACAGTGAGTTGACCACAGCTTAATCACTCAAAGACTTCTGAAGATGAAAATGTCTAGTTTCTGATAAAATTGCCAAAACATTCAATGGCAAACTTGGCAAATTGGCGAAAACAACTGCAATAACTTTTTGTCAACACAACACGGTACAATTAATTGCATTAAATATTTATTTATACTTAATTCGCACAATAAAAACTATAGCACATCATCTAGCAACTCAATTTGACAACTATCAACAGTTCTTCTTTCGCTCACAATTTTATGACAGAAGCAATGAAATTCATGGTGTTTTCAAAAACTCACTAACACCTCTATTTCTTACACCATGCTTACTTTTGAAATAATACTCAAGAGCGAACTTTTAATTTCTGGCCCTCTTGATATATATACTCTTTGATATAAGCATCTGTTAAGTTCTACTCTTTATTGTATTTGTACCTATAATATCAGGTTCTAACTTATGTTTGTTTGTACAAGTAGCTTCATACGTTTCATACGATGCTTCATACGTTTCCTTCATAGTTGTGCTGAATCCCAATGGAATGGATGGTTTTTTATTTTTTTGTGCAGCAGCACAGCCTTCAAACTGGTAACTGAACCATCGATGAATAAACGTCAGTCGCCAGCGATATAAGCCATTCCCAATTTTTCCACTAAGCCTAGTATATCATGGCAGTACGTGAACGTATTTGCTTCGTCAACAGAATAAAATTTCTGAAAATCAGCTTGGCGTTGTCGGTATGATGTTGCGCTGTCATTTGGCTGTGTGAGTTTTCTGCGCTTCAAAAATGATGTCAACCATTCCGAGTTTTGTTTTGATAGTCCCATCTTAGCCACAATGTAATCCATTTCGATTTGTGTTACCGGTTCTGATCCATTATTTTCAATATCGGGTGTCCAATCAGCATCATCCAAATTGGTCGGATTGGTGAAAACGGTTTCGGCTAGCAGGGACACAGTATCCGCACTCGGAGGTTTAGGTGCATCGGTATCAGCAGGGCGTTGCAATGGAAGTGTGGCAGTAAATGCAGCAGTGTATACTTTTGCTTTCAATTGTTTTCTGTTTAATCCAGGACGAAAATTTATGCATGCGTAGCACCTGGATTCATCATGTCCAGTTAGGTCTTCCACCCAAATTACTGGCTTTATAAAAGACAACTTTCTACTTTTTCCGTGCATCCATTTTAGAAGGGTAGTATAACAACTGTTGCACACTGTGTTCGGCGTAAAATTTGCACCACTTAAATCTGCTTCATCGAAATAATTACAATACGCGGTTTTGAATTGCTCAGTAAACAAATTTTTTCGATCTTTTCTCTGTATTTTTCGGACGATATGACCACAAACGTAACAAAATTCATCCAAATTTGGGCACTTGTTGTTTTCCATATTGATATATTTTATGTTTTGTTGTTATTCACTTTTAAAAAACTGGAGAAAAATCACTTTCACTGCTCGCCGGCACTGCCTGAATGACAAAAATCGATCAATGCACACCTATAAATACTACGTATTTTTCAATATTTTACTGCCAGGTACTTATAAATGGGCGTATATTTTAAGGGTGGCTGGCTATATACCTTATTCAGCACTTGTACGTTTCAAATTGTGCAAAACTTTCCAAATAATCAGCACCCTTAAATGTGGGTTTATTTATTATTTTGTTTATTCCTTTTTTTTAATTCTCAGAATCATAAAAAAGGTGTCAATGTTTTCTCCAAATATTGTTGTGCATAAAACGTGAAAAATTCCCCTATACGATAGTTACTAAGTTCAAATCGATATTGAAAAAATATTTTGGCAGGTAAGAAGACAAAACGAATGATGCAGAAATTATTCTTTTTGGGTCTAATTTCACATACAGTTCTCAGAATTGAGTTGGCAATCAATGAACTGAAAAATTTTGTACTGTGTATTTATTCATAATTGTATTTCTAATAAATAAATACTAAATAAAAATTTCCGTTTTCTTAAAATTATTACATTTTTAATCTTTCTATGGCAAATTGCAGCACAACTCGAACACATTATAGCACAATTTCAATAGGTACAAAAGTTAAGTTGAGGGTTACTTTAAATCTTAAATAGCATCCATCATCTTATAAAATCATGTCTTAAGCGGCTCCAATACGCCACATTTCTGAAAAATCAATCCATGCATTGTGATTATTTTTTAATGCTTTTTTTAGTCGGCACACACATTAACTCCCATCACTATGTGCCAAATGGCAAACACTATGGCAATCGTTCGCACAGCGAAGCCGACCTGTTAGCTGGTAGTGCGATCGGCGGTGGCGCCACTGTAGTGGATGGTGCCATGGCTTATGGCGGCGACTACGCTGAATCGCGCTCTTATGCTCCCTCGCGCAATCATCGCACTTCGGATCATCCCAATGGTGGCCATTACAATCATGGTCCACACTCCAACTATACCATGACCAACCACCGCAACCGCAAACACTCAAGTTTGGGCTTGGTCTATCCCAACATACAGGTGCATTGCTTAGATGTTAATCCAGGACTACGTGGCGTTTCTTTGCAATCCAAGGCTGGGGATCTATTTGCCATCATGGCCACTTCACAGCGCGAGGGTACTGCCTTGACGGAGTGCTTGGCCGGATTACATGATCGCATGGCCGGTGAGATCTTGATCAATGGTCAACAGATAAGCAAACGTGGTCTGCGCGAGCTCTGCAGTTTCGTTCCGGCACTCGGTGACTCCTCACTGGATCCACGCATGAGTGTACAGTGCACGCTTAACTTCCATGCTGCGCTGAGAGGACCCATCGATCGTAGCGATCTGAAGGAGCGCGTAAGTAACTACTTGTGACAACGAACAGTTTTTTTTTCTCATGCTCCGCTTTTCATTCTAGATGGATGTGCTCATTGAGGATCTAGGTCTAACTACTGTGCGTGCCTCGAATGTCTCCTCGTTGACTCATTCGGAGAAACAACGTCTTAGTGTCGCTTGTCAACTATTGGCACAGTCATCGTTCTTGATACTCGATCAAGTCACAAGTAATATGGACATCTTTGACACATTTTTTCTGGTCGAATATCTACGTCAATGGTGCAGTGGTGGACGCATTGTCATTATGACGCTGCAACCGCCCACTTTTGAGATACTCTCCATGTGTTCGGGTGTGCTGCTGTTGTCAGGTGGAAGAACTGTATTTTCGGGTAGTCGTTCGGATCTGCCGCGCCATATGGGTGAACTGGGTTATCCTTGTCCGCCCTTCAAAAACCCCGCGGACTATTATCGTAAGTTGGAGTGTACAAAAAAAATGCACCCAAGTCTGGCTTAAATTAAGCTCTTCTCTGTTTTCATAGTCGACTTGGTCACGCTCGATGATCTATCAGCTGCTGCTATGCTTGAGTCATCGGCACGCATTGATTCACTCGCCAACTCCTGGGATCAAATTAATTCCGAACCACCTTTAGCAGCGCCACCCGCTTCGTTGCCGAACTTCACTATGAAGGCTGGATTCTTTGGTCAGTTGCGAGCATTGGTCAAACGTTTTACCGCCTACAAGCAACCAGGTTCCTTGCTCACCTGGATAAGCAAGTTGATATCGGCTGCTGTGCTCTCACTCTGTATCGGTTGCATATTCTGGGATGTGCCTGCCTCAGACCCACAGTTAACGAACAACGATCGTTTCGGCTATCATCACTGCGTCATGGCCGTAGCTTACTGGCCGCTCTTGATGCTGACGATTCGCGATGCGCAAGAGGATCGTCGACATGCGGAACGCGATATAAGACTGGGACTTTATTCTCGAAGTTTATACATTGTATTGCAGGTGGGTTAAATATATTTCTTCCCACACTTCTTATATTAATCATTTTTCCCGTTCACAGTGTCTGCTGGGACTTTTTCCAAGTTTATGCATATGGTTGGCTTACTTATTGCCCGCACATAGCATGGCTGGCCTGTACACTTATTCGACTAGCAGCGATACTGGTATTTATCTCTATATGGGTGAGTTCAACTTTTATTTCATTGATATGATATATATCATAGAAGGTTATTTATGATTTAGCAAAAAATAAAGTGGAGAATTCTTATTAGTATTCTTATTTGTAACAAAAACCAGAAACCCAGCCGATATTGACCTTGCATCTGGATAATTTTCATCCAATTTTACGAAATATTTCTCATCAACCAATTTTCGAAGCAAAAAACGTTTACACATGAACCCACTTCACCCTACATATATATTTCAAATAACTCCTTAATAGGACCATTGTGTAATTATCCAGGTGGAAGCGGTTTTTCGCCACACCATAAATTTTGCTATAGTTGTCAAAAAATGCTGTGTGCAAAAAAAGATCTGACATGTAAAGAAATCGAGCAGCAGCTTTAATATTAGCAGCAGCAGCAAATCCTTCGCTTGCTTAAGTAGCAATTTGTTGGTAAAATTGTAAACAGCTTAGAACACGTCGACAGAATGAGACATGGTAGAAGAATTCAGGTAGATGCACTAGATGAGAGCATACTGCATTATGGAACATTATGGAAAATGTGCAGAGTGCCTTAGTCAGAGAAGTTTACGGAGGAAATAGACAATATTCTGCAAAGAAAGAGTTAAAAGAGGCCATTGTTAAATCATGGGAATCTCTTTGCACGCAGCAAGTGCACACTTAATTTAATTCAATGCCAAATAGAATTTTTTAAGTCATAGAAAAGAATGAAAACAGAACACATTATTAAAATAATTGAAATAAATAGTACTTTAAAAAAATTATTAAGGCTTGCGTTTATAATTCCGTAACAGTCATATTGCCTTGTCTCTCTATGCTTTGTTGAGGTGTTGTTGTTGTGGTCATGGTAGAACTAGTAAAGGTATATGCATTTCAGACTGCTCTCTTTTTCTCATAGCCAGAATTGTCAAACTCAAGCATTTTGCTATTCTTGCCTATTTTCGCTTTCTTCTTGCATTCTCATCGTTTTCAAATTTTGTATGAGCTGTCAACTTCGTTTTTAAAATTGCGGCAGTCTCCCTCTCCGAAATGCATATACTTTCTCTAATTCTGCCATGGTTGTGGTTGTTTGTTATGTGCACTTGTCTCTCTTGATACACTAGTGAAACGGTATGATAGAAACGGTTAAAATATGATAGCACATGGAAGAAGAATACAGGTAGATGCGTTAGATGAGAGCATACTGCCGGAAATGTCAAAACGAAGCAAAACTTTTTATTTCTTTTCTTTTGTTTCTATTCGCCACACAGCTGAATTTGACAGACATGGCAGTATGGAAAGACAGCACAGTCAGTGTTGCAGTTATCTCTATCCTTATACCATGGAGTAAGAAAAGCTTTTTGAAGGTCTTTTCAAAAACAAAAACTTTCACAAACTTAGTTTTATTTCGCTTTGCTTCAAATTTGCCATCAGCTGTTTTTGTTCATTTTTGTGAGAGAGTTGAAAGAACCGCTTTCACCTGGATAGTTACACCATTAACGGGTCAAATGTATGAACTAATCCTATTATATTTTCACCACTATCATTTTATATAAAACCACACATCCCCTGTCAAACAAGAAACTGATTCTTAGTTCAAAGCCTTCCTCCCAGCTAGACACGTTACTGTTAGACAACGTGTTATTTAACACGAGCGCTAACACGTTTCGTGTTATTTCTCCTTAAAAAATACTTACGAAACTTGTTACATTTGTTCTAGCGGTAGGTAAAAGTGTAATAAGGTTTGCAGCTCTGATTCTAATCCCTGTGATCTGGGATCTCTGTCTGCCACCCATGTTTTATCCATAACGTATACCTAAACTGCTCACACCAATTAAATTTTCAGCTTACTCACTTTTATAAAAACATCAACATCAGCAATGGCAGCAGCGACAGCAGCAGTTTTTACATACGTATTAGAAAATGTTTTTGATTGATATCCTTGGTAATCCAAAGTTTCCCAGGAATCTATTTCCTGAAAAGAAAAATTTTTTTAATTTGTAATTTGTAGGCATATTTCGTAGGGCAACCAAACAGAGTTGCATAGCCAAATAAGCAACCCAACATTAAAGCAACCGAACTGTCATTTGGTATTTCGTATCACAACCAATTTCAAGTTGCTATTTTCAGCGAGTTCCCAAAGAAAACAATAACGAGCTGTCAAAAAGAAAGCAGCTCATGTTAAAAATTTTATATATTCAATAAGTTTAAAATTGGAAAAAGCCACTTATAGAAAAAAAACAAATAAATATGGATATAAGTAATGATTTATACTTTGATGACGGAAACGGATGCAGTGATGTTGATGTGTTGCGTATAAGAAGAAAAATCAGAGACAAATCCAACCCTTTGGAACTCTCAAATTCAAAGTAATATAATACTGTAAATACAAACATTGAATAAAAATTTGCTAATTTGAGTAAATTTTATAGGTTTCTTAGTTATTTCCGATTAAGAAAAGAAGTGTTTTGTCATGTGGACGAAAAATTATGTGGACGATTAGAAAATGGACGAAATAAAAAATGTTAAACAGCCTTTTCGTTGTACGCCAATACCGCTTTCCAGCATAAGCTCTGCCAATCGCTCGAACTGTTGCTTGTTTGTAATTTTTATGATTCTATGAAAATAAATAATCTATGAATAATCCAAATAAAACAAATTTCCAAAACTTACGCTGCCTTCATTTCTGGCTTTTGTACAACGCCACCAGCTTGCAACAAGCAGTGATGTTCCTCGACGCGTCGTCTTTAATTGTCGACATTTTGGTGTCAACAATGCAGAATGTGTCGACAATGTAGACAATGTCGAGAATTGTGTAAACAATGTCAGCAAAATGCAACACTGCGAAAATGCAAGTTCCATTTAGATTATGCTGATTCTTAAAACCTTTTGAAAAGTCGTTTAATTAACAAATTTTGCAATTAAACAAACAAAATCCATGCCCAGAAGGCGTAAAAATAAGGAATACTTCGAACTTGGACTCAATTTAATTAAATATTACAATAAACATGCAGCCTTTTACATTATTTATCTACACGTCGTTAAAAGCAATTGTCTACACGACATTCTCGACACCGTCGACAATAGTATTGTCGACATCATGTTCTCTACGCCGCACATCACTGGCAACAAGTAATTAGCAGTTGCTGACTTTTGACAGGTTCCGCAACCAAACCAAATAACAGTGGCTATCGATAATAACACAAAAACTTAACAAGCAACTGTGAAAGAAGCGAGTTGATCAACTGTTCGAAAGTGTTGCCATCGATAATAATAATTTGGCAACCGCAACTCAACTGAGAGTAAAGTTGCCATACACAATAGGCATATTAATTTCTAGAATTTTTAAACTTCCTTTTGATTGCACGACTCATTTTTTTGGTTTGTTTAATGTATTGAATGTATTTGTGAAAACCAAATTGTGTTTCATTGTGTTTGAAAACTATTCAAAAAATATGTTCTATATTTCTTCAAATAAGAACCGAATACGTTAAAAAGATTTGTAAGTAATATTGTCTCCAATTGAGATATTAGTCCGGTCAAAATAGACATTTCAGTTTGCATAAATTCGCATAGAGCTGAAAATTGGTGTAGACGTTAGGTTTACCATTACAATTAGAATGTGGAAAGTCCCCATCTTTCATAAAGTTATAAAACTTTTTTTAAAAAGTTATTCAAGGTCAAAGGTAACCATTTTCGGTTTTTGGCATTTTTCTGCAAAATGGTAAGTTTTACGTTAAAAGTTAGCGATGGAAAAGTGTAGAGCATAAAATTATCTATCACAGTAGTCTTGCCACTTTTCTTCCTAAGAATAACCGTTTCTGAGATATAGCGATCCAAATAGTTTTAAAAGTCGTAAAATACGTAATATGCGCACAACTATTGTGATCTTGTTTAATGAAATAATGTTCTATTAATTACGAAATAGTTCTATTAGAAATTAAATATTTCAAGTGATATGATTTATTAGTGCTTTCTGAAAAATACTAGTCTGACTAATAACACGGTTAATATAAAAAAATCAAACAAGATTGGGACATAACACTTCAGCATAATTCGGTGACGCTGAATTTCCAGGCGTTAACCATTTTTTAATTCTTCGGACTATTTTTTAGAAATTCGAGTTTCAAAGTCTGATGGCGTTTTCGTTTCTCGAATAAATGCAACATTTTTTCTACCCTTTTTGGAAATTCTGCCCCCTAGAGAAAAAATATAGTGACCTCTAAAATTGAATCGTGTTCTTTGCTCAAAAATGTTGACCTCAACAGTTGAAAAAATTCACAATGCTCAAAGATGGCAGAAAGAGGGCAGAAAAAATGGAACATTTTTTCGAGAAACGAAAACGCCCAAAGACGTGTTAATGCAGTATTTGTTAGAAAAACTTTTTTTATTAGCTTTGGCGGGTTCATGTCTTTAGATGAAACATTGACAATTATGCTTACCATTAAAGCATTTATACTGTTTCTAGGTGTTAAAGGTATTTTTTATCATATCTGGGTATCTACTAAGTAGATACTCAATAAGCTATAACTTAAGAATTAATCTTCAGAATCTTGTCACTGTACCACAATTTTCACTTCAATTATTTCTGCAGTTTTATACTTCAGTAGTTCTTTAGACTCTTTAACAGCTTACCTAATAGCATTAGATGTATTCGTAATAAATATACGTTTCTTCGTAATGTTAAACTTGGCTTTTCAGTCTTAATTACAATGATGTTGATTGTTTGTTCAGTGTTAGTTAGTAGTTAATCCTTTTTTGTTTTTTGAGTTTCTTTGAATTCACGTTTTTTTCTCTTTTTTGTGATTATTTATGTTATATATTTATTTTTTGAAACCACGCCACTTCACGTTATAATGAAAAAATACGATTATGTTTAATTATTTAATTATTTACTTATGTAACTGCAATCGTCTCTAGTTCCTTGTAAACTATAGATTGCAGATCTTTTTCATTTCAAACTATAACTTCTGTATGTTGGAAATGTAATTAATGAATTGTTTGCCTATTTAAGTTATGTTGTAACTTATGTAAGTTATGTTTAACTCTCAAAACCTTACTTTAAAACTTACTTACCAAATTCTGACTTCAGATTCGAAATCAGTGACTCCCTAACACTGTTAAATAATGTTTAAAATTCTTAAAAACACATCTTATTAAGTGGCAACCCTATTATTTCAAAACTTTATAATTTTGAAATTCTGACCATGGATTCGTATTCAGCGATTCATTTTTAGTGAACAATTTTTTTGCCAGCCCCGAATTCATAACAATACAAAAAATTAAGGTGGCAACCCTATCCACCATTTTGAATTTTAAAATTCTGACTTCAGATTCGAAATCAGTGACTCCCTACCACTGTTAAATTATGTTTAAAATTCTTAAAAATACATATTATTAGGTGGCAACCCTATTATTTCATAACTTTATAATTTTGAAATTTTTACCATGGATTCGGATTCAGCGACCCATTTTTGGCATACCATTTTTGCCAGTCACGAATTCGTAAAAATACAAAAAATCAAGGTGGCAACCCTATCCACCATCTTGAATCTAAAAATTCTGACTTCAGATTCGGAATCAGCGACCCAATTTTACCTAGTGCTTCTCCCAGAGTTGAATTCGCATAAATAAACAAGAAATTAGGTGGCAACTCTATCCACCATCTCCAATTTTAAAACTCTGACACCAGTAGTGGAATTCCCAAAAATTTAACGATAATAATCGTTGTCGTTATCGGTCATTGTGCGTGCCACTTTCTTAGAAAATGACAGTTTTCGCTAACTAACGATATCGAAAATTGTCGTTAACACTTTTGGGAATTCCACTGCAGATTCAAAAGAAGTAACCCCCAATACTGTTTCTTCATGTTTAAAATTCTTAAAAAAATGTTTAGTTGGCAGCCCTGTGTAAAATTTTACAATTTTGAAATTCTGACATCAGATGCAAAATTAACGATCCATTTTTACCTAGTGTTCACTCCAACCCCCAAATTCGCAAAAATAAACCAAAAATCCCCACAATTTTTAATTAATGAGCAACACTAACATTCCAATGGAAATCGATATTTTAAACAAAAAATTCAGCCTTAAAATAATAGCACTGAATTAAAGTACAAATTTACCCATAGAAACCAATTTTATGGATCCCTAATATGACCTCAAAATCATTTAAATTAAGACTCTTCCTTTGTGTTTTTTCTTGTAAGTAGGATTTGACAAACGTCTCCTAACAGAGCATCAAGTTTTTTACCTGCTCTAGTCAAGCTTTCCACCTTATAAAAGTTAGGATGTCGCTGAAAATTCATTTCTTACATTGCCATGCAGAAAAATTCGGTCAACAATCACTAATCGAATCAGTAGTGGATTTTTTAAATGCGTTTACCACAACTTTCGATATTGTTAGTTATCAAAAGCTCTAATTTGCTATTTCTATGAACGAGGCACGCACAATGGCCAATAACGACAACGATTGTTATCGTTAAGTTTTAATGAATTAAATGGTTCCATCTGGTGACGCCAAGACTCGAGCACTTGTATAGTGGTAAAAAACTAATTGATGCTAGGAGACATTTGTTGGAACTTACAAGAAGAGAAGAGGAAACAAAATAATTTATTTGGAAAAATAAAAAACATTACCATAAGAAAAAACTTCATTTTAATATTTTGGGTTTATTTTGGTGACCCATAAAATTGGATACTTTCGGTTTTAATTTGTACTTTCAATTAACGCTATTATTTGAAGGGAATATTATTGCTTAAAAAACTGTATTTTTTGTTAAAAAAATGCTTTCAATTTGGACCCTAAGGGTAAGGTTTTGAGAGATAATATGTTGTCATGTGCATAGACAGGATTAAAAAGGGGGTGGTGGCAAGTTTTTATAAAATTTTTTATCATATCTTTCATTCATGCATTTTGCGAGTCAATGAAAGTAGATCAAAAGTAATGTATGGTGTCTTATTACCTGATGTTTTTATATATAATTGAGCTAAATGGGAAAAAGATTTTCAACTAATGTATATCAAACAAACGCAAGCCATGAGATCAAATACAGCTACATTTATGGGGTGTCCACTTGGAAAATACATCGGTGTTTTTTTCGATCTAATGCTTGGAGACAGTCGTGGCGGCCGTAGCCTAGTGGGCATAGTGCGTGGCTCCTAAGCTAAAGAGCCGCGGTAGCCCGGGTTCAATTCCAGCTCAGACAGAAAAGTTTTTTTCAGTTTAATTAGTTTTTCTGTTCGGTCGTCACGTCTCTGCAGACAATTTCAAACCTCAGAGAGTAAAAATTGCCATGTAAAGATTCTTGAGAGCATAAGCCGTTCGGAGCCTGCATAAAACACGTAGGTCCAGTTCTCGATCATTTTTGATCAAACATTTAATAACACGCACAACACAATTGATCAATAAAAGCTAGGTCAAAGTCCTTCAAGGGGTGAAATGGCCAGTTTATTTTATATTATTTGCTTCGAGACAGTGCATCGATATTTTCCGATTTATCGTTGAGAAGTATCGATGTTTTCTTAAAATCAATTACTTTTTCTAGCATTACATTACAAGGCTGAAGTCAGCCCCTTCTTTAACACGTCACAAAAAAAGGGACTATTTTTAACTATATACAGCTCAAACAAAAGCACTAACCTTGTCCGCACGCCTTTTGTGAGTGTGGATTGTGTGTAACTAGCGTCTACACGGGACAGTGCAAGTTCGAAAAACTCAATACATTTAAACATTTTTACTAACACACTCACATATTATTCACTGTCCGTGGTAATATAACACGGTAACCGTGGTTCACTGTTCACTATCATCGCTTATGCTAGCCAAACATGTTCGGTATTCATTTTTGTTAATTTGTTCTCTTCGCTGAAATGTTTGTTTGGTGGTTATGCTATGATTGGTGGCACAGTTGCATTATATGTAATAGTATGTCAAAACACAAAAAAGCACAACCCTAATTTGCATTTTTGTACTTAAAATTAACGAATTAAAATATACGAACTGATATTACTTACTCTGAATTTTTATTATAATATCTTAAACAAAATGGTTTACATATATCTGACATGCTAGCTAGCTGTTTATGTTAAGGGTTACTTGAAGACACAATCAACTTCACTTTTTAATACTTTTACCTACTTTTTTGATGCTATTATACAAAATGACTACAGCCAACACTGGAAAGTTCGGCATGTTTGGCGTTTCAATCAGCAATCAAAATGTTCGGTCCGAGAGCGAGAAAATGAATATGAGAAAAAGTTAATTTCTTCATTTTATACGTGAAACAATAACAAAAAATGTTCGGCAATCATGTTTGGCTAGCATAACCACGGCATTATGCAATCTAGATTCCGCTTATGCAATGTTTACATTACATATTTAACTTTGGTAACTGATTTTTTTACACTGTCAGTAGCGCAAGTAGGTAGGTGGTTAAAATTCACTCAATGTTTTATGAAAATATATCGATTCATCGAGTAAATCAATAGCTTTTCAAAACATCGGATCGAGTCGATGTATCGCAATGCATCGCCTAAATATCCTTAAATTAAGATGCAAAAACGCAAACTACGAAATACCAAGCGCAGTGCTCCAACTCAGAGCCAGCTCTGACTGCTAAGAATATGGCAGTTTTCGTTAACATGAAATGTCACTCTGGCTGTAGTTTAAAATTAACAGTTTGCTACGATTCACTTAGCACTGGCAAAAGCCGAGGTCCAGAAAATATTAGACACCTTACTGGCTTGGACAAAAATCTACAATATCGCTTTAAAAATACTGATTTGCTTTTGACTTTTCCAGCTCTAGTTTCAAAACAAAAAGATAAAATCACTCTTTAAAAAAGGATCACAAATAGGAACAACTTACAAATCCATCGATTAAATTAATAAATTCCAGATTTAGGGGGCCGTTTCCCCACCCCCTGAGCCAAAAAAAACGCCAAGTTCACCACGTCGAAAGTAGTGCGGAAATGTTTTCATATTAAGTACTTGTCGACTTTTCCAATTTTTTGGATCGCTATATCTCGGAAATGGTTCCTCTTAGGAAGAAAAGTGGCAGGACCATTGTGGTAGATCATTTTATGCACTACACCAACCTCACCAACTTTTAGCGTAAAACTTATCATTTTACGGAAAAATGCCAAAAACTGAAAATGTTTACCTTTGACCTTGAATAACTTATTTTGCCGACATGGAATCGATGGGGAATTTTTACATTTTAAATTTTTACATTTTAATTGTAATGGTGAACCTAACGCCTGTACCAATCTTCAGCTCTATATGAATTTATGCAAACTGAACACTATTTTTTGCTGTTTTCCACCAAGCACAGTTCAATTGGATTACATTGCAGTTCAAATAAAATGTTCTATTCTGCAATTTTTACTGAAAAATTAAGCGTTATTTCCAATCTTGATATAAAATTACCTTGAGGTAAAATAGTACCTTGAAATCAAATTCTAATCTAATTCTAATTTTTTATGAATTTCAAACTCTAATTGAATCTAATAAGTTGTACCTTTTTTAATACATCTATTCAATCTTATATATATTACGCAAACGCAAATTTTGTCCGGCGTAAGGCTTTTTAAGTACAAGTCTAATCTTAATAAATTTAGTACGGTTTTGTAGGTTTAGACCTGTATATGTCTGAAACTGGACTTTTTATTTCTAAAAAATTTCTATTTTTTAAGTTATAGTTAGTTAAAGTTTGCATATAATTGTTGTTGTTATGTTGCTTTTTCTCTTCTTAATTTCAGCATATGCCTAAAAATATGTGAGATATTTAGCACCAACTATTGACTAAAAGCTTTTATAAGGTCTGTTTCCGCACTCAATTCATTTATGTTTTATAATATTGGAAGTACTCTTTTCAAGATATTTGTAAATGTTCAAGCATGTCTTGTATGCAACAACAAGTGAAAGCTGTTCCCCCCTTTCATTTGTAACACACACTTTGCTTCTGCTTCGTTTTTGAGAAATTTTGTATGTTCCGGCTATAATATTTTCTTTTATTTCTTGCATATTTAGAGAAAATAAATCAAACGAAGAAAATCACAATATTATCTCTATTTGCATATTAATTTGTAACTTACATTACTTAAATTCATATTGCATAAAAATTAAACACTTGTCATGATCAGAAGCAAACAACACTAAAGCAAAACTAGAGCAAAATCCAAAATTCACGAAAATCATTTTAGAGTATTTCATCTCTCATCATCGAAAATCATTTTAGAGAACAACGTAAAATTTCCATGGAATTGTGTTGTTCTATTGGATTTGACAAACGATTTGATGAGTGTAAACAGAGCAATTCGTGGAAACTCTCTCAAAAAGAATGGCACATTTATTTGCTCTGCAAAATTGATGTTTCGCTTTCATTCGTTCCGCTTTGTAAATGATTTGATGAGATTCGACTTGTTTCGTTGTGCGGTTCATAATTTTGCACGATCACGGATGATATGATTCTGCCAAAGGTTTTATTACTGCTTTCATACATTTCGTACTTGAAGTGTATTATTTTAATACTAAAACACAAATGTATTGAATAATTTCACCACACAACACTGCTTTGATCCCTTGATTTGGTATGGACTGCCGAATCATTTGGTGACCATGGTGACTTCAGATTCGAAATCAGTGACCCCTTACACTGTTAAATGACTTGAAAGTCTTAAAATTACATATTATTAGGTGGCAGCCCTATTATATAAAAATTACATAATTTTGCAATTCTGACAAGGGATTCGTATTTAGCGACCCATTTTACCTAATGTTCGCGCCAGCACCGAATTCGTAAAAATAAATAAAATAGGTGATAACCCTGTTAACCATATTGAATTTTTAAATTCTAAGTTCAGATTCAAAATCAGCGACCCCTAACACTGTTAAATGATGTTTAAAACTCTTAAAAATTCTTATTATTAGATGGCAACCCTATTATATAAAAATTACATATTTTTGCAATTCTGACAACGGATTCTTATTTAGCGACCCATTTTTACCTAGTATTCGCGCCAGCACCGAATTCGTAAATATAAAAAAGTGGCAGCCCTATCCACCGTATTGAATTTTAAACTTCTAAATTCAGATTCGAAATCAGTGTCCCCCTGAAACTTTTAAATGATGTTTAAACTCTTAAAAATACATATTACTAGGTGGCAATACTGCGGTAAAAATTTAAGTGGCAACCCTAACCACCATCTTAAATTTTAAAACTGTGACATTATATTCTAAATAAAATCCGTTGTCAGAATTTCAAAATTACATGAATTGGCAAAAATACAAAAAAAAATTTAGGTGGCAACTCTATCCGCCATCTGGAATTTTAAATTCTTATACTACGTTTACATATGAGATTAAAACAAACAAGATTAAGAAAATCCCTTTTTGTAATCTACACTGTTCACACTAGTATGAATAAGATTAATTTTGACATTTCGTTGAATCGTTTTGTTTTGTTTTAGGTTAGGGCCAATGTAAATGGGAACTTTGAGAGAGTGAGCAAGGGAATACATTTTGACATCATGGGATCAAAGCAGGTTGCAGGATCAATAAATTCACAACATATGTGTTTTGGCATGAAAACACGTGGCCGGGAATCATATGACCGCCACAATAACATAGCCCTTATTGACAATCAATAAGTCAGTTTTCTTTATCCCCACTTGCAGTGTTGCAGTTTTCAAGAAATTCCCAATATTTACAGAGTTGCAAACTTTTTGTAGAAGATAAGCAAGAAGATTTATTGTTTATCTACTTAAGAATGAGCTTAACTTTTCTATGGCTAATCTAATAAAATTCAACAAGATCTAGGAGTTTATCTCATCGAGGGCCTTAACCTCGTTTTTTTCTCGTTTTTCTTTCTCGTTTTTGGTTCTGTAACATTTCTCACCGTAGTTCTCACCAGATCTTGTCACTTTGACGTCATTGTGATGTCATTCTCACTTGCACTGTCTCTGTAATAAAATGAGAAAAGTCGGTGACTCGTTCGACATTTCCGGCTTCGTTTTGACATTTCCGGCAGTATGCTCTCATCTGGTGCATCTACCTTTACCATGGTTCTCACTATGTTCTAACTTGGGAGAAAAATTTTTGCTTGTTTATGCAACAGTCATATTCAAATAAATTATTGAATACATAAACTGAAATATTTCATAAATTAAATTTATTCTATGATAATACTAGCAAATACCCGCTGCTTCGTCTACGATAAAAATATTAAATACCATGTAAAAATTTGAAATCTTAAAATTTAAGTATTTTGTCTTATCTTCAAATGCAAAATATAAAAATATTTGTTCAATAATTAAAAAATGGTATAAATATTAAAAAATTACTGTATTTAATTCGAATGACCTTCTTACAGAAGTTGTTATGGTGACATAAAGTTGCTTGGCTTTTTCTGTATTTTGATTTTTTAATAAGTCCTGCATAAAAGGATTATAAAAAACTGGCGGGCCCGACAGACGTTGTTCTGCATCAATTCAACTAATTTCTTTGTGATTATTTTCATTTTGTGAATTTTGAAAGGTGGAAATGTCCAAACAACGTGCCATTTGAGCCACACATGCCATACGTTTCTTTTTGAAGTTTCAATTCGTGACTTCAAAACCGTCTTAAATAAAACATTTTTATTTAATTGTGGGGGGTAAAAGGGGGTGTGGCTATTTTTTATTGACCGAGATATTAACCTTAATAACATATGTTGTATATTTGGTGGCCCAAGGTGTTTTCGTTCCTGAGATGTTAAGAGACACAGCATGAACGATAGTGTATACATAGAAGGGCGGTAAAAGTAGTCGTGACAACATTTATATATATAGTGGCCACTTCTGGGTCTCAAAGCACATATACACCAAGTTTCATTATAAAACATGCAAGACTCGGTAGTTAAAATGCTTTCTGAAAAGTGGGCATAGTTATAGTTCGACCAAGCCCGTTTTTAGCTGAGTTTCTGAGAGTAACCATACGAACTAAATCAGAAACTTTTTTCCAATACAGCAAAAATCGTCTGAAATATAGCATTTCAATTAATTTGCGGGCGATTATACACACAAAAACTTTTTAGTACTAATTTTATTTTTTGGTGAAATAGAAAAAAAAAATAAATCAAAAATGAAAATGCAGGCTTGCAAAATTAATAACTCGGTCATGTTACGAAGGATTGCATTTATTTTTTAAAAATTTTGATTAATTGTTCGTCCAATCGTATTTCAATCTTTTTCATTTTCGTTTCCCTTCTAATTTTTATAATTTTCCAAAAGCAACCTTAACGAATTTCTTTATTTCGCAAAAAACTTTGGTAAAAATATTTGGGTTGAAAAAATATTCAAAACCAAAAATAGCTTTTTTAATGTTCCTTCTTATAACATGCATAAATGTAGTGTTTATTTAAAGTTTCTGTAGCAAAAAATTCAAAAACGTTTTATACGATCGAAAAATCAAGTCTATCATAAAAATTTAAGATTTTTGTTTGTTTATGTTTATTCATTTTGTATTTTTGTAATTTTGTTTGCATAAAAATTAATGGTGTAGTGAAAGCACCATGACAATTTCTCAACTCGCTACTGAGTTATACTCTCAAATACCCCTTTAAACATTACATTGAAATATATTGGTTTAAATGAAAAAGGTGCATCTAGTGCCAAAATCGTTGAAAAAATATGCCGTAGCAGAAAAGAAATTTACAATTTTTTATCAAATATGGAGAGTACGGAAAAAATAAGTCTGGAGGCCAAAAATTCAAATTATCAGATCGAGATCAGCGAACAATATTAAAAGAAGCGAGCAACAGTAATTAGGACTGCACCCAACTTGCAGCTTGCGTTCTAACAAAAGTTTGCAAAACAGCGATTTGGAATGTGCTCAAGCGCTCGAAACAAATTTGACGCTTGACAGAGCGTGGAAATCAATTATTATTAGATTATTTAATTAATTTGACATTAATTAAATCAAATAACTTGACTTCAAGAAATTGATAATACTTTAAACTTGCTTGATCTAAAAAGCACACAATTAAAATTATATAAAAATTCAAAGAATAGATCACAATAAATTATATAATGTTTTTATTTCGTTTGGCATGTGTCGTTTTTTTTAATATCTTTCTTACAAAAAATCGTAGTGTTTGACTTTTAAGCGAGCCACGCTAAAATTGAAGGCCTCAAGGCCGCTCTATTGCAGTTCAACAAGAAAATGAAACTGTAGACTGTTTTGGTTTTAACTCCAAGTCAAAACTTTTTTTTATTACACAAAATGTCTCGCTTATAAAGTAAATTTACAAGATATTCTTACATCTGAAACACTCCCACCTTCCAGTCATTTTCCTATGTATTTTTATAATCAATTATTATTTGATTGCAAAAGAAATGTTGAAACTTTCAAATGACTTAGTTCAACTATGATTCATATTAATATCTCAAGATTTAAGAAATACCAATTACGAAGACAATCATTTCATCAGTTGCTCTGCTCTATTTGAACTATTCTTATGAAATCACATACTGACCCACATGTGTACACTGCAATATGATCTTGTCTTTTTCATGATTCATTCATCATTCTTCTTTATACGTTTTCCGTAAGTGTTTTTGTCACTATTTAACCGATATCATATTGCGCTCACATGTGCTCAGCATTTCAAGGTTCTGACCTTGCTTTTGACTAGGTTCGTTTATTTTATTTTTAATCGTTTTATTTTACTTGTTTGTTTATTGCTTTTGGTTGTGCACACAACACTTGTATTGTCTTATGGAGTTTCCTAAAAAAACGTCCGCGGACAACTGCGGCCTGCTAATATAATACATTCAAATATATTCGCAAATATGTCCTTAAAGCGAACTTATAGGAAAGTTGCATTAAATGATAGTTCAGTTAAACTGTGCCTTATTTTATATAAGTTTAGAATTTCGCTGCTATCTTGTTTTTTTATATGCTATAGTTGACCAAAATTGTTAACCAAAATGTTAACAATTCCCCACTCTACTTACATTTCCAGGTTACATGCTGCTCTTTTTAACAGTCGTACAAACGTTGGGGCTCTTTTGTGCACACTTCTTGGCCGGCAAGATTTCCGCTACCATCTTTAATGTACTCATCAGCTTGGGTCTAACTGCTGTTGGTGGCTACTCTGTACATCCGCGCAATCTTTCAAAACTTTGGTCCTGGTCACAGTTGATATCACCAGAAAAGTGGCTGCTACCGGTGCTTGTTCAAGATGAATACAGCGTAGAGACATTGGCTAATTCGGCGGGGTTGCAGCTGTGTCGCAATAAGCAGGTGAGTCGCACTAAACATGTCCTACGAAAAAGAAACCATTTAAAAATTGCTACTTTTAAGGTGCAACATCAGGAGATAATTGTACAACAACAATGTCCACCACCCAATGGCACTCAAGTGCTCGTAGACTTCCAGCTACTGCCGCAACATCACATACTCGATCCAACGGATAGCTACGATGAAACAACAACGTTTGCACTTGTCTTAGCCTCATTCGCATTGTTCATTGTAACATTCATCGCATTTGTTTTCAACTGCCGCACCGCTTTTCGTTCCAACAAAATGAAACGAGTCTAAAACGCACGATTCATGTTTTGAACTTTAAAAAAAAAATTTAAAACTTTTTATTGCAATAATAATATTATTATACTACTGACTTCCATAGATTGTAGAAACTATGCACATTTTAAACTCTGCATTTAAATATGTAAGGCATATATATTTTGTTTTTTTTTTTTTTGTATTTACATAATCTTTAATATACCATCACATTAAGTTAAAAATGGTTGAAATTTCTAACGAATAAATATAGAAATTAATTCAAGTACAATAAAAAAATTATAAGGAAATTGTGTAAATGAAAATGCTAGCATTAAATAAAAAAAACTATTTTAAGGCAAAATCAAAGTGTTGTTGTTTTCTTGTTCTTGTTTTCTTTGTTGTTGTTGGGCAACTGTCCCTCTGAAATTAATGCATTATTCATGGTTCGCATTTTTTTAACTTTATTTTACTGGGAAAAATATACATGTAAATAACTTAAAAGCTCAACTTGCAGCATTCAAATTTCAGAAATAAAAAAATATATATGTATATTGGTCATGATCTTTATAGATAATTAAGCTATAGTAAGAGTTTCAGTGATGGAATAAACGCAGGTTTGTGTGCGCCATGACAATGCCATGGTCATCACAAGCAGCAATGACGGTCGCATCGTTGGTGGAACCAGCTGGACTGCCAATATAGGAAACTCCACTCTGAAGATACAAAAACAATTATTAATTAAATCTAATCCAAGCCGAATTTAACAAAAAGCTATATATTTCTCAGCAACTCACCAAACGAGCACGATCGATGTTGTCTCGGAATGGAAAGAAGGCATCGGATCCCAAAGAAACGCCATTCAACTGTTTTAACCATTCCGTCTTTTCAGCAGCCGTTAGTTGAGCCGGAACCTGCTCATACCTGCGATGCAAAATGAAAAGATTGTTCTCAAAAAAAAAAAACTTTGATTTCTTGAGCATTTCCTTACATGGTTTCAAATTGACTCAACGGCATATCTTTGCCCACTGTTCCATTCACAAAGTTGTCAATGGCATTCGAGATTTCTGCGCGCTTGACACCAGCCTTGAATTTCATACCAGTCACACGTGGATGTTGGCGTAACCACCAGTTGTCGGCCTTCTCACCAGCCAAGCGTGTGCAATGAATGCGCGACTGCTGACCCGCACCAATGCCGATCACTTGGCCATCGCGTGCGTAACAAACAGAATTACTTTGAGTGAACTTAAGAGCGATCGTAGCGACTATCAAGTCACGTATGGCACTTTCCGGCAACTGAGTGTATTTCTGCGTAACAACATTGGCAAAAAGCGAAGCATCGATTACGGCATCATTGCGTTTCTGCTCAAGTGTGAGACCGAAAATGGTCTTGCGTTCGATAGCGGTTGGTTCATAAGTAGGATCCATCTATAAATGAAAAATAAATATTTTTTCTAAAAGATGTTTCCTTGTTAATTTTGAGAGTGTGTTTCGCCTTGTTTTTGAAAAGATGCGTTTTTAAAAATGTATTTAAAACGAATTTAATACAAAAAGTTTACAATACTCTAAAGTTTTCTCTCAATTTTCGTGCATTCCTCAATCTCTGATTCGTGCACTAGATAGTACATATGAAGAAGCATATTAAGAGAATCAGAAATGTGAAATTTTTAGTTCAATATCTCTTAAACCGAGTGCGCTCAAGGCAAAAAATTATTTGTACTGTATTTTGTTACAGAATCTTTTAAATTTATTTTTTAAGGTCTTAAATTTCCGTTTAAATTAATCGCTTAATCTAATGCTATTATCAGTGTTTGCAATAATTCAGTTCCTTAATATCGTACACTCTGTAAGATAATATAAACAGATACAGTTAAAAAGGTTTTCTGCTCTGAACGCACCCGTTTTAAAAGATATTGAGGTCAAAATTTCACATTATTGATCCTCTTAATATGCTTCTTCATTTAAACCCAGACCAGTCATTATTTTTATGCATTTTTTTATGTAATTTAGTCAAAGAGCATTTAAATAAAAATTAAGAAAAAATACTTAAATTTAAAAAACTCTAACTTCTAAAACAGAATGGTTAAAATAAAAAAAAAATAAATTTTTTGGCAAAAGTTTAAATAATTTGTTCATACCTTGTACATAATTAAGTAAAGTCTTATATTATTGTACGTAAAAGTACAGTTTATTTTCTGCAAAACTGTTTTTAAATAAAGTCAAAACCTATACACCTAAAACATGTTTCTTGGTGCGACCCCGAAGCGTTTCGAGTGCCACCACGGGTTAATGAGGCATTCACATATATTTTTGCCAATTTTTTTTCTAGTTGATGAGGCGACAACCATTGGCGTAATCTGATGGAATGTGCCCTTTAAGTATAAACTCGTCAACAATATAAGTCAACAAATACTAAAAAACATATATATGTATATTGAATTTTAATTTTTGTATAATGGCCCATTATAAACAAAAAACTCAACTCTAAATTTAGTGCAAGCTTTTTTATGATAATGGGCCAATATCTTTATAAATTTAATGTTAGTTACAAAATAATTAAATTGCTGTAAAATATTACTTTAATAATAAACAACTTTTAAAGTTTAACAAAAAAAGTCTCTAGCAATCATTTTCTTCTTATTTCTTGTGCACGATAAACATCAGCGTAGTTGAAATTAGCGCAGTAGCTAACTGCTGTGATTCGCTCAAGCATTGAGAGTCATGCGAATAGTTTATCAACTTTCTGTGACTAGAGCGAGTAAGGAGCTTTGAGAGGCTGATTATTTTCAGCTTTGTCTATTCGTTACAGCGAATCTCTTAAGTCCTGCAGTGACGAATAGCAAGCTTTCTTCTTGAAAAGCGAAGTTTTCTTCTTAAGCGAGTA
This sequence comes from Dichetophora obliterata, assembly GCA_963920525.1. NCBI lineage: Eukaryota > Metazoa > Arthropoda > Insecta > Diptera > Sciomyzidae > Dichetophora > Dichetophora obliterata. The sequence continues at coordinate 162,085,371 of OY986435.1, forward strand.
CGCGTTCCGTTATTCGTTGATAGAGAATACGATTCCCGCTTGCTACTCTCATTTTTAACGAGTGCTTATTTGTATTAGTGAAGCCACTCATGCAGTTCTTTGGTCAAAGTGCGACTTCGAACTCCAGTTTCGCTGTACAAGCGTCCGGAGAATAGAAAAAAAAGAATTATGCTCTGCCTCAGCATTCGTTTAGACGCATGAAAAAACTTCTGAGGCAAAAGTACAATTATTTTTGTTTTGTTCTTCTATCCTCCTGACGCTGGTACAACGTAAATTGAGTGAACTTCGAACTGACACCTCTGTATAAAATAGTCTCTGTGATTGAACTTAATTTAAAATATTTACTCATATTGCGAAAAGACTATTGCGGTAGGGAAATTAATTGCCTCTCTATTGGTGGCTAAACAATCACATTCAACCATAAATGACGTCGTTATGGCGATTGAAGTCGAAATCATATCGAAATGTATCCAAAAAAAGTCACAAAAAAGGCGCAAAAAAATCCCAAACGAGCAGATTTCTTAAAATTTTGTAAACTTGTAGTAACCATTCTTAGAGCTTAATTTTTGTTTTTTTTTTTGCTAAGTATAATTCATAGAAACAAAAAACTTGCCCAAAAGTATTTTTTGCCCCAAAAAGGCACTTTTATAGAAAAATTCTAGCTAGCCTAAAGATTAACACATCGCATAATTCTTTCGTAGAGGGTACTACAATGAGACAAGGAATATTTTAGACCGAGTTTATCAAACACTTTTTTTTTGCATGGAGACTGGCCCGGCCTATTGTATATGTTCTTGTAAACTACTAAATTTTATTGCGGTTTATAAATATTTAAAAAAAAAATATTTAAAATTCGTATGAATTTTTTTAGAATAAACATATTCAGAAAAAATAGGATTAAAAACTTCACATAATTTTCTACAATTAATAAAACAAGTTGAGCTTTCTATAATTGCTTAAATTAGATTCAAGATATTCGGAAAGATATTTTTACTGTTGAAAATTTTATTTAAATCATGTATTGGTTTGGTTGCAAAAGTAGATTTATTAGATTATATATTTTTAAAACTTTTTTAAATTTACCCAATTGGATTTTTTTTAATTACAAGTTTTTGCTTTTTAAAGTCTTATTTTTAACAATTGCTGTATATACCTTTGGACACCATGGCGGGTTTGAACCCCAAAAGCTCCCTGGGCTCCTGGCCTAACTACTTCTGTAGCAATCACTATTGTTGCGGACACGAACTGAAGTATTATTTATTTTATCATCACATTTATCTTTTTATAATAAATCTTTCATAATCATTATTTTACTCAATGCGCCAATACCCGTATTTCTTCATTAATTTATTTTAATAATATCCCTGCAAACTAAAGTCAAAGTAAATTTATAAAACATCCCTGTACCTTAACGAAGGCGTTCGTAAAAATATTTAAAAATGTAATTAATCGTTTATTTCAATACACGAACGCCGCTTAGAAGGAATACAAATAAGTAGGTAAAATATGAATTTAAGAGAAATTTGTTAACTTTTTCTTTAAAATACAGATTATAAAACCACAACTAAAGCACAGTAAACAAACAGCTACTGCAAAAAAGCGTGCGTTTTATTATATTTGTTTCCAGCCAACCCGCTGCACATGCCGTAGCAAACAACTATTAATAATTTTTCACTTTTATTATACTTTTCACATAAATTTAATTGTGAGCTTTTTAAATCAAGTAAGTTTGAAGAAGGCAACAACAACAACAACTCTGCATAGAGTCAATCACACAGCAGACCATGGTGTAATTATCCAGGTGGAAGCGGTTGTCGCAACACACCATAAATTTTGCTATAGTTGTCAAAAAATGCTCTCAAAAAGAGCGTGGTTGTTTATAAGTGTCAAGTGATTCGTTATAAGAAGCTCTTATAAAAGTATTTGGTCGTTTGCTAATGCTGCATTAAACACGTTTTTGTTTTGTTAAATAGTATATGTTTTCAAAAGAAGCTGAAGTTAATCAAAAAGCTAAAAGAGCACTCAATAAGAAATTGTTTGCAAAAAAGATCTGACATCTTAAGAAATCGAGGAGCAGCTTTATAGCAGCAACAGCAAATCCTTCGCTTGCTTCAGTCGCAATTTGTTGGAATTAATTGGGCTCGGAGCTGGAAGGTTGGCTATTACACCAAGGCGATTACCTTAAAACACGTCGACAGAATAAGATCAGCTTGTTGAAGGTCTTGGAAAATACATAAATTCAAAAACAAAAACTTTCGCAAACTTAGTTTTATTTCGCTTTGCTTCAAATTTTCCATCAGCTTTTTTTGACAAGTCTAGTGTTCCTTTTTTGTGAGAGAGGTGAAAAAGCTTCCACCTGGATAATAACACCATGGCCGTGACCAACTCAGGGTTCACAAAAACTCTCAATTGAAGAGAAAAATTGCACTCCTCCTCATCAATATTATTCAATTGACTAACGATTCACTTTGTTTTCCTCATTTGTGAAGAAAAAAACTTGAGCGCTCTTATGTTAAATATTCAGAGTGATCAAAACTTTTTCTTCGCTCTTTTATATTGTTCGCTCGTAGATTGCGCTCCTCAAAAAACTGAGTTGAACAACGCCTTTTCTTTGTTATTCATTTATTGTTTCTCACTCGCAAGTTTTTGCAATGATCTCATCTCATTGGAATTCTTGCGTTCGCTCATTTATTTCGAGTGATCTTGTTAGTTAAAAATAAATACGTATTTTATGATGAACTATATTTTTTGCATTTTTTAATAAAATATTAAAGTACTTAATGAATTTTTAAAATGTTCCTTTTTGTTTATTTATCTTAGTTTTTTATTATTTCATAAAATATAATAATTTTTTAAGTTTTTGTAATGAAATATATTATTAAGAAAAATACTTATTTTTCAATAAATATTTGTTTCAATTTTAATAACTTAATCAATTCATTATGTGCGAAGTGCTTAACTAAAGTTTCGCATCAAATGAAAGCGAGCGATTCAATGAGTTTATCATTTCAAAATTCACGAGCGATGAAAACTCAACATCTCTCATCAACACGAGGTCGCTCTTTTTTTAAATTTCTTAGCATACAAACTCACGAACGAGGAAAGCAGCTGAGGAGTTATAAGAAGAGTGAATATTTTATCCGCATACGCTCTGAATATTATAACATGATAAGCTCATAGCAAAAATAACTCAGAAGAGCGGGAGTGCGTTTTGATTGCTTTACGCACCCTGGACCAAACCACTGTTTAAGTCTTATATGATTTGACCCTAGTTTGAACAAATTCGTATGAACTTTAAAATTTTCAGCGGTCATTTAATCAAATGACATAAGAGCAGTAGCTATTTTTAGATCAAGCCTTTAGCTCTAATTTTGAACAAAAATTTATACAAAAATATATTTAAATAAAATTATACAAATTTTAAAATAAATATCTATAAAAATATAGTTTAGGAACAGTTTACTTTAAAAATTATTTTCATCTTCTAATAATTTATTTACTATCACCACTGCTGCCAAAACGCTAAACATGCTGTGCATTCGAAATTCTTTATCTCAATAAGGCTTAACAAAATGTGGGATCGTGTAGCCGCAAAGCTTAATTTGAAGTTATTTAGCCATTACACAATAAATTTTTTTGTAACGTATAAATTTAAATAATATAATGAAATAGTGCCTTTTTTATAATTATTTTTAAAATGTATATTTAAAAATTGTCAGAAAACAATTTATTTTTGTTGTGTAATTTTTATGACTTGATCTGGACTTGTTCCTTTTTGAATAAGTGTATTTGACCAACTTTTTGAATTTAAATAATTTCTTGCACTAGTGCTCAGGCTAAATGGTCTGTGTTTTTTATGCAAATAAAAAACTTATATAATTTTTCACCTCCGACGTTTCGCTGGTTATTTCTCAGCTTCTTCAGGGAATTTTATTTATCTTGAAACGAATACAAAAAGTGATATTGTAAGAATATAAAAACAATAAATACAATCGATTTTTTAGATGAACAAAATTATAAGACAGAAGAACTTATACATTTAAATTTTACATTAAAAACTGATGTGTCTGTTGATTTTTAATACAAAATAAAATTTAACAATCAAACATTAAACAATTAGAATTTAACTATTCCTTTCACTATTCTTTTCAATGTTCCTTTTTATAATAAATTTAAATTTTTGGTTTGAATGCAAAATGCCTTTTATGCAAAATAAACATTTTAAAAGCTATTAAAATCCGAAATTGCAAGCCTTAATTTATGACCTATTAATGTCATATTAATTAATCTAAAAAAATTGATCGATTTCGGTCAAGGTCATAAATAATTGAGCATTTGGTTACAAGCTACCTTTCAGTTAAACACAGCTTCTAGCGAAGCAAAATTTGTTTCGCCAGACTCGTCGAACTCCAATGAATATCGAAAAAATAAGAAGCAACTAGAACAGAGAATTGGTAGAGCTAAAGACTTGATCTAAAAATAACTACTGCTTTTATGTCATGTCGAAGATTAAATAGCCAATGAGAACGTTAAATTTCATACGAATTTGTTCGAACAAGGGTCAAATCATATAAGACTTTAACAGTGGGTTGGTCTTAGCTGAATCACTCACTCAAGACTACTGAAGAGGAAATGTAGCAATTTCCGAAAACAGGCTGTCTAGTCTGCTGTGTGATTGACTCTATGCAGAGTTGTTGTTGCCTTCTTCAAACTTACTTGATCTAAAAACCTCACAATTAATTATCAAATTTAATTCTGCTAAATCTGTTTTCAGAAAGATAAAAATAAACATTGGTAAACACATTTTTTTTCTACGCCTAAATAATACGTTGGTATTCTTACCTGCAAAATACAGTAGCCGCCATTTTTCTTTTTCTTCAAAATTTCGAGAGCTTGGGGCTCATAGCCAGGTGCAATAATGCCATCAGAGACCTCACGCGAAATAATGCGAGCCGTTGTGACATCACAAGTGTCAGACAAGGCGACAAAATCGCCGAATGAGGACATGCGATCAGCGCCACGAGCACGTGCATAAGCTATACTTAGCGGTGTCAATTGGTCGTATAGATCTTCAACCATGCAGAGTTTGGCCTGGTCGTGGCTGAGTGGAGTGCCGACTGCAGCACCAGCAGGTGAAACGTGCTTAAAACTGGTCGCAGCAGGTAGATTGAGAGCGCGTTTCAGCTCACGCACCAGCTGCCAGCCATTGAGAGCATCGCAAAGATTGATGAAGCCAGGTGAGGCATTGATAACCTTAAGCGGCAGTTGTTCGAGTTGTGTAAATAGTTGAGCGGGTTTCTGATGGGGATTCATGCCGTAGCGCAGGTTCAACTGTGAGACGCTCGAAGAGTACTGTTTGCGGAAGTAATCGGAGATGGCGTCATCATAAGTGGCCGTGTGAGTGAATGCTTTTAGAGCGAGAATTTTTCTAAAAATAAAAAAGTAGTGTTAAGAAAGGTGCCTCTATCCAACTGACTGATGTCTTGGAAAGATACAAAGCTGATATCACTGCTATCCAAGAAATGCGATGGAAGGGAAGTTGCATTCGGCATGCACCCTGTGATATCTACTATAGCGGCCATGCGGAAAAGCACGAGTTTGGATGCGGATTTGTAGTTGGCAAGAGACTACGGCCCCACGTCCTGCGATTCACACCTGTGAACGAACGACTTGCCATAATCCGCATCAAAGTTAAATTTGTTAATATAAGCTTAATATGAGCGCACGCTCCGACAGAAGACAAGAACGATGAGATCAAGGAAATTTTCTACGAGCGCCTTGAAAATGCTTACGAGCGCTGCCCTTGTTTTGACATAAAAATCGTGCTTGGTGAGTTCAACGCTAAGGTGGACAAGGAAAATATATTTGATCCAACAGTCGGAAATTTCAGCCTCCACGACAACACCTCCGATAACGGAATGAGGCTGATTGACTTCGCCGCAGCACGAAACATGGTCGTAAGTAGCACTAGATTCAAGCATTTCAATATTCATAAAGCCACCTGGATGTCCCCTGAATCCAAAAATCAAATTGATCACGTTTTGATCGACAGAAGGCACTCTTCCAGTGAATTGGATGTACGCACGATCCGTGGCATTGACTCGGATCGCAAACATTGACTCGGATCACTATCTTGTTGCAGCCAAGATACGTACACGTCTGTGTGCAGCTAAGGATACACGCAACCCTACACAGAGAAAGCTAGACGTCGACAAGCTGCAATCGAAACAGACAGCCGATGCTTTCGCCACTCGACTCTCACTCCTGCTTCAAAGCACTCCTCTAATCGATGATATATGCGCGCAGTGGACACACATTTCCAACTCCATGCGTGCGGCTGCTGAAGAGGTGATTGGCTACCACCGCTCCGCCGAAACCAGTGGTACGACCAGGAGTGTCGCGATGCCACTGCAGAGAAAGACGCCGCCTACAAAGCCACCCTGCAGTCGATTGTAACGCGCGCTGCTAAGGAGCGATACAAAGAAAAGAGGAGGGAAGAGAGACATATTTTCAGGCGGAAAAAAAGAGGCAGAAAAGCGCGACCAGGAGAAGATTGAGATGTATGGTGACAGGAATGAGGACCGAAAATTTTTCGAAAAAATAAGACGCCTTGCCAATGGTTTTGAAACCGGGGCCTCTTCCTGCAAGGATGAAAACGTGAATCAAGTTATGGAGGGAACACTTCTCTAAGCTTCTAAATGGCGACGCTGACAACAATCCTGCCAATAGAGATTATATTCTGGAAACCCCAATTGCGGATGACAGCGTCGAGGTTCCGCTGCCCGACTATGATGAAGTTCTGAAAGCTATAGCTCGGCTTAAAAATAAAAAAGCCGCGGGAGCTGATGGCTTACCTGCTGAGCTGTTTAAGAACGGAGGCGAAGCTCTACTTAAATGCATTCACGAGCTTCTGTGCAGAATATGGTCGGAAGAATGCATTCCGAACGATTGGAATCTCAGTGTGCTCAGCCCAATCCACATGAAAGGCGATCCCACTAGCTGTGCCACTTACCGTGGGATAAGCCTTCTTAATATCGCATATAAGGTCCTGTCGAGCGTTTAATGTGAAAGATTGAAGCCCATTGTAAACGAACTGATCGGACCTTATCAGTGTGGCTTCAGACCTGGAAAGTCCACCATCGACCAGATTTTCACGCTTCTGCAAATCTTGGAGAAGACTTAAGAAAAACAAGTCGATAACCACCATCTTTTTGTCGACTACAAAGCCGCCTTCGACAGCCCAATAAGGAAGCACCTGTCACCAAACGAGGTTTCAGAATAGATGATTCCTTATCGTGCGACTTTTTCAACCTAATGATGGAAAAGATCATCCGAGCTGTTGATCTGAGACGTAGTGGCACAATATTCTACAAGAGTGTTATGCTGCTTGCGTATGCTGATGACATCGATATCATTGGCCATAATACGCGCGAAGTCAGTGCAGCTTTTTCCAGATTAGAAAGAGAATCAAGTCGAGTGGGTCTGGCAGTGAATGCAGATAAGGCGAAATACTTGGTGTCAACAAACAAACAGTCCCTGCGTCTTGGAACCCACGTTACAGTTGACAATACCTCCATCGAGGTTGTGAAGGACTTCGTTTAACTGGGGTCCAGCATAAACTCAACCAACGACATCAGCATTGAGATCAAACGAAGAATAACTCTTGCCAACAGGTGTTACTTTGGGCTCAGTAGGCAATTGAGAAGCAGAGCTCTCTCTCGACGAACGAAAATCACGCTCTATAAATCGCTCATCATGCCCGTCCTACTTTATGCATCACAAACCTGGAACGAGCTGTACGCTGACATCGACATAGTCAAGCGCATTTAAATCGAGCGGCTTCGTTGGCTTGGTCATGTTCAGCGCATGAAAGACGATGCTCCAGTGAAGAAAACATTCGATTCGGTACCCAGCGGCGGTCAACGCAGAAGAGGACGACCGCATCTTCGTTGGAAAGACAAGTAGAGGACAACCTGACGAAGCTTGGAATTTCCAACTGGCGCCAGCAAGCGAAAGATAGAAATGGCTGGCGCAAATTCTTAGATGAGGCCAAGACTGACATACGGTTGTAGCGCCAACTAAGTAAGTAAGTGTTAAGAAAAATTATTATCAACAATCTTTTGGGAATACAAAAAATATTTTTGCTAGTAATAGGTTATTTCATGGCTTCTAAGTTCAACAATTTCACTACATTTCTCTTACCTGGTGTCCAAAGTGGTGTCACCTTGGGACTGTATCTCTGCCACAACTTTCTGATAATCGATAGCTTCGCAAAGCACTGTCACACGATCGTGATTTTTAGCTGCAGCCCGTAGAAGTGTAACACCACCAATATCAATGTTTTCAACAGCGTCGACCACCGTGACATCAGGTTTCGATATTGTATTTACAAATGGATACAGATTGCATACGACCACATCCACTAGATCAAAGTTCTGCTTTTTCATATCAGCCAGATCGCTGTTTGTGGTGCGGGCCAAAATGCCGGCATGTACAGCCGGATGTAGCGTTTTAACTCGACCGCCCAGCATTTCAGGAGCACCTGTTATATCGGCCACATCTTCAACAACAAGGCCAGCAGTACGCAGCGCTGTTGCAGTGCCACCACTGGCTACAAGACGGTAGCCGAGCGTGGCCAGGCTTCTGCCGAGATCGACGAGCCCAGTCTTATCGGATACGCTCAAAAGTGCTGGATAATAAAATAAAATAACAAAAAATATTAATAACATAGTTAAATGTTTTGTATAATATTATTTAGTTTTTATATATTTACCAATACGCTTCGAAGCCATTTTTTCGCTGTTTATTAGTAGCTCTGATTACGTCTTTAAACGAAAGCAACAACTTAACTGAAAATAAAATGGAAAATTTATATTTTATAAAATATTGTAAATGCGAATTGTTTTTGGATGGATCGATCGATTTTTGCTTGTTGTTAAGAAGTGCATTGTTGGCGCTGACCCCTCATGAACACCAGACTGATAGCTCTGCGATAAGATTATTTTAAGGCTCTGTAATTTTTGCACAACAGATAAGCGAACATTTACATTTTCGACCAACCCTCCGGTCGATGTTTTCAATTCAAATTGATGTTGGGTAATAAACTGAGAATTAATTAACGATTCTAAACACAAAAACCTATTTTGTGTACAGCAGTTTTTGTATGTATAAGTCTGCATATTATTATTTGAAATACAAGTTACAGTGGGATACAAAACCGTCCATAAGAAACTACTTTGCTACTGCCCCATAAGGTGACAGAGGTTATTTACTTATCAGTCAGTGTGTCAAGTCAGATTGTGAGGCGATTTCTGAAGAAAATATAAAAAAGTTAAAATCAAAGCACAAAAAAGTCTTTGTTTACGGCTAAACACAGCGTCCGTTCAAACAATGTTTATTGATGTTTGGAATACAAAACCTTCTAGCAATGTCCTATGAATCTAAAATCAACCACTTAGAATCTAATAGGCGTTGTAATATTGACATGTTAATTATAAAATTATAATAAGTTTATTATAAAATCCCAACTAAAAAAATAAACGAATTGCAACAAATTGTTCATACGTAAGTCCCAATCTCATCTATTCTATAATATAAAATTGAAGAGCAAATTTTCTGTTACCAGTTACTACAAAAGCACTGACCGATTTTTATGAAAAAGTTTTAAAATATCATATTTGTGCTACAGCACTTTAAAGGGGATTTTTCCTTTAAATTTTAGTTATACTAGATATATTTAATTAAAGTGTTAAGTTTTTTAAGAAATCATCCCAGGTGCTATGCATTGCCAAATCGTTTTCTTTTCACGCGTTTGTGTTGCGAGAGTTTCAATAAACTCCATGTTGCTCTCTACACTTCTTTTTTTTTGTGCTCAGCTAGCAGAGCGCAACAAAAAACAGACTGGAGTACGGCGAAAAGTGAGATACATATTTCTTATGACATGTATTGTATTGTCTTAAGGACCGATTTTGTTTAAATTTTTTGTGTGTGTTTGAGTAGATCCCTGAATGGGTTAGTTTCATAATTGGATCCCCGATATCTGATGATGCGATCAGGTAAACAGTCATAAACTCCTAAACTACTGATACGATTAGCATCGAATTTAGTATAAAGAGTATAAAGAGTTTAGTATAAAGACAATTATTTTTCTAGTTCTATCGTTTTTTATCTATCTTTAACACCAGAATGATCTGTGGTACAAAACTTTTACAAAACCACTAATATTTCGCAATTTTTACTCATTTATACAGAAAACTTCTAAAATTTTGCTAATAACTCTTCGAAATTATATTTGGGACTTATTTCATATTTTTTCGCAATTTTTTACATCATACCCAACATAAAATGTCATCGTTGTAAGTCATTTCATTTTGTTGGAAGTTGTTTTTTTTTAATTTTTATTTCATTTATTTTTAATTATTTATCCATTTCATTTACAACAATAGTTTATTAAATAACAGTAAACATATATCGCTTCAGCGCCAAGAGAGACATTGATGATGCAAGCCGAAACGCTTCTGCTATCGTTATATTTTGTTCACTGGGTTATGCGTGTTTTCATTCACCGTTAATATTTTGTGCTTAACAATTTTTTTTTTCGTTTTTATGCAAATAATGTCACGTTATTTTAAATCACTTGTTTTTCCGCAACAAAATTTAGTTTAAGTGTAAATTTTGTTTTAGATTAAGTGTAACAGTTAATTTGAAAAAAATTCAGTGGTCAGTCATAAAATCATTAAAGTTACACGATAGAGTTCAGCTACTACAGTTTTTTTGTACTTTCATCTCATCATCTTAAGAACCAACCTTAATATCATTGAAATATCTCAACGATATCGATAAAAGTGGTCCAAAATAATCTTAAGTGAGAAAAATTTACTCGCCATAATATAGGTTGGGATCAGGGACAATACAAGACATAACATCTAACCATGCGTTTATATAGATCTAATTATACATTTGTTTTCAATCAACATTTTGACCTTTCGACAAGTTAACATCAAAAAAGCTACAGTTGTTAACAAAGGTACTCATGCGATTTAAAGGAGCAGTAGCCGTATACTTTGTTCTACTAAAAGGTAAGTAAATTTAATTGTTAGCGTTTCTACTGCTTCTACGGTTAGTGTTAATATTTATAAGAGTTAGGAGTTCTGGTGAATTGAACACACCAGTTATGAGTTGGTGTAAGTAGTAGTAGTTTTAAACGATCCTCATAAGGAGGAAGGTTTTTAGTGTCACTTCCACTTAAGCCCCTTAGAGCAAACAAAATAAAACGTTTTTGAATTCTTTCTATTCATTCAGCATTTACATTGTAACTTGGGAGCTAAACTTGACTTGCATACTCCAAGTGAGGAGGCACAATAGAATAATATAGCGTTGTAGTTGTAATCATACTATTGAATTCTTTGGCCCAGCGTTTTATAAGCCCGAGCATAGAAGATGATCGTCAACCCTATACTTATACTTATTTATACTCATTTTTGTGTAAGTGGCTCATGATTAAAAAATGTGATTCATTGCAAATCTCTTATTTGAATCACTGAGTTGTGAACTAATAGTACTCGAGTACTACAGACTTATTTCTTCCATGCTCTATTCCTGTTGTTGCGAAGAGTCTTTAATTCCCTTGTGTACCAAGGTAAGTTTGTGCCATTATCGTTTTTTTTAATAAATCTATAAGTTGCAAATCCAAGGGTGTTTGGAGTCCAAATAATTCAAATTTTTTTATAATAAAAACGGGTATAGCCAAGAACTGGACTCTAGCTATAAGAAAAGCTATTATTGGGCTACAAGCGACAGGACCTTCGTACTAAAACATTGCTTATCAAATGAAATGTTTCAAAGAGATGGGCTTTAATACAATTCAGCATTTTCGAAACTATTAGACTCATATAAACGTTCCACGGAAGAAACGCCCACGGAAAACCACAACCTACCTTGATAAAAAAATCATGTGTATTTCAGAAGTAGACCCAAGAAATCTGTTGTAGGCATTCAACGTGAACTTGACTCGGATTATAGTGTTTCCATATAAAAACGTACTGTTGCAAGGCGTTAAGGCGAGTTTGGAAAAGCTCATGCGAGTTGGATTTCAATGGAAATTCGTAGTCTGGAATGATGAAGGTAAGGTAAATCGCATTGGACCTGCCATTAGAAATACGTAAGGTTGCAGCCAGAGTGAACGCCGATTCAGGCAGGTAGGCAGACAGGCGCAAGTAAACTGTGTGAACAAGAGAGATAAAACTCATGTAAGCTTTATTTCTATTTCGTTTCTTTGCAGGTTACTGCCTGCTTGTATGAATCGGCGTTTACAATGGCTCGTTGAATAGGTAACAGCATCAACCTTCTTTTGATAACAATAATTACTAGTTTTGTAGAAAAATTAAAAAAATCACACACTTTTCAGGCCAATTTTTACAACTTTGGACCCCTATAACTTCTAAACGGCTTGAATTTAAATTCAAAAATGTAAATTTTGAGTTTCCTTTCATCTTCCATTATGCCAAAATAAAATATGCTATTTTTTGTATGTGGCATATCATGTCCCTGCAAAAAGCCTGTCAATTTAACTGCACATCATTTAATTTTGAAGTACTTTTAAAAACTTATCGCTTTTATCGCATATCCAATGTCTAGTTATTGTGTCTAGAATCAAGATACATATTTATTTTGTCAGCATTGTTATCTTATTCTACAAAAACTTTTTGCTTTCATTGAAGGCTCTTTGTTTATTAATTGTACCATGTTATTAACCTCTCTATCAGCATTGCCAAAGCTGTTTCCTCTATTCATTTTGTAGACACCCACTCGAACTTTATCTAACGAAAACGTGAGCTGGTAGATTATAAGAACCTGTTGGTTGATATGCAGATTTTGATCAGAACCAAACTTCAATTACTTCAAAGGCTGAAGAAATTAATATTTTTAATTAAGTTGCAACAGTGTGATTTCTGAACCATATAACTTATTACTTTCCCTGCTTATTTTTAACTTATTAAATGCTGCTTGTAACTGAGTTTGGTTTCGAAAAAGAAAACGTAGGAAGATTAACTCACAATACACTAGTACTACGTCGATTTGCAACACGATTATGACATTCAAAACTTGCCTCAAACGAATAAGTTAAACTTTATTTAGAATTAAACCACGAGATAACCGCGCAACAAGTAATTTCATGCAGCTATGGTGCCCTGCTATACCGATGTTTTAAATAAATAATTTCAAAACTGCCTTGCCTGCACTGTTAGTGCTACCACCTGCATAGAAATTTATTAAATTTTTCCTAATTTAATCTGGGGTCGAATTACAGCATCCGTGATCGAGCAAATTGTACAAGATTTATAGGCACTTGTTTCGTTGTGCACTTCGAAATTTTGCTCGATCACGGATGCTGTAATTCGGCCCCTGGTAAGTGGAATGGTTTGGCATATGTATATTGAGAAAAAAATGTCTGAGCTTCAGCTTATCACTGAAAAGTTCACCTTATCACTGAAATATTAAAACAAAAATATAATAGAGGTATTCACGATTCAGTGCAGTTGAGGACTTGTGCAGTAGTGCAGTTAGTTTTTAGTGAACACACTACCATCACTATTTCAAATCTGTCAAAATTGTACAAATGTACACAAGTGCACAACTGCTCAAGTCCTCAACTTTAAGGCAATAGCAGAAAAGCATTTATACAAATTTTTGACGCACGTGCATTTTGTGTTTGTAAAGTGCAGAAGTGCCTGATCTGTTATTTTGTTATGAATCATAAATGATGCCGACCATAAAAGATCTGCGGCCGAATTACAGCATTCGTGATCGAGCAAAATTGTACAAGATTGATAAGAACTTGTCTCGACGTGCCCTTCGCTATTTTGCTCGATCATGGATGCAGTAATTCGGACCCTGTTAAAATTGGTATTCTACCTTTCGATATTTTATGGTACCCTGTAATCAATCTTCGAAAGCAAAAATCTATTACAATTCCGATAACTACTGTTATGAAGCAGCTGATTGCTGTCAATAAAATTATATTATTAGACATGCATATAAAAGTTCTGAACCCGCACTAGCTTGAAGTAATTGTAAAAGAATAAAGAGTAACATTTTGCTTGTTATTCTTCCTCTCCAGCTTCAAAATTTTCAACTTCAAGCTACTTTAATCGAGTACGGGAACAGATCTAAAATGCAAGCGCACATTCACTTTGTCCAACCTAAAAAGCTGCACGAAACGCGCGTCAGGAAGATCGAACGTTTTGCTATTTAGGCGTAACTCCAGCAAAGTGGCCCAATGGTTTCTTCTACTCAAAACTTGTCTTTAAAAAACACACTTACATACTTATTAATTATATAATCGTACATTTGCCTACTTTTATGAGCCATTCTTAATGAATTTTGTAAATAAACATCTATTTTTCAGACCAAAATGCTCACTTTCTAAAAAGTTGTTACGATAAAAGACAAAAAATATATCTGTTATTCTGTTGTCTTTCATGACAGATTTCATAGCAGATTTTGTCATGCAGAATACCAAATAAAATATTTTGTAAAAGATTTTTTGACAGTTCGAAAAATCTGCTCTGATTTATAACAGATTTCAAAAACGATTGTCGTGCAGAATACGAATTTTGGTATCGTAACCATGGTATAAGGATAGATAGATAGGCCCAATTATCTTTTTATCATATATATTTTATTATAATTAAAATTATATCAATGGAAGCACTAGCTACCAGGACAATCGGCTCTATCGTATAAATTTTCAAATCAAATTGTGTGTTGGGATATAATTTGAAACATTGTAAAAAGTTCTTATATTGTAAGCACTAAATTCACAAAGGAGGTCTATAGGATTTTAATTTTGACAGAAATTTAAGCTTTTAGTGTGGCGAAGAGAACATTCTGTAAGGATATGAGCATTTGTAAGAGGGGTTGATTGCCAGAAATGCATACAGTGCAGAACTAAATTATTGGCACTGTTAGCACTTTCAACTTCATGATTTATTTAATGTCATTGTTAAAGCGATTTTTAATAAACAAATATTTTACTGAATAAAATGATAAATTTCCCACAAAATTAATTTTGTTTCATTTCAAAATTTTTATTGTATTATTTATTAAAAATATATAAAATAGGATGTGTGTATGTATGTAACGTATGGACTCCAAAACGGCTGGGCCGATTTTGATGAAATTTTCAGGTAATGTTCATCTTGGTACGGTATGTAACATAGGCTATATTTGGACCCGATAGGTGGTGCTGGGGTGGACTTATATCGAAAATTTGAATTTATGGACCAATTTAACTGAAATTCAGAATGTATGTTTGTTTGATCATAAGAAAATAATTTGTGTTTAAATGGACACGGTAGGTGGCGCTGGGGTGGACTTATTTCGGTGAAAAATATATACTTTTAATTTTATTTTATAACGAGGGGAGTAGCGAAGCACACCGGGTTCAGCTAGTTATTTATTAAAAATAAAAATAGCTAAAATACCTAATTTCGCTAAACAAAATTATTGGCACACTTAGACATATTCTTGAAATTTTATTTTATGTGGCAACTTTTTTCTGAGAAATCACCATTATTCTTAAGCCCGTATGATACTTCATTGTTTTCTCCAATTTCAAAATCTGAAAACAAGTGGCGCGTGGGCTAGACAGATATATATTGTTGGAAAACGATGAAAACATGCATCGTACAACTTTTTTACATCTCCGCAACGTGACTATTTTATCTCTGTTCTTCTTGACTGCGGAAGAACGAGCTCAAGCTTGTTTCTGACACTTAATATTTGATCGAAACTTAACGACGAACGAGTTGAGAGAAACGTCAAAAAGAATGCATTGAAAATTATGTCCGTCGCACATTTTTTTGTCCAATTCTTACTATATTCGTATACACTCTTAGGCCTTTTCCACACTTGGTCAACGCAACTCCAACTCAAGTTGCTAGCCTGTGTATTTATACCGGAACCTTCAGATTAAGCAACTTGCACGCAACAAGTTCTCGACACGTTCTCAACCAGTTCAACGCAACGCGGCTTTCCGCAATTTTCATCGGCGACTTGTTGCATCAGTTTGTTTGTTTTGTGAATTGTTTGTAGTGCAGTTTTAATCAAGGTGAATAAGTTAATTAATAAGTTATTTTTTTCATTAATAGAATCTTAAAGAAGAAGAAATAGTTTGCAGGATGAATGAGCAAGTGTTAAATATTAAATAATATGTATATGTTGCATGACTTTTGAAGCAAGTCTGAAAGCATTCGGTTTATAGTTGCATTGCTTTTCAACTTTTTCGCTGTTGCGTTGATGTTTCGTTGGTATTGCGTTGACCAAGTGTGGAAAAGGCCTTACTTCTTGAACTTTAGCTTTAGCACTATTTCAACTGCTCTAGTTTCATTGTCAATGATTAAAAATTGGACAATGCAATGAATTATCATACGGGCTTTAAGCCAAAATCTGAAAACAAGTGGCGCGTGGGCAAGACAGATATATATTGTAGAAAAGGATGAAAACATACATCGTGCCAATTTTTTAAATATCCGCAACGTTACTATCTTATCTCTCTTTTCTTATTGGCTACGTTAGAAAGAGCTCAAGCTTGTTTTTGACACTTAATATTTTATCGAAACTTAACGAGGACAGCATTTTCAATGCATTGCTCTTGACGTTTCTCTCAATTTGTTCGTCGTTAAGCTTCGATCAAATATTAAGTGTCAAAAACAAGCTTGAGCTCTTTCTTCCGCAGTCAAGAAGAACGGAGAGATAAAATAGACACGTTGCGGAGATGTAAAAAAGTGGCACGATGCATATTTTCATCCTTTTCCAACAATATATATCTGTCTAGCTCACGCGCCACTTGTTTTCAGATTTTGAAATTCGACAAAACAATGACCCTGTTCTCACTCGCCTTAAAAAAGGCAGAGTAATGGCGTTATTTCGACAATATGCATCTGTCAGGTGTTCTTACTACAGACTTTTTTAAGACAACCTTATTTTGAGTTCCGAGAACAGTCAAAAAAATGTGCTGTTAAATTTCGGAAAATTCACTACTTTGCAAGTCTTAAATTAAACAGCAACGCAAACAATTAGAAATAAGTAAAAGTGAAAACCCAACCAATGCAAAACAAAATGTATTTGCTCTAAAACATAAGAGAACCAAGAGGAAAATGACAAACAATAAAACTTCAAAGTAACAGACGTCAAAATAAATCGCAAAATTTTTAAAATTTTTGAAAATACTGCCTCACGTAACTTGTCACCTTCCCACTTCCCGCCTTACCAGTCAAAATTAATCCGATGCTCCGCCTAACGTAAGGCGCGTGAGAACAGGCTCAATGAAGTATAATACGGGATTTACCATTATTCATCACTGTACACCAGGGCTGGGCATCTAACACAGTCACATTTTATTTTGTATTTTTAGTATTGGTGCGCTCTCGAATAGCGCACACTGAGCGAAATAGTTGTCACAATTATCTAGATTTTCAAGTATGTATGTTTGTACCTCCACAAATACAATTACATGTGTTTAGATTTCATTTTTAGTCATCGGTTTTTTTACCATTTCTTCTAAGGATGGTTAAATTTTAAGGGCCGATGTTGATTTTGAATAAAACACAAATTATTTAGGAAATTATTGTCATTTCTTGTTATTATAATAATATTGGTATGGTTCAATTATGTATGGAACAAAATATCGGCCAAATTGTCGCTGCGACCTCGGCGGCACACCTCCATCCGATGGTCCAAGTTTTCGAGGCATAATTGAGGTTCTATGCCGCTAAAGTGCCGAATTATCTCATTCTACAGCTCTTGAATTGTTGCTGGCTTATCGACGTACACCTTTTCTTTCAAATAACCCCAAAGAAAGAAGTCTTACGGTGTCAAATCATATAATCTTATCTGCCAATTGTCATCGCCACCACGTGAGATAACACGGCCATTGAATTTGTCGCGCAAAAGAGCCATTGTTTCGTTACCTGTGTGGCAAGTGGCACCGTCCTGTTGAAACCACATATCGTTCACATCCATATCTTCCAATTCGGGCCATAAGTTATCATCTCACGATAGCGAACACCATTCACAGTAACTGCCTGACCGGCCTCATTTTGGGAAAAATACGGCCCGAAGATGCCGCCAGCCTGTAAACCGCACCAAACATCTTTGTGGGTGCATTGATTTTTCGACAATCACTCTTGGAATATCATTCGCCCAAATACGGCAATTCTGCTTATGGACGAATCCACTGAGGTGAAAATGTGCCTCATCACAGAAGATGATTTTCTTCAAAAATTGATCATCCACTGTTGCCATTTCTTACCACCATTCTGACCATTGACGACGCTTGAAATGGTCAAGAGGCTTTAGTTCTTGAGTCAATTGCACCTTGTAAGCGTGTAAATGCAAGTCTTTATAAATAATGTTCATCAACGACGAGCATGAGAGGTGCAATTGTTGGGCACGACGACGAGTTGAGGTGGACGGCTCTTCAGCCACACTATCGCAGCAGCAATATTTTCTGCAGTACGTGCTGTACGAGCATGTACTGGTGTTTTCACATCTCCTACATACCCGGTTTGCTCAAATTTTTGCACGATTTTTCCGATCTTACGCACATTTGGACGATTAAATTGACTGAAAAAATCACGAAGTGCACGATATGCATTTTGATTTGAACGTCCATTTTCATAATAAGCCTAAATAACTTTTACGCGTTGCTCGATTGTGTATCTTTCCATGGTTCAAATTGAATTAGTCTGAAATTGAGAAATGTCAAATGAAATGCAGAAAAAACTTGACGTTTAGGTGTGGTTCACATTCAACATCGGCCCTTAAAATCTAACCACCCTTTATGTCATTATTACTCCAGTATTTTCTTCTTAGTAAATAAATTATATTAGTTTGCTTGCAGTGGAAAATTACACATTTTGATTCACAAGAAAAGTTCTCTGCAGAACAGAAGTCGCATTCCGATCAAGAGTCAAACATTGTTTTTCAGGTGTTTTATTTTTGTTTTAATATTATTTAATCCCAATATATAGTACGAATCATTAAAATTATAATCAAAACCTCATAAAATTAAGTATCTAAATATTAATGAATACAAATAATATTAAAAAATGCAAAGAATCTTAATAGGCAATATGTATAAATTATATTAAACCTTAATAAAATAAAAA
The DNA here is from genome assembly GCA_963920525.1 of Dichetophora obliterata. Classification (NCBI taxonomy): domain Eukaryota; kingdom Metazoa; phylum Arthropoda; class Insecta; order Diptera; family Sciomyzidae; genus Dichetophora; species Dichetophora obliterata. The sequence goes on from OY986435.1 coordinate 162,104,543, forward strand.
ATATTTGCAAAATAATTATGAATCTAAAAACCAAAAAGTTGGTTTTTTTAAGAGTGAACATAACATTTCCGACACAGGCCCTCACAGCACCACCGTCAGCGAACGACTGAACTATATTCTCTTCTGTTGTGAGTTTTGTACATATGTGAAAAGTTAAACTCAGAGAGCGCTCAGTGAGCTATGGGGCGCCCAGCGCTGCTATAGACCATTCTTTATCATTAGGTCAAAGTGCAAATGTCAGTGCACCTTAAATTTTCAAGAAATGAATTGATTTTATCAAAAATGGATAACAAACAGAAGGAAACCACAGACTCTCATCGACAAATTATTGTATATTGCTACAATCAAGGCAAACCTTATGTAGGAATGATGGACAGAAGTCGCTACACATTTGAAACTGCAAAGCATACTTTAATTTTAAGCAGCCATGAATGCAGCCAGATAACCAAAAATGTCAAAGTTAGTCTCAAAATATCTTAAACACATATCGCTGCTGATATTTAACAAGAGTTTGGAAAATATATTCAATCCATTAAGATCCCGAGTGGACTGCATGAGGTGAAGTACAATTATCGTATTGCTAGACGATAAGTTGTGGCGGCTGTAGCCTAGTGGGTAGAGTGCTTGGCCCCTAAGCTAAGGAACTGCGGTAGCCGGGGTTCAATTCCCAGCTGAGACAGAATATTTTTCAGTTGAATTAATATTTATGTTCGGCTGCCACCTTCCTGCAGACAATGGCAAACATCTTGAGCTTATCTCTTGAGAACTTTTGTCGCTGATTTCGAATTTAAAAAATTGTTTGATTCTATGGTGGACCCTTCAAATGTTTTTTTGTTTTATACTCTTTGTAGATGCACTATTAGGTGTTTTCGAATCTGAAGTAAGAATTTCGAAAAGTTTTTCGACAGTAGAATGACTCTAAAAATGTGCTTTTTATTTAATACTCTTACTTAAGTCCTGCTTTCAATCCAACTTTTCTATTAATTTAAGCTCCATACGAAGAACATTATGAATGTTTACTGCTCAACGCCTTGTTGCATCATCAAAAAAATATTGCTAGCAACGGTAACTGCCTATTTTCATCCCTCATGAGAATTTTACATCTTAATTTGTAATAAAAAAATCTTTTTTCTAAAATATTATATGAAACTTTTTGCTTTTATTATTCATTTACATTATTTGACTTGAAAAAAATATATAATACTAGCATATACCCGCTGCTTCGCCTGTGATAAAAATATCAAATACCATGTAAAAATTTTAAATCTTAAAATGAAAGTATTTAGTTGTATTAAAACAAATTCAAAATATAAAAGTTATTGTGTTTGTTTTGTTTAATTATGAAAAAATGGTATATATATTAAGAAATTACTTTATTTAATTTGAATAACTTATTTTAACGGTAATTGTTACGATGACATAAATTTACCTGGCTTTCTTTTATTTTACTTTTAAAAAAGTCCTGCATAACAGCATTATAAAAAAATTTGGGTAAAAAAGTTTTAAAATTTGTAATCAAAAATGTAATTTTTTTTCATATATTCTGAAAATAGATATATTCTTCTTAAATTGTTGTAGTTAATCGGCCTTCTTCAGTTATTAATTGTTGTTATTGGGCTTCGGCCAAACAACAATTCTTCTTAAATTAAAAAAAAACCGTTTTAATGACATCAAACTTTTGGCGATATCTCAAAACTATAGACTTTCTCAATGCATAACAATGCATTCTTGTATGGACAGTCGTTTATTAATCAAATTAACGGTAATTTTCTTTTCTTTTCGGAAATATTTTGTACGGATATCAGGTATGTTTTAAAAAACCTGTTATTGTGACATTAAAATTCTTGCGATATCTCAAAACTATAGATTTTCTCAGTTTAACTCATAGAAAAAAAACGTTTGAAATTTCATGTTTTGGCTTAGCCAGCAAACATTTTCGCCATTTTCAAATCGATTTTCATCCAATTTTCTTTGTTTGAAAGTTAAGTAAATTAAGAAAATAAGTAAATTGGGAAAATGAGAAAAGGTTTACCGTTACCTCACTAATGCAATGCTTTATATTCTTTTCATAAAAACCTCTAAAATATCCAGCTTGCACTAAACAATAGGCCAAGAGTTGCTTTTGTTGTACATATTTTTTTAATTTTAATTTTTTTTTTAATTTTAATTTTCCTTATTCTTTCATATAACATAATTTACCTGCAAAAATTGTTATATCTTGACACAAACAGTTTTTATCATTAAAAATCATGGGCCACCTATCGCCCTATGATTTTTTTATGAAAACTAATTTGCTTAAAATGTTGTTATGTTTCTTGCAATGTGCTACAACTAAAAAACTAAATTATGTGAAAAACATTTTCAAATATAGCTTAAAAAATAATTCTGTAAAAAATTTTTAAAATATATCTAATTATTCCAAAGTTATAAACATAAACGTTTTAATCTATTTCCTTATATATATATTCATAATAATATTTATAGTAGAATTTGTCCTGACCCAATTCAATGAAATTTTGTGATCGTTTTGTGAATTTGTAAAAGTGTAAATTGACCTTCGAACAAAACACATGATAGACGTTTCCGTTTGAAACATCAATGCATGACGATCAGAATTTTGTGATATATACAGCATTCTTATTGATGTATAGTATTGCCCGGCAGACGTTGTCCTGCCGCAGACCACCTTACTGCGATATACGAATTTTCATGCTGTTCGGAAAAAAATTTTATATATTTGCCATTTTTAGTACAGTTGCCGAAAGTAGCCGTCTGAACTAAATTATCAAATTTTAGTCTAATACAACCAAAACCGTTCGAAATATAACATTTACTTTTATTAATTCTGGGCGGTAATGGGGGTGTGGCAAAATTTTTTCACTTAAACCATCTCATACTCGAAACAATAGAGTACCAGAATTTCAACTCAATTGAGCTTAAACCTAGTGCGCTTTGCTTTACTCTAAGCTTATCCCCCGAAAAGTGGATGTAACTAAAGTGGGTCATTCCCATTTAGTTAGCGAAAGTAAAAAGATTACCAAATTCTAGTCTCATACGACCAAAATCGTCTGAAATATAGTATTTTTTGCAAAAAGTGGGCATGAAAAGTAGACGTGGCAAATCTAACATAGCATATTACGATAAAGTTGGAATAACAAATCGTTTGATACCTATATCTTGTTAATCGGTTCAGTGGTTCTTGCGTGATTGTCAAACATCCGTGCAGTGTCACAACACTTTTATATATTCGTATAGATAGACTAACACAATCTCAAGTGGGGAAAAGCTGGCTGGCAAGGCTGCAAAACATAATCAATGCAGATAAATAAATTCTGGCAACTCCCCTCAAAACATTAACAAAGAAAATTAATTAACACTGTATGAAAGCAAGAATCTCCCTGAAAGAAAAGCTGGATTCACTAATCACCTTCAGCATGTTTTGAAAGTTTTTTCATATGAAGTTTTCGCTCAGAGAGAAACATTTCTGCACGCTCTCAACTTGATTAATATTCTTTTAAATCACACAAAAACATGCTGAAGGTTGTCAGTGAATTCAGCTTAACTACACAACATAGCTGTCGTGTTATATTGAGAGAAGCTCTCTCGACAAAGAGAGAAAAGCTTTGTTTGCTGTTATATTGTGCTGCTGGTTGAATGTAGGCATCAAATAAAATGCGTGATTTTGCAATAATTAAAGAATACATTTTTCGAAAAGCTTGGTAAGCTATAACAATCTATATTATCATAGGAATCGAATAAAAAAAGAATTACCAAAATCGGTTCAGCGGTTTTCGATCTTATTCTGGATCAAAATTCGTGAGTCTCCTTTTATATAATAGTATAGATAATATATAATATAAAAAATAAAAATATACAGATTTTATTTCTAATTACATTCGGAGTTTAAGAAAAATCGTAAGTAACTTCGTTCCTGATGGGAGTCTCCCGCCCGCACCACTTTTGTGCCAGTCACTAATTATTTTTTTTACTGTGGTATTTTATAGTAAATTATCCAATGGATTGTTTTGAAAAAGACACAATGGTGATTAGGGGTGATTTCACAACATATTAAGCACCAAGGTCCTGGAGTTTCCGGTTATCTTAACGTGACTTGGAATCCACATAATTTTGACTTTTTGTTGCATTTCCAAAATTAGTTGTCTTATTGCATTGATTGGATCAGAGTTGTTGGTTTTTTTCTTGCAGTAAAGTGAAGACCATTGAAGAAGAAGAAGAAGAAGTGAATAGCATTGAGATCAAACGAAGAATAACTCTTACCAACAGGTGTTACTTTGGACTCAGTAGGCAATTGAGAAGTAGAGCCCTCTCTCGACGATCGAAAATAACGCTCTATAAATCGCTCATCATGACCGTCCTACTGTATGCATAACAAACCTGGACGCTGAGCAGTTCAGATGAAAAGACTTTAGGAGCCTTCAAGAGAAAGGTTCTTCGTAAGATCAACGGACCAATCTGCGTCAATGGCGAGTACCGAATACGTTGGAATGATGAACTGTTTGAGCTGTACGCTGCCAGTGACATAGGTTGCAAACAGAGTGAACGCCGAAGCAGACAGGCGCAGGAAAACTATGTAAACAAACGAGATAAAAGTTAGCTTGAATTTATTTCTATCTTGTTTCTTCGCAGGCTACCGCCTGCGCATGTCTGCCTGCCCGTGTGCCTGCCTATCTGAATCGGCGTTCACTCTGTCCGAAACCATAGTCAATCGCATTAAAATGAAGAGGTTTCGATGGCTAGGTCATGTTAAGCGCATGAAAGACGATGCTCCAGTGAAGAAAATATTCGATTCGGTACCCAGCGGAGGCCAACGCAGAAGAGGACGACCGCATCTTCGTTGGAAAGACCAAGTAGAGGAAAACCTGACGAAGCTTGGATGTTCCAACTGGAGAGACAGAAATGTCCAAGTGAGAGACAGAAATGGCTGCAGCAAGATCTTAAAAAGGCCAAGACCGACAAACGGTTATAGCGCCAACTAAAGGTGCCTCCAGACTATATGTTTCATACAGATAACATGTCAAAACAATTACTTATCGCATTTCATTTGTGTGTCAGAATTAATTTTTTGTCAGACAGCTTTTTTTTTGTCTCCACACTATCTGGCACGTCATTTGAAAACAAAAAGCAGCTTTTGAAATTTTTGTATACCGTAAAGCTCTAAAGTGTCCTCCTTTGGCCATTCAAACTAAGACTAAATTCATTATAAATCAATTTATTGAATAAATATATTATAATGTACCTGTTCTCCCATTAAAAAAAAATTATCAAACTGACATTTTGTACAGATGGAAAAACATACGAAATTAGAGACGGTTCTTATTCAAAAATTTACAGACGCAAATACAAACGACATTTCAAAACCACAGTTTCATATGTTCCACACTATCTGTAGCTAAAAACCATTTGTAATTTTTGACTTGTCATATGTATGAAACATATAAGGGGTATTCACACTGACTTGAGTAGTTGGGTATGGGTAGATTGAGTATTTTTGGTTATTGCGAGCACCCTAAGTTGCAATTGAGTACTTTGTAGAATAATTTTGGGCAGTGCTGCATGCAAGGCAGAAGAATACAGGTATATGCACCAGATGAGAGCATACCGCCGGAATTGTCAAAACGAAGCAAAACTTTTTCTTTATTTTATTTTGTTTCCATTCGCCACACAGCTAAACTTGCCAGACATGGCAGTATGGAAAGAGAGCACAGTCAGCGTTGCATATACCTCTATCCTTCTACCATGGCTGCATGTTTGTTTGATCTCCCCGGCTTATAAAGCTGATGAGAGATGAGTGACAGCTGAAAGAGTGTTGCCACCAAATCATTTTATGTCATTTCATGTGCAAAAAATTTAGGCCATTAATTGGGCGTAAAAAAGTTATTTTATATACGAGAAATTTTTAACGTGAACTTTGCAGCAACTTATCATTTACTAGTAATCTAGGGGAAAACGTTGTCCTGTCACATACCGGTTTACTGCCATATAAGAATTTTCATGCCAATCGGAAAATTTTTTTTTAATTTTTTGTATATCTGAACAGGCATAACTGTAGTGCAACTACGCCCATTTTTAGTTCAGTTTCCGAAAGTAACAATATGCACTAATTTACCAACTTTTAGTCTAATACGACTAAAATTATCTAAAATATAGCATTTTTATTGATTTGTCAAACTATCTCGTAGGCGAAACAAATCGACTGCCAAAATTTCAGTGCAATCAGCTCAGCAGTCAATTTGAATGATTTATGACAAAGTGGGCGTTGCTATAGAGCAACCATGCCCATTTTTAGAACTGTTCCCGAGTGTAACCATACAAACTAAATTACCAAATATAAGTCTTATACGACAAAAATCGTCTTAAATAAAGTATTTTTATTGATTTGTGGGCTGTAAAAGAGGGCGTGGACACCCATTTTTAATACAGTTTCAAACAATAATCATTAAACAAAATTACCAAATTTTAGTCTAATACGACAAAAACCGTCAGAAATATAGCATTTGTATTGATTTGTGGGCGGTAACAGGCTTTTTTTATTGAACAATGTATTAACAGATATTGTAAATTTGGTTGGCGTTTGTTACCGTTCCTGTGATCTTAAGAGACACCGCACGAATGATTTTATATATATAGAAAGGCGGTAAAAGTAGGCATGTCAAAATTTATATATCTTGTTTCAACCACTTGGTCTCATAGCAAATATAAACCAAGTTTCATTATAAAACATGCATAGCTCAGGAATTATAATTTCTGAAATGTAGGCGTAGTTATAGTTCGACCACCACCATTTTTGGTTGAATTGTCGATAGTAGCCACACGAACTAAATTACAAAATTTTAGTCCAATACAAACGAATTCGTCTGAAATATAGTGTTTTTATTAACTTGTGGGCGGAAGTAGGAGGTGTGGCAATATTTTTTGTGTATTATTCGAGATATTAGCCTTGAGAACAAATATTGTAAATTTGATGCCCTTAGGTCAATTATTGTCTATTTTTGCAAAAGGTGGTAACACATGGAAAAAGTACTCAATTTGGCAAAAAAACATTCTACCCAAACAAGTCAGGGGGTCAGCTAGAGTTGATTGGTAGATGGGTACTTGGGTAGAATGGCACTTTACAAAAACAAAATGCACAGCATTTGCCATTCTACCCAACTACCCAAGTCAGCGTGAATACCCTTATAGTGTAAAGGTACTTTAAGTAAGTAAGTAAAGTGAAGACCGATATACTATCAGTACATATGATAAATTTACGTTTTGTAGTTTAATAGTAATAAGAGCAGAAAGTATCGCTGCACTTCAAAGTCAAATGAATTGAAATAAATGGGACTGTCTTTCTATAAGAAAGCTAATGTCTGTGTAGACTCCGCACATCCAATAAGCATTACAAAATTTTTAAAAGCCTTTTAGAATAGAACTCTGTACACAGAAAAATTTTGTACGAAATACTATAACACAGCGTCTACACGGGCAATATGTCCGGCAATGACATATTGCAAAAATGGAAATTTTCTAAATATTGCCCGTGGAGACGGTAAATTGCCAGCAAGGCAATACGTTCGGCAACATTGCCAAACGCTTGCAGGGCAATTTTGCCATGCATAGAATATTGCTCTTGCGAGCAATAAAAATGGCGACAAATGAAGATTGGTGGAAAAATAAAACTATAAAATAAATAAACTTATATAGAAAACGAGAATGTTGAAGACAATGCCCTTTCTAGCGCTGCCTAACATGCAGAGTTTCCTTCCTCTTCCAAAATAAAACAAATAAATAGTTGTATGCTTATAAGAAAATAGGTGAATGTATTTTTAATCTTCTTTCTTTCAGTCAAAAAGCATCAAGCCTCACAAAAAAATGGAACTCAAAAAATAAACACAAAACAAAACATAAGATTGAAATTTTCTCCATTAAATTCAGGGATACTCCTTCAAAAAAATGAAAACAGGGCTGGTCTTTTATACTGAACATTCCTGCCCGACTGGACGGGTACGTTCAGATAATTCCTTGTCATCTGCCATTAGTAGCCTACAGACCTTCTGCACTGGTCGCATACAGCTGCCCATACTGTGCTTGATTGTGACGTTGCGTATAAGACCGTCTGAGCCTGGGTGTACGTCAGTGATTCGGCCGAGTCGCCACTGAGTGGGTGGAAGATTCTCATGGCGCACGACCACAATATCATTTACCTTCAGGTTGCCGGAAGGCCTTTGCCATTTGTTACGTGACTGTAGAGTCGCCAAGTATTCATCATTCCATTGCTTCCAAAAATGCTGGTGCATCTGTTGTACCTGCTGATAATATTTGAGTTGGTTACTGCGTATTTCCTGTACAGGTGGTTCTGGCACAGCTATGAGAGAACGACCAATAAGAAAATCAGACGGGCTGAGAGCGATTCGATCGTCAATACTGTCATGCAATGGAATCAGTGGTCTTGAGTTTAGGCACGCCTCGATGAGTGTCAATAATGTGTAAAACGGATCAAAGTACATTGACTGATTGCCGATGACCCGGAGTAAATGTCTCTTAGCGGATTTTACTGCTGCCTCCCAGAGGCCACCTTGATGGGGGCACCTGGTGTGATGAACTCCCATCGTGTGCCTTCATTCGCCAATTGTTGGTGAGTGTAAACGGTATGCCATTCGGCCAAATCCTGCTGCATAATTCGATTCGCCCCAACGAATGCAGTGCCGTTGTCGCTATATAGATGTGAGCATGGGCCACGACGTGAAGTAAATCGTGTAAATACGTTCAAAAATGCCCGCGCTGATAAATCGTGAGCCACGTCAATGTGTACTGCCTTAGTAGTCATACAAACAAATATAGCTACATACGTCTTTGTAAGTTTCCGGGTGCGCTGAGTGCCAATCCGTAATGAGAATGGGCCACAATAATCGATACTACTCGATGAAAATGGTGGCGCCGGATTCACGCGCTGTCGAGGCAGCACCGCCATTTATTGCTGTGACATTACCTGCTGATGCCGGCGGCAAGTTATGCAGGCATGAATGCATTGTTTAACAACAGTGCGGCCAAGGAGAATCCAGTAAGTATGGCGAAGTGTTTGTTGCATCAATTGAATGCCACCATGGAGCGTCGTAGTGTGCGCCTGCTGCACTATGAGTTTTGTCAAGACACTGTCTTTTGGTAATATGATTGGATTTTTCCGATCTGTACTAAGGGTTGCATTCTTTAGACGACCTCCGACTCTGAGAATGTCTTGGTCATCTAAATACGGTGCCAATGAAGCGATCTTACTCGTAGTAGGAACACTATGCTGCCTGCGAAGCTCTTGAATTTCATTAGAGAAATATTTACCTTGTTCAGCACGAATATGCCATCGTCGAGCCTCGTCGAGTTCATCCTTGTCTACGACAATTTGCCTCCATCTATGTCTTTTTACCATGTGCCAACGCAATATATATGCCGTAGTGCGAAGCAGTTTGCCAATGTCACTGTATCGGTCAAGGAGCTCAATATGTTTTCCAGTTTTGAGACGTGTCTGTAATGTATATGAATTTACGTGTCTAGCAACGTTCGCTCGAATCGGTTTAACTTCGACTGCCACAGCTGCCGTCTCTTGGTCGTTGAGCGAGGCAGGTTCGATCACCTGCTCCTCACTGAGAAATATTGTCGAAGGGCCATGCCACCATAAATGATGATTATGGAGCACATTCACAGTAATGCCTCTGCTAGCGCAATCAGCTGGATTATACTGAGTGCGGATATGATGCCAATTTTTAACATCAGTGTGTTGCTGGATATAGCTAATTCGATTCGCCACATAATTATTTAGCAATGAAGGATGCTTCCGGAGCCAGCTAAGAACTATAGTCGAATCAGTCCACATCGAATATGTTATGTCAGCAATGGCTAAAGTTTGACGTACGTTGAGCATGGTCGTTGTCAGTAGTTGCGCTGCGCACAACTCAAGTCTGGGAATGGTTATCACTTTTGCTGGTGCCACCTTAGTCTTTGCAGTCACCAGTGTTGATATTGACTCGTCTTCATATGTAGTACTATGCAGATATATGACGGCAGCGTACGCTCTTCTGCTCGCGTCACAAAAACCATGTAAATGTATGAGGGCATCGGATCGCATGCCAAGCCAACGATTGATACGAATTTCTTCAACCTTATGCAAATTGTTGCGAAATGCAAGCCATTCTTTGAGTAGATGAGATGGCACAATGGCGTCCCAGTCCAACCGTTCCAGCCATAATGTCTGTATAAACATTTTTGCCACAATAACCACTGGAGCCAGCATGTTGGTTGGATCATAGAGGCGCGCAATCTCGCTAATAATTTGACGTTTCGTAGTCGATGGTGAATCATTCAATTTAATTTTGTAAAATAATTCATCTGTTGTGGGACTCCAATGCAAGCCGAGTACTGTAGTTTCGGGTGATTTCAACTCGATATCATCACTCGAGCTGAATGTACTGTCGATCAATGCCAATGCTTCGACACTACTCGAATGCCATTTTCTCAAATGGAAATGTCCTTGTTGCAACACCGTGTCAACGTCTCTTGCCAACTCTACAGCCTGGTTAATTGTTTCAGCACTTGTCAGGTAGTCGTCCACATAAAAATCCTTCTCAATGCTTTCCCTTGCAGCGGCTGCCCAGCTGGTATCTGCTAATATTTTTGAGTTATCACGACCACACTGTTGCATTGATCTAATTGCATTGAATGGACTGCATGCCATGCCATATGTTGCTGCTCAACAGTTATTTTATTATTTTAAACAACCATTAAAAGTTATTTAGATTCAATATGTTGCTGCTCAACAGTCAACAATAAATGCTGGCACCGCAGATCTTACATTCCAAGGCGGCGGACGGAAATTGCACAACAAAGTGTCAAGTTTCTGTCCGCTCACTTTGACAAAATGCATTATATCGTTTCGTTGTTAAAAGTGCATCAACAACAAAAGTGTATTGAACTTTTGTTTTTGTTAGTTGAGAAGCGGTATAATGCATTAACGACAAAGTGCATTGAACTTTGTTTTTGTTAGTTGAGAAACGGTATAATGCATTAACGACAAAGTATATTGAACTTTGTTCTTGATTATCAATAAATGCATTGATATTTATATTGATATTTGTGTGTATTTTGTGGTGCGGGCTATGTCTACTATGGGCCATTTATTGACTGTTGAGCAGCAATTATTATACAAGCAATTATTATACAAGCATTATTTACATGTCTTATGTTAGTGTAAGTAAGTTCTTTTCCTTTATAAGAAAAAGAAATATGATAATAAATCTCAGTTGTAAATTAGTTACGGTACAAATACGTGTTTTAATCAAACTTAATTTCAGCTAATTATTGCCAGTTTAAGTGCTGGCAAAATCATAACCAAAACTTCAATCAGTTCAAGTGCTGATTGAAGCCAAATCAAGGTTTACAACCTTCAATCAGTTCAAGTGCTGATTGAAGAATTTGTCCCTTGGCCTCTGCAACCAAAAGAGGTTGCAACATTTTGGTGACCCCGACGTGATTCAACAAGGATCACGGTACAACAACAAGGCCGTCAGGACAATTGAAGCAGCCTACTGCCAACAAGGCCCGTCAGGACAACAAAGCAGCCTGCAGCCAACAGAAGCAGATCGCTTAACAGTCACAAAGCCGTCAGGACAATTGAAGCAGCCTACGGCCAACAAGCCCCGTCAGGACAACAAGGCAGCCTGCAGCCAACAGAAACAGATTGCTTAAACTGAATAAAAAAAAACCTTGAAATTAAAAGATGAGTGCCGTTGAAGAATTATTCGAGCTCCAACGGCTGACAGGTGGTGAAATACAAGCCGTTATCAGGAATTTTAAAAAGGATTCAGCTGATCGGAAAAGGACAGCATTCTATTACGAAGACCGCTTACAACGCCTAGATGAGGCCTGGGCACGATTTGAAGAGCAAGACAATAAGCTCAGGTTGCTGCCCGGGTTAAAGTTAGACCATGAATATTTCGCGCAGAACTATTATGATGAGATAATGACTTTGGTAAACACATTCAGAGAAGAGTTTGAAAAACATGCAGCAATTATTAAGTCAAGATCTGTTCCCGAAGTAACTCCACGTCTGGCTAACGCATCAACTGATAAAGACGCTGGAAATTCTACGTTGGTCAACGTTTCTGGAATTATCCGAAAGCAAGCAGCAGCCATAATTTCACTACATAGAATTTGTGCGGGTCTGATTGACAACATCGAAGATCAACCATCACAATTCTATGAATTAAAAATAAACACAATCACTCGGTTATGGCGTCAGATTGAAACCCTTAATGCAAATATTTGGGAACATTGTGAATCTCCGAGCTCTCAAGGATATTGTCAAGATGAGTATAATAACATGGAAGATACAGTACAGCAGGTCCTTGTCCAACTATCAATCAATATGACCGCACATCCACCAGCTGAAACACCAACTGCACAAACGGCTATGAGCCCATTTCAGCTACCCAAAATCACCATTCCGAAATTCAGCGGTGATTATCTTGAATGGACTCAATTTCACGACTTGTTTTCAGAAGTCATTCACAAGCAGCAGATACCACCATCACAAAAAATGTGGTACCTCAAAACAAGCATTGCAGGCGAGGCAGAGAAGCTCATTCGGCACCTCGCACTTAGTACTGAAAATTATGCCACAGCATGGAAATTACTGCAAGATCGATACAACAACAAAAGGGTCATTGTGTCAACGATTATTCAAAAGATGTTAAATCAACCTGGGGTGCCAAACAACCCTTCAGCTGCAGATATAAGATCTTTACATGACACAACACATGAAGGACTACTGGCGTTAAACAATTTGGCAATTGAGACAAGCTCATGGGGTCCATTGCTACTTCACATTTTATTGGCGAAGCTCGACAAACAAACTCGATTACTGTATGAACAGTCGCTAGAAAACTCAAGAGAACTCCAAGAGATTAGTCAATATCTGGAATTCCTAGAAAACAGATTCCAATCATTAGAGGCAGTGGGCAACAAATCAAGCCCAACTAAGACAATAGCAGCAACTGTGACTCAAACACAATCAAACAAATGTTCAGTTTGCAACAATGATCCTCATCCTCTATATACGTGCAAGTCCTTTCTCCAATCTAACATTCAAGATCGCATAAAGACCGTGCAAAAACTTAAACGATGCATGAATTGCCTTCGGTCTGGACATATGGCTCAAGAATGCAGAAGTCGTCATTGCAATACATGCAACAAAAAACACAATTCGTTGCTTCACGACAAGAAACTATCAACTTCAGTCAACTCATCACGGTGCAACGAACCACAAAGGAGTCTAACACCAGCAGTAAACACATTGAACCAAACCTCATTAATTACAACTTCAAACAATGGCTATGTGTTGCTGGGTACTGTAAAAATCAAAATAGCTTCAGAAGATGGACAGACTATTGAATGCAGAGCAATTCTCGATTCAGGTTCGCAGGTGAACTTGATAACTGAAAAATTGGTCAAAAGGTTGAAATTACAAAAGGAACCAAACCCTATCTGGATAGAAGGAGTGTCAAGAGGGAAAAAGAGCTCACAGTATAGTGTCAACACCAAAATTCAATCACGAATAAGCAACTTCAGCATTACACTTAAGGCTTTTATGGTTCCTACAATAATTTCAGCGCAACCCACAAGAGCTTTGGATATGTCAAAATGGCCCATTCCACAAAATATACAGTTGGCAGATCCCGAGTTTAACATACCAGGACAAATTGATCTACTAATTGGTGCTGAATATTTCCATTCTCTCATGTCCATTGGCCAAATTAAGCTGGCAGACAACTTACCAATCCTTCAAAAAACTATGTTTGGATGGCTTTGCAGCGGAAAGATCGGAAGTGGTTATGACAACTTTATGGCATGTGGAATACATTCAACGGACGACGAGCTTAACAATCTTCTGACAAAATTCTGGCAACTCGATGATGTATTAGCTTCAGAAAGCAATCTTACAGCAGCAGACCAAAAATGCGAATCATCCTTCATTCAGAATACTCAACGCGATAAGAGTGGAAGATTCATTGTGAAAATTCCCTTTAAGGACGACCCATCAAGCCTAGGGGAATCAAAGCAGATGGCAATGAATCGATTCTTTTCTTTAGAACGACGGTTGAACAAATTTCCAGACATGAAATTATCATACGTCAAGTTCATGCGAGAGTATGAGGCACTTGGGCACATGGAAAAGATTGACGAAGAAGACATATTGTCGCCGCACTACATAATACCGCATCACTGCGTCATCAAACCAGACAGCAGCACTACTAAATTACGGGTTGTGTTCGATGCTTCGGCTAAGACATCTAGTGGAGTATCGCTTAATGATATAATGCACAGTGGTCCAGTGGTACAGAGTGATCTTTTATCTATTCTGATGCGATTTAGATCACCGCGATTTGTTTTTACAACCGATATTGAAAAGATGTATCGCCAAATTTGCATACATCCTCAAGACAAAACACTTCAAACCATAATTTGGAGAGAAAGTTGCAGCGACAAGTTGCAATTCTATCAGCTTAAAACAGTAACGTATGGAACACGCTCAGCTCCCTACTTAGCTACAAAATGTCTCCAAACGTTAGCAAAAACAAACAAAATTCCATATCCACTTGGTTCAGCAGCACTAGAAAAGGAGTTTTATGTCGACGATGGGTTATGTGGATCAAACAAATTGACTGAAGCCTTAGAAATAAAACATCAATTAATTAAAATCTTAGATTCTGCTGGTATGAAACTTCGAAAATGGTGTGCTAATCACGCACAACTACTTCAGGGAATACCAATTGATGATCAGGAAGTAGATCTGGACTTTGATAACGACTCCGACAAAAGCATCAGAACACTCGGGATCACTTGGCTTCCAAAATCAGATGAGTTTTGTATAAGGACGAATGACTCTTCAAACACAAAAAATACGAAGCGATCTGTAACCTCCGATATAGCACATATTTTTGATCCTCTCGGATTAATGGCTCCAGTAGTAGTAAAGGCCAAGACTTTTGTGCAAAGGTTGTGGCAACTAAAATTATCATGGGATGAATCGCTTCCATTAGAAATGGATGCCTCTTGGACCAAATTTCGGAAAAACTTAGTAGCGCTCAACGATATAAGGCTTTGTCGACATATTACAAACCACAAGAACGCCGTATCCTTCCAGATACATCTATTCACTGATGCCTCAGAACGCGCATATGGAGCCGCGGTATACATTAGATCCCTAATAAATGATGGCACAATTGCAGTTCATTTGTTATGTTCAAAATCACGCGTCGCACCACTAAAAACTCAAACCATTCCACGACTGGAGCTGTGTGCGGCCCTATTAGGGGCGCAACTGGTCTCAAGGGTAAAGCAGGACATGTCTCTTGAACACTGCACGACTTTCTTGTGGACTGACTCTGAAATCGTTCTACACTGGATAAACTCAGAATCATCGTCGTTCCAGACATTCGTATCTAATCGCATAAGCAAGATTCAGGAGCTCACCTTAGTAGAACAATGGCGACATGTTAGTTCAAAAAACAACCCTGCAGATTTGTTATCCAGGGGAGTTGACCCAATTGATATAAAACGCTGCTCAATGTGGTTTTATGGTCCTCTCTTTCTTCATGCAAAGGAGGATTCATGGCCCAAAGCATTCCGCAAGGAGCTTGCAGTACCAAACCAAACGGAGCTGAAAAGAAACATAAGTGTTCTTACTACATCAATAAACGAAGATTTAAGCAACATGATTTACAACATAAATCATCGTAACTCTTTTCCAACGTTGCAAAGAATAGTTGGATACATACTAAGATTCATCAGGCACATACGTCGAAGTGATAGAGCAATTAAGGCCACACTATTAGTCGAAGAACTCAATGAAGCGCTAACTGTCATAATAAAAACGGTACAACTTAGCGACTTTAGTGACGAAATACAACAATTGTCAAGAGGACAAGAAGTAAAGAAAATAAGTGCCCTTCACGGTCTATCAGTTTTTCTCGACAACCAAGGTATCATCAGAGTGGGAGGACGACTTCTTGAATCAAATCTGCAATATGATGCCAAACATCCAATGTTATTACCTTACAATGATCCAATAACAAAATTAATAATGCAAGACTTGCACATTAAGAACCTCCACTGTGGACCACAAGCACTTCTTGCTCAGATAAGACAGCGATTCTGGCCCATAAAAGGTAAAATTATGGCCAGATCTATTGTTCAACACTGCATACGCTGCACGCGTGCTCGCCCTCATACATTCAATCAAATAATGGGCAACCTTCCTCATGACAGAGTGCAACCAGAACGTCCGTTCTTTAACTCGGGTGTTGATTTTTGCGGCCCAATTTGGATACACTACAAAATAAGAGGAAAACGGCCTTGCAAGGCTTATATCGCCGTATTCTGCTGCTTCAGTACAAAGGCAGTTCATCTGGAAGTTGTGAGTGATCTGTCCACCGAAGCATTCATTGGCGCACTCAAACGTTTTACTTCACGAAGAGGAAGATGTCAAAATCTGTACTGTGACAACGCCACCAACTTTGTCGGTGCCAAAAACCAACTAGAAGATCTGAAGAACACCATCCACAATGATCATTCACAAGATGCAATCATTCGGTCATGTACAGACCTGGGTACCACTTTTCATTTTATACCACCAAGGTCGCCACATTTCGGTGGACTGTGGGAAGCAGCTGTAAAATCTGCGAAACATCTTCTGGTAAGAAGCGTAACAACCATTTCTCTCACTTATGAGGAGCTAGAGACAGTTGTAATCCAGATTGAAGCAATATTAAATTCTCGACCTCTAACGCCAATGTCATCTGATCCAAATGATCTCGCTGCCTTGACACCAGGACATTTTCTCATAGGCGAGCCATTAACAGCGATTCCTAGTGGTAAGAAGTGCACAACGAACCCATCAACTCTTGCTCGATGGAAGCTAGTAAATCATATAAAGGACGAGTTTTGGAGCCGGTGGTCAACTGAATACTTGAACGAGCTCCAGTGTCGCAGTAAGTGGAAGGATCAAGCTGCTAATGTAAAAGACGGAATACTGGTGTTAATAAAAGAAGACAACATCACTCCGCTGCAGTGGCCAATGGGCCGAATTATCAACACATATACTGGTAATGATGGTCGGGTTCGTGTGGTTGATGTCAAGACAAAAAACGGTATCTTTAAGCGCCCTATTCACCGTTTAGCACCACTGTTGATGGAAGAACAAGAAGATAACAGTGGCACAGAGTCAAATAATGGTGTGTCCACAAGAAAACGAAGGGACGAAATAAAAAAGGATCAACCAAAGAGAACAAAAACAGCACTACAGTACAGTTGTATAACGTTATTGGCAATATTACTAATGTTTCCGATAGCATGGTGTGAACCAGTCCAGATCACAAAATTTGACCCAAATGCTGGTATTCATTTTGAACACATCGGATCGAGCAAAATCATCACTAGTGAATGGAAACTGGTTGTGTACTATGATCTCAAACCATTGCGTGCTGAAATCCAACTACTAAAAGATGGTACTACGACTATGAACCACATGTGCGATCAAATACAACCCACACCAAGATGCGATGAATTGGTCACACAGTTTCAACACACAAATGCGGAGCTGTATCTCGATAAAGGGTTGTTAGCAAGCCATCGTAAAAAAAGAGGTGCACTCAACTTTGTAGGAAATGTTGCTAACTCGCTGTTTGGAGTTTTAGACTCAGAGTATGCCCATCAGATGTCAGAAACAATAACGGCCATCAATGACAACGAACAACATCTGACAAGCATGATGAAAAAACAGATTTCGATAATTGATTCAACCATTAACATCATCAAACGTGACCAAACTTCAGCTCAAAGCTCATTCGAAAGGCTTGAAGGAAGATTGGCAAGCATCAACGATCAAATTCGTCATAATGAACAGGAGGCACAGAAGGAGCAAACATTCCAAACATTCTTATCGTTAGCCTTTCAATTATCCATTATGACATCAAACGTTCATCGTGTTCAAACAGCACTCATAAATGTCCTTACAAATGTTCATCACGGACAGATCAGTCCTCAGTTACTATCACCACAGCAGCTCAACGATGAAATTTTAAAAATCACAGCGCATTTGTCACCAACCATTCAGATCCCAGGTTATCAAGGCGATATACTATCAATATACAAGTTAATGAAGGTTAAGGCGGCGATAACAGAGAACCACGCAATTTTCCAGATAACAGTACCATTAACCAGCTTGGATCAATTTAACTTATATCGTTTACTCAACAATGAAACCCGATCCCACTGTAAGTTGGAGCATAGGGAAAATCAAGTATGGACACAAGCCAATGATAGGAATAAATGGATGTTTGCTCTAGCAACGCCAATACAAATTACAACAGTTTGTGACAACCAAGTTTCGCGAATCTCGTTGGACGGGTCAGGATTTATCGAGCTAACGGCAGGATGTACATTAAAATATCAACTCCTTACGATAACAAGCAACCCAATACTTTCCTCATCTACAAACATTTCCTATACTGCATTTGGACACATTATCGATGTTAATTCAACCAAACCAGCATCACTTCCAGTCTTAGAGACCACAGAGATTGAGTATGAACCAGCACTAAAAGAACTGTCAAGGCTGCAAGAAATTTTGGAAGCACACACAATCATCGATCTTCCTAATAAACTGCAAACTCATCAATATCACAGTTTTGCAGTGAGTTATTCGGGTTTGTTGCTAAGCACAGCCGTCATTCTGGCTATATGCATCTTGTACAAGCGGCAACAGCATAGAGGAGCTTCATCAGAGAATTCTCAAGCAGCACCTACAAATTCTCCAGTGAAAGAACATCCACTGTCAGAGACCATTTCCAACACCCCGCCACAAGTAGCTCCACGGTGTTATAGAAGTTTCTGCGTGGATGTATAAGGTTACGTCTGAATTGTTGAACACTCGTTCAACGCGGGGGAGGATGTTGCTGCTCAACAGTTATTTTATTATTTTAAACAACCATTAAAAGTTATTTAGATTCAATATGTTGCTGCTCAACAGTCAACAATAAATGCTGGCACCGCAGATCTTACATTCCAAGGCGGCGGACGGAAATTGCACAACAAAGTGTCAAGTTTCTGTCCGCTCACTTTGACAAAATGCATTATATCGTTTCGTTGTTAAAAGTGCATCAACAACAAAAGTGTATTGAACTTTTGTTTTTGTTAGTTGAGAAGCGGTATAATGCATTAACGATAAAGTGCATTGAACTTTGTTTTTGTTAGTTGAGAAACGGTATAATGCATTAACGACAAAGTATATTGAACTTTGTTCTTGATTATCAATAAATGCATTGATATTTATATTGATATTTGTGTGTATTTTGTGGTGCGGGCTATGTCTACTATGGGCCATTTATTGACTGTTGAGCAGCAATTATTATACAAGCAATTATTATACAAGCATTATTTACATGTCTTATGTTAGTGTAAGTAAGTTCTTTTCCTTTATAAGAAAAAGAAATATGATAATAAATCTCAGTTGTAAATTAGTTACGGTACAAATACGTGTTTTAATCAAACTTAATTTCAGCTAATTATTGCCAGTTTAAGTGCTGGCAAAATCATAACCAAAACTTCAATCAGTTCAAGTGCTGATTGAAGCCAAATCAAGGTTTACAACCTTCAATCAGTTCAAGTGCTGATTGAAGAATTTGTCCCTTGGCCTCTGCAACCAAAAGAGGTTGCAACACCATATGTAACAGTTGTGAGTGCGTATGTTCTCAAAGGCTGCTCCGGTGTCTCACGCCATAATATTAGTTGCCACTGTTGATGCCTTTTGTCAACATGAACTTGTCTGAACATCTTCTCCACGTCGGCAGAGAGAGCCACTGCAAACCGACGGAATCGGAGTATGATGTTAACCAGCAGCTCTTGAATTGTTGGACCTGCCAATTGTGTGTCGTTCAACGACACTCCATTTGTTGTTTTCGTTGAAGCATTGAAGACCACCCTAAACTTGGTGGTAACAGCATGATGTGGTATGTAGTACACTTGTGATGGATCGTCGTGTTGACGCATAACCTCCTGCATGTGGCCTAATGCCAGGTATTCACGCATAAATGCAATATAATTGGTTCGTAGCTCCGAGTTTGATGACAACTTCCGTTCCAATTGATAAAACTGTCGCAATGCCTGAGAGTGCGAATTACCCAGAATAGGAGCATCCGGACGAAATGATAGTTGCACAATGTAACGGCCAGCAGAGTTGCGATGATGCGTAGCCATGAAAATCTGTTCACAAGCGTCCTGGCGCCGGTCTGCCAACGAGGGGTTACTTGTTTCTTCCAACTCCCAAAATGCGCGGAGTAATTCGTCCAACTGCTGATTGACTTCTGAATGGACCATCATAGAGCGCGTCGATGTGATGATCTGAGATTCTATGGTGGCAGGGCCAAAAACAACCCACGTGTTTTTGGACTGTGCGCATGGTTCATGCTGTGCGCCTCGCACTATGCCTTCATCAATAATGGTACCCCACACATCAGCACCAATCAACATGTCGATATGTCCAGGAGACCCGAAGGTCGGATCAGTCAATTTCAATGATCGTAGATGTGTCCAGCAGGATTCGCTAATGCTTACAAATGGAATTGCTGACGTGATTGTTTTTAGTATATGCACCTCAACTGCCATACCAAATGAGTTATCGAAATTCGTTAATTGAACCGTTGCTCGGCCACAAGTGTAGGTTGATGTTGACGAGCCAACGCCATCAACTGGAATCTCGCAACGACTTCTGAGAACCGGGATCACATAGAATTCGACAACAATGTCGAGAGCCATAGCCATCAGTAACATATGCATACGCAGTAGCCAAAAGAATGATTTGATTGCTGAATACCATGAATGTTCTTAACTTTTCCGTTAGTCAAATTGGTGAAGTATAATTGCGTGGCGGTGCTGCCTGCCTAAGAATTGATTTTTCTGTCTGAGCTACTGGTAGGGAGGAATTATTTGCAACTTCATTTGATTTCGTTGCATGTAAGCCATTCGTGTCGGTTGTCGGCTCTGATGATGACGATCCAGAACGACACAGCATTGTATTATGTTTCTGGTTACAACTTCGACATCCACCTGATGTGCAACTTCTTGTTGAATGTCCAGGCCAAAGACAATTAAAACATAAATTTGACTGTTTTAATTTTTCGAAACGTTCTGCAACCGCGAGACCCAGCAATGATGTGCACCGATTTATGCGATGCGCACCACCACAGTATTCACACTTGCCAGGTGATGTCAAAGCCAAATTCGATTTGAATAATCGGAGCTCCCACCACTTGATGAATCGAACGGTGGCTTGATGATGGCGCCGATGGTGTAGCGACCGCTAAATTGCCAATGCTGTGCGAGCGAGTTTCCAAGAAGGTTAGCAATGCATCCAATGTTGGTATTTCAGTGGTCGTGGTCATACCCCAAGCTTGTTGTGTACCTGATGGAAGCTTTGAATTTACCAAAAAAACAGTAAATGCATCCCAATGTTCCACAGGCAATCTCATAACTCGTAGTGCGCGAAGAGTTGAGCGTACTGAATCAACAATAGCCAAAAGCTGTGATGCTGTTTCTTGTACTGCCGGCTTCATGTTCAGCAGTCGAGATACGTGTATATCCGCCAATTGTTTTGGATTGTCATAGCGCTTCTTCAGTGCTTCCCATACCTCGTTGTAGCCTCCACTGTATAACCCACCAACCAAAGCGACGGCACTGCCCTGCACTGCGGCACGAAGCCTCAGCAAAGTTATGTTGGTGTACCAAAGTTTCAAACGCATCCTTAAAAGCAAGCCAATTACCCAATGTGCCATCAAATGTCGGAATCTTCAGTGGATCGAGCTTCACCTCATCTGGTGTAGCGATAACTGAAATTTCACTGCCTTCGCTAGCCATCGCCTTTACCGATTGTGATCTATGCAACGAAGCCATTGCAGCATTATATATCACTTCAATCTCCTCACTTAATTGAATATGCGCATCCAACTCGTCTATTTTAGCTAAGTCAACCAGAGAGTCATGTGCGGCCATAAAACGTTTAAAATGTGTCTGTAAACTTTGAATCTCTTGTGCCAATACAAATTGATCTGCATCAAAAACATCAGCTTGTACCGCGGCAGCAATTCTTTTTATTGCAATCACTGCCGACATTCTACGATTTAGTTCTGTCATGTTGAAGGCACATTCGCTGACTGACTCTACTAATCTTTTTATAGCAAGCTTGTGTGTCGATGCGTTAGCAACATCGGACACCGCAATTTGATCGTATAGCAACAAAAACCAAGCCAAATGAATCGTTGACGTCATACACTGAAGCGACTACGGATAACGGATTCTGCGTAGCAGAGAGAAGCAAAGCCAAGAATATTCTCGAATGTACCACAAATGATGAAATTCATTCCTCACAGGAGGCACCAAAATGTTGAAGACAATGCCCTTTCTAGCGCTGCCTAACATGCAGAGTTTCCTTCATCTTCCAAAATAAAACAAATAAATAGTTGTATGCTTATAAGAAAATAGGTGAATGTATTTTTAATCTTCTTTCTTTCAGTCAAAAAGCATCAAGCCTCACAAAAAAATGGAACTCAAAAAATAAACACAAAACAAAACATAAGATTGAAATTTTCTCCATTAAATTCAGGGATACTCCTTCAAAAAAATGAAAACAGGGCTGGTCTTTTATACTGAACAGAGAATGTTTGTGGAAAATGAGTAATTAATTGTATGAAAGCATTTTATAAAACTTTCAAAGTTTTCTAGAGACTTAAATGTTTTAATGCAATAATGTCTCTCATTTAACGCCATTTCATATATTACCCATTGCGGCAATATTTTGCCCCACCATCGAAAAATTGCCAGATTAACCTATATTTTCTTGCTCGCAATATTGCGCGAAACATTGCTCGTGGAGACACAGCTTAAGATAATAAGAGATAGCAACCAGAGTTTTGCGTGCGACCATTGGTCCTTTTTGCCACTCGAATAACAATCGTTGACTTCCATTTTTGTTTGCAATCCTAAACAAGTTTTAAGTGTTGCTTATTGTTAAAATAGCACATTTCCCTAAAAATCCGAAAGCTATCCGAAAAGCACAACAAAACCAACACTTAATCCCTCCATTTGACATTTACTGTCCGCAAGTGCCAAAATCCACTGTCTGAATTTTCGTCAACAGTAGCGCTGATAGTGAACAATGAACCGCGGACAGTGAATCAAATGTGAGTGTGTTAGTAAAAATGTTGAAATGTATTGGCCCATTATCGTAAACATACAAGTCAACTCTAACTCAAGTGCAAGCTAATTGACAACGTATTATATTGAAAAACTGTCAAAAATGGTTATTCTAAATTTATAATCGACTTTTATTTTGTTTATGATAATGGGTCATTGAGGTTTTAGTACTTGCACTGTCCCGTGTAGACGCTGGGTTAAGATCGAGTGTCAGCTGCTGCATGAATGTTTGTTGTTTTCATACTTCTCTTGCAGCGCGTTCTTCTTTGTGCTGTTTGTTTCCCTTTAGTTTATTGTTTTCTTTTCTCTGCTGTGGCGCGATCAGTATTGCCAGCATGGTAGAAGAATACAGGTATATGCACCAGATGAGAGCATACTGCCGGAATTGTCAAAACGAAGCAAAACTTTTTCTTTATTTTCTTTTGTTTCCATTCGCCACACAGCTAAATTTGACAGACATGGCAGTATGGAAAGAGAGCACAGTCAGCGCTGCATATACCTCTGTCCTTCTACCATGATTGCCAGTAGCGAGTTTTATTACAGTAGAGCTAGAGTGCATGAAAGTTATTTTTAAACGCGACATAAATTGGTACACAAACTATTATTGAAAGTTTTTCGGTAAAAAAACATTAATAACCTACGTAATTAATAACAACCTACGTAATCATTATTGAAAAATTATCAAATTTTATATGTATTTATTTTATTGTCGACTCGCATCGTTTCAACAGTGAGGTTGTGAAGTGCAACCAATCATTTATCAAAAAATCGCCCATGTACGGCTTTTTTAGTTAATAAGTTATAAAAATAACAGTTACACGAAAACTTAATAACAACTTAAAAACTTTAACAAAAAGTGTTGGGAGATACAGTATGAACTTTGGGTTCATGGTTCCTTTTTGAAGCTGCTAGTGATATACATTGCTTGTATAGCATTTTTTGACGTAGAATTACGTCTTACAGTGCAGTTTGTATGGGGGTCATTTTCAAAAAAAATTTTAAGCATATTTAAGAAGTTTAGTTGACACTTTGGGGTACACCTGCAGCCTTTAATATTCATCGTACAAAGAAAAAATATATGTCAAAATATATGTTATAATACGAATGACTTTGGGTTTTGTCACTTCTTTAATGAAGTCTAAAAATAGAAAAATTTAAGTAGAAATTCATATGTTTGTATAAGAAATACACAAGCTGCTTCAGTAGCTGCTTATGCTGTTATTATTGTTGTTCGTTTGGTTCGCAATCGTGTTGTTGTGGTGCTTTTGTTGTTGTTGTTGTTATTAATATATATGTAAAATGTACATATATGACTACACATTAGATGCTTTCGCTTTTGTCATTTGTTATTGTTTTTTTTTATTTTCAGCAATATAAATACAATAGAGAATACAGAATACATCTGTAGCTACAGAACCAGAATATATTTCTATTACGCAGGTTTGCGCATGCGTTTTGCTTTAAAAACTCTATTTATTTCTGAAATACCATAATAAATTCGAATTATTTGTTTTATGTAAATTATTTTTTTTGTTAGATAAAATTTTAATTTTAAATTATTTTTAAAATATACATGTATGTTAATGCGCTTTACTCCAGGAAAATCAATAATTCAAATTTTTTCGATATTTATTTCCATTAATTAAACATAACTTTGAATTACATTTAGTTATAAGCAACATAAAAAATTAACAAGAACAACAAATCCATCACTAAAAATATCAAACGAAAACTTTTTATTAAATAAAACAAATTTTAACATGAATTTACTTGTGAGCTTTTAGATCAAGTAAGTTTGAAGAAGGCAACAACAACAACAACAACCTTTCAGTTAGAACACTAGCTTCTGGCGAAGTAAAAACTCGTTTCATTTCTCGTGCATTTCGACAAACAATCGAACACCAATAAATATTGAAATAAATGAAGAAGCAACTAGAACAGATGGCAACCCTTGATAGAGTTGATGGCGGTGATCTATAAATAGCCTACTGCTTTGAAATGTCATATGATTTGCAGCCATACAATTCATAAGAATGAATTCCAGAATCTGCACCTTCATATGTTAGTTTAAACAGTGAGTGATCACAGCTTAATCACTCAAAGACTACTGGAGAGGAATATGTAGTGATTTCCGAAACAGACTGTCTAGTCAGCTAAGTGATTGACGACTCTATACAGAGTTGTTGTTGTTGTTGTTGCCTTCTTGAAAACTTCCTTGATCTAAAGCTCACAATCTTAATTCATGTAATTATTCAATAGATCATAAAAACTAATTAACAACAAATTTGTTTTTGAATAATTTTTATTTAGAAGATGAAAAGCTTTAAAATAGTTTTGAAAAATATAAATAAAAAACCCAGAATTTTTCTCTATTACTCTATAAAAAGGAATTCTACGATTATACTTATGAAACTATCGAAACTGTGTCTTTTTTATCAAAAGAAGAAACTTGACAATACTCAAAACGAGTTGAAGCGAATTGTTACTACATATTTCTGCTTAGCTGCTGCAATTGGATTCAACTGGTCAGCTGAATATTTTTAGTGATTATTCTTAATGTAATATTAATTATTTAATATTTTTTCTACGTAGTGATTGTGTTTTTTAAATAATTTTATATTTGAACGTAAAATGTATATCTGATGTAATTATTGTATGCATTTATTTAACTATATATCCCATTTATACACTAGGCTATTGTATATATGAAAGTAACACGTCATTGTATATAGTATTTTTAGTGCCTTTATATGGCTCGCCATGTACAAGTTGTCGTCACTTTCACCCTTATATTTTAGGACAATCGTCAAAAGTAACTGTTATAATACTCTTTGAGCAGGAGTAAATTAGTCTGTAATAATAGGTGTGTTTCCGTATTCTACACTGTGTAAGATTTGTGTAACTTCTGGTAAGCGCGAACTGAGAGAGAAAAAATGAAATTTGAGAATATTAGCAAAAGTACGGATACAGTTTCTAGCAAGTTTCGAGCAAAAAACAACTGATTCTGACAGCAGACGAGTCAAACGTAAATAGCGCCAATTGAAATTGTCGTAATTTTGTTTGTGAAGTAAACTTTTTAAGCGATAAAATCTTTTAAGCTATGTTTTAAGTTATAAAATTACTTTAAATAATTTATTTATAGTTAAAAATGAAAGATCAAAAGAAACTGCAGTTTGTAAATTTATGTTTACGAGCACAATTTGTGAAAAACAAACAAACAATTGACATTTGCTTGTTCTTCTTGATGTTTCTTCTTATTGATGCTTGTTCTAAATTTACTCGAAGTCTTGAGTTCTAGCACGCTCTGTGCACATTCTGTGCTCAAGAGAGCGATTTTATGCTTGTTCTTCTTCTCCCATTTCTTACACAAAAAGTACGGAAACAGAAAATAGCGACTCACAAGTCAAGGCTCAACCAAAATAGACGTTTTGCTCCGTAACGAGTAAAAACGTAAGTGTTCGGTTAAATGCATAATAAGGGTTTTCATGCAAATGGGCAATACCCTTATAAATGCTATAAACCTTATAAGTTTATCAGCCTTATAAATGAACTGTCAAAATTCGTATGAAAAAGCTTTTGCACAAACCAGATAAATTTGCTCTTCGATTTAGGTGAGCAAACGAGGTGGCAAACTTATATGATCAATCAGCTGTTTTCTTTTTTGAAGGAAAAGTTATAATTTGAGCAAAACTAATAAAGATTTAATTCTAAAAATTTCAGAAAACAAGCAAACAATCCGCAAAGCGTCCCTGTTTAAATGGAACGAATCGCTGGCAGATCGCACAGCTGACTTATATGCTGCAAATGCACAATCGACTTTAAGGGCTGTTCATACAACCTGTCTGATAAAAATAACTAATTGCCCAAATTAGAAGCCTGCCACTTTGCATGAAAACCCTTATTAATGTTGTTACCCAAAATGAGCAAACGTAACTGAACGAAACTAAACGCAACAGTTTGACAAGACGTATTATTCCGTAAGAACCGAACTGCTAGCGTAGCAACTCGTCAACAACAGCTGTGCAGAGTGCGTTTTTTTTTATTTTCATCAATTTGTTTCAATTTCGCCATTATTTCACTCATTTTTCACAAATCTTTATTAAAAATTACAAAATGCACAATATAAATAAATCGTTTGCCTACTGATCAGCTATTTCAGACGAGTTGAGCAAATCGTTTCATATTGGGTTAAATCCGTAAACATCCGTAACGAGTGCAGACGTTCGTCAAAATGCTATCGTCTCGTTTCGTCTATTTTGGTTGGGCCTTCACACAGACCTAATATTGTAGCCAAGTGGCAGTCGATTTATTAATTTACTTGATAGTGTAACAGCTCATGCAGGCCTTACATTACACCACAGAACAGGATATTTTGATGGGACATTTATTTTATACCCCTTAAAAAAAGCGAGTTGCGGCAGCAGCAAAGAATGGAAAGAAGAAATAAATGTCAGAAATCGGCACGTTCATAAGTGAACAAAATCAGAAGCAACAAAGAATGAGTGTGAGTTTGTTAAAAAACGTTTGTTTACATTTTGTTATCAATATTTTTGATCATTTCGGCTGTGTGCACCAGAGAGCAAAAATATCGGTATTTTTTAATGTACTTGCCTGTTTCTTCTTATTTGAATATCTGAAAAAATATTGCAGAATTTATGAATAAAAATAACATTTTACAGCTTCTTATTTGCATGTACATGGTGGCTGGATTTATTTTGTAACTAGCTGGACATTTTTTTGTTATTTTGTTGTAGATATATTTTGGCTGCTGCCGCAAAGGAAGATTTTTAGATATTTCATTATCCGAATAGAAAAACAGAACTTTGATTCAGCTAATGTAATTGTTGATTAATAAAAAGAAACAGTAATAAAATAGAACTGGTTTAGGAGTATTTTATTTATTTAAAATAAGAGAACAAATAAATATTGTAGATTTTAGACTGAGAATAAAAATTCCATTTGATACCAATTTTACAGGTTCTTATTATGTATTATTATGTATGATAATTTGCGATCTTCTTGTGGTTGCTAAATTTAGTCTGTTTCTAGCTAGAAATTTTTGTTGTAGCAATATTTTTGTTGCTGCTTTGGACAAAGCATGATTTTTTAGATATTTCATTAGCCGAATAGAAAGACGGAATTCTGATTCAGCTAATGAAGTAGTTATTGTTTATTTAGGACTTAAAAAAATGTTTGTTCATAAATTTTTTTCAATGATTTATTTGTTATTGAAGTCTACTTCATAAAGCATCTAGCGCCTTTATGCGGTAATACTACGACTTATTTTTTTTTTTTTTTATGAAAATTGTCTCAAATTTTCCGTGAAAGCTACAAATATAAACTATATTTTATTCACGTGAGTTACAAGCTAGAAGATGATTTGGAAGAATTCAAGAATAGCGACCAATGTAATTAAAAATTTTTTGGTGGATTATATGAATTTTGACCTCCCAAAACAAAATCTGAAAAAATTTCAGGATGCCCTTAAGTGTTTTAAACGTTACTCTTGAAATGTTTTTGATTTACTTTAAGGTGCAAAAATATTGGCTCAAGATGAAGTACTGCGCATAGATAATCTATGTGAAAAAAAGAAACGCAGAAGTATAGAGCAATAATTGAAACATCGATAATGTGTAATAGTACGCTCACACCTAAGCTAATTTGCTCATTTCTGCCAAAAATAGCAAATGAGAAACGCAATTAGCTCGTTTCCTATACAAATTATAATTTGAAATTTAAACTTTTTTATTGAAATGAGCAGAAAATGAGATAAATTGAAAGCATTTCATCACTTTTTTGCGGTCCATTTTTGATACGGAATAATTTTTTCCTGTGGATGCACTACTATGAATTTCTTATTATAAATGATAGTTATAGATTATTAATATGTATTTGTATGTTAATTTTTTTAATTTTACTCTTGTACCACAAAATTTAAGAGAATTGTCTAATTTCCAACAATACAAAAACAAAGCCTAATTCATTCATAAACAAAAACAAAAAAAAAATTCTCCAAAACAACAACATACTTTTTTTTAGCAATAAATTAAACAAACAAGTTTTTTACGCGTAACAAGTGAGTAGACATACACATGCTAGAACAAAGAAATATTATTTTTTTTATTAGTACAGTTACAAGTACCGTTGTAATTTTTGAGTTTTTCAGAGGCATCATGCAACAATAAGAAAATTTGTGATAAATATGAAAGAAGTGGAAATTTGGAAAATTCCCAACGAATTGGACGACCAAAGCAACATACGCCAAGAGAGAGGTTCGCTGCATTTTAACGCAAGTAGAGGAAAATCCGGGTTCAAGTGCTGTGCAAATAGCCCAAAATATATCAAACAATCAAGCAATTCTGTAAGTGCCAGCACAATTAGGCGATGCTTACTTATTATAAATATTATGCAACAGATTTTCTTAAACAAACTTTCAACGCTTATTTAGTTGCGCACTGTTCAAGGCGTTACGCATCCTCTACGCGGCCTTGTTGAAATTGTAATTCATAACATTTTTTTTAATCATTGCTTAATTTTGTAAGGTTTGTGTCTAAAAAATCGAAACTCTTTTACAAAAACGAACAATTCTTGTACATTTGCAAATCTGTTACCGAAAAAAGTCTAAAAAGGTCGCATATTGAGCATGTCTATGATATAAATATTCTATACATCAACCTTAATCGAATAGACGACAAACAAGTTTAGGATAAATTTACCCAGTCTTTTAACGCAAATTTCGGCGTTTAAGTTACGCAGATCTTACACAAGCCGGAAAAGTATTTATGAATAACGATGTGCTGCTTAAAGCTGGTTTAAAGTTACGCAGCCTTTAAAATGAGATTATGAATAAGGCTGTTTATTAAATTATTTCTTAATTTCACACCTCTTGTACACGGAATTTTATCCGTCTGAGGTTATAACGTAATCTTAAAAAAATTAATTATAATCTATGAATTTAATTTAGTTAATTAGCCCTTTTATACAAAATGTTAAATTATGAATTGGTGAATAAAGACTACGTTGTCTAAATAAAATAATATAAAAAAATTGTTTTTTACTGCAGAACTTTTTTGAGTGTATTAATGAAGACATACCAACAATGTGGCAGTACTGCGTTTCTCAACTGTCAATTAACCGCTGTCCAATCATGAGATGTCAAATATTTTGTGTTTCGATGATGTGGTGATGTGTAACAAATATATAAATTTCAACTTATTGTTCTTACATTAGTTGAGTTTCAATAAAATTACGGGTTTTTCGTAAGGAATAAAGTTAAGGAAACCAACGATTAGAGAATCATGAACTACAATCCAAATGCTGGAGTACGGAATCGTAAGTGCCCAAACTGTAAGGAGGAAATCGCAAGTAGAACGTTCACGCAATTTTAGTAGTAGCGGTGGCTCCAATGCAATGCTTCAATAAGAAGCAGAGCTAATATGTTGCTTGGAGCCTGTAACAGGAGACTTTGTTGTAATATAATTAACATACGTACTTAGATTTTTGCTTGTACCAAATTGTTTAACTGATTGTTGTTGCATTAACCAGATTTGAGTTCTCTTTATTGTTGGTGACAACCAATAATTGTTGGTTGGCATGTGTATTGTAGCTTGCAATTTCCTTGTTTCCCGTTGAAAACTTTTTATTGCAATGTTTTTAGCCAATATTTTTTTTCTCTTTTCAAGCAGCTCAGGGTCTTGGGCGCAAAGTTCAGCGAGTAAGCGATGTTAATGCTATGGGTCTTGCTGCAGCTCCCATGGCTGCACCATCACCTTATATGCAAGCAACACACGTAGGTCCAAACATGATGGATCCCATGATGGGAGGGGTTGGACCATATGGTGGTAGTGAAACTGGCGTCAATATGAGAGCCTTCAATAACAGCGCAGTGCCCATGCAGTCGATGCAGCAGGGTGTCAATTTTGGCTACTCAGTACCATCAACTACACCACTACAGCCTCAGCAACAACCGCCAGTTTATTCCTCAGCTGAGCCGACGGCAGGCGTTGATAGCCAAATGCAATTTGCTGCCATTGGTGTAGGTCCACAGCAACAGTTCGGTCCAGGGATGCCACAGCTGGCGATGTTTCAACAGCCCATCGTGCAAGATATGGCGATGCAATACGGACAACGTCTGGCGGATCAGGGCAAGCAGCTTGTTGAAAATCAGTTTGAGAAATATGTGCCTGTTGCCAAGCTTAAATACTATTTTGCAGTGGACAACAACTATGTAATCAACAAAATGCGGCTGCTGTTCTTTCCCTTCACACACAAGGTAATTAATCATAGGTTGCGGTTTAGGTATAACTATGCTAAACTTGTTTTCTCATCTTCAGGATTGG
Source organism: Dichetophora obliterata (assembly GCA_963920525.1). Classification (NCBI taxonomy): domain Eukaryota; kingdom Metazoa; phylum Arthropoda; class Insecta; order Diptera; family Sciomyzidae; genus Dichetophora; species Dichetophora obliterata. Next base: position 162,136,174 of record OY986435.1, read on the forward strand.
TCGTTGAAATACGATCAGGAGAATCCTGTGCAACCGCGCTATGATATGAATGCACCCGATTTATACATCCCCACAATGGCCTACATAACGTACGTAGTGGTAGCGGGCCTGATGCTGGGCATGCAACAACGCTTTTCACCCGAACAGCTTGGCATTCAGGCTTCCAGTGCATTGGCCTATAGCATTTTTGAGCTCGTCGTCTACTCGATCACACTATATGTTGTAAACATTAAAACCAGTCTGAAGACGCTGGACTTGCTTGCGTTTTCGGGCTATAAGTTTGTAATCATAGTGGCATGCCTGCTAGCGAGCACACTCTTCCATGCAGCGGGCTACTATGCAATGCTTATCTATTCAAGTCTAACGCTTGGTTTCTTTTTGGTGTGTTTTTTTCTTTTATGTAGTTAGTATTTAATTCATCTTATATCTGCTCCGTTTTAGTTGCGTACTTTGAAGACCAAAGTGCTTAATGATGCTGCGCCTGCTGCTTCAACGGGCGCTATCAACTACGATCCATATGGAAATCCACAACAACTTGACTATAGCGGTGGTCGCAAGCGAAAATTGTATTTTCTCTTCTTAATTGTTGGTGGACAAGCATTTCTATCCTTCTTACTTTCTAAGCATTTGTACTTGCCGGATACGGGCACTTTAGAAGTGAAAAAATTGCAACCTTAAAAATTATTTTTTTCTATATTAAATAAATTTTAATACTTTTAAAATATTCATATAAACTAAAAAAATTTAAATTAAATATCAACATAAACATTTTATTTATGTTCTGAACAACATTAATATTAAATTATTTTTTGATAACCTTTGAATTGAGCGAGCGTTAAGCAAGAAGTGAAAATTGATTTTCCACTTAAGTTATTTTTCCTTAATCTAATCTATTGTGTAAAAAAAATAGGAGTTGAAAAAATTGAGATGAAACTGTTTGAATGCCCTTTTATTTTTGTTATATAATAAGAAGCCACATTTATAAAAAATTAATAAATAATACATTAATATAAAAATTTGTCGAAATACATAGATTAAGTTTGGAGTTATGGCAACAAATGCACGTAATTAAAGACATTGGCCAATATTGTTTTTAAAAAAAATTTCTTCCTTGAGAAGTACTAACTACCAAAATAGCATTTTTTCAGTAATCTCAGCTAGAATAGCTGAACACTGCACAGTGGGCCAGCTAGTACTGTTTTGTGGCCAAAAGTCAATATCTCTGCTTAACATGATGAAATTTGGTACATTGAGTAAATATATTATAAGCCTTCTAGAGAACCAAAATGGGCGATGACCACGCCTACCTATTATATAACACAAAAATTTAAACGCTATATTTGTTCGTATTGAAGTTATATCAAAATAACTCACTCAAAAATTTTTTATGTATATGTAATATACTTGTGAATTATATTATATTATTTATTTATTGCTTGTCAAACAGAGATGACATCTCTTACAGACTATACAAAATAATTGATTACATAAAAATTACAAATAACTTAAAAAAAATAATAACAAAAAACATAAAATTAAAAACGTTCGAGTACACCTATTTGGTTAAGGACTAGAAAGAGATTGCTTTTAAAACAATGTCTAGAACAATTATTAAAAATATCAATATCAGCTAACAATAAATTAGTTATGCGAAGACAATGAGCCAATGGCTCTTGCTGAGCAAAGTTGCTTCTCAGTGTATTGCAACGAAAATGGAAACACCCTCTTAGGTTTCTACAAGGTGAATACAAGCGCGTCGGAAGCGAATTTCATCTGGGGGGGCAGTACAAATGGGGGGCAGTACAAATGGTGGTGCAAAAAAAGTTCACCAAAATTTCTTCACATGAAACATGAAGAAGAGAGAAAGAAGAGGAAAATATATAATACAAAAATATTATCGTTGTAAAAAAACTGATATTTTGAATAACTTTTCCTTTTAAATTGTTTATCTTGCTAAAAAAGTGCGGGGGAAACTGCCCCCCTTGCCCCCCCGCTTCCGACGCCAATGGGTGAATAAAAATTAATCATGGTTAAGATACATGGACATTGAATATTGCAGTGAATGACATCTCTAATAAAAACAACAGAATACATTATGCGGCGACATTCAAGTGAATTTAGACTAAACAAAGCACAACGTGTTTTATAGGAAGGTAAATTGATTTGCCAATTCAACTTTGAGAACAGATATTTAGAAAAAACTTTCTGGACTCTTTCCAGTCTCCGAATATGCGAGGCATATGAGGGATTCCATATGACGCAACAGTATTCTAGGTAAGGTCTTACCAGGCATTCAAATAGTACCTTGATTGTAAGAGGATTTCTAAAATCTTTAGAGTTCCTCTTTAAAAATCCTAGCATAGAGTAGGCCTTGGGTATGACATAATCAAAATGATCTTTGAAATGAAGCTGGCGATCAAAAATTACGCCTAAATCTTTTTTAAGATATACTCTATCAAGAGTGAGATTATTAATACTGTAGCTATAAATTATAGCTGAACTGATTCTATAAAAAGAGAACGATTGACATTTTGAAATATTAAGACAAATATTATTAGAGGTACACCACGAGGCAACTGAGTTTAAATCAGTCTGTAAAAGACAACAATCTTCTACAGACTTTACGGAACGATATAATTTTAAGTCATCTGCAAACAACAGACACTGAGAATATTTAATAACATGGGGAAGATCATTAATGAAAAGTAAGAACAACAACGGACCAAGGTGACTTCCTTGAGGGACACCAGATGACACACTTATAGGACACGAAAGGGAATCATTTATTTTTACAAGTTGTACACGGTTACATAAGTATGAGTTCAACCATTTAATAAACTCACCACGGAATCCTAGACACTCAAGTTTGAACACTAAAGAGGCATGGTGTACCTTGTCAAAAGCTTTAGCAAAGTCAGTAAATATGACATCGGTTTGCAAACGACTAACAAATGAATTAACAATGTAATTAGAAAACAAAACTAGATTAGTAACAGTTGATCTACCAGCACGGAATCCATGTTGATAATCAGATAAAACATTAACAAAACATGGTGAAATTTTTTCACAAACTATTTTTTCAAAAAGTTTTGGTATTGCACAGATTATAGAAATTGGTCTATAGTTGCAAACGTCTTCCTTCGGACCAGACTTATAGATTGGAACAATATGAGATACTTTCCAAGAATCTAGGAACGCTCCAGTGGCAATTGACTTATTAAAAATTAGGTACAAAGGATATGCTAATGACTTTGCACAAAGTTTTAACAAAATTGGTGCAATACCGTCAGGTCCTTCAGATGTTTTTCCTTTTATATCCTGCAGTGAAAGTTCAACATCAAATTCAGTAATATTAATGGTGCTTATGTCGCACATAGCATTAGGCACCCTGAAATTGGAAACGTCAAAACTATCATTAGAGTAAGCAGATTTAAAATTTTCAGCAAAAAAGTTGCAAATAGTTTCGGCATCCTCTGAGCAATCGTCAAGATAACGCATTAGACTAGGCAAGCCATTAGTTTTTCTTTTAGTATTCAAATAAGACCAAAAAAATGTACTATTATTTTGTAGTTCGTCTTCAGTAGACAACAAATACGATTTATAAAGAAATTTGTTGAGTGTGTCAAAATTGAGTTGGCAAGTCAAATACATGGATTTAAGTCGAATATCTTCTTTCGATTCACGAAATCGCTTATATGCTTTATTTTTTTTGTTTTTAAGATTACGTAGTCTCTTATTGAACCACGGAGGATTATTATTTTTTTTACTGTTTTTAAAGGCACAAATTTTATAGTTGCATCTTTAACGTTAGTTAAAAATTTATCATACATGCAATTAAGACTAAGTCCTAAGAACATTGAGTCCCAATTACAAGAATCAAGATAATGCTTCATTGCTTCCAAATTAACTCGATTGTAATCGTGCACAGATCTTTGAGATAGGTTCTGATTTTGATAGTGTATAACAGACATCTCTAAAATTATAGGTGTATTATGAATAGATTTTCCAAAAATAGGAGCACTCAGAACGTCAATCATTATAGATAATTCTTTATCAACAAACATGAGGTCTAAAATACGATTATTATCATTAGACAAGTTATTAATCTGAATTAAATTATATTGGCTAAAAAAATCAATAAGGAGTGACTCAATATCACTATTAACATTAAATGGAGTTAAATAATTATCATCATTGTCCAAGTTCCAAACAATATTACCAAGATTAAAATCACCCGTAAATATTACATGTTGATTAGAATTAAGACCGTCTAATATAGAACGACAGTTTTCCAAATGAGCTTCGTAAAGATCAAAACAGCTAGATGGAGGTATATATCTAACAACAACATAAAGATCAAAATTGTTTCTAAGGCTGATCTTGACTATGACCTGATCAATCGAATAAGTGGTTTGACGAAAAGGCAGCGCAATTTGTTTACAAGTAAACTCATTACTAACTGCAATTAGGACACCACCACCCCTTGAAAGCCCCGTAGCAACCGAGCATCGATCTTTACGGAATACATTATACGATAAATTATTAATAATTTCAGAAGTTAAATGGCCGTCAGTCAACCATGTTTCAGTAAAAACTATAATATCGTATGGAACTGAACTAGTACTTAAAAATAGTTGATTGATTTTTGTCCTAATACCACCAGCATTTTGGTAATACAAGGAAAATAAGGATGCAGAGTTTGCACATCCAGGTGTATTGGTTAGTTTTTTGACCGGACTGAACTATAAGTTCTTGTACTGCGACGATTATTTCTGTGTCTAGGAAAAAATTCATGCACAATGGCGCCTACAGGCCAGACATCTTGAGAGCATATGCAGCCAAAATCACTAGCCCCTATAGATATTGTGAACGACGAAAAACTTCGATGCTCTGGTAAGGCCAGCTTACGACAACTCAACGATTCAAGGGCCTGAGTTGAGAGACCAATTTTATTTTTAATAAAGTTTACCACATTTTCCTGTGATGTAGATGGTCCAAGACGAGAGATGAATAGCGTTTTACGTGGACAACGGGGAACCACCATCAGCTCGGAAGTCGACTCATCACTGTGCATCAACACCGAAGCGTAGCTAGGAGCAGAACTTGTCGTCATCCCTGAGGCAAACTCGGAAACAATAGACTGTGCAGTGACAATATCTGCAGTAGCAGTTGGTCGTGCAGCAACCATAGCTAATGCAGTTGCAGTCGGTTGCTCAGCAGCATAAGCACTGTTTAATGTGCTCGGCACGGCAGCAGTAAGTTGTGCAGCAGCATTGGTTATAGTATGTGTGGCGGCAGAGTGTGTCGTAGTAGTGAGTATTGCAGTAGCAGCGGTTAAAGTTGGCGTGGCAGCAGTGGGTTGCTCGGCAGTGGCAGTGTGTACCATGGGTTCAGTAGAAATTATAGTTGGGGTGGTGGAAGTAACTTGCGCAGCAGCAGAGGCTTGCATGTACGCAGTAGCAGTAGCTGGCTCAGCAGTAAAAGCCGCTAGAATTTGAATGGTATTAGAGTTGGAATTAATTGAATTCGTAGATGACAAATCAGCAGGAGTACTCGCATTAGCAGGATATAATGTAGAGGCAGCAGAAGACATAATGTCTGGCGTTACAATTGCATTTAAAGTTGAAAATGTTATTTGAGTTGAGTCATTCCTTAACACATTACAATTATTTGGTAAACTAGAGTTGATTTCCGCAGCAGAAACGGAATGACCGTAATTAGCAGTTGCACGTCTGGGTCTGACAGATGGCTCACAAGAAGAAGCAGGGCCACCATTCACGGGTTTGGCAGAATTATTAGCTGTAGATAACTCACACAATGTACGGAGGTCTGAAGCTTAAAATTTAGTGTTGGTAGGTAATTAATTATATACATTACACCATTGCCCTATAAGATAAAAATTCATATATTCTCTTTTTTTTTTTTTTTAAATAGGAAAAAATAAAAGAAATGTTAATTTTTATATTGCAAGTTTACATATTCTATTAAATTCAGTTTTCTTAATGCTAGTTAGTATTTTATACCTAATATATTTATATTTTTATATATATATATTTATATATATATATATATATATGTATAAAAAAAATTTTTTTTATAGTAATAATAATGATACACATTAATATATATTAATATATAAATCTTTACAGTTGACACATTATTTATTTAATTTATTTCTTTACAACTTAGGTTTCAATATTCCATTTCTTTAACATATTATTATGATATTCTTTTTCTTTTCCGTTTACATTAAGTTTAGAATTTACTCCATTTCTCAAAATTATTTTATAAGGGCCTTTGTAAGGGCTTTGATATTTTTTTCTATTTTCCGTTTTCACTAATACGTAATCTCCATTTTTCAAATCTGAATTCTGAGCATACCCTTCGGATTCTTTTAAACGTTTTTCTTTAGCTTTTGAAATTAATTGTTTTGCTTTGGCAATTGATGTTTTTAATCTTAGTTTAAGTTCTGCGGCATAAGTGTCTGTATTGTAAGTTGGTTGGTTGTCTTTCAAAGTGTCGCTAGGTAAGTATGGTAGTTTACCAAAGACTAACTCGTATGGTGTATAATTTGTATCTATGTGAGGAGAGGTATTATAGGCAAAAGTATAGTAAGGTACCCATTTGTCCCATTCGTAATCATTGGTAAACGAAAGTAAGAATTCATTGAGAACACGATGATTCCTTTCTATTGCTCCTAATGTTTGATGGTGGTATGGAGTGGAAAAAATTTGTTGTATGTGCAGTAATTTGCATACGTTACGCATCAACTCGTTTAAAAATTCTGTTCCTCTATCGGATTTTAGAACCTTGAAACAACCATACTTAAGTATAAACTGTTCAACCAGGGTTAGAGCAATAGTTTCTGCATCTTTTGATTCCATGGGATAAGCTACTACAAATTTTGAAAGATCACACTGTATTGTTAATATATACCTATAATTATTCGACATTCTCAAAGGTCCTACAGTATCTATGGAAATTATTTCAAAAGTTGTAGTTGGTGTATTAGTTATTGTTAGTGTTTCTTTAATATTCTTAGTTTGTTTATTTAATGCACATTGTTTACAGTCTTTAACAAACTGTTTGACCATTTTACTCAAATTTTTCCAAACGTAGCGCTGCTTTAATTTATTTATAGTTTTTCTTATGCCTAAATGAAAATTAATAAATATTATTTTGCCACGCCCACCTCCCATACTTTTTACACGAAATTTGCAAAGCATTAAGGAGTAGTATACCAATAAAATTTGGTATATAAGTTGAAATCGGCCAAGATAGCTTATCCCACGGTAATTGGCACAGATAGTGGGATCGCCTTTCTTGTGGATTGGGCAGAGCACACTAAGATTCCAATCGTTCGGAATGCATTCTTCCGACCATATTCTGCATAGAAGCTCGTGAATGCATTTAAGTAGAGCTTCGCCTCCATTCTTAAACAGCTCAGCAGGTAAGCCATCAGCTCCCGCGGCTTTGTTATTTTTAAGCCGAGCTATAGCTGTCAGAACTTCATCATAGTCGGGCAGCGGAACCTCAACGCTGTCATCAAAAATTGGGGTTTCCGGAATATCATCTCTATTGGCGGGATTGTTCTCAGCGTCGCCATTTAGAAGCTTAGAGAAGTGTTCCCTCCATAACATCAGTGTACTCTGGACATCTGTCACTAGATTACCGTTTTCATCCTTGCAGGAAGAGGCCGCGGTTTTAAAACCATCGGCAAGGCATCTTATTTTTTCGAAAAATTTTCGGGCCTCATTCCTGTCACCATACATCTCAATCTTTTCCTGCTCGCGCTTTTCTGCCTCTCTTCTTTTCCGCCTGAAAATATGTCTCTCTTCCCTCCTCTTGTCTTGGTATCGCTCCTTAGCAGCGCGCGCTACAACCGACTGCAGAGTGGTTTTGTAGGCGGCGTCTTTCTCTGCAGTGGCGTCGCGACACTCCTGGTCGTACCACTGGTTTCGGCGAGGGCGGTGGTAGCCAATCACCTCTTCAGCAGCCGCACGCATGGAGTTGGAAATGTGTGTCCACTGCGCGCATATATCATTGATTGGAGGAGTGCTTTGAAGCAGGAGTGAGAGTCGAGTGGCGAAAGCATCGGCTGTCTGTTTCGATTGCAGCTTGTCGACGTCTAGCTTTCTCTGAGTAGGGTTGCGTGTATTCTTAGCTGCGCATAGACGTGTACGGATCTTGGCTGCAACAACATAGTGATCCGAGTCAATGTTTGCACCATGAATCGTGCGTACATCCAATACACTGGAAGAGTGCCTTCCGTCGATCAAAACCGCATCTAAACTCATGCTTCTCCGCATGGCCGCTGTAGTAGATATCACAGGGTGCATGCCGAATGCAACCCTGTCCCTTTCATCGCATTTCTTGGATAGCAGTGATATCAGCTTTGTATCTTTCCAAGACATCAGTCAGTTGGATAGAGGCACCTTCCCAATTAAGGGTTCGGACATTCCAGGTGCATATCCGTAAATCATTATCAGTTTTTCGTTTGCGGAAGTCGTCATCAGATTTGGGGATCAGTTTTCTTCCATTCTTATTAGTTTTCATTGAAATGGGTTTTTACGGGTGGGCTTCAAACCCGACGCACAACCTATTTTAAGCCTAGGGAGGCCCGCCGCTCAGGTTAGCCGCCAAACTAACGGTTGTCAGTTTTGACGTTGCCCAGGAAACACCACGTGGAGGTTTGAGTCGACTTGAGGCGATTTCACAAAGATTATGCTGGACTCGCCAGGTAGAGACAGTCAGACATGTTACATTGTTACATCGCCACCAGTTTCCCAGTTTCCCTTTTTACGTGTAACAGCACGTAAGTACTTTTAATTGTGAAATATATTAAATAAAATATTATATACTGTAAAAATAATTATATTTGAAGACTTTTTTAGTTAAATAGACGCAGCTGGTAATCGTCAAGTGCAGGTGATAGCTGTTGCCCGAGTGCTACTGGCATACCATTGACTGCAGCTCTACAACCGCAGGCGCAAGCTACACAAGCAGTCACCTACCTCTACGTCGGAATAAAATGGATATATTACGACGACTTGCTTTGCTTACTGCTAACTTTGGCATTCAGCAGCAAACTTTGGTACAACAAAATGCTTCGCCAACAAGTGTTTGACCGCCGTGGCCATAGCCATAGCCAATCTGATAGTTCTTGCCCAACAAGCAGGAGCTGCTAGCATGCATATCACGAATACTTCTGCTGCTATTACACAGTGTTTCCAATTGGCTTTGTTAATGGAGTTATGCGGAAATTTTCAATATTAAATTTTCAATAAAAATTCAAAAAATAAATATGTTCATATAGTTAAAAAATAAAAGAGAATTAACCAGTCATTTAAATGGTAGATATAACTGGTGTACTTGGTATAACAAATAGTTAATTACTAAGTCATTTCACTGGTAGCTGCGACTGGTATTTTTGCCATATAAATAAGTTTTTTAACCCACGATTTAACTTATTGCTTTAACTGACAAGTTTGACAGATATTTTCAGTTATTTAACTTATTATATAACTGATTGGAATAACAGGCATATAAAATGTGTAAGCGAGATGACTATGCAATTTAAACTTCTGAAAAAGTATGTGCAAGAAAAGGATACAAAATCACACGTACACAAATGTTTTGGTAAGATTTTTCACATGGCCCTTAAGAGACTGATAGAAAATACTGACCGAAACTTACGTATTGCTTTTCTTTATATAACCAGAAATGTAACCGGTTGTGTTCTTGCAGGGTAAGCAGCAGTCAGGGTTCAGAAATGTTCACTCATGTAACAGAAATCTCCAACATAAATGTCAATAAACACTATTTGAAGCACACAACACACAATTTTATTTTCATTTCATTTTTGTGTGTAACGTAGTTATCGTGTTGATGATCATCCAACATGAATTCTTCGTTTTAATATTTGCTTGTGCGTCACAAACTCAAACAATGATCGATCTCAACAATTCTCTGTGTTTCAGTTTTACACTTATGTTTGCGTCAAAATGTTCATGTTGGAGAATTCAGGCCTTTGTCAAACCCAAAACAAAGACAATTTTTGCAACATGAATAAGTGGTGTTTGCAAAATTGTCTTTGTTTGTGTCGGTCATTAAGATCGATCACTACCGTCGTGTGGCGTAAAAAACAAATGCTGTTCTGGTTGCTGTGCAGCGTATTGTACTGGTTTTTGACCAAGTGTAGCAAATTTCGGCGTCAATTAGAAAATATTTTAAAATATTAAAATAATAACCTAATAATATGTCTTTTCAAGAGTTTTAAACGTCATTTATCAGTGTTAAGGGGTCGCTGATTTCGAATCTAAAGTCAGAATTTTAAAATTCAAGATGGTGGATAGAGTTTCCACCTTTATTTTTTGTAGTTTTATGAATTCGGGGCTGGCAAAAAAAAATGGTACACCAAAAATGGGTCGCTGAATCCGAATCCGTTGTCAGAATTTAAAAATTATAAAATTTTGAAATAATAGGGTTGCCACCTAATAATATATGTTTTCAAGAGTTTTAAACGTCATTTATTAGTGTTAAGGGGTCGCTGATTTCGAATCTAAAGTCAGAATTTTAAAATTCAAGATGGTGGATAGGGTTGCCACCTTTATTTTTTGTAGTTTTATGAATTCGGGGCTGGCAAAAAAAAATGGTACACCAAAAAATGGGTCGCTGAATCCGAATCCGTCGTCAGAATTTAAAAATTATAAAATTTTGAAATATTAGGGTTGCCACCTATTAATATATGTTTTCAAGAGTTTTAAACGTCATTTATTAGTGTTAAGGGGTCGCTGATTTCGAATCTAAAGTCAGAATATTAAAATTCAAGATGGTGAATAGGGTTGCCACCTTAATTTTTTGTAGTTTTATGAATTCGGGGCTGGCAAAAAAAAATGGTACACCAAAAATGGGTCGCTGAATCCGAATCCGTCGTCAGAATTTAAAAATTATAAAATTTTGAAATAATAGGGTTGCCACCTATTAATATATGTTTTCAAGAGTTTTAAACGTCATTTATTAGTGCTAAGGGGTCGCTGATTTCGAATATAAAGTCAGAATATTAAAATTCAAGATGGTGAATAGGGTTGCCACCTTAATTTTTTGTAGTTTTATGAATTCGGGGCTGGCAAAAAAAAATGGTACACCAAAAATGGGTCGCTGAATCCGAATCCGTCGTCAGAATTTAAAAATTATAAAATTTTGAAATAATAGGGTTGCCACCTAATAATATATGTTTTCAAGAGTTTTAAACGTCATTTATTAGTGTTAAGGGGTCGCTGATTTCGAATCTAAAGTCAGAATTTTAAAATTCAAAATGGTGGATAGGGTTGCCACCTTTATTTTTTGTAGTTTTATGAATTCGGGGCTGGCAAAAAAAAATGGTAAACCAAAAATGGGTCGCTGAATCCGAATCCGTCGTCAGAATTTAAAAATTATAAAATTTTGAAATAATAGGGTTACCACCTAATAATATACCTTTTCAAGAGTTTTAAACGTTATTTATTAGTGTTAAGGGGTCGCTGATTTCGAATCTAAAGTCAGAATATTAAAATTCAAGATGGTGGATAGGGTTGCCACCTTAATTTTTTGTAGTTTTATGAATTCGGGGCTGGCAAAAAAATGGTACACCAAAAATGGGTCGCTCAATCCGAATCCGTTGTCAGAATTTTCAAATTATAAAATTTTCGAAATTCGATATCAGCGGCCCCTTAACACTAATAAATAACGTTTAAAACTCTTGAAAAGGTATATTATTAGGTGGTAACCCTATTATTTCAAAATTTTATAATTTGGAAATTCTGACAACGGATTCGGATTCAGCGACCCATTTTTGGTTTACCATTTTTTTTTTGCCAGCCCCGAATTCATAAAACTACAAAAAATAAAGGTGGCAACCCTATCCACCATCTTGAATTTTAAAATTCTGACTTTAGATTCGAAATCAGCGACCCCTTAACACTAATAAATGACGTTTAAAACTCTTGAAAACATATATTATTAGGTGGCAACCCTATTATTTCAAAATTTTATAATTTTTAAATTCTGACGACGGATTCGGATTCAGCGACCCATTTTTGGTGTACCATTTTTTTTTGCCAGCCCCGAATTCATAAAACTACAAAAAATTAAGGTGGCAACCCTATTCACCATCTTGAATTTTAATATTCTGACTTTAGATTCGAAATCAGCGACCCCTTAGCACTAATAAATGACGTTTAAAACTCTTGAAAACATATATTAATAGGTGGCAACCCTATTATTTCAAAATTTTATAATTTTTAAATTCTGACGACGGATTCGGATTCAGCGACCCATTTTTGGTGTACCATTTTTTTTTGCCAGCCCCGAATTCATAAAACTACAAAAAATTAAGGTGGCAACCCTATTCACCATCTTGAATTTTAATATTCTGACTTTAGATTCGAAATCAGCGACCCCTTAACACTAATAAATGACGTTTAAAACTCTTGAAAACATATATTAATAGGTGGCAACCCTAATATTTCAAAATTTTATAATTTTTAAATTCTGACGACGGATTCGGATTCAGCGACCCATTTTTTGGTGTACCATTTTTTTTTGCCAGCCCCGAATTCATAAAACTACAAAAAATAAAGGTGGCAACCCTATCCACCATCTTGAATTTTAAAATTCTGACTTTAGATTCGAAATCAGCGACCCCTTAACACTAATAAATGACGTTTAAAACTCTTGAAAACATATATTATTAGGTGGCAACCCTATTATTTCAAAATTTTATAATTTTTAAATTCTGACAACGGATTCGGATTCAGCGACCCATTTTTGGTGTACCATTTTTTTTTGCCAGCCCCGAATTCATAAAACTACAAAAAATAAAGGTGGAAACTCTATCCACCATCTTGAATTTTAAAATTCTGACTTTAGATTCGAAATCAGCGACCCCTTAACACTGATAAATGACGTTTAAAACTCTTGAAAAGACATATTATTAGGTTATTATTTTAATATTTTAAAATATTTTCTAATTGACGCCGAAATTTGCTACACTTGGTCAAAAACCAGTACAATACGCTGCACAGCAACCAGAACAGCATTTGTTTTTTACGCCACACGACGGTAGTGATCGATCTTAATGACCGACACAAACAAAGACAATTTTGCAAACACCACTTATTCATGTTGCAAAAATTGTCTTTGTTTTGGGTTTGACAAAGGCCTGAATTCTCCAACATGAACATTTTGACGCAAACATAAGTGTAAAACTGAAACACAGAGAATTGTTGAGATCGATCATTGTTTGAGTTTGTGACGCACAAGCAAATATTAAAACGAAGAATTCATGTTGGATGATCATCAACACGATAACTACGTTACACACAAAAATGAAATGAAAATAAAATTGTGTGTTGTGTGCTTCAAATAGTGTTTATTGACATTTATGTTGGAGATTTCTGTTACATGAGTGAACATTTCTGAACCCTGACTGCTGCTTACCCTGCAAGAACACAACCGGTTACATTTCTGGTTATATAAAGAAAAGCAATACGTAAGTTTCGGTCAGTATTTTCTATCAGTCTCTTAAGGGCCATGTGAAAAATCTTACCAAAACATTTGTGTACGTGTGATTTTGTATCCTTTTCTTGCACATACTTTTTCAGAAGTTTAAATTGCATAGTCATCTCGCTTACACATTTTATATGCCTGTTATTCCAATCAGTTATATAATAAGTTAAATAACTGAAAATATCTGTCAAACTTGTCAGTTAAAGCAATAAGTTAAATCGTGGGTTAAAAAACTTATTTATATGGCAAAAATACCAGTCGCAGCTACCAGTGAAATGACTTAGTAATTAACTATTTGTTATACCAAGTACACCAGTTATATCTACCATTTAAATGACTGGTTAATTCTCTTTTATTTTTTAACTATATGAACATATTTATTTTTTGAATTTTTATTGAAAATTTAATATTGAAAATTTCCGCATAACTCCATTAACAAAGCCAATTGGAAACACTGTGTAATAGCAGCAGAAGTATTCGTGATATGCATGCTAGCAGCTCCTGCTTGTTGGGCAAGAACTATCAGATTGGCTATGGCTATGGCCACGGCGGTCAAACACTTGTTGGCGAAGCATTTTGTTGTACCAAAGTTTGCTGCTGAATGCCAAAGTTAGCAGTAAGCAAAGCAAGTCGTCAGAATTTTCAAATTATAAAATTTTCGAAATTCGATATCAGCGGCCCCTTAACACTAATAAATGACGTTTAAAACTCTTAAAAAGACATAATATTAGATGGCAACCCTATTATTTTAAAATTTAATAATTTGGAAATTCTGACAACGGATTCGGATTCAGCGACCCATTTTTGGTTTACCATTTTTTTTTTGCCAGCCCCGAATTCATAAAACTACAAAAAATAAAGGTGGCAACCCTATCCACCATCTTGAATTTTAAAATTCTGACTTTAGATTCGAAATCAGCGACCCCTTAACACTAATAAATGACGTTTAAAACTCTTGAAAACATATATTATTAGGTGGCAACCCTATTATTTCAAAATTTTATAATTTTTAAATTCTGACAACGGATTCGGATTCAGCGACCCATTTTTGGTGTACCATTTTTTTTTGCCAGCCCCGAATTCATAAAACTACAAAAAATAAAGGTGGAAACTCTATCCACCATCTTGAATTTTAAAATTCTGACTTTAGATTCGAAATCAGCGACCCCTTAACACTGATAAATGACGTTTAAAACTCTTGAAAAGACATATTATTAGGTTATTATTTTAATATTTTAAAATATTTTCTAATTGACGCCGAAATTTGCTACACTTGGTCAAAAACCAGTACAATACGCTGCACAGCAACCAGAACAGCATTTGTTTTTTACGCCACACGACGGTAGTGATCGATCTTAATGACCGACACAAACAAAGACAATTTTGCAAACACCACTTATTCATGTTGCAAAAATTGTCTTTGTTTTGGGTTTGACAAAGGCCTGAATTCTCCAACATGAACATTTTGACGCAAACATAAGTGTAAAACTGAAACACAGAGAATTGTTGAGATCGATCATTGTTTGAGTTTGTGACGCACAAGCTAATATTAAAACGAAGAATTCATGTTGGATGATCAACAACACAATAACTACGTTACACACAAAAATGAAATGAAAATAAAATTGTGTGTTGTGTGCTTCAAGCAAATGTTTGTGAGTGAAGGTGTGTGAATATTCTGAACCCTGGCAGCAGTATTCTGCTTGTGTAAGCATACTTCGTCAACTCCTGTACGGTCTCCGATGGTATTTTTGAAGATCTGCTCTAATGATCTGATTTTTTAACACGCATCCGTTGTTAACAAAATGATACGAAAGAGTCGCTTGTGTGTCAATTTGACACAACATCGAAAAATTCCAATGGATCATAGAAAAAAAAGAAATGGATGGTTTTTGTTTATTTTTTTATTTTTGTCTGACAATATATAAATAGAAAAAGTACACAATGCAGTATTTTTAGTCCATTTTTTGCTTTTATTGATATAAAAAATTATTATCTATACTATTATATAAAAGCAGACTCACGAAATTTGATCCAGAATAAGCTCGGTAACTGCTGAACCGATTTTGATAATTATTTTTTTATTCGATTCCTGTGATAATATAGATTGTTATAGCTTACCAAGGTTTTTGAAAAATGTATTCTTTTATTATTGCAAAATCACGCATTTTATTTGATGCCTACATTCAACCTTACTTACTTACTTAGTTGGCGCTACAACCGTATGTCGGTCTTGGCCTCATCTAAGAATTTGCGCCAGCCATTTCTGTCTTTCGCTTGCTGGCGGCAGTTGGAAATTCCAAGCTTCGTCAGGTTGTCCTCTACTTGGTCTTTCCAACGAAGATGCGGTCGCTTTCTTCTGCGTTGACCGCCGCTGTGTACCGAATCGAATGTTTTCTTCACTGGAGCATCGTCTTTCATGCGCTGAACATGACCAAGCCAGCGAAGCCGCTCGATTTTAATGCGCTTGACTATGTCGATGTCAGCGTACAGCTCATACAAATCATCATTCCACCGTATTCGGTACTCGCCATTGACGCAGATTGGTCCGTAGATCTTACGAAGAATCTTTCTCTCGAATGCTCCTAAAGTCTTTTCATCTAAACTGCTCAGCGTCCAGGTTTGTGATGCGTAAAGTAGGAAGGGCATGATGAGCGATTTATAGAGCGTGATTTTCGTTCGTAGAGAGAGGGCTCTTCTTCTCAATTGCCTACTGAGCCCAAAGTAACACCTGTTGGCAAGAGTTATTCTTCGCTTGATCTCAATGCTGATGTCGTTGGTTGAATTAATGCTGGATCCCAGATAAACGAAGTTCTTCACAACCTCGAAGAAGGTATTGTCAACGGTAACGTGGGTTCCAAGACGCTGGGACTGTTTGTTTGTTGATACCAAGTATTTTGTCTTATTTGCATTCACTGACAGACCCATTCGACTTGACTCTCTTTCTAATCTGGAAAATGCTGCACTGAATTCGCGCGTATGTAATGTACTTCACAAACTGTACTCTTATGAATTTAGTTACCAGAGACAGAATAGATTTTCATATAACCTTTTACAGGGCGTTCATGAATTAACGTAAACACCTGATGCCAGGTGGATTCTTGGTAAGATTGAAAAAGCCGGTTGGGAGCCATCTCTGCCGCTAGCAAGCAGTCGGTTGGGGGTGTTCTTGACAAAATCAATCTACCTCATAAGTACTTACGGTGTTTTATTACAGACTCCCTGGATGAACGACAATATTTGTGGTGGACCGGGATAACCATACTACTGAAACACTAAAATTACCCATATGGTTATTTTGAATTGAAAATAAAACTATGAATTCTCCTCCGTAATTATTATATATCTCAATGGATGGTGTTTGAGTATGCGCGTCTAAACCCTCCCTACCTGATCTTAAGTTGCGATGATTTATAAGATCCCAAAAGAAATGTAGCTACTATTCTCAAATAAATTTAACTATTCATATCCCATACGCCACTCACCATAAGGAAAAACAAAAGATTTACTAAACCATTATAAACCGTAGTTTATTTATTAAGTCAAAGCAACACTTGCGTATATACATATATAGATATCATGATAATCCTTATTGGTAACAAAAAAAAATTTTCTTACTAATCTATTACATTAATATGTTTAAGCCTATTTTAATCTTTATGCTAATTCATTAATTTAAATTTAATTCACAAATTTATCAGTTATAGTCTCTGTTCATAACCTGCCCGTAACTTATAAGAGTTTTCAGATTAAACTAAATCCAGCTGTTTCATATTTTTTTTTTTTAAAAAAAATGGTTAAACTGCAAAGAAAAACAATTACTGTAGCGCGAACTGAAATGCTCGATCAAAAATTTAGATACAACAATATTTAGCTTAACTATGATTAAAATACTTGGTTGTTTTGTTGTTGAAACAAAAACAAATTGTTCATAAATTTAGGTGTTGTTTAACGCACCTAACCACCAAATCGAAAGTAAAGTAAAATGTAAAACTAAAAATGTAAACAATGGGAGAGACATTGTTTTTTTTCTTTCTCATAACATTAAAATAACCGCGAATGGCAATACTTCTTCATGCAACAATATCAAAAACAACAACAATTCAATTACTCACTTTGTTTTCAGCTTCTCATAACAGGGATGATAATTCCAACCGAAAGGTTTGGTACTTAGCGGATTTTAAAAAGTACTAAAAGTACTGAATTAAGAAATAAAATAAAAATGCGCCAGAAGTTTTAGAAGCTTGGAAGGGTTTTCGAACGTGAAGTTTGTAGTGCCTGGTTACAATGAAAACTAGTTTTGAGAAATTTTTTAGTAGCGTACAAGGCGTTTACGCTAGTACAGCAGTAGTACCGTTGAAGGACAGTTGAATTACGTTTAAAACTTTTTATCCATTTAAACTCGCTTTTGCAACTGTTGGAACTTTTTTGAAGACAGTTCACGAGACAGAAACTAGGACGGTAATGACATCATGTTTATTGAAGAACAGAAAATATTAAAATTTCAAAGAATTAGTTGGTAATGTACAATATTTTAACTTAAGCGTATTATTTAAGAAAATGTATTCAAAATACAAAAAGCCAACAAATTTAAAGTTTTATTAACTGTTTCGTCAATTGTCATGCCAACTGCCTGTATTCACTTCACAGACTTCATTTTTAACAATTTTTGACAATACGTATATGGGCATTTCAACAGAAAAGTCAACCGTGACCAAAAAATTAAAAATTTTTCAAAAACGTATTATTTTATGATATTATTCAAGAGAAACATTTTAATTTTATAAATTTAAGCAATTTATGCATAAATTCATTTACCATGGTGATCGAATCGTCTTCTGTTTTACAAATGTAGTTTTTCTTTTTCGTAAACGTTTCGTTAATTTTTTTGTTTTTGTAAAAATAGAAGGTATTATCTAAAGATAATGGAAAAAATAATTGTGGCAAGGGGAAACAATATATTATATTTGTTTTTTACTTACAAAATTACATAATTTCTTAACCCAATTGAACTACAATGGAAATTTAAGGGCAGGTTCTCATCTCAAGCTCCGAAAACACGGTAATGTTCTTTTTTTTTCATTGAAGGAAGTAAATGATTACCTTGAGTTTTTTACAGTTATTTATTGATTCTTAAAGTATAGGAAAATATTTTGTTAGTGCATAAATATGTACCATGATGTGTCAATCGCCGTCAAACGTCACATTGAAAAAAAAGGTTTTCATCTCACAGCACGTTCATGTCGTCTGATATAAAAAAAGCAAACAATTTTATTAATTGTATTAAATTTATTGGAACTTGAACCTATAATATCAACAAATAATTGAAAATAGCAAAAATGGCAAACATGTGAATTTTAAGTAGCGTTTTTTCACATTTTGCGCTCTTTAAAGTTTTCTAAAAAAAACCGGCCAATATTACCTAAATTTAGGTTTTGGATTCCATAAATAGTGTCTACTTTAAAATATCCAAGTCAATCCATAGAGTATTTCTTGAGATATCGTGGAGACCAGTTTGTAAGACACTATTTTTCAGAAAACGCGTTTTAAGATTTGGTTAACAATTGTTTCAAGTGAGTTAATGAAAATATGGGTGCTTTTTGTATGCAATAACTTTTTTATGCAATTGTTATCGGCCAAACCGCTATGGAAACATATGCTACACATTATAAGCTATCGAAAAATAAGAAATAATAAAAATTAAGTTTTTTGGTCGAGCTTTATAAAAACCTCCCCTTAAGTAACGTCACGCCAGATTAAGAAGCCTAATAATCCAGAGATGATTTTTAAATTTGATCACTTGGAAAACCAATTTTTATATTATTTTAAATTCTTCTAATAATACTTGTATACAAAAAGTCTTGCGCAATTCAGAGAGTTTTGACAAATTTTGTAATCCATGTCAAAAATCACATCTGTGTTTTGTAACGCACGTCAGCACATATTTTTGCCTATTTCTTTAAACCCTTAGGATCGCCATTGGTCATTGTTTATCATTTTTGTCATTGGTTTTATTTAATATAGTGCTACTTTATTACTATACAAATAAAAAAGTATTTTTTATAAAAATATTAATTTAAAAAATAAAATTTTTTTTTATATCATACATAACGGCAGTTTGGAAATATTGACTGTTTTAACAGTAATGCCTAGTGTAAACTATTTGTAAGATAAAACAAGTGAAAAATGTCTTACAATATTTGTAAAAAGTACTGAAATCACCGCGGGGGTATTGCGGTACTTTTGAAAAGCGAAAAGTACTGAATTCAGTACTTTAGTACTGAATTTATCATCCCTGTCTCATAATCGCTGAGGCCTCGTTGATGATGATGAAGTTTGCTGTAAAAACTCTGGTTTGTTGTTATTGCATGTAAAACTAAAACCAAACTAAGCACAATTCTTTAATTATCAATGCTCATTAAGCAATTAATGATTTTGCTATAAATTAATGATTTTAATTAGTTAGTTAGGTAGGAACACTTTACTTTCATTACTTTCTTTAGCACTAATTTAAATTATTTTTTTTTTTTTACTAATTTTTATCTACGTTTTACGTTAAATTTTTAACATTTAGGAATTTTGAATATCTCTTGTAAGGAGAGAAATCTTTATATTCGCTTAGCAGCGTTTTTTTTTTAAGATAATTTTAATTTTTTACACGAATTTGTGCGCTGTTTGTGTGTATGTTCGCGCAAAAATTTGCACTTGAGAAACAGGTTTATTAACTGAAGTTATGTTAAACATAATTTTATGTGTTTCATAATTTTTTTTTTTTTAACCACTAGTTTTTTTTTCTATTTGTTTTTTTTCTATTTGTTGTTTTTTCTTAATTCTTTTTTTATGATTTTTCAAAGTTTTAATTTTTAATATTAATATGTTATCTTTTAAACTTGATCTATGTTATCTTCTACCCACTTTAAACTTGATATCTTTTGTTTACTAACTTTAGAATATATTTTTATTTTAACACTTATTATTTACTAAATTTAAGCCAATTTTAGCGCACTTAGTTAACAATTTTAAATTTATATTAGATTTAATTTTTTCTACATTTTTGTAGTTTACTATTGTTTAATTTGTTTGCGTTCTTATATTTCAACACATTTTTTTGGCGAAGTGATAGTTTAAATGGAATTTTAAAGAGTTTTCAAACTTCACATTTTTCTTAGAACCACTAAAACCACGTTCTTGACACGAATGGTGCGATGATGCAATATCTTCGGCTCGGGTTTGTCCGGTGTGGTGTTTGCTTTGTATGCTTTGACCAAGCTCTAATTTCAATTAAATTAATTCTTCGTCCGAAAATGTGTCTAGATCAACCAAGTTAATAGCCCCAAGCCTTGAAGAAAATCAGAGTAATCAGAGCTGGGTTTTTCCCAATGTCGTTGACAAAATCAACTCTCACACTCTGATTAATTTCTAATGAAGAATTTTATTAGATTTAATAAGAGGTAAATTAATGAATTAATATCACCTTTCACCTTTTGCAAGTGTGGAAATGAATTAATTTTCTGTATTAATGGAATATGTTTTAGCGTGAGTTAAGGGAAAGTTATGCACTTCTAACTCAAAAGTTATTTTTAAGAAATATTCCAAACTCTCAGTACGCAGCAAAATTTAATTAAAAGTTTCGTCCAAGTAATTTATTTTATTCAATGAACTGCAATATGCTGTCAAAAGAGATGATTCAGACAAATTGAAGATTACTTACATGAGTAGTTAACTTGTTGAGAGTCAGCGGAAAAAGGAAGTATCAATTATTTTAGGTTATACTTGTAACCTCATTTAAGTATAGGCTTATCAATTTAGAATGTTTTACAGGCACGGGTTTTGAAAAAGAATACTTTATTCGAACACGACGCGTTCGAACTGGGTAATAATTATGTATTTATAAGGTGGATATTATAGAAATAAACAAGAAAAACCACGTAATAGATAAATATATTTTTAATCAAAGATATCAAAATCAAAAAGATATCAAAAAAAAAGTATTATGGCCAATGATATCGATGTCATCAGCATACGCAAGCAGCATAACACTCTTGTAGAATATTGTGCCACTACGTCTCAGATCAGCAGCTCGGATGATCTTTTCCATCATTAGGTTGAAAAAGTCGCACGATAAGGAATCACCTTGTCTGAAACCTCGTTTGGTAATAAATGGTGGGGAGAGGTCCTTCCCGATTTTAACTGCGCTGCTGGTGTTGCTCAGTGTCATCCTGCAAAGTCGTATTAGTTTTGCAGGAACACTAAATTCAGACATGGTGGAGTACAGGTGCTTCCTTATTAGGCTGTCGAAGGCGGCTTTGTAGTCGACAAAAAGATGGTGGGTGTCGACTTGTTTTTCTTGAATCTTCTCCAAGATTTGTCGTAGCGTGAAAATCTGGTCGATGGTGGACTTTCCAGGTCTGAAGCCACACTGATAAGGTCCGATCAGTTCGTTTACAATGGGCTTCAATCTTTCACATAAAACGCATTCAACCAGCAGCACAATATAACAGCAAACAAAGCTTTTCTCTCTTTGTCGAGAGAGCTTCTCTCAATATAACACGACGGCCATGTTGTGTAGCTAAGCTGAATTCATTGCTAACCTTCAGCATGTTATTGTGTGATTTAAAATAATGTTAATGAAGTTGAGAGCGTGCAGAAATTTTTCTCTCTGAGCGAAAACTTCATATGCAAAAAACTTTCAAAACATGCTGAAGGTGATCAGTGAATCCAGCTTTACTTTCAGGGAGATTCTTGCTTTCATACAGTGTTAATTAATTTTTTTTATTAATGCTTTGAGGGGAGTTGCCAGAATTTTGTTATCAGCATTAATTATGTTTTGCAGCCTTGCCAGCCAGATTTTCCCACTTGAGATTGTGTTAGTCTATCTATACGAATATATAAAAGCGTTGTGACACTGCACGGACGTTTGACAATCACGCACGAACCACTGAACCGATTAACACGATATAGTTATCAAACGATTTGTTATTCCAACTTTATCGTAATATGCTATGTTAGATTTGCCATGTCTTCTTTCCCTGCCCACTTTTTGCAAAAAATGCTATATTTCAGACGATTTTGGTTGTATGAGACTAGAATTTGGTAATCTACGTTGTATGGTTACTTTAGCTAACTTTACTAAAAATGGGCATGACCCACTTTAGTTAAATCCACTTTTCGGGGGATAAGCTTGGAGTAAAGCAAAGCGCACTAGGTTTAAGCTCAATTAAGCTGAAATTCTGGTACTCTATTGTTTCGAGTATGAGATGGTTTAAGTGAAAAAAATTTTGCCACACCCCCATTACCGCCCAGAATTAATCAAAAATGTTATACTTCGAACGGTTATGGTTGTATTAGACTGAAATTTGTTAAATTAGTTCATACGGCTGCTTTCGGCAACTGTACTAAATATGACGAATATATAAAATTTCCGAACAGCATGAAAATTCGTACATAGCAGTAAGGTGGTCTGCGGCAGGACAACGTCTGCCGGGCAATACTATACATCAATAAGAATGCTGTGTATATCAGAAAATTCTGAGCGTCATCCATTGATGTTTCAAACGGAAACGTCTAGCATGTGTTTTGTTCGAAGGTCAATTTACACTGTTACAAATTCACAAAACGATCATGAAAAATTCATTGAATTGGGTCAGGATAAATTGTACTATAACTATAACGTTAACTATGAATATATAGATAAGGAAATAGATTAAAACATATATTTATGTGTATAACTTTGGAATAGTTTGAAATATTTGAAATAATTTTCACAGAACTATATTTTAAGCTACATTCGAAAATTTTTTCACATAAATTAGTTTTCAAGCTGTAGCACATTGCTAAAAATATATCAACATTTTAAGCAAATTATTTTTCATCAAAAAATCATAGGGGGTAGGTGGCACATGATTTTTAATGATAGAAGCTGTTTGTGTCAAAAAAGAATAATTTTTGCAGGTAAATTATGTTATATGAAAGAATAAGGAACACTAAAATTAAAAAAAAAATTAAAATAAAAAAAAATATGTACAACAAAAGCAACTCTTGGCCTATTGTTTAGTACAAGTTATATATTTTAGAGGTTTTTTGAAAACAGTATAAAACATTGGATTGGTGAGGTAACGGTAAACCTTTTCATAGTTTCCCAATTTACTTAATGGAACTTTCAAAAAAAGAAAATAGAATGAAAATCGATTTGAAAATGGCGGAAAACACGAAATTTCAATCATTTTTTTGTCATTCTGAGGCTTATGAGTTATACTGAGAAAATCTATAGTTTTAAGATATCGCAAGAATTTTAATGTCATAATAACAGTACAAAAAATTTCCTAAAAGAAAAGAAAATTACCGTTAATATAATAAGTGCATTGAGAAAGTCTATAGTTTTTAAGATATCACCAAAAGTTTGATGTCATTATAACGGTTTTTTATTAAAATTTAAGAAGAATTGTTGTTTGACCGAAGCCCAATAACAACAATTAATAACTGAAGAAGGCCGATTAACTACAACAATTAAAGAAGAATATATTTATTTTCAAAATATATGTAAAAAAATACATTTTTGATTACAAATTTTAAAAATTTTTTACCCAAATTTTTTTATAACGCTGTTATGCAGGACTTTTTCAAAAGTAAAAAAAAAAGAAAGCCAGGTTAATTTATGTCATCATAACAATTACCGTTTAAATAAAGTAATTTCTTAATATATGTACAATTTTTTCATAATTAAACAAAACAAAAACAATAATTTTTATACTTTCAATTTGTTTTAATGCAACTAAATACTTTCATTTTAAGATTTAAAATTTTTACATGTTATTTAATATTTTTATCGCAGGCGAAGCAGCGGGGATTTGCTAGATTAAATCTCTTTGCAAAAAAAGAGATTACAACTAGAAGTATATATAAAAAATGCATTATGCTTCACATGTTTCGCATACAATGAAAGAGTGCCTTGGACAAACTATCTTTTTGCATTTGTCACATTCGACAGAATGAATATTGGCATTACGCATGTGCCACCTTGCGCGCTTCTTTGATGGTCCACATGCTTGCGACACTAATGACGGTGGTGGTCTCGAATTTAAGTTACTATAAGGATACTTCTCGGTCTGAGCTCCCGCTGCTCAACCTGTAGTACCACAAGCGAATGGACAAGTTTCAACAAAAACAGGCGTATTCGAAATTTCTTTTTCGTATTATTCCAAAGTGAATTCAACTGATAAAGAGCACATATGCATTTAACGCCGAGATGTCGAGCATGTTGCAAAAGACTGCAACGGGCCATCGATTTACTTTACGCTTGCAGCGATAGGTACCCACCAGAGAACTACACAAGCCTACTTGAAGTTCAAACCTTTTCAAGTATTTGAATTCCTTGAAAGTTTAGGTGGCAACCCTAACCTCCATCTTAATTTTTAAAATTGTGACATTATATTCAAAATCAAATCCGTTTGTCAGAATTTCAAAGTTAAAAGAATTCGCAAAAATAACAAAAAAATCTAGGTGGCAACTCTATTCGCCATCTTGAATTTTAAATGCGGACATCAGATTCAAAATCATCAACCTCCTAAAACTGCCAACCACGGAGTCCACAGAATCCTTAAAAATAATACGCTTAAGCTTTTCCTACACAAGCTCATTGATTTTTTTGGATACTTGCTTTAATTGGATACTTGCCTTAAATTTCAAGCTTTTCAAGCTTTTTACCCCTTCCAACTTTGGAGGGCCGATGCACCCATGCCAGTGGCACACCCCCTGGGGAACTTTGTTTGTATTGGGAAACCCAGGGGGTATGCCACTGGCATGGGTGGATCGGCCCTCCAAAGTTAAAAGGGGTCGGTCATACATTTGGACTCGATTGGGGCACTCTAAATGGGTCAAAGAGGGATTTTTCAAAATTTTACCCCACGGAAAAGTTGGGACATTAGAATTCGTTTTAGAGGTATAGTTCCTCGGGCAAAGTTTCTTATTTTGATCCCTAGAATACGATTTTCACTGAGCAGTGGGCGATTTTTAAATCGACCCGCCCTAATATATATATATATATATATATATATATATATATTTTTAGTTTTAAGCAATTTTTTATGAATTATTACATTCGAATAAAAAATAATTACAAACTTAAGATGCTTTTCAAGTACTTTTGCTTTTGTACTTTTTCTTTTCATTTATTAAAAATTCAATTTAAATAGTTATGATTTTCTTTTATTATTTTTTTGTTGCAACTTCTTTATTTCAATATTTACAGAAATGTATATATATATGTATATATGTATATGTACAATATATACATTTGTACATTGTACCATATATATGTGCATCATATGTGCACATATGTGTACAATATACATATATATATATTAGGGCGGGTCAATTTGTATGGACGAATTTTTTGGAGGTCTGGCTCAGCGAAATTCGTAAAATACATGTAATTTCAAGACTTTTTCTCCACTACAGCATATACAAATTCTGAAAAAAAGCTGTGCGGACTTTCGTAAATAGATTTTCTTCTCAATTATAAAATATGAATGCATGAATGTATGTGTATGAATCTATTTACGAAAGTCCGCACAGCTTTTTTTCAGAATTTGTATATGCTGTAGTGGAGAAAAAGTCTTGAAATTACATGTATTTTACGAATTTCGCTGAGCCAGAATTTGACCCGCCCTAATATATATATATGGTACAATGTACATATATATATCTATTTGTGATATCTACTACAGCGGCCATGTGGAAAAGCACGAATTTGGATGCGGATTTGTAGGTGGCAAGAGACTACGGCCCCACGTCCTGCGATTCACACCTGTGCTTGCGGCTTGCCATAATCCGCATCAAGGATACATTTTTTAATATAAGCCTGATATGTGCGCACGCTCCAACAGAAGGCAAGGACGATGAGACCAAGGAATTTTTCTACATGCGCCTTAAAAATGCGTACGAGCGCTGCCCCCGTCACGACGTAAAAAACGTGCTTGGTGACTTCAACGCTAAGGTGGACAAGGAAAATATATTTGGTCCAAAAGTCGGAAAGTTTAGCCTCCACGACAACACCTCCGATAACGGAATGAGGCTGATTGACTGCGCCACAGCACGCAACATGGTCGTAAGTAGCACTAGATTCAAGCATCTCAATATTCATTAAGCCACCTGGATGTCCCCTGATCAAAAAACCAAAATTCAAATTGATCACGTTTTGATCAACGGAAGGCACTCTTCCAGTGTTTTGGATGTACGCACGATCCGCGGTGCAAATATTGACTCGGATCACTATCTTGTCGCAGCCAAGATCTGTACACGTCTGTGGGCAGCTAAAAATACACGCAATCCTACACAGAGTAAGCTAGACGTCGACAAGCTACAATCGAAACAGACAGCTGAGGATTTCGCCACTCGACGCTCACTCCTGCTTCAAAGCACTCCTCCAATCGTTGATGACATTTCCAACTCCATGCGTGCGGCTGCTGAAAAGGTGATTGGCTACCACCGTGCTCGTCGAAACCAGTGGTACAGCCAGGTGTGTTGCGACACCACTGCAGAGAAAGACACCCCCTACAAAGCCACCCTGCAGTTGGTTGTAACGCTTGCTGCTAAGGAGCGATACAAAGAAAAGAGGAGGCAAGAGAGACATATTTTCAGGCGGAAAAAAAGAGAGGCAGAGAAGCGCCAGCAAGAGAAGATTGAGATGTATGGTGACAAGAATGAGGACCGAAAATTTTTCGAAAAAATAAGACGCCTTGCCGATGCTTTTAAAACCGGGGCCTCTTCCTGCAAGGATGAAAACGGAAATTTAGTGACAGATGTCCAGAGTACACTGACGTTATGGAGGAAACACTTCTCTAAGCTTCTAAATGGCGACGTTAACAATCCCGCCAACATAGATGATATCCCGGAAACCCCAATTATGGATGACAGCGTCAAAGTTCCGCTGCCCGACTATGATGAAGTTCTGATAGCTATAGCTCGGCTTTAAAATAACAAAGCTGCGGGAGCTGATGGCTTACCTGCTGAGCTTTTTAAGAACGGAGGCGAAGCTCTATTCCGAAGAAGAATGCATTCCGAACGATGGGGATCTCAGTGAGCTCTGCCCAATCTACAAGAAAGGCGATCCCACTATCTGTGCCAATTACCGTGGGATAAGCCTTCTTAATATCGCATATAAGGTCCTGTCGAGCGTTTTTTGTGAAATATTGAACTGATTGGACCTTACCAGTGTGACTTTAGACCTGGAAAGTCCACCATGGACCAGATTTTCACGCTACGACATATCTTGGAGAAGACTCGAGAAAAACAAGTCGACACCCACCATCTTTTTGTCGACTACAAAGCCGCCTTCGACAGCCTAATAAGGAAGCACCTGTACTCCACCATGTCTGAATTTGGTATTCCTGCAAAACTAATACGACTTTGCAGGATGACACTAAGCAACACCAGCAGCGCAGTTAAAATCGGGAAGGACCTCTCCCCACCATTTGTTACCAAACGAGGTTTCAGACAAGGTGATTCCTTATCGTGCGACTTTTTCAACCTAATGATGGAAAAGATCATCGGAGCTGCTGTTCTGAGACGTAGTGGCACAATATTCTACAACAGTGTTATGCTGCTTGCGTATGCTGATGACATCGATATCATTGACCTCTATTACGCGCGAAGTCAGTGCAGCATTCTCCAGATTAGAAAGAGAGTCAAGTCGAATGGGTCGGGCAGTGAATGCAGATAAGACAAAATAATTGGTGTCAACAAACAAACAGTCCTAGCGTCTTGAAACCCACGTTACAGTTGACAATACCTCCTTCGAAGTTGTGGAGGACTTCGTTTATCTGGGATCCTGCATAAACTCAACCAACGACATCAGCATTGAGATCAAACGAAGAATAACTCTTGCCAACAGGTGTTACTTTGGGCTCAGTAGGCTCAGAGAACGAGAATCTCGCTCTATAAATCGCTCATCATGCCCGTCCTACTTTATGCATCACAAACCTGGACGCTGAGCAGTTCAGATGAAAAGACTTTAGGAGCATTCGAGAGAAAAATTATTCGTAAGATCTACGGACCAATCTGCGTCAATGGCAAGTACCGAATACGGTGGAATGATGAACTGTATGAGCTGTACGCTGACATTGATATAATCAAGCGCATTAAAATCGAGCGGCTTCGCTAGCTAGGTCATGTTCAGCGCATGAAAGACGACGCTCCAGAGAAAAAAATATTCGATTCGGTACCCAGCGGCGGTCAACACAGAAGAGGACGACCGCATTTTCGTTGGAAAGATCAAGTAGAGGACAACCTGACGAAGCTTGGAATTTCCTTGGATATCTTTATATCGTTGTCTCCTATATCCCGCCTTACAGTTCTGATGATATTTATGTAGCACATGCCGATAATGTTTTATCTCTTAGTTCAGAGCTAGATAATAATAATAATCATTTATGTGTTCTTGGTGATTTAAATTTAAGTAAGATTGTATGGCACCAGCAAGCGAAAGACAGAAATGGCTGGTGCAAATTCTTAGAGCCAAGACCGAACATACGGTTGTAGCGCCAACTAAGTAAGTAAGTAAGTATTAACCTGTAATATATCCAAACTTAGTGGACTATCAATAAAATTAATCTCGTGTGGAAAATTAATATTAGTAGGCATTAGCACATTGTCAAAATAAGTCCATACAATCTTACTTACTTACTTACTTAGTTGGCGCTACAACCGTATGTCGGTCTTGGCCTCATCTAAGAATTTGCGCCAGCCATTTCTGTCTTTCGCTTGCTGGCGCCATACAATCTTACTTAAATTTAAATCACCAAGAACACATAAATGATTATTATTATTATCTAGCTCTGAACTAAGAGATAAAACATTATCGGCATGTGCTACATAAATATCATCAGAAATGTAAGGCGGGATATAGGAGACAACGATATAAAGATATCCCAACGGGTCATAAATAACTACAACAATTGGTCAAGTAGAGAGTCCATATTTTGCAGCATACATGAAGAACAACGTAAAGACCGTTTAACGGCTACCAACACTCCACCACTACGCGTACATCAAGTTTTAACATAGTCTCTGTCTTTCTGATATACCTGATAAATCGAGGAGTCGAAGTATTCACCATAGACATCAAAATCCCATAGCCATCAAAATCACCATCAGAGTTATATTTAAAAATATCTTCAACTTTAGTTCGCATCCCCGACATATTTTGCAAATTGATTTTTAATTTGCATCTTATATTTTCAACAGTCGGGTGCAAGAAATGAAGACAGATGAGCAAACTTCAACTTACTCGCTGCAACAACCTCAAGGTCATTAATTTCTCTGCAATCAACCACAAGAGCATCGGACCCATTAGTGGCAGTAATGTGAAAAATCGTTAATTTGAGCGTGACTTTCAACCGGAACTAAGCCATCAGAATTTGAGGCAACAGCGTTAGCAGCAGCAGCAGCAGCATGAGAGAGTGGTTCGTCTTCAGCAACAACAGCAGGTGGATTATCTAAAGCAACAACAGAAATGAATTCAACAGAAGAATTTATCGATGAAAAGCTTTTTTGCGGCGAAATAGTGGATAACGCATTAACGCATTAGGCGATGGCAACAGAGTTGCATTATTAGCAGGCTTACGTTTACGTAAGCGAGTAGAACAGCTACACGAGCATTGTGTGTGTTTGAGCTACACTCAACAGAATCCTCTGAAGTAGCCGAAATATCGCGGCTGCAGTCGGGCTGCACAGTGAGAGAGTCAGCATTTAAGCCAGCCAAAGTGTGTGAACTAGCAACAACAACAGCAGACAAACCATTTACAATAGATAATCGGTCATTGCTCTGATTGCTTATGTGTTTCACAAAAAGAGATTTAAGATTACACATTTCTTTTGATAACTGCTCAACTTTTGATATTAAATCAAATGGTGAATCCATGGCAATGTTTATGAAATGAATTTTTGTAGTAAGCACAAACGATCTGAGATCACTTAAGAAGTCACTTAAGCACTTTGCACATGGCATAACGAAACAACTAAGCCAAAGCAAGACTAAACTAAGACATAATTTTGAGCATATTATGGCCAATGATATCGATGTCATCAGCATACGCAAGCAGCATAACACTCTTGTAGAATATTGTGCCACTACGCCTCAGATCAGCAGATCGGATGATCTTCTCCATCATTAGGTTGAAAAAGTCGCACGATAAGGAATAACCTTGTCTGAAACCTCGTTTGGTAACAATTGATGGGGAGAGGTCCTTCCCTATTTTAACTGCGCTGTTGGTGTTGCTCAGTGTCATCCTGCAAAGTCGTATTAGTTTTGCAGGAATACCAAATTCAGACATGGTGGAGTACAGGTGCTTCCTTATAGGGCTGTCAAAGGCGGCTTTGTAGTCGACAAAAAGATGGTGGGTGTCGATTTGTTTTTCTTGAGTCTTCTCCAAGATATGTCGTAGCGTGAAAATCTGGTCAATGGTGGACTTTCCAGTTCTGAAGTCACACTGATAAGGTCCGATCAGTTCGTTTACAATGGGCTTCAATCTTTCACATAACACGCTCAACAGGACCTTATATGCGATATCCCACGGTAATTTGCACAGAGGAATCGCCTTTCTTGTGGATTGCGCAGAGCACACTGAGATTTTAATCTTTTGGAATGCATTCTTCCGACCATATTCTGCATAGAAGCTCTTGAATGCATTTAAAAAGAGCTTCGCCTCCGTTCTTAAATAGCGCAGCAGGTAAGCCATCAGCTTCCGCTGCTTTGTTATTTTTAAGCCGATCTATAGATGTCCGAACTTCATCATAGTCGGGCAGCGGAACCGCGACGCTGTCATCCGTAATTGGGGTTTCCGGGATATCATCTATATTGGCGGGATTGTCAGCGTCACCATTTAGAAGCATAGAGAAGAGTTCCCTCCATAACGTCAGTGTAATCTGGACATCTTTCACTAGATTCCCGTTTTCATCCTTGCAGGAAGAGGCCCCGGCTTCGAAACCATCGGCAAGGCGTCTTATTTTCGAAAAATTTTCGGTCCTCATTCTTGTCACCATACATCTCAATCTTCTCCTGCTTGCGCTTTTCTGACTCTCTTTTTTTCCGCCTGAAAATACTTCTCTCTTCCCTCCTCTTCTCTTTGAATCGCTCCTTAGTAGCGCGCGTGACAACCGACTGCAAAGTGGCTTTGTAGGCGGCGTATTTATCTGCAGTGGCGTTGCAACACACCTGGCCGTACCACGGCTTACATTAAAAAATTTAACCTTGATGCGGATTATGGCAATCCGTTCGTTCACAAGTGTGAATCGCAGGACATATGGCCGTAGTTTCTTGCCAAATGCCAAACCGCATCCAAACTCGTGCTTCTCCTCATGGCCGCTGTAGTAGATATCACAGGGTGCACGCCGAATGCAACCCTGTCTCTTCCATCGCATTTCTTGGATAGCAGTGATATCAGCTTTGTTTCTTTCCAAGACATCAGTCAGTTGGATAGAGGCACCTTCTCAATTAAGGGTTCAGACATTTCAAGTGCATATCCGTAAATCATTATCAGTTTTTCGTTTGCGGCAGTCGTCATCAGATTTGGGGATCAGTTTACTTCTATTCTTATTTGTTTTCATTGAGATGGGTTTTTACGGATGGACTTCAAACCCGACGCACAGCTTGGGGCCGAATTACAGCATCCTTGATCGAGCAAAATTGTACAAGATTGAGTAGCACTTATCTCGTCGTGCCCTTCGTAACTTTGCTTGATCACGGATGCTGTAATTCGGGCACTGTTTTAAGCTTAGGGGGGCCCGCCGCTCAGATTAGCCGCCAAACTAATGGTTGTCAGTTTTGACGTTGCCCAGGAAGCACCACGTGGAGGTTGGAGTCGACTTGAGGCGATTTCACAAGGATTTGCTGGCCTCGCAAGGTTTCCCAGATGACGCAAACATAGTCGGACCTAAAACAACCACAAAACTAGAAATTTAACTATACATAACGAAAGTAAACGACGCAATATGCTACCTGAAGACATCTGAAATGAAAAGACTGTTTGGCGTATACAGTTGGGTTCTTCCAAACAATATTGTATGGTCTTGTCTTTCGACCACAATGCAATATTCTGTTCTGCTACCATGGTTTGCCTGGTTTCCTCTTCAATGAAGTAAACATCGCTCTCACTGCTTGTATAGGTATCAACATCATTGTCATTAGGTTCATAATCAATATCTTCACCATCACCTCCATCAAAGTCATCATCGTCATCCAATCACTAATTTTGCCAAGTAGAATCCATAATTTCTGTTTTTTATATTGTTATGTTTCGGAAAAAATATTTTTTGTCACGATGACACTGAACTACGAAAACAACCACTTACTTCAGCAAACAAAACACAACTGACGCGTTATCAAAGATATTTCGCGCACTTTTCCCAAATGCGCCCCTAAGATTGTAAACATATCGGGCATATAATTTTTCAAAATTTCGTTGAAAATTAGTCAGGGAACCGCAACCTTATTGTAATGTTTCAAATTTGTGCAAAAACAAAGGCACAATAACATTTTCAATTCGAAAAATGTGTCAAATTAATACAAACGACGGATGCGTGTTAATCAAATTTTATACTTTCGAGAAGAAAAGTCCTCTGCTGTCACCTCTTTTAATAAATAGCTAAAAGATATATTTTGAAATGTTGACGTTCTTTATTTTTTATGAAAACTATTTGTTTCATTATATAATTCAATTCTTATATTTCGCTTATTCATAACTTGCTGCTCACTTTCTTTTTGCATTAATTTTATTTTTTGTTTTCATTCTCTCAGTTCGCATTTTTACAAATTCTCATTGATTTATATGTATTTTAATCTATTTTATATTTATAATAGTATGAAATATTTATTTAGATAATTTCGTTAAGTTGTTTGTTTCCTTTATGTCAATTTGTTTAGCATAACAGTGTTGAGGGTTATTTTTAGTTTTTATATTTATGCTAGCAATGCTTAGAATAACGATTTTTTAAAAATTTTTTATTTAAACAATATTTAACACAAACAATTAAACGCAAAACAATTAAGTTTTTATAAATTTTTTGTTTGTTTTAGTTACAACTTAGCAATATTACTATAAGTAAATTTTCTTTACATTTTCATCGTTAAAATAAATAAATTAAAACAAAACACCATCATATGTAGTTTAGAATATAATTTTATGTTTGATTTTGTTATAATGTATTGTTGCTTCGCAGTTATACTATTAGATTGTAATGGTTATGTTAAAATTTACGTTGGTGTGTGTGTGTGTTGTGTCTTGTATGCAGTTATTTTTTTTAATTCTTTATTCGTATTATTCGTATGTTTTTGACTAGCAAAGTTTTGCTGAGCCTTACTGCTTTTCGTTGAAAAATTTCTTTGAAAATTGTTCTATTTTGTTCTATTTAAGCAATCAAAATCAATAAGGCAAACAATTTTAGGAAGTTTTCCTTTTTTTTGCTACAACTACAATAATTTTACAAGATTGAAAAACAAATCTATATGCTATACTAAATAAAACAAAAGTTGTTACAATTTTGAAGACAGACATACACCAAATGAGGCTCTTTGGTTTTCAAGTTGTGCAAGGAAACAATTTTTAAAAATCAAACGTTTGTGGAAACGAGAATAAATAATGTGTATAAAGAAAATTCGCCATTTTTCATTATTAATGTGTGTCACATTGTGGCATAGTGTAAAACAAATAGTGTTCCAACAGTACGATTCTGATTTTGATTTTTTGAAAGTGAAGTTGTGTTAGTTGCACTGTGACAATGTTGCGTTGCAAAGTGAGACTAGCATTTGAAAAAATGCTCCAATTCGAGGACATTACAGCACTACTATTGAATTTCTAAAAAATATTAATAATATAATGAATAGATATAAATTTTTTTCCCCAAATTTTGATATTGATAACACATATAAGACACAAGGCAGCGTATATTATTTTTTAATTAAAAAATTTCTGATTAGGTTTTTTCTTTAGAAGAAAACAGAGATTCACTATCAATCAAATAGTCTATCAAAACAATTATATAGGTCAAATGTTGAATATTCACTTGCTAAAAAAGTATTTTGCGAAAACTTTTAGAACTTATTTACGAAAAAACATTATGGGAATCTCTTGCTAAACAAATAAGAAATAAAATTTCTTGAATTGAAAATTACTGCGGCAAAAACTGATATTTACAATGAAGGCTGCATTACTTTTGAAAATGTTCGGCTATTTAGACCTTATATTAGCAGTTTTGCATACCATACAAGTTAAGCTTCTGTGTTTTATCTATAAAGTTTATATTTTATTTTTCAATGATTTTTGTGTATTTGAAGCAATATGTGTGATGAGGTTAAACAGAATACATATGCTCAAAAGAAGAAGCATAAATTGTTTCTATGTTTTATAATAGTTTCAAAATTTTGCATTGACTACTACATACATACATCAAAACATTGTTATACCCACTGTTATTCTATGTTACTAGTAAGGACTAGCTTTTATTATGATGCATTTTCAACATTTGATTTAATTAGTTTTAATATTTTTCTGTGTTTTTTGTTTTTGCTATTATTAATATTTTATAGTTTTGTTTTCAACAATATACTTTTATATTAACCATATATATATATATTTATTATATATATATACATTTATTATATATATTTAATATTTATTATATAAATAAACTAATGTATTACATACTTGGTTTTAATATATATATATATGTATATAAATATTTATATAAACAAATTACATTGGAATTCTTGCTGTTAACTGTATGCAATTATTTCCCTTGCAAATCAGTTTCAGTTAATTTCTTTAATTAATGTATTAATGTGTGTTTATCTCCTTGAAGAGATTTCTTTGATAATTGCATAGGTTTATTTTATCGAACTATACTACCGTACCGCCTGGAGGCGCACTTGGACTGGGCGACATATGTTGAGGAACAGTCTATGAATTCAAAGTCGCATAAGTTTTAATTACAAAAGTGTTAAATTATGAACTTACTGTCGTATAGCCTGGTCTTGCCCACGTGTAAATAAAACCATCCTGACACGCCGTAAGAAAGCAATCTTCACGAAATATTAGCGCTGACAGTCGCTCATGTGCTATCTTCTTACAAATCAGCGGCTCAAGCAGCGGACATTCGTCGAATCGTGGACAGGCGCTGGTTCCTATTAGCTTCATGGGATCGTAGGAAGTTACAATTGCGTTGGAGGCAGCCGCCGCTGCTGCTGCTGCTAGCGAGTGAGAATTCGTTGAAGATTTGCCCATTTTTAGTGAGCCAAAACTATGCGGCGTTGAGCTGCTACCTATGCCAGTTATATCTAGCGTCGCCGAATTGCCAAACAGTGAGTTGTGGTTGCTTGACTTTAGCAGGCTCGATGTTTTGCGATGATTGCGATGCGATGTAGTATTGTTATCTGATGCAAAGGAAAGCGTGGATGACTTCTTGTCCGTAGACGACGACGATGAGTTGCTAAGAAAGCTAAAATTCGTAAGACGCTGCGTAAGACTGTTGAACGCTGAAAGACCAGAGTCTGAGGATTTGTTAGCGCCACTGCTTGACTGTTGCTTACTGTTCAATGCTGTCGCAGTAGAAAGCGAAGAGTTATAGCCGGATGTGGTAGAGGAAGAAGAGCTGTGTTTCATGCTGTTGCTGTTGTTAGTGCCGCTGTCGACGAAATCGGATTTTGTAGCCGCACCACTGATACAGTTGGGAAATTTTATAGTGCTGCTCGTTGATTTGGTGCTGTTGGCTTTTTGACTTGTCGTTAGCCCTGTTGCGGAGGTAGCATCATCTTGTGGTGTAGTGCTGGATGATTGCGATGATATCGTACAGTTGGCGGTAGAGAATTTGCTGGTGCTGCTATTGGTGCTGTGTTTACTGCTGCTGTTGCTATTCTCGGTAGTAGTCACTGCTGAGTCTTTTGTAGGGCTGTGATTGGCTTGATTTGGAGGATATGAAATTGATGATGATGTTGATGCATTCCCTATGGCTATGGGCCGTATAAGTTTGACACCATCGGCATCTATGCCACCATTCATGTGAGTCGTTGAATCGTTTAAGCTATTGACACGTTGTCTCAGCGCCAGCGGATGACGCAGCACATCTTCTGTGATATCCCAAAGACACAGCTGCGTATCCTGCCCAACTGAGCCCAGACGATAGCTGATGGCAAGCTTATCGGGAGCCAGGGCTGCGGATGATGAGATATCCGAACGAAACGAAGCCGATTGTGGACGTTGATGGGTATGGTTTGGTGTAGAATTCTTATCGTTCAGCATAAAGTCAAATCCGTTCGCAGTGGAATCAGCTGCAAAAAATTTTTCAATTAAAAAAAAAATCAATTTCTTTTTTATTAGCTGACATTTAATGATTTTATATATTATACATTAATACTTAGTAATTATAACACATTAGGAGCGATTATATATAAAAAAGGACCCTTGTATCGCACTGGCTCAGGGGGGATCGATAGATATATCACTAATTAACAATACAAAATTTTTAAAGGATAGGACTTAATTTTCCTGCTCCGGTTTTGAGCCGACAACAGGACATTTTTTAACGATTTTTTAAAAAACTTCTAACGAATGAAATTGATAATTATTGAAGCGATGAATAATAATATAAACTTTCATCACGATATGATCCCATTCTCCAGCTGCAGAAGGTCCTTTAAAATAAAAGGTTTCCAAAAACTATTTTTATGGCAATAAAAATGAGCAGAATGAATAACAATAAGGTGGAATATCTTCTGTACTAACTTTGGACTCGATATGACAGCATCTTCCTATTCCAAAATGTCCTTAAATATCACGATGTTAAAAAAATGTAAGTTTTTGTCAGTATTGTAGTCGATTTCAGTAGATTTATATACGCTGATTCCGATTCCAGCAACATAATTTTTTTATCTTTGTTCGATCTTAAGACACAGTGATGTGCAAATAAATAGGGACACCTGCATTTTTATATTTAAAGCTGTATGAATTATACACAAGGTGCCCCAGATACAGATATCTCTTCACCGATCTCCAAAGTCAAAAGCATCCTGAAAAAGAGACTATATGACCTTCAAACCAATGATACAAAAACCGTTTTCTAATCGCACCACACTAAATGCTAACTGTTTTACGTGTAGTAATTTAAAAAAAAGTAGTTGTGTTTGCATTGAGTACTCAAGTATTATGATAAGATCAAAAACCAAGTCAATAGAAAACTCTATCTTGAATTAAATTGTGAGCTTTAGATCAAGTAGATCCTTAAGAAGGCAACGTCTTTAAGAAGGCATTTTCCTCTTCAGTAGTCTTTGAGTGATTAAGCTGTGATCAACTCACTGTTTAAATTTGTATATGACTTCACACATTTAGGAATTCATTCATTCATTCGAATTATATGGCTACTAATCATATGACATTTAAAACAGTAGGCTATTTATAGATCACCGCCATCAACTCTACCATGGTTGCCATCTGTTCTAGTTGCTTCTTTATTTATTTCAATATTCATTGGTGATCGACAGTTTGTCGAAATGCACCATAGAAATGAAACGAGTTTTTTGCTTCGCCAGAGCTAGTGTTCTAACTGAAAGGTGGCTATTTTCGCAACCAAATGTTCAATTACACATGACCTTGACCGACATCGATCAATTATTAGATTATTTAACTAATTTGACATTAATTAAACTTATTTGGCCGTGCTCCGCCATAGCTAGTGAATTAATTTTATGATCTATTAAATTATTACATGAATTCAATTGCGAGCTTTAGATCAAGTAGGTTTTTAAGAAGGCAACAACAACAACAACAGCAACAACAACTCTGTATAGAGTCAATTACTTAGCTGACTGAACAGAAATCCAATGTGTTTTACGTAGACACCTGCCGTATAGGCTTAATTCTACGGTGCTCCATAGCGTGGGACCGAAATATTGCGTCGGCCAACGCGCCTTTGAGGGTTCAAAGGTACCAAATTAGCTAAATGTTGTGATGACATGTCGCAACCCTTGGTAAGGGTGGAGGCCTATCTAAAACCTCTTCCGTACTCTGGGGTACGGCACCCGGTTTGAGAATGCAAACCTACACCGAGCTGAGCAGCTCTACCCGCGATATATGTGATAAACACACAGCCACCACGAATCTCCCCGAAGGGCCAACTCAATCAGTCAACCTGGCGCAAGCCAAGGGGCTACCGACTGCCGTGGTACCATCTTTCAAGTCTTTGGTCGGACCTCGTAGCATACTAAAAGCATACTACTACCAGTTTTAGCTCATCACAGCTCCGGACTGGTGACCAATCTAGCTGACTGAACAGTCTGTTTCAGGAATTCATTCATTTGAATTATTTGGCTACTAATCATATGACATTTTAAAGCAGGAGGCTATTTACAGCTCACCGCCATCAACTCTACCTAGGCTGCCATCTGTTCTAGTTGCTTATTTATTTATATCAATATTCATTGGTGTTCGACAGTTTGTCGAAATGCACCATAGAAATGAAACGAGTTTTTTTGCTTCGCCAGAAGCTAGTGTTCTAACTGAAAGGTGGCTATTTTCACAACCAAATGTTCAATTACACATGACTTTGACCGAAATCGATCAATTATTAGATTATTTAATTAATTTGACATTAATTAAACTTATTGGTGCTCTAAAACTAGTGCTCCGCCATAGTAAGTTAATTAATTCTATGATCTATTAAACTATTACAGTCGAGTTTCAGTCGTGCTCATCTTCAGTCGTGCTGTTGCTCTGATTTGCCTTAATAATGTTGTGCTTTAATTGCTCTAATGCAATTGCTAATGACTTACGAATTAACTATTTTGTATGCAATTCGATCTTTCATAGTCAGTTTTTGAATTTCAATGCAAATCTATTTGAATATATTGTTTCACATCCGAATATTCAGTTTATGTGCGATAAGTGCTTGAATTCTTCTTCAAATGTGTTTTCTGTAATAAATTCATTAGTAGCTGAAATGGCTGATTTAAAATCTTTGCTAATGCAAATTATAAATAAAGAGGTCAATTATAAATAAAGGGACAAAGCAAATTGTTTGTAAATGCAAAAAACTCTAATGCAGAGACTAATGTTACTCGTCAAAGCTCTCACGTTTATGCTGGTTCAGGTGTAAAACCTAACTCTCCATCTCTGAACAATCGTGAAATGCCGCTCACTCGTTTACGTTCAAGAAACCTGGTTTCTTCAGCTAATACTGCGCGCACTACATTAAATTCTCCATCTCCTGCTTTGCTGGTTAACTCTCAGCCGTGTGTTGTTGTTCCTGCTTCAAAGCCCGAGACTACTGCTACTTCTACTCTGTCAACTCTTCCTATTCATCATTCTGCTGCTTTGTCCAATGCTGTTACTCATCAAAGCTCTCTACCATCTATTGTTGTTCCTGCTTCTAATTCTGAAATTGCTACTTTGACTTATTCTCAAGCATTGATCTCTTCTACTGCTTCCTCTTATGCTACTGTTAACGCTGTTCCTGTTTCCAATATGAATATGGCAATGTCTATTTCATCACATACTATATTCTCTTCTACTGATGATTCTATTGCTACCGCTTTTGTTGCTGCCTCTCAAGAATTCTCTCATGCTAATGTACCTGCTAATGATTTTAATTCTTTGGAGCAAGAGCTATATAATGATAATAATAACAATGACTGGAATACGGTTCAAAGCAAGAATAAACAAATAAATCGCTCTAAACCTATAGTTGGCCTTAATGAAAATTACGAGCTTAATGTTGTTACGAAGAAAAAGTATCTGCACCTATCGTCGTTTAAGCCTAATGTTACTGAGAAAAACATTATTTCTTATGTAATTAAACATGCTTCTATCGATCGTATTTATCTTACATGTCACAAACTTGTGAAAAAGGATGTTAACTTAAATAATCTGGAGAGTATTAATTTTAAACTTGGTGTGGCTGAAATGTTTTTTGATAAAGTTCTGAGCCCAACTCTTTGGCAGAGAAATGTTACTGTTCGGCCGTTTATAAATTTTTAAAACGTAGGGAGAACATCGTTACCGACTTAGATTCTTCAATTGTTTGCCGAAATCTTAAAATTTATTTCCAGAATATGTCTGGAGTGAGAACTAAATCTCAAATAATTTTCAATTTCACGTCAGATGGGGATTACGATATCGATTTTTTTTTATGGGAATTTTTCGTGACTCTGAAAAAACTGGATTTAATAGAGGTGGCGGCGTTCTTGTTGCAGTAAAAAGGTGTCTCTGCTCTTCGTTACATAATTTGCAATGTCCTGATTCACTGCTTCACCAACTTTGTGTCGTACTAACTGGACCATATGGAGCTTTCTATATGGAGCTTTCTATATGTGCGTATCATATATTTCCCCGTCGAGTCCTGAGTTTATCTACACTGCTCATGTGGATAATATTATTGCGCTTCAGTCATCAATTGGTGCTAACTGTCATTTAGCTGTTTTTGGGGACTTTAACCTCAGCAATGTATCTTGGAATTATCTTGGTGGTGAATTTACTCCAGTGAACATCAATCATTCTCATGAAATGTATCTTATCGATAGTCTGCTGAGTATCGATCAACTTCAAATTAATTCTTATTTAAATAATTTAAATCGAATTTTAGATCTTATATTTATATCTAATAATATTAATTAAGAACTTTCAGAGTGCATGTGTCCGATTCGTCAGTCTGATATGCTAATCCTAAATATTAATTTCTATGATTTTATACACTCTGCTCCGTCATCTAGTTTATTTAACTTTAAAATATGTAATTTTAATAATCTTTCAAGTATTTTTAGATGTACTGACTGGATCTCTTTATTTAATGGTAAAAATGTCGCAATTTGTTTTGATGATTTCAAAG
Source organism: Dichetophora obliterata (assembly GCA_963920525.1). Taxonomy (NCBI): domain Eukaryota; kingdom Metazoa; phylum Arthropoda; class Insecta; order Diptera; family Sciomyzidae; genus Dichetophora; species Dichetophora obliterata. The sequence goes on from OY986435.1 coordinate 162,177,586, forward strand.
CGCATGTAACTTCAGTTTGTGTAAACAATATTCCTGTTTGGCTCGTAAAACTTTAAGACTCCCATGGTTCATGTTATGGGTTTTGAATCGAATATAAAAACTAATCCCAAGTCTTTTTGGAATTTTATTGAGTCAAAAAAGGGTTGCTCAATTATTCCAACAACAATGAATTTAAATGGGGTGTCTTCAGTTTCCCTAGTGGATACAGTTAAACTTTTTGCTGACTTTTTTAGTACCAATTATGCGGACGCCACCAATTAATGTTTTAGTGGTGTTGATCTATCTAATGTCGATTCTTTTTTTAATTTTGGCTCCCTAACGATCTCTGAATTGGATGTGTTTGAATCATTGTGTCAAGTAAAAAACACTGTTAAGGCCGACATTGATGGTTTCTGCCCTGTAGTGTTTTTAAGATGTGCTCAGGCTTTGTCTGTTCCCTTGTGTTATATTTTTAATATGTCATTAGCGGTTGGTACATTCTTAGATAGTTGGAAGGTTTCCCTCATTACTCCTGTTTTTAAATCTGGATCTAAACATGATATCTCTAACTATCGACCCATTTCACAGATTTCTACTATCTCTAAAATTTTTGAAAGAATTGTTAAAAATAAGATATGTTTTCTTGTAAAACGCTATTTATGTCGCGAACAGCATGGTTTCATTTCAGGTCGTTCTACCTTAACTAACCTAACGATCTTTAACCAGTATTGCATTTCATTCTTTGAGGGTGGTTGTCATGTTGATGTCATTTACACTAATTTTTCTAAAGCGTTTGATAAGGTTTGACATAATATCTTAATCGCAAAACTTTTCAAAATGGGTTTCCACTCAACTTTTTTAGATTGGATTAAATCTTACCTTAGCGGTAGATCTTGTTACGTATCAATTAATAATGTTAAATTCTATAAGTTCATTGCTTCTTCTGGGGTGCCGCAAGGTAGTATTTTGGGCCCCTTATTATTTATATTATTTATTAATGATATAAATAAAATAATCTGCAACTCAAAATATTTGCTTTATGCTGATGACCTTAAATTATTTAAGAGTGTCAGTAGCATATCTGATGCTATTTCATTGCAATCTGATTTAGATAATTTACTTAAATGGTGTAAGATTAACCCCCTTTCATTGAATATTTCTAAATGCTTTCATATAACATATTCTAAATGCAATAATTTTTTTAAATTTCAGTACAATATTTCTGAAATTCCACTTAAATGTATTGAATCTATAAAATATATTGGAGTCATATTTGACTGTAAATTCACTTTTAATGAACATATTAATTTTATTGTTCCTGAAGCTTACTCGATGCTAGCTTTTATACGCAGAAATAGCTCGGAGTTTTCTGACCCACATACTATTAAGTCACTTTATAATGCTTTTGTTCGGATGCTGGAATGCTTCATCTGGAATCCGATTTATGCCGTTCATACCTTTAGGTTGGAACAAGTTCAGAAAAGATTTACAAAGTTTGCTCTTCGTTTGTTATATAGTCGTGAGGATTTTCCTCCATATAATGTAAGATGTTTACTCTTAGGTATAAAATCGTTAGAATCGTGAAGGAAAGTTCAGTCCCTTGATATGATATAATTTCAAGTAACATTGACTGTCCTTCTCTTTTGGCTCTTATAAATTTTAATATACCGTCAAGACAGTTGCGGCATTTTAAATTGTTTTATATTAAATTTCATAGGTCTAATTATGCACGAAATGAACCTTTGCAACGAGCTTTGTCTTTGTATAATGATTTGTCGATACAGGTTGTGTTTGATTTCTCATTGTCGAAAATGTGCTTTAAATCAATATTAAATACTTTATTTTTAGTTTAATTACATTTCTTATATTTATAACTTTTGGTTAAACTTAGTCTGTAAGGATTTAATCCATAGACTCGAATAAATAAATAAACATTACATGAATTAAATTTCGAGCTTTAGATCAAGTAAGTATTGAAGAAGGCAACAACAACAACAACAGCAACAACAACAACAACAAAATGTCATATGATTAATGGTCAATTTGAGCGTTCAATTTGTTCTATATAGTTCAAATGAATCAATTCTTAATATGTGAAATCATATGCAAATTTGGACAGTGAGTTGATCACAGCTTAATCACTCAAAGACTACTGAAGAGGAAAATGTAGCGATTTCCGAAACAGACTGTCTCTTCAGCTAAGTGATTGACTCTAAACAGAGTTGTTGCCTTCTTAAAAACTTACTTGATCTAAAGCTCAAGATCAATAGATCATAAAATTAAAACTTTATCATTAAAAAAAATTGTATCATAAAAATATTAAAACAATTTATTTAATGTACTATAGAGGCATAGCAATTTTGTCGGCCGTACCAAAGCTATTTGAAAAAATTATTTGCGAAAAGCTAACGTACCTTATCAACCAGAGACTAAACGAGCAGCAGCACGGGTTTCGAAAAGGAAGGTCCACAACCACTAACCTCATGATAATGCTTTCTGACGTTTTATGCAAGATGGAGAAAGGATACCTAATAGACGCTATTTACACTGATTTCAGTAAAGCTTTTGATCGTGTTGATCACGGCATCTTAATACATAAATTAGAAAAATTTGGTTTCTCTGGATCTTTACTTAGTTGGCTATCAACTTATCTCCATGGTAGATCCCAATATGTTAAATTTCAAGGAATTGTTTCGAAGAAAATTGAAGTCTCCTCTGGAGTAACGCAAGGTAGTCACCTTGGTCCTCTTCTCTTCAATATCTTCATATCCGACTTGTCCATGGTGTTGAAGGATATTCCACATCTTATGTATGCGGACGACTTAAAATTGTACCACGTAATTGAATCGCAGGAAGATGTAACTTTCTTACAGTTAAAACTCTCATCTCTTGAGACCTGGTGTACCCAAAACAAACTCTACCTTAATGTAAAAAAGTGTAGCGTGTTAAGTTTTTCCCGTAGAGACCAAGTTGTAAATCACAAATACCGCCTTAATAATAATGAACTTAACAGGGTCAATTATATAGTTGATCTTGGAGTGGTCTTGGACAACAAACTGCGCTTTAATTTACACTATGATAAGATTGTATCCAGGGCCAGTAAACTGCTCGGTTTTATTAAAAGACGAGCATACGAATTCAAAAATGTATGGGTCACTACATCCCTGTACTGTGCAATAGTGCGCCCAATACTCGAATATGGCTGCATAATTTGGAATCCAGTTTTTGGATCCCATTGTGATAGAATCGAATCCATTCAAAAACAGTTCTTACTATTCGCTTTGAGAGAAACTTATAACCCCCGCGATTATGGAAGCCTTCCACCATATGAACACAGACTCACCCTATTAAATTTGACACCGCTATCAACAAGAAGAACGGTACTGGATACATGCTTTACTTTCGATGTTCTGAGCGGTGTAACTAACTGCGAATATATCTCTAACAAGATTACCCTCAATGACCCTTTAAGACGTACAAGGCATACTCGGCTGTTAACTGAATATCGGCATCATACTGCATATGCCAGTAAAGAACCCATCAACCGTTGCTGTAGAAAATTTAATAATATATCCGACCACTACTCACCTTCCATGTCCAAATTCTTATTCAAGCGTTCTCTATACAAGTCTCTTTCTCTGCCTAATCAACCCAACCTCTAAATACTCTTTTTTTCTTATCCTCTTTCCTTTCCTTTTTGGCGTGTTCGTGAAATAATGTCAATTAGGTGGGCGGATTACGCCCACTTCGAATTGCACATCTTTGAACACCAAAACAAGGAAGGGGAGAAAAGGAAAAAAAGGAAAAAAAAAATAAAAAAAATAAAAATAAATACCTGTTAGAATAAGTAAATAAATTTGTAAAAACCTGTTAGAATAAGTAAATTGCCTTGGTTGGCCAATAAATAAATAAATATTCGAGATATTTATTATTATCAAAATTGAATTAAAAAATATTTTAAAATTTAGTTGCTCATAACTTTCTTAAAGGTGACTTTTTGCAAAATGTGTTATAAACAACTTAATGTTAATTTCATTAACTTTTTAATAAGTTATAAACTTCGGAAATGTAATGACCCTTATTTTCCAGTTTTTTCTCTCTTGCTCCCAAAGAGGGGAGGAGTTGACTATCATGTTTGCATTTTTTTACTCGAATAATTATAGGGAGTCACCGAGGGAATTAATTCTACATCTGGAGTACCTTGTATATAATTCACACAGCTTTAAATATAAAAGTACAGGTGTCCCTATTTCTTTGCACATCACTGTAAGTACTGTTTAATATAATAGGGGTATTCACGGGTTGATGCGAAACGCAGTTGCGACGACGCGAAAATGCATGATTGCGAACTTTTGCATCATTCCAACAACAAACACATTCGAAGCAATTTTGCAACTCTTCTGGAATTACGCACTGCTCAAACCAATTGCAACCACCCGTGAATACCCCTTATATTTATGGTAAATTTTTTCTCTTTAACGTTACACTCGAACGAAACTCCGCCAGGTTTCAATCTGCCTGTCTCAAGCCAGGAAAAAGAAGAATGGTTGGGTAGTAAGACACAATTTTGAACGCAATAAGACGTTACATGCTTTCCAATATGGATAAGTCTTGTCTTGCCCCATAAAATCTTCCCAAGCCAAGGTGTTTGGATCCGTGCTGAGGGCTGAATGGTGCGGAGAATTACCGCATCACGAGCGTTAATCCCTATGAGATACCGGGCGCTCTCTTACAGGAAAGACTTGGTACGTGCATACGAGGGTCTGCATGTACTCGACCCCATTTCCCTAAGTAAAGAAAAGTTTATGTCAGAGAAATAAACTCGACTCCGTTCACCGGGTGGCACCGTTAGCATCTGCCCGGTCACTCTCAATATGCAAATTACACCAAAGAGGAAGGACAGTACGTCATCTCAGGGTCTACCAGAACCAAGCAATGATGTAGCTGCCGATACAATCCCTGGCCTAAGCACTCAGAAAGTCTTGGCTTCTAGTGTGACAGGCACGGAAGAACATCAGCAGAGGGACGATTACTTTTACTGGTGCTCTAAAGAGGCGGATAGCCGCCACGGTCAGGGATGGCGTAGAACGCCAAGTTGCTAAGCAATTGGAAAGACAGCGATACACCATTGTCTTAGAAAAACGCGCTGCAGAGGAGGGCGCAGCTGAATCAAATGCGAACAAGCGGCAAAACTGAGAACTCTCCAACCGAACCAGAGCAGTCGATCAAAAGACAAAAACAACGGGAAAGCTAGGGTCAGAAGCAACCCTCTTCATCCCTAGCTCCGTCCAACAATGCTCAGGACGATCAGCCTAGCACCTTTAGACAATCCTACAGAGACGCCATGGCCGCATGTAAGGTTGCTATCATGCAAAGTATGCATCCCAACAAAATCCTGACTGATGAGCAGATCACTCTCATCAAAAGAAGTTTGCTGACAGAGATAGACAAAACCGGAAACATGTCTGCAAATCTAGTATTTATCACCAGCCAAGCCAGGGATAGTTGGCTCTCTGTAACATGTTACAACAAAGAGACATTTGATCGGATCATTGTTGTGACAGAGAAAATCAAACCATTCCCAGATGCCAGCTTAAGATGACTGAGGGTAATGACGTACCCAAGCTGTTCACTGGCATCACCTATATTCCTCACGAGGATGTCATGCATGCAAACTCCTTCATGGTCAGACTAGCCAGACAAAATATGGGGCTTACAACTTCTGGCTGGCGAGTTGCGAGACAGCAATACAGGTGGTGAAACAATAACTCTGTCTGTTGATGAGGCCTCTAATGACAAAATCCTTGTTCGAGGTGGAAAGCTCCTCCTAAACTTCGGGCAAGTGCAGGTCAGTGTTAAAGATTTAGGGAAGAAGAAAACACAACCCCACCCTAAGCGCAAGGCTGAATCCGATTAGAAAAGGGAGGTCAGAACCCATCCAAAGCCGGCAGCTACGCGTATGGTGGTAACCAACGCAAGCTCAAGGAACAGCAGAGACTCCCAGCCTCAATCTGCTCAGAGAACACAACAGCCACGGCCACCACTAAAAATGGCGGTAACCAACGCAAGCTCGACGACCATCAGAGACTCCCAGTCCCAATCGGCTTCCCGTCAATCTAGCCACCCAGACTCTCCAAGATCGTCAGATGGATATTAGCCCATATGGAAGAGGGCGGGAATCAGACCCGGCCAAAAACTAAAATGGGTCTAAGGTGTATTGAGGTAAATCCTCAACATGCTAAAGCTGCCTCGGCATTCTTAACACAGTGCTTCTACCCGGATCACCTTGATGTGGCCTTTATCCAGGAACCGTTATACACCGTTATAGAAACCAGATAAAGGCACTCACAGGTTAGTTGCTGTATGATTCCTTCAATGAAGGAAGACCTAGTGCATGTTTATTAGTCAGACGTGATATTAATACTCTTCTAATTCCAGAATTCACTACCAAAGACCAAGTTGCGTCTATGGTGGAGATATCTTCTGAGGCTGGTAAGACAGAAATCATAATTTGTTCAGCTTACCTACCTGGAGACTGAACCTATCTCCAATTTCTGGCGCTACAGAAACTGGTGGAACATTGTGCTAGGAACAACAAGCAGTTGTTATTGGGTTGTGAAGTTCTTAAACTGCTGCTTAAACGTTTCTTTATTGCAGACAATTCGAAAAGCATGTTTTTGGACAATGATAAGTGGATTAATTTTATGGTTAGTTTTGAGTGAAAAATGCCATGGTAAATACATGTTAGCAATTCTATGGAGCAACTATGAGATACTTTTTAAGTGGAAATGTATGATCCAACCAGGTAATTTTGCAATCAACTACCAGTCTGAGATATTAGAGCGATTAAACACAATCAATTGAAAAACATTTAGGAGAACAATAAAAAGAACCATTAAAAATTTTAGAGTGGCAGGAAGAACTACAAAAAATGTTGCCAATTAAGAATTTATCACATCCTGCACAATGTAAAGTAAAATTACCTATATTAAGATAAATACCAGCTACATTAAATTTAGAGTCAATCACTTAGCTGACTAGAGGAGGAATATGTAGCGATTTCCGAAACAGGCAGTCTAGTCAGCTAAGTGATTGACTCTATACAGAGTTGTTGTTGTTGTTGTTGTTGTTGTTGCCTTCTTTAAAAACTTACTTGATCTAAAGCTCACAATTTAATTCATGTAATTTTTTAATTTTAGTTGTTTTCATTTTTTAAGGCATTATTTGTAACCGAAAAATTTATTGTTTCTTTAAAAAATGATTAAAAAACAGATAAATTTGAACAAATTTAAATTTTTAATTTGACGAAGTTTCGCCGATTGTTTGTCTGCTTTATCAGGGCGTCTTTGATTAACTGGCAACTACCAAGGTTGCCATCTGTTCTAGTTGCTTCTTATTTATTTCAATTTTCACTGACTCTATACAGAGTTGTTGTTGTCGCTTTCTTAAAAACTTACTTGATCTAAAGCTCACAATTAAATTCATGTAATAATAAAATGTAAAATACATTACATCAGGGCAAGAATAGTTCAAAACAAAAATAAAAAATAACAAATAAATTTTGATTAATAAAAAGTTTGAATAACAATTATTTGATTGAATTTTTATTTTCGAATGATGAATAAATATTTTTAATCCGTTAGTTTAATTCATTATTCAGAAATTTTGAATAAATTTATAAATACATGTTGTTTGTAACAGCAAACAAGTAGGTTTTCTTTAGAGTGTGAATTTTTAACAATATGGCTTAGGTTTTATTTTAGAAGTACTTTTTTTTCAAACGTTTCGTCCGATATTTTATGAGAACGTGGAAGATTGAGCAAAGGTTTCATAAAAGAAAAGACGTTATACTGATGCCGATGATGGTATTGTTTTATTGAAGTTTATAAAAGTTTTTCTAATAGCGGAATATTTAGATAGATAACCTTGCATTGTGTCAGCGTCCACAAAATATTTCAGTAACTTTAATAACCAACTTTGAATTTAAGAAATTGTATATAAAGAAAAAAGTACGAGTTCGAGTACGTTAGTCGATAAGAAATTTAAAACTCATCGTTGCTAAGACTTTCTAAGCTTAAATATGTGGATAACAGCTTTTTTTTTTTAAATGGGAAACAAAGTTGTAGGAAGAATTCCACGTTCCTTTAATTTTAACTAAAAGATGCTCACACTTAACACTAGAAGCACTCACGTTGTGGCCATCATCTTCTTTATTTTAAATTACTACCCTACAAAATTCTCATGGTGGTAGAAGAAAAACTTGATAGATGCCACTCACTTATCGAGGAACTTAATAGATGACCGATATTTGATTTTCACAATATTCCGGATCAATTTGCTCAATTTTATTTATTTTTATTCAAAAAAAAAAAAAAATTCAAATAAGGAGTAATGAATAAAAATTTTGAATTTATTTGAAATTCAAATAAAGAATAAAATAAAAAATACTTGATACTGAGTTCTGATTGAAAAAAATAAAGAATAAATATTACTTGCTATTCGTTATTTGAAAATTTTTTTATTGAATAATGCCCTACACTGGCATTTTCGTATATGGCAGTAAGGTGCTTTGTGGCAGGACAACGTTTGCCGGGGAATACTAGTGTTCTATAAATAATAGCTAAGAACTAATTAATAATTTAGCATAGATCTCGCATAGCTTGCTTAGGTTTATACTTTTCTAATTGAATTATTTTTTGTGTTAAAAACACTATCAGAGGGGGCCGTATGTTTTTACCCCCGGGCCCGAACTTGGCTCTTTACGGGCCTGATCAAAACCATAAGAAAATCGTTATTATTGGACATGGGAGAAGAAAAAGCTCTGTTTTGAAAACTCAGCATTGAAGATGATGTAAAAAAATCTTACAGAAAAATTGGAAGAAAATATAACATATCACTTGATTTTATCAATAAAATAAAAAAAAGTGGTCGAATATGATTTCTCCAAGGAAATGTGGTGGTATGAAATGAAGCTATTTCCAGGCGTAAAGCGCTTAACCAGGCGTTTATTAGCAACTGGGGCTACAAATACTGCAGTGCAGACCAATCAGGTAAATAAACAGGAACTTCGGAGTTGAGGTCAATGACAAGACAATCCACAGGAGTCTAAAGAAATGTGGAATTTTTCTTAGAAAAAAAGTGAAGAATACTCTTTTGAATGATAAAACCGAAAGAAAAGATATAAATTCAAAAAAGTATGAGCACTTTACTATGATGATTGGATGAAGGTAACATAGTCAGATGAAACTTAAAGGAACCGTGTTGGGTCAGATGGGCACATGTGGATTTGGGTTGATTCAGGTATAGGAAAGAGATATAAGAAGAAAGAGGTGGTTAAATGAAAATGGGATTAAACTTCCAGATTGGTCTGGACTGTCCCCTGATATGAACTTTATCAAACAAATTTGGGTCATCCTAAAAAGTAAAATATTCGCAGACACTTTAGAAAATCTTGTAAAAAAGTATGCCGAACAGAATACAAAACCCTAAAAAAATTACGAAGTTGCCATACAAAATACTACCCCATTTTTAATAATTTTTCACCGTGCAATGCTTTTATTTACTTATTGTTTGATTACACAAAATATCACGTGGTTGTATAGAAAGCAACGCGAATAATGAATGCTTTAAATAATTTGTGCAATTTGTGCAATGTGTCCACTCAAAACCAGCTCAGTTTGCGAAAAAATTATAACGGTAAATAATAAGCATAACAAAACCGAATATTTGTGCGACGTAGTTCCATGTAGCTATTGAAGCAATAAGCTAAATGACAAAACTTTACATTTTGATAAACTGTTAATTTAAAAATTTTAACAAATATTGGAAATCTAATTTTCTGCCATTTATGTGTCCATAGCTGTTTATGTGATTTAAATGCGTTTATATTACTTAAAAATCTATTTTGTTTTTATGTAAAATATATATCAAAAATGTTTTTATTTTTTTTATCTTAAATTTTTTTTTCTCGACTAATCACCCAATATATATCAGTTCCTTCTACATAATAATAATCTTAAAATGACACAAAACGAAAGCTCATGAAAATCAATAAAATCGTGGAAACAAATAAAAACAATATCAAAGAATATTAATCAAAGAATAACACTTTTCGATCATAAACAATTTTTTAATTTTCAAATCGTGAAGACAATTTCGTGGACCCAGCTACTAACCAAACATCAACAGTACCACATACACTAAAATTATTGACTGAACCAGATTTGAGATCACTGAGTCGCTTTTAATGTTTTATTTGCGACAGATTGTCCTTGTCACTTTCAAAACACTGAGCGTTTCGTTCAAGTTGTAGACATGTCGGCCAAAGCAGTCACTTACAAAAATCGTTTGGGACACATTTTCCGCTTAACAGTTGCGATCGATGCAACCGGGTCCCGAAAAGATTTTTAAAGTTAAAAATTGCTTATGATCCAAAAGTGTTATTCTTTGCACGAAATTAGTCGGAAGTGTTCCAAAAATCATTTATATCGTATTCATTTGCTAAACACGGTTTAAATGATTTTTCGTGAGCTTTAATTTTGTGTCATGTATATTATTAATGATTTTTGGAAAATTTTCATAGTATGCTGATGGCTTTTGCAATTACAAAAAATATATCATCCAAGAAATAGCAGCAATTCTCGGTTTTTAAAGTTTTTTGGAAAACATTTTGCAGAATAGTTTTTCTTCAAACGATTTTGTAAATCACCGTATGCGTTATTGCCATCTTGACATAAACGCTATACTTATACTTACTGGAGAATCTGGCAGCGCCAGAGTAATCGCCCATTTGATTCTCATCGTCCGAAAAATCACCACCATCCCAATTCGTATACGATGTTGTGAAAGGATCGAAAGCCACGACTGAAACCCATGAACGATGACCCTGTCCTCGAGCCACGACGCGTCGCTCATGCAATGACCAAACCGTGACCAAATCATCCTCACCACCAACAACAATGTACTTGCCATCTGGTGACCAGCAGACACATAGGAAGCCACCAAAATAGGAACGTGCAATACCCAGCAATTCCATGGTATCATAGTGAAAGACACGCAGAAAACCATCTTGAGAAACTATAGCCAAATTGGAGCCACATGGCGAGAAACAAAACTCATTGATGCAGCAGTTATCCGTGCTAAAGGTCCACTTGTAGAGTGGATTTCGTGTTGATTTCGATTTGCAGGTGAGGATTGTAAAGCCGTCGCCCATCTTAAAAGGTTGATAGTTGGGCGATGTGGGTGTACAAGGCAGTTCCTCGTTGTATAGATATAGATGGCCGGAGGCGTGAGAGGCCAAAAAGAGACTTGGTGAGTTTGGCAGCCATTTCAGACAGGTCACTTTGGTCTTGTCAATGAGGCGCTACAAGCAATTGGTTAATATTACAAAATAAAGATGGAATATTATAAAATGTCAGACAAAGCACACACCTCTTCATTGTACAATTTTCTTAATTCTCGCGGGCCTGGCTGTGGCGAGACCAGCTGTATTTGTCCTGTAGTAAAGCCAACCAATAGTGGTGCGCCACTGGGTGAGGCGGCAGTTGCATTAAAGTCATGGCAGCTGGGATTGGTGCCTTTGTAGAACTTTTTATCGATTGGTTTGCTTAGCTCAGAGCCCTGTAGTAAAATAATAAAACATGAATAATTTATAAAAAACAAAAATTAAATATATATGTAATTATAATTTAGTTTTTTGGGATCACTTTTAATTTATATTTATTAGGTCAGACTAGCCTTTATAAAGAAATTAATTAACGAAAATGAAATTTTTATAACATTTTTGGTTTTTGCGTCTTTTCGTGATCGATGGTTTAAACAAGAAAACTATCCACTAGACACCAGAGTTTCATTACCTTTCATCGAATTCAACATTTAGTCAAAGTTTGCGGTTTAAGTATCTAAGTGGTAAAGTTTTTGCTAGAATATCGCCAAATATTTGGATGATTTTTTGGAAAATTAAAAAAGTTACAAAAACAATTGGAACACCTATAAGCAGAATTTAATATAAAAAAACACGCTTAAAACACACCACTTAATAAATAGCGGTTCGGTTGGACAAACAAACTCACACATATACAAAATATCTATTAGATAAATTCGCAAAAACAATTACTAAGCATTTGGTTGACCGACTGTTTAAAGCGGTTTGGCCTCTCTTGTGCCCGGACCAGACAGCATATCAATGTTGATGTAGGCGTTTTTTTCATTTATGATGATGTTTATTATTGCGTAAGAGTTCAATGTGTCATATATCGCATTGGTCTTGTTTTTGTTTTGCGTTTTTCTTGTTGTTGTTTGACTCTTTATATTTATTTAAATTGTTTTGACAATGATTGAGGAATAAGAGCATTTGGATGGAATGAATGAAGGATTAGTAGAAAAAGCATGAGTTAGACAAGAATTATTCAATTATTATTTAGGGGTATACAACGGTAAAGCTTAGGTAAGAGCAATGCAAATAATAACTGATAAGCCATTGAGAGAAAATTAAAAAAAGCCGCAATTGAAGCAAGGAGCATTGATATAAATCTAGTTTAATTGGTGTTAGTAAATTAAAAGGGATAATTATTAGTCGTTCTAAGCAATGTAAGTGTTTTATTAAAAACTTTGGCCCTTATTATGGCCCTTATTATGAGCTGCGTTCGACCTTCGACTGTAGTCGAAAGGCCTGATCGAACGAATTTGCATTTGGTATTATAACGTGCTTTCGACAAAGAGTAGCGCTATTGTGAATTTCGTTCATATTGTTTGTTCACGGTAGTATATTTCTATCAGGTGATCGTTGTTTTATTTCAACTAAATACGATTGGTTTGAAAGTTGATTGCAAAAAATAAGACAAAAAAGTTATGACTATGACGAAAATAATTTCCATAAGATTCAAACGCTTCGTCAGAAGAGGATGAAAGCTTGCCGGAACTGGCTAGAAGTAGAAAACTGTTGAGCAATGTTTTTTTTAGCTAATCTTAAGCCACTTTGCTGTTGTTCAAACTGGTGGTCCTAAGCAATTTAATTCTGGCGTGAGTTTTTTCCATTTCTTTTTCGCCTGAACTTTGGAACAAATATCCTTTGCAGTCAAAGTTTGCCTCCATCAATGAGACCAGTTTTTCTAACTGCGATTTGTTGCTTAGATCTGCATAAAATTTACAAAAACAGTTCAATATTAGTTTTTAGTCTTTAAAAAAGAAAATACAATCACAAAATACTTAAATTTTTAACAATTTTAGCTCAGCACGCATTGCATCGAAAGCAAAATCCTATTCGACTGAAATTTCGATGAGCAACGAACATTTCGATAGGGTTGCACTGCTCATAATAAGAATTTAACTTTCGATACTCGTTGTTCGATAACCAGCGAAGATCGAACGTCGAAAGCTACTCATAATAAGGGCCTATGTGTTGCTTTCGACGTTCGATCTTCGCTGGTTATCGAACGTTAAATTCTTATTATGAGCAGTGCAACCCTATCGAAATGTTCGTTGCTCATCGAAATTTCAGTCGAATAGGATTTTGCTTTCGATGCGATGCGTGCTGAGCAATAATTGTTAAAAATTTAAGTATTTTATGATTGTGTTTTCATTTTTAAAGTCTTAAAACTAATATTGAACTGTTTTTGTAAATATTATGCAGGCCTAAGGTGGTGAGCAACAAATCGCAGTTAGAAAAACTTGTCTCATTGATGGAGTCAAACTTTAACTGTAAAGGGTATTAGTTCTAAAGTTCAGGCGACAAAGAAATGGGAAGAACTCACGCTGGAATACAATTGCTTAGGACCACCAGTTAGAACAACAGAAAAGTGGCTTAAGATTACCTAAAGAAAGCGTTGCACAACCGTTTTCTACTTCTAGCCAGTTCCGTCAAGCTTTCATCCTCTTCTGACGAAGCGTTGAACCATAATTTCGTCAGTCATAACTTTTTTGTCTTATTTTTTGCAATCAACTTCAAACCAATCGTATTTAGTTGAAATAAAACAACGATCACCTGATAGAAATCAAACAAATGTTCTAAATTCCAAAATGATATAAATTCACTCCTATTGTGGTGTGTGATATAAATGGAATATGAGCCTCAATTTTTTTAAATGCAAAAGTTTTACTTGTTCACGTAGAGAGAACATTTTAATTAATGACTATGGCTATGGCAATAATAGTACTTTTACTCGAGTCGACGTTATTAGAGATCTTGGCATATATTTTGATTCTAAGCTAACCTTCAACTTTCATAGAGAATATATCATTTTAAAAGCTAATTCTCAACTTGGATTCTAAAAGCGGAACTCCATGGAATTTCTAGATCCGTTAACATTAAAGGCGATTTTTCAAAGTATGGTGAAATCCTTTTTGGAATATGTAAGTGATGTTTGGAATCCTTTTTATGATATCCAAATAAACCGGGTTGAAAGAATTCAAAAACGATTTACAAGATTTGTTATTCGTTGTTCGTTTTCGTGGGAGATTATGCCAAATTACTCTACGCGTTGCCAGCTATTAAATCTAGACAGCCTGCAACGTAGAAGACGAGCTCACAGTATTCCATTTATTAAGGATATCGTTGATAACAAAATTGCTTGTGCTGAATTGATGGCCCTCATTCCTTTTTACGCCCCATCAAGATTGCTCCGAGAAAGAAGCTTATTTTTCATTGATTTCCACTGAACTTATTACGGCAACAACGAGCCTATCTATAAATGTCTTTACTTTTGCAACCTTGCTGGAAACAATATAGATTTTTGTTCTACTATATGCACTTTCAAACGTGGTTTTTTCAAATATGTAAATTCAATTTAATTTAAGATGCATCTGTTTATTTGTTGTATCTTATAATTGCCATTATTTGATATGTTAGCTTGTAAGTTATATATATATATATATATATATGTCTGTAGATTAGATGAATTAGATGAATTAATAAATAAAAAGAAATAAAAATTAATAATATTGTGTATTTATTATAATTTAGTAATTTGGTTTTAACCCTCCATATTTTCCAAGCTATTTTTCACCAATTTAGAGAAGTTTTGGGGGATAGTTTTTGGTTAAATGAAAGAATAAATAAAGTTTTGCTCCAAATATATTTACATTTGCGCAATTTAGTGGACTCACGGAGGGTTAAAATTTATGTGTTTTTTATTGCTTATTTGTCTCTAAACTTTATTGTTATTTGTTTATTTATTATTTTCGGCTTTTCACAAGTTTGTGTAGCAGCCTTGGTGTAGCCATGGTAGAAGGATAGAGGTATATGCAGCGCTGACTGTGCTCTCTTTCCATACTGCCATGTCTGTCAAATTTAGCTGTGTGGCGAATGGAAACAACAGAAAATAAGGAAAAAGTTTTGCTTCGTTTTGACAATTCCGGCAGTATGCTCTCATCTGGTGCATATACCTGTATTCTTCTACCATGGGTGTAGCATACACATTTCTCAAAAATAAATGACAGATATCAAGTTCACTGTTCATTCTCAACTCAACACAAATTTCTCTATTGGTGAGTTTTTTACCCCCTATTACGAATTCATACTATATACGATAAACACTCTGCACTCTGTTATGCGGTATTACGAACTTACGTTTGTCGTATTAAATCGGACAGTTAAGGCCCAGTTATAATAGACGTAACGTAATGTAGTGAAATGCCACTGCAGCAGTGTGTTCTGTCACTTACTGTTTCAATCAATACTTTTCTTATACAAGTGATTATAATAGAAGTAACGTAATGTAACGGGACGTAAAGATCCGTTGGATTTCGATTTCTACGTTACTTTACATTACGTCTGTTCAAAGAACAACTAAACATTGAGGTTAGATTCGATTATTGCGCTATTTTATATTGTTGAACTACGCTTTTTGTTGAGTTTTCGTTATTAATGTGATAGTTTTATGTATCCACAGCTATGGATGACGAAGATTTAATTGTATTTGTGCAGGAACGTGCAATTATTTACGACAAACAACTGCCTGGCTACTGCCTATTATAATTGCTACAACGTTTTCTTACATTACGTCCCGTCACGATGACAGTTGACAACATTACGTTACTTTACATTACGTCTTTTATAACTGGGCCTTTAGAGTTCGAAACGATACTTATCAGATCAGCTGTTCAATTTCATACGCTTGCAAGCGGCTGAGTATACTTGTCCGATAGTTGAAATTATATATAAAATTTTCATCTTTTTTCAACATATTTAAATATTAAAGAAATAAAAATGAGGTTTTAAAAGGATTTTAACAAAATTAAGCGATTTTTCAGGCCAAGAGTTGCGAGCTCAAAAACTATACTGGGACGTCTTGTCACTTTAATGGAAAAAAAACACCGATTATACATTTACCGATTTATTGATAACGACATAGTTAAAAAGAAATGTTGAAATTAAATAACCTTAACAAACTTATTCCACCGTCATGAGCAAATCGTCACCTACCAATTTCATGCCGTTGGTTATTTCGAGTTTCTTGACGGTGCCTGCTTTTGGCGCCTGCACGACCATTTCGATCTTCATGGCAATTAAAACAGCAAATAGCTATCCCTTTTTGACTTTGTCACCTTCCTTAACACGAATATCAATACTGTTCCTGGCATAGGAGCTCCAACTTCGTTCTTGTTTGCTTTTGAAGCCTTGGGTTGAATATGAAGTTTCTTTACAGCTCCTTTATCGCGAGATTGGAAGCATCCCTCAACTTCCTTCTTTCCATAGCATTTATACGTGCCTCATCGATTTCTCCACTAATATTGAACGCCATGGATGTCGTTGGAAACGTGTTTATATATATTATTTTTGAACTTTACTTTTTGAACTGAAGTGACTTCAGTTTGAGAATTTCAATAGTTTTTTCTTGAATTCACAGTAAAATGTAAACAAAAATCACTGTCATTCACAATAGTATATCTATCGGGCGTATGAAAACGATAATATGAAAGCTTGATTTTTACGATACGCTTGCAAGCGTCTATCGTGTATCGTATGGAAATCCATAATAGGCTTGTGAAGTTCACGAAAGAACTAGTTCAATTGAACTATTCGCACTCCTGAACTATGTGAATTAGTTCGTTGATTCTCGTTTTTTTAGTTCTTTTAGTACAATCGATTTTGCATCGAGTAAACAAAACGAACTAAAAGACCTATTGAACTAAAAAATATAACGAGCTAACACACCTAATGCCGTGGTTATGCCAGCCAAACACGATTGCCGAACATTTTTTGTTGTTATTGTTTCACGTATAAAATGAAGAAATTAACTTTTTCTCATATTCATTTTCTCGCTCTCGGACCGAACATTTTGATTGCTGATTGAAACTCCAAACATGCCGAACTTTCCAGTGTTGGCTGTAGTCATTTTGTATAATAGCATTAAAAAAGTAGGTAAAAGTATTAAAAAGTGAAGTTGATTGTGTCTTCAAGTAACCCTTAACATAAACAGCTAGCTAGCATGTCAGATATATGTAAACCATTTTGTTTAAGATATTATAATAAAAATTCAGAGTAAGTAATATCAGTTCGTATATTTCAATTCGTTAATTTTAAGTACAAAAATGCAAATTAGGGTTGTGCTTTTTTGTGTTTTGACATACTATTACATATAATGCAACTGCGCCACCAATCATAGCATAACCACCAAACAAACATATCAGCGAAGAGAACAAATTAACAAAAATGAACACCGAACATGTTTGGCTAGCATAACCACGGCATTACGATATTAAACACCAAACGAACTATAAGACCTAACCATGATAGAATTACCAGGTACTATTAATCGCTACTTTTACTCGTTACTTATAGTTCGTTAGGCATATAGTGTCAAATTGGTGTCAAATAAAAGTACTGCAAACACACCAAGAAGTAAAAGGGGATTTTTACTTTTGCCCAGATGTCTACATATGAACTTCAAGTCGGGGTTTTTCTGCTGTAAGTTACTTCTGTTGAATTTTATGCCATAACTTACATTTAATTTTTGATAAGTTTAAAATATAAGAGTCGTTATTTTGTGTGTAACTTTTTAATTAACTTATTTATATTATTATGGAGAATATAAGTTAATGCAATATTTGGATTTTTAAAGTCAGACATTAGAACTTTAAATCATATTGTTTCTCTTATTCTTACTTAATTTTTGATGTAAGGAACTAATAAAATTGTTGTTTATCACGCGACTAATATCAAGTGCAAAGGCAAGATAAATATTTAAATTATGTTGACTTTATATGATTTAAATACATATTCTAAATGTTTGATAGTTTAAATCATACTTGATTTTAAATACAAATTCTAGTTGTTTGACAGTTTAAAATCGTTTATCGAGCTTAAGGTCAAAGTTAGAAACAATTAATTGTTCTAACGAATTTTTCTAAAGAAACAACAACAACAACAAAGTTTTTTCAATATGAAAGGAAAAAAACCACTAGCAAATTGATTTTATTGTACAATTTCTGCGTGCTAAACGCGTCATCAGAAATCTTTGTGATTGCCCGTGCAAGCGCGTAGACGCACTGCACCATCGGGGCGATGAGATTTTGAAGCTTCAATTTCTCATTTTTTTCCCTTAATTTCATAATGCCACATTTGTTGTTGTATTTCTGTTTTACTTTAGTTTCTATGCCTATATTATATGTAGTCCAACAGCCTGCTGGAATTCTGCACTAACAAAGCATGTTTACTGAAGTTGTTTTTAGAATTTTTGCTGATTTTGTTTTTCAGCTGTTTCCGTTTGGTCGAGCTCTACCATTTGATTAAAGTTTTTTCCTAAATGACCTCTATGTTTATTATGTTGACTTTATATGATTTAAATACAAATTCTAAATGTTTGATAGTTTAAATCATACTTGATTTTAAATACAAATTCTAGTTGTTTGACAGTTTAAAATCGTTTATCGAGCTTAAGGTCAAAGTTAGAAACAATTAATTGTTCTAACGAATTTTTCTAAAGAAACAACAACAACAACAAAGTTTTTTCAATATGAAAGGAAAAAAACCACTAGCAAATTGATTTTATTGTACAATTTCTGCGTGCTAAACGCGTCATCAGAAATCTTTGTGATTGCCCGTGCAAGCGCGTAGACGCACTGCACCATCGGGGCGATGAGATTTTGAAGCTTCAATTTCTCATTTTTTCCCTTAATTTCATAATGCCACATTTGTTGTTGTATTTCTGTTTTACTTTAGTTTCTATGCCTATATTATATGTAGTCCAACAGCCTGCTGGAGTTCTGCACTAACAAAGCATGTTTACTGAAGTTGTTTTTAGAATTTTTGCTGATTTTGTTTTTCAGCTGTTTCCGTTTGGTCGAGCTCTACCATTTGATTAAAGTTTTTTCCTAAATGACCTCTATGTTTATTATGTTGACTTTATATGATTTAAATACAAATTCTAAATGTTTGATAGTTTAAATCATACTTGATTTTAAATACAAATTCTAGTTGTTTGACAGTTTAAAATCGTTTATCGAGCTTAAGGTCAAAGTTAGAAACAATTAATTGTTCTAACGAATTTTTCTAAAGAAACAACAACAACAACAAAGTTTTTTCAATATGAAAGGAAAAAAACCACTAGCAAATTGATTTTATTGTACAATTTCTGCGTGCTAAACGCGTCATCAGAAATCTTTGTGATTGCCCGTGCAAGCGCGTAGACGCACTGCACCATCGGGGCGATGAGATTTTGAAGCTTCAATTTCTCATTTTTTCCCTTAATTTCATAATGCCACATTTGTTGTTGTATTTCTGTTTTACTTTAGTTTCTATGCCTATATTATATGTAGTCCAACAGCCTGCTGGAATTCTGCACTAACAAAGCATGTTTACTGAAGTTGTTTTTAGAATTTTTGCTGATTTTGTTTTTCAGCTGTTTCCGTTTGGTCGAGCTCTACCATTTGATTAAAGTTTTTTCCTAAATGACCTCTATGTTTATTATGTTGACTTTATATGATTTAAATACAAATTCTAAATGTTTGATAGTTTAAATCATACTTGATTTTAAATACAAATTCTAGTTGTTTGACAGTTTAAAATCGTTTATCGAGCTTAAGGTCAAAGTTAGAAACAATTAATTGTTCTAACGAATTTTTCTAAAGAAACAACAACAACAACAAAGTTTTTTCAATATGAAAGGAAAAAAACCACTAGCAAATTGATTTTATTGTACAATTTCTGCGTGCTAAACGCGTCATCAGAAATCTTTGTGATTGCCCGTGCAAGCGCGTAGACGCACTGCACCATCGGGGCGATGAGATTTTGAAGCTTCAATTTCTCATTTTTTCCCTTAATTTCATAATGCCACATTTGTTGTTGTATTTCTGTTTTACTTTAGTTTCTATGCCTATATTATATGTAGTCCAACAGCCTGCTGGAATTCTGCACTAACAAAGCATGTTTACTGAAGTTGTTTTTAGAATTTTTGCTGATTTTGTTTTTCAGCTGTTTCCGTTTGGTCGAGCTCTACCATTTGATTAAAGTTTTTTCCTAAATGACCTCTATGTTTATTATGTTGACTTTATATGATTTAAATACAAATTCTAAATGTTTGATAGTTTAAATCATACTTGATTTTAAATACAAATTCTAGTTGTTTGACAGTTTAAAATCGTTTATCGAGCTTAAGGTCAAAGTTAGAAACAATTAATTGTTCTAACGAATTTTTCTAAAGAAACAACCTTAAGCTCGATAAACGATTTTAAACTGTCAAACAACTAGAATTTGTATTTAAAATCAAGTATGATTTAAACTATCAAACATTTAGAATTTGTATTTAAATCATATAAAGTCAACATAATAAACATAGAGGTCATTTAGGAAAAAACTTTAATCAAATGGTAGAGCTCGACCAAACGGAAACAGCTGAAAAACAAAATCAGCAAAAATTCTAAAAACAACTTCAGTAAACATGCTTTGTTAGTGCAGAATTCCAGCAGGCTGTTGGACTACATATAATATAGGCATAGAAACTAAAGTAAAACAGAAATACAACAACAAATGTGGCATTATGAAATTAAGGGAAAAAATGAGAAATTGAAGCTTCAAAATCTCATCGCCCCGATGGTGCAGTGCGTCTACGCGCTTGCACGGGCAATCACAAAGATTTCTGATGACGCGTTTAGCACGCAGAAATTGTACAATAAAATCAATTTGCTAGTGGTTTTTTTCCTTTCATATTGAAAAAACTTTGTTGTTGTTGTTGTTTCTTTAGAAAAATTCGTTAGAACAATTAATTGTTTCTAACTTTGACCTTAAGCTCGATAAACGATTTTAAACTGTCAAACAACTAGAATTTGTATTTAAAATCAAGTATGATTTAAACTATCAAACATTTAGAATTTGTATTTAAATCATATAAAGTCAACATAATAAACATAGAGGTCATTTAGGAAAAAACTTTAATCAAATGGTAGAGCTCGACCAAACGGAAACAGCTGAAAAACAAAATCAGCAAAAATTCTAAAAACAACTTCAGTAAACATGCTTTGTTAGTGCAGAATTCCAGCAGGCTGTTGGACTACATATAATATAGGCATAGAAACTAAAGTAAAACAGAAATACAACAACAAATGTGGCATTATGAAATTAAGGGAAAAAATGAGAAATTGAAGCTTCAAAATCTCATCGCCCCGATGGTGCAGTGCGTCTACGCGCTTGCACGGGCAATCACAAAGATTTCTGATGACGCGTTTAGCACGCAGAAATTGTACAATAAAATCAATTTGCTAGTGGTTTTTTTCCTTTCATATTGAAAAAACTTTGTTGTTGTTGTTGTTTCTTTAGAAAAATTCGTTAGAACAATTAATTGTTTCTAACTTTGACCTTAAGCTCGATAAACGATTTTAAACTGTCAAACAACTAGAATTTGTATTTAAAATCAAGTATGATTTAAACTATCAAACATTTAGAATTTGTATTTAAATCATATAAAGTCAACATAATAAACATAGAGGTCATTTAGGAAAAAACTTTAATCAAATGGTAGAGCTCGACCAAACGGAAACAGCTGAAAAACAAAATCAGCAAAAATTCTAAAAACAACTTCAGTAAACATGCTTTGTTAGTGCAGAATTCCAGCAGGCTGTTGGACTACATATAATATAGGCATAGAAACTAAAGTAAAACAGAAATACAACAACAAATGTGGCATTACGAAATTAAGGGAAAAAATGAGAAATTGAAGCTTCAAAATCTCATCGCCCCGATGGTGCAGTGCGTCTACGCGCTTGCACGGGCAATCACAAAGATTTCTGATGACGCGTTTAGCACGCAGAAATTGTACAATAAAATCAATTTGCTAGTGGTTTTTTTCCTTTCATATTGAAAAAACTTTGTTGTTGTTGTTGTTTCTTTAGAAAAATTCGTTAGAACAATTAATTGTTTCTAACTTTGACCTTAAGCTCGATAAACGATTTTAAACTGTCAAACAACTAGAATTTGTATTTAAAATCAAGTATGATTTAAACTATCAAACATTTAGAATTTGTATATAAATCATATAAAGTCAACATAATAAACATAGAGGTCATTTAGGAAAAAACTTTAATCAAATGGTAGAGCTCGACCAAACGGAAACAGCTGAAAAACAAAATCAGCAAAAATTCTAAAAACAACTTCAGTAAACATGCTTTGTTAGTGCAGAATTCCAGCAGGCTGTTGGACTACATATAATATAGGCATAGAAACTAAAGTAAAACAGAAATACAACAACAAATGTGGCATTATGAAATTAAGGGAAAAAATGAGAAATTGAAGCTTCAAAATCTCATCGCCCCGATGGTGCAGTGCGTCTACGCGCTTGCACGGGCAATCACAAAGATTTCTGATGACGCGTTTAGCACGCAGAAATTGTACAATAAAATCAATTTGCTAGTGGTTTTTTTCCTTTCATATTGAAAAAACTTTGTTGTTGTTGTTGTTTCTTTAGAAAAATTCGTTAGAACAATTAATTGTTTCTAACTTTGACCTTAAGCTCGATAAACGATTTTAAACTGTCAAACAACTAGAATTTGTATTTAAAATCAAGTATGATTTAAACTATCAAACATTTAGAATTTGTATTTAAATCATATAAAGTCAACATAATAAACATAGAGGTCATTTAGGAAAAAACTTTAATCAAATGGTAGAGCTCGACCAAACGGAAACAGCTGAAAAACAAAATCAGCAAAAATTCTAAAAACAACTTCAGTAAACATGCTTTGTTAGTGCAGAATTCCAGCAGGCTGTTGGACTACATATAATATAGGCATAGAAACTAAAGTAAAACAGAAATACAACAACAAATGTGGCATTATGAAATTAAGGGAAAAAATGAGAAATTGAAGCTTCAAAATCTCATCGCCCCGATGGTGCAGTGCGTCTACGCGCTTGCACGGGCAATCACAAAGATTTCTGATGACGCGTTTAGCACGCAGAAATTGTACAATAAAATCAATTTGCTAGTGGTTTTTTTCCTTTCATATTGAAAAAACTTTGTTGTTGTTGTTGTTTCTTTAGAAAAATTCGTTAGAACAATTAATTGTTTCTAACTTTGACCTTAAGCTCGATAAACGATTTTAAACTGTCAAACAACTAGAATTTGTATTTAAAATCAAGTATGATTTAAACTATCAAACATTTAGAATTTGTATTTAAATCATATAAAGTCAACATAATAAACATAGAGGTCATTTAGGAAAAAACTTTAATCAAATGGTAGAGCTCGACCAAACGGAAACAGCTGAAAAACAAAATCAGCAAAAATTCTAAAAACAACTTCAGTAAACATGCTTTGTTAGTGCAGAATTCCAGCAGGCTGTTGGACTACATATAATATAGGCATAGAAACTAAAGTAAAACAGAAATACAACAACAAATGTGGCATTATGAAATTAAGGGAAAAAATGAGAAATTGAAGCTTCAAAATCTCATCGCCCCGATGGTGCAGTGCGTCTACGCGCTTGCACGGGCAATCACAAAGATTTCTGATGACGCGTTTAGCACGCAGAAATTGTACAATAAAATCAATTTGCTAGTGGTTTTTTTTCCTTTCATATTGAAAAAACTTTGTTGTTGTTGTTGTTTCTTTAGAAAAATTCGTTAGAACAATTAATTGTTTCTAACTTTGACCTTAAGCTCGATAAACGATTTTAAACTGTCAAACAACTAGAATTTGTATTTAAAATCAAGTATGATTTAAACTATCAAACATTTAGAATTTGTATTTAAATCATATAAAGTCAACATAATAAACATAGAGGTCATTTAGGAAAAAACTTTAATCAAATGGTAGAGCTCGACCAAACGGAAACAGCTGAAAAACAAAATCAGCAAAAATTCTAAAAACAACTTCAGTAAACATGCTTTGTTAGTGCAGAATTCCAGCAGGCTGTTGGACTACATATAATATAGGCATAGAAACTAAAGTAAAACAGAAATACAACAACAAATGTGGCATTATGAAATTAAGGGAAAAAATGAGAAATTGAAGCTTCAAAATCTCATCGCCCCGATGGTGCAGTGCGTCTACGCGCTTGCACGGGCAATCACAAAGATTTCTGATGACGCGTTTAGCACGCAGAAATTGTACAATAAAATCAATTTGCTAGTGGTTTTTTTCCTTTCATATTGAAAAAACTTTGTTGTTGTTGTTGTTTCTTTAGAAAAATTCGTTAGAACAATTAATTGTTTCTAACTTTGACCTTAAGCTCGATAAACGATTTTAAACTGTCAAACAACTAGAATTTGTATTTAAAATCAAGTATGATTTAAACTATCAAACATTTAGAATTTGTATTTAAATCATATAAAGTCAACATAATAAACATAGAGGTCATTTAGGAAAAAACTTTAATCAAATGGTAGAGCTCGACCAAACGGAAACAGCTGAAAAACAAAATCAGCAAAAATTCTAAAAACAACTTCAGTAAACATGCTTTGTTAGTGCAGAATTCCAGCAGGCTGTTGGACTACATATAATATAGGCATAGAAACTAAAGTAAAACAGAAATACAACAACAAATGTGGCATTATGAAATTAAGGGAAAAAATGAGAAATTGAAGCTTCAAAATCTCATCGCCCCGATGGTGCAGTGCGTCTACGCGCTTGCACGGGCAATCACAAAGATTTCTGATGACGCGTTTAGCACGCAGAAATTGTACAATAAAATCAATTTGCTAGTGGTTTTTTTCCTTTCATATTGAAAAAACTTTGTTGTTGTTGTTGTTTCTTTAGAAAAATTCGTTAGAACAATTAATTGTTTCTAACTTTGACCTTAAGCTCGATAAACGATTTTAAACTGTCAAACAACTAGAATTTGTATTTAAAATCAAGTATGATTTAAACTATCAAACATTTAGAATTTGTATTTAAATCATATAAAGTCAACATAATAAACATAGAGGTCATTTAGGAAAAAACTTTAATCAAATGGTAGAGCTCGACCAAACGGAAACAGCTGAAAAACAAAATCAGCAAAAATTCTAAAAACAACTTCAGTAAACATGCTTTGTTAGTGCAGAATTCCAGCAGGCTGTTGGACTACATATAATATAGGCATAGAAACTAAAGTAAAACAGAAATACAACAACAAATGTGGCATTATGAAATTAAGGGAAAAAATGAGAAATTGAAGCTTCAAAATCTCATCGCCCCGATGGTGCAGTGCGTCTACGCGCTTGCACGGGCAATCACAAAGATTTCTGATGACGCGTTTAGCACGCAGAAATTGTACAATAAAATCAATTTGCTAGTGGTTTTTTTCCTTTCATATTGAAAAAACTTTGTTGTTGTTGTTGTTTCTTTAGAAAAATTCGTTAGAACAATTAATTGTTTCTAACTTTGACCTTAAGCTCGATAAACGATTTTAAACTGTCAAACAACTAGAATTTGTATTTAAAATCAAGTATGATTTAAACTATCAAACATTTAGAATTTGTATTTAAATCATATAAAGTCAACATAATAAACATAGAGGTCATTTAGGAAAAAACTTTAATCAAATGGTAGAGCTCGACCAAACGGAAACAGCTGAAAAACAAAATCAGCAAAAATTCTAAAAACAACTTCAGTAAACATGCTTTGTTAGTGCAGAATTCCAGCAGGCTGTTGGACTACATATAATATAGGCATAGAAACTAAAGTAAAACAGAAATACAACAACAAATGTGGCATTATGAAATTAAGGGAAAAAATGAGAAATTGAAGCTTCAAAATCTCATCGCCCCGATGGTGCAGTGCGTCTACGCGCTTGCACGGGCAATCACAAAGATTTCTGATGACGCGTTTAGCACGCAGAAATTGTACAATAAAATCAATTTGCTAGTGGTTTTTTTTCCTTTCATATTGAAAAAACTTTGTTGTTGTTGTTGTTTCTTTAGAAAAATTCGTTAGAACAATTAATTGTTTCTAACTTTGACCTTAAGCTCGATAAACGATTTTAAACTGTCAAACAACTAGAATTTGTATTTAAAATCAAGTATGATTTAAACTATCAAACATTTAGAATTTGTATTTAAATCATATAAAGTCAACATAATAAACATAGAGGTCATTTAGGAAAAAACTTTAATCAAATGGTAGAGCTCGACCAAACGGAAACAGCTGAAAAACAAAATCAGCAAAAATTCTAAAAACAACTTCAGTAAACATGCTTTGTTAGTGCAGAATTCCAGCAGGCTGTTGGACTACATATAATATAGGCATAGAAACTAAAGTAAAACAGAAATACAACAACAAATGTGGCATTATGAAATTAAGGGAAAAAATGAGAAATTGAAGCTTCAAAATCTCATCGCCCCGATGGTGCAGTGCGTCTACGCGCTTGCACGGGCAATCACAAAGATTTCTGATGACGCGTTTAGCACGCAGAAATTGTACAATAAAATCAATTTGCTAGTGGTTTTTTTCCTTTCATATTGAAAAAACTTTGTTGTTGTTGTTGTTTCTTTAGAAAAATTCGTTAGAACAATTAATTGTTTCTAACTTTGACCTTAAGCTCGATAAACGATTTTAAACTGTCAAACAACTAGAATTTGTATTTAAAATCAAGTATGATTTAAACTATCAAACATTTAGAATTTGTATTTAAATCATATAAAGTCAACATAATAAACATAGAGGTCATTTAGGAAAAAACTTTAATCAAATGGTAGAGCTCGACCAAACGGAAACAGCTGAAAAACAAAATCAGCAAAAATTCTAAAAACAACTTCAGTAAACATGCTTTGTTAGTGCAGAATTCCAGCAGGCTGTTGGACTACATATAATATAGGCATAGAAACTAAAGTAAAACAGAAATACAACAACAAATGTGGCATTATGAAATTAAGGGAAAAAATGAGAAATTGAAGCTTCAAAATCTCATCGCCCCGATGGTGCAGTGCGTCTACGCGCTTGCACGGGCAATCACAAAGATTTCTGATGACGCGTTTAGCACGCAGAAATTGTACAATAAAATCAATTTGCTAGTGGTTTTTTTCCTTTCATATTGAAAAAACTTTGTTGTTGTTGTTGTTTCTTTAGAAAAATTCGTTAGAACAATTAATTGTTTCTAACTTTGACCTTAAGCTCGATAAACGATTTTAAACTGTCAAACAACTAGAATTTGTATTTAAAATCAAGTATGATTTAAACTATCAAACATTTAGAATTTGTATTTAAATCATATAAAGTCAACATAATAAACATAGAGGTCATTTAGGAAAAAACTTTAATCAAATGGTAGAGCTCGACCAAACGGAAACAGCTGAAAAACAAAATCAGCAAAAATTCTAAAAACAACTTCAGTAAACATGCTTTGTTAGTGCAGAATTCCAGCAGGCTGTTGGACTACATATAATATAGGCATAGAAACTAAAGTAAAACAGAAATACAACAACAAATGTGGCATTATGAAATTAAGGGAAAAAATGAGAAATTGAAGCTTCAAAATCTCATCGCCCCGATGGTGCAGTGCGTCTACGCGCTTGCACGGGCAATCACAAAGATTTCTGATGACGCGTTTAGCACGCAGAAATTGTACAATAAAATCAATTTGCTAGTGGTTTTTTTCCTTTCATATTGAAAAAACTTTGTTGTTGTTGTTGTTTCTTTAGAAAAATTCGTTAGAACAATTAATTGTTTCTAACTTTGACCTTAAGCTCGATAAACGATTTTAAACTGTCAAACAACTAGAATTTGTATTTAAAATCAAGTATGATTTAAACTATCAAACATTTAGAATTTGTATTTAAATCATATAAAGTCAACATAATAAACATAGAGGTCATTTAGGAAAAAACTTTAATCAAATGGTAGAGCTCGACCAAACGGAAACAGCTGAAAAACAAAATCAGCAAAAATTCTAAAAACAACTTCAGTAAACATGCTTTGTTAGTGCAGAATTCCAGCAGGCTGTTGGACTACATATAATATAGGCATAGAAACTAAAGTAAAACAGAAATACAACAACAAATGTGGCATTATGAAATTAAGGGAAAAAATGAGAAATTGAAGCTTCAAAATCTCATCGCCCCGATGGTGCAGTGCGTCTACGCGCTTGCACGGGCAATCACAAAGATTTCTGATGACGCGTTTAGCACGCAGAAATTGTACAATAAAATCAATTTGCTAGTGGTTTTTTTTTCCTTTCATATTGAAAAAACTTTGTTGTTGTTGTTGTTTCTTTAGAAAAATTCGTTAGAACAATTAATTGTTTCTAACTTTGACCTTAAGCTCGATAAACGATTTTAAACTGTCAAACAACTAGAATTTGTATTTAAAATCAAGTATGATTTAAACTATCAAACATTTAGAATTTGTATTTAAATCATATAAAGTCAACATAATAAACATAGAGGTCATTTAGGAAAAAACTTTAATCAAATGGTAGAGCTCGACCAAACGGAAACAGCTGAAAAACAAAATCAGCAAAAATTCTAAAAACAACTTCAGTAAACATGCTTTGTTAGTGCAGAATTCCAGCAGGCTGTTGGACTACATATAATATAGGCATAGAAACTAAAGTAAAACAGAAATACAACAACAAATGTGGCATTATGAAATTAAGGGAAAAAATGAGAAATTGAAGCTTCAAAATCTCATCGCCCCGATGGTGCAGTGCGTCTACGCGCTTGCACGGGCAATCACAAAGATTTCTGATGACGCGTTTAGCACGCAGAAATTGTACAATAAAATCAATTTGCTAGTGGTTTTTTTCCTTTCATATTGAAAAAACTTTGTTGTTGTTGTTGTTTCTTTAGAAAAATTCGTTAGAACAATTAATTGTTTCTAACTTTGACCTTAAGCTCGATAAACGATTTTAAACTGTCAAACAACTAGAATTTGTATTTAAAATCAAGTATGATTTAAACTATCAAACATTTAGAATTTGTATTTAAATCATATAAAGTCAACATAATAAACATAGAGGTCATTTAGGAAAAAACTTTAATCAAATGGTAGAGCTCGACCAAACGGAAACAGCTGAAAAACAAAATCAGCAAAAATTCTAAAAACAACTTCAGTAAACATGCTTTGTTAGTGCAGAATTCCAGCAGGCTGTTGGACTACATATAATATAGGCATAGAAACTAAAGTAAAACAGAAATACAACAACAAATGTGGCATTATGAAATTAAGGGAAAAAATGAGAAATTGAAGCTTCAAAATCTCATCGCCCCGATGGTGCAGTGCGTCTACGCGCTTGCACGGGCAATCACAAAGATTTCTGATGACGCGTTTAGCACGCAGAAATTGTACAATAAAATCAATTTGCTAGTGGTTTTTTTCCTTTCATATTGAAAAAACTTTGTTGTTGTTGTTGTTTCTTTAGAAAAATTCGTTAGAACAATTAATTGTTTCTAACTTTGACCTTAAGCTCGATAAACGATTTTAAACTGTCAAACAACTAGAATTTGTATTTAAAATCAAGTATGATTTAAACTATCAAACATTTAGAATTTGTATTTAAATCATATAAAGTCAACATAATAAACATAGAGGTCATTTAGGAAAAAACTTTAATCAAATGGTAGAGCTCGACCAAACGGAAACAGCTGAAAAACAAAATCAGCAAAAATTCTAAAAACAACTTCAGTAAACATGCTTTGTTAGTGCAGAATTCCAGCAGGCTGTTGGACTACATATAATATAGGCATAGAAACTAAAGTAAAACAGAAATACAACAACAAATGTGGCATTATGAAATTAAGGGAAAAAATGAGAAATTGAAGCTTCAAAATCTCATCGCCCCGATGGTGCAGTGCGTCTACGCGCTTGCACGGGCAATCACAAAGATTTCTGATGACGCGTTTAGCACGCAGAAATTGTACAATAAAATCAATTTGCTAGTGGTTTTTTTCCTTTCATATTGAAAAAACTTTGTTGTTGTTGTTGTTTCTTTAGAAAAATTCGTTAGAACAATTAATTGTTTCTAACTTTGACCTTAAGCTCGATAAACGATTTTAAACTGTCAAACAACTAGAATTTGTATTTAAAATCAAGTATGATTTAAACTATCAAACATTTAGAATTTGTATTTAAATCATATAAAGTCAACATAATAAACATAGAGGTCATTTAGGAAAAAACTTAAATATTTAAATTTTATACTTGTACTAGCTGAAACCCGGCGCGTTGCTGCCACTCTCCCTATTCAAACGCCCATAAAATGTTATCAGTTAAACAGCATGTCTAAATTGAGGTCAAATACTGAATTCCGAGACTGTGCGACCTATATCCACAAAGCTATTCGATATAACAATTTTGGGTTGTATAGGAAGTGCCACGCCCTCTTGATCACCCTTCATAGAATGTAATCAATTAAACTGCATGTGTACATGGAGGTCGAATACCGAATACCAAAACTGTGCGACATATAACTCCAAATATATTCGATAACACAAATTTGGGTTGTATGGGAGGTGCCACGCCCCCCGACAAACTCTAAAAAATTTTATCAGTAAATCTTCATGCGTAAATTTTGGTCAAATACTGAATTCCGATGCTGTGCGACCTATAACTCTAAAGCTATTTGATAGCACAAAGTTGGGTTGTATGGGAAGTGTCACTCCCCTTTTCCCTACGCCCATAAAATGTAAGAAATGAAAGTGCATGTATAAATTTAGGTCGAATACCGATTTCTTACGCTGTCAACCTATAACTTCAAAGCAATTCGATATTGCAAATTTGGGATGTAAGGGAGATGTCAGGCTTCCCTGTCCAACGCCCATAAAAAAAAAAATCATTGAAACTGCATGTGTAAATTGAGGTCAAAAACTGAATTCCAAAGCTGAATTCCTATAAATTCAAAGCTATTCGATATCACCAATTTGGATTGTATGAGAGGTGCCCCTCCCCCTTGTCCAACTCCCATAAAATTTCATCACTGAAACGGTACGTCTAAATTGTGGTCGAATACCGAATTTCTAAGCTGTGCAACCCATAACGCTATTCGATAACACAAATTGTTTTTATATTAATGGGAGGTAAAAGAAGGTGTGGCATTTCTTCTTAAACCATCTCGTACTCAAAGCAAAGCCACTTACAAAATTTGAGCTCAATCGGACCAATAGTATCGGAGTATTGTGATATTTCCAAAAGTAGGCGTAGATGAAGTGTGACAACGCCCGTTTTTATTAAAGTTAGTGACAGTCATCATATGAACTTATTTACCAAATTTTAATTTAATACGACCAAAACCTTCTTAAATATAGCATTTTTATTGATTTGTGGGCGATAAAAGGGGTGTGGCATTACTTTTTTCCTAAACCTTTGCGTAGCAGTTACGAACAAACCAGTAGAAGGAAGTATCCTATTTGGTCTAGTCGTTTTCAAGTTTTAAGCATCCGAACAAATCACGATTCATTTTTATATGTACAGATATTGATTTGTGGGCGCTAAAAGTGGGCGTGAAAACATTTATGTATCGTGACTGCCTCTTGGAGCACCTACACAGCAAGTTTCAGTATAAAAATGTGTAGAACTCCGGAATTGCCATGATTTCGAAAAAGTGGGCGTATATAAATTGCGACGAAAAAGTGATTTTTGTACAGTTACTGACAGTTACCATCTGAACAAAATGATAATATCTTAGTTTTTACGATCGAAACCGTCTGATATATATCCCTTATTTGGTTTGTGGTCGATAGCGCAAATTTGGCTTGTATGGGAGGAACCACGCCCCCTCGTCCAAACGTTACCAAACCTCACAGGAACAATCTATCTCCTCGGCAAACGTTGTTCTGCCACAGACCGCCTTACTGCCATACACGAAAATGTCAAGAAATGTCAAATATATTCACCATTTTCAGTATAGCTGCCGAAAGTAGCCATGTGCACTAAATAACCACATTTTAGTCTAATACGATCAAAACCGTGCGAAATATAGCATTTTTGATGTTTTGCAAGCGGTAAAAAGGGGTGCGGTAAAATATTTCCCTTGAGCCATCTCGTAATCGAAACAAATCGACTGCCCAAATTTCAGCTCAATTTAGGGAAAGCCTGGCGCACTTTACTTCACTGGACACTAACTCCCCGAAAAGTGAGTTTAACTAAAGTAGGGCAGGCCTATTGATAGTGCACTTGCCGAGAGTAACCATATATACTGAATTACAAAATTTTTGTCTAATACGACCCAAACCGTTGAAATAAAACGTTTTCATTGGTTTGTGGGCGGTAAAAGGGGGGCGTGGAGATCAATTTTTAGTACAGTTGCTAACAGTAACCGTACAAACTAAGCCAACATTTTAGCTCAATCGACCCAGTAGTCAATTTTGATGGTTTCTTAAAAAGTGGGTGTGGCTATATAGCGATGACGCCCTTTTTTAGTACAATTGCCGAAAGTAACCATACAAACTTAAGTATCATATGTTAGTCTCATACGGCCAAAACTGCATGAAATATAGCATTTTCACTGATTTGTGGGCGCAAAAGGGGGCGTGGAAACCAATTTTTCGTACAGTTACTGTCAGTAATTTCACAAACCAAAGTACCAAATTTAGGTCTTATACGACCAAAACCGTCTGAAATAAACCATTTTCATTTATTTGTGGGCGGTAAAAGGGGGCGTGGAAACTAATTTTTAGGACAGTTGTCGACAGTAACCGTACATACTAAATTACAAAATTTTAGCCATATACGACCCAAACCAACTGAAATGTAACATTTTTATTGATTTGGGGGCGGTATAAGGGGGGTGTGGCAAATTTTTTTCCTCAACCATCTCGTACCTGAAACAAATCGACTGCCAAAATTCCAGGTCAATCGGTTCAGTAGTTTTGGAGTCTATAGACATCACACTACCAGACACACATCGTTTTGCTTTATATATATATAGATGTTGATTTGTGGGCGTTAAAAGTGGGCGTGAAAACATTTATAAATTGTGTTCGTACCTAAACAGCAAGTTTCACTGTAAAAATGTGCAGAACTCCGGAATTGCCATGATTTCGAAAAAGTGGGCGTATTTATATAACAACCACGCCCATTTTTTGTACAGTTACCGACAGTAACTATCTGAACAAAATCACCAAATCTTAGTTTTTTACGATTGAAACCGTGAAATATTTTTCTTTTTTTTTTGTTTGTGATCGATGGAGCAAATTTGGCTTGTATGGGAGGTACCACGCCCCTTTCTCCAATCGTTATAAAACCTCACAGGAACACTCTCAAGATGTGGCTTTATTTTCCCTGAAAATTTCATAAAGACCGGTTCAGCGGTTTTGGAGTCTATACGTGATATAGCCACATACCCACATACCCACATACCCACATACATACATCCATTTTTATATATATAGATAGATGTTGATTTGTGGGCGTTAAAAGTGGGCGTGAAAACATTTATAAATTGTGTTCGTACCTAAACAGCAAGTTTCACTGTAAAAATGTGCAGAACTCCGGAATTGCCATGATTTCGAAAAAGTGGGCGTATTTATATAACGACCACGCCCATTTTTTGTACAGTTACCGACAGTAACTATCTGAACAAAATCACCAAATCTTAGTTTTTTACGATTGAAACCGTGAAATATTTTTCTTTTTTTTTTGTTTGTGATCGATGGAGCAAATTTGGCTTGTATGGGAGGTACCACGCCCCTTTCTCCAATCGTTATAAAACCTCACAGGAACACTCTCAAGATGTGGCTTTATTTTCCCTGAAAATTTCATAAAGACCGGTTCAGCGGTTTTGGAGTCTATACGTGATATAGCCACATACCCACATACCCACATACCCACATACATACATCCATTTTTATATATATAGATAGATGTTGATTTGTGGGCGTTAAAAGTGGGCGTGAAAACATTTATAAATTGTGTTCGTACCTAAACAGCAAGTTTCACTGTAAAAATGTGCAGAACTCCGGAATTGCCATGATTTCGAAAAAGTGGGCGTATTTATATAACGACCACGCCCATTTTTTGTACAGTTACCGACAGTAACTATCTGAACAAAATCACCAAATCTTAGTTTTTTACGATTGAAACCGTGAAATATTTTTCTTTTTTTTTTGTTTGTGATCGATGGAGCAAATTTGGCTTGTATGGGAGGTACCACGCCCCTTTCTCCAATCGTTATAAAACCTCACAGGAACACTCTCAAGATGTGGCTTTATTTTCCCTGAAAATTTCATAAAGACCGGTTCAGCGGTTTTGGAGTCTATACGTGATATAGCCACATACCCACATACCCACATACCCACATACCCACATACCCACATACCCACATACCCACATACATACATCCATTTTTATATATATAGATTAAGTTTTGTAAAATTACAAAAACAAAATTCACAATTTTTCCCAAAAGCATTTTTATTCAACACGGGAAAAGCTACTGGCGGCATTGTAGGTTTATTTAATAAAAATTATTATAATTAGTGGCCCATTATCATAGTCAAAATAAAGTCGACTTTAAATTTAGTGCTAGCTTTTCGACAACATATTGTATTGAAAAACTATTAAAAAAGCTTATACTAAATTTAAAGTCGACTTTATTTTGACTATGATAATGGGCCTCTAATGAATAAAACTCAGCAAATGTACTATATTTAAGTTTATTGAAAATGAATGATTCAAAATTTTGAAACAATTAAAAGAACAATTTGTGGCTTGTTAAATAATTAAAAAACTCTCGACAAAATTTGGCTTGTTTCAATATTGTCCATGTTCGTGCGTTTTCGCTGCCTTTTTCGTTATAGTCCAATTTGAATTTTAGCGTCTCTTTTCCTTTCTTTCTTCTATTGTTCTTTCTATACTTTCGTTACGTTAAAGTAGTCTTTCTGTTTAAGCTTTCGCTATCTGCCGCTGTTAACCTTTACATGCAGCAATCATTACAGGGCCAGTGTTTTGTTTAAATTTTTTCATGATTTCATACAGTAAAATGATGATTTCCATTTATATTTTCAAACAAAATTACACACAAAAATGAGCTGATTTTAAAAATACAACAATTTATTAAAGGTTCGTTCACAATAACTTTCAAATATTGGATATCTTATGAAAACTAATCACAAATACACCACATTGTGAATACCCCTATCGTTTGAAGATTTCTGGTTTGAAATAATACAAGAAGCAACACTGTTTCCACCTACTCGCTACATTTTGACACTATTTGCCCAAAATGACAGTTTATCCCCAGCTGATTTTCAGCGAATAATAATACCTGGTAATTCTGTCATGGACCCATAGACCCTGTTCTCACTCGCCTTAAAAAAGGCAGAGTAATGGCGTTATTTTGACACTATGCATCTGTCAGGTGTTCTTACTACCGACTTTTTTAAGCCCGCCTTATTTTGCATTCCGAGAACAGTCCATAAATGTGGTGTTAAATTTCGGAGAATTCATTACTTTGTAAGTCTTAAATTAAACAGCAACGCAAACAGAAAACCCAACCAATGCAAAACAAAATTTATTTGCGCTAAAACATAAGAGAACCACGAGGAAAATGAGGCACAATGAAACTTCAAAGTAACAGACGTCAAAATGAATCGCAAAATTTTTAAAATTTTTGAAAATGCTGCCTCACGTAACTTGTCACCTTCCCACTTCCCACCTTACCTGTAGACGTCAAAATTAATCCGATGCTCCGCCTAACGTAAGGCGCGTGAGAACAGGCTCATAGAAATAAAAGATAAGGAAGTGGTGTTATACTCACACACACTATACGTGTGTAGAAGGAATTTTCGTCGCTGAGGAAGCGAGATAGAGCGACGTTTTTTGACATAAGCCCTTCCCGAGCAAAAAAAAAATCCATTTTTGAGGAAGAACATCTGTCAAAACACAAGTTCTGCTTCATGAGCGCATTCATTATTTAGGGTGGCAAGGGCCTTAATTTTTTTTTTTTATATTGGGATAAGCTTTAATAGTTATTTATTTGTTTACAATTTCTTTGAAAACTTGACATGAAATTAAAGTGGATTAGCGACCTAAGGTTACAAGCTATAACTAGGTATTTTTATAAAAAAACTAATTAAAAGCCGACAGTTCGGAAAAAACTACACAAAACTATTTATTTTAAAAGAGTTTAATTTGGTATGTATTTTAGTTGTTTAGTTTTTGGGTTATTTTAATATCAATTAAATAGTTTATAAAACATAGTTTTTTTCAAATGAATTTTTTAAAAATCATTAAAAGTAACTTTTGTCGTTTCAGTTTTATTCTGAGTTCATGTCTTTTACTTTATTTTAGCAATGCTTTTCTCTGTAAAAAAATTGGTAACGCAACATATTATATAACGGTGCTATATAAAAATTGCATAGTAAGCATTCATCTAAGAAATAAAAAATAATTTACGCCTTTCTTTACTACATATTTGAATGAGGCCCTGTTTAAATGTTTTTGCGTTTGTGTCAACTTCACTGTGTTTGTAAAATACTTCATTTCACTTCAACTACACCGCTTCCTTATATTTTACTTCTATGCATGGACCTAACGAACTATAAGACCTAACGAACTATAAGACCTAACGAACTAACAACATGAACGAGTCCACGAAACGAACTAAAAGAGCGAACGAACTAAATGAACTAAAAGAACTATATGAACGAACTAGTTCATTAAACTCAACTGAACTAAAAAGAGCAATCTTTTAGTTACCGAGCGTTTCCACTGCCCGAACGAACGAAGAATTTCGTTCGTTCAGGCAGTGGAAACCGTTTGGTACGAACCAAGGTTCGCAACATTGGTTTTTTAAAAATGCTGGCGAACGCTATTCGTGCAGTGGAAACACTTTTTCAGCACGAACGAAGATTTCGTCGTTCGGTCTGATCGGCCGGCGCTCGAACATTTTGGGCAAATCCGATGTTTCTTTGAGGATAGAGTAGTAGATTTGTTGAAATGGTAGTTAATAACGTAGGAAAAAACAAAAAAGGAACAAAATAAATTAAAAACTTTAGACAAAAGAACACTGTTTTATTTGTGTCAAGTTTTCTTAAAGTACCTCTACACTATATGTTTCATACATATGACACGTCAAAAAATTGCAAATGGTTTTTAGCTACAAATAGTGTGGAACATATGAAAATGTGGTTTTGAAATGTCGTTTGTATTTGCGTCTGTAAATTTTTGAATTAGAACTGTCTCTAATTTCGTATGTTTTTCTATCTGTACAAAATGTCAGTTTGATAAATTTTTTATTTGAAAATGGAAGAAAAGGCAAATATTAAGATATTTATTCAATAAATTTATTTATAATTAATTTATTCTTACTTTGAATGGCTACAAGAGGACATTTAAGAGCTTTAAGGTTAACAAAAATTTCAAAAGCTGTTTTTTATTTTCAAATGACGTGTCGATAGTGTGGAGACAAAAGAAAAAAGCTGTCTGACAAAAACTTAATTCTGACACACAGATGAAATTCGGTATGTAATTTTATTTGACATGTCATATGTATGAAACATATAGTCTGGGGGCACCTTTACTATTTAAGTTTTCAATATCGCAAACATTGATTTTATGTGTTTCCACTGCACGAACGAACAAGATGGCGACTTACCAATGTTCGCCACTTGTGTTCGTGCAGTGGAAACGATTGGAGCGAACGAAGAATTCATCGCTACGTTTTGTTCGCGATGAATTGTTCGTTCGTTCGGGCACTGGAAACTAGGGATGTGTAACTGCCAGCAAAAGTCGACTTCGATATTTTCAACCGTTGAAAATGTAAAAGTCGACTCATCGACTTTTTGAACCTTTAGAAACCGACTTTTCAACTTTTTTCGACTTTTTTAAAATATTTTTGTACCGCTTTTGTAGGGCAGTTAAAAGGCAAATGATTCAATATGAAAAATGTGTTTTATTGTTAAAAAATAAACAAAAACGTGGTACTTCAGTAAATAAACAAAATATTGCAATTTTAGTTCTTATATAGATAATCAGACTTTCTATGAACAATTTTTCACGGGTAATCGGAAAAGGGAGAGTTAATTTTCAAGATAAAGTTTAAGAACATTGTGGAAATTTTTAATGCAAATTTCTTTATCAATATTTATGAAAGTAAAAAAAGTGATGTCTCTATCTGCTATCTTAAAAATTAAAACTCCCTTTTCCGATTCCTCAGGAAAAATTAATAATAATTGGGCTGCAATCAAGCCCTAACCGCCGAATTAATGTAAGCGTTATAAACAAAATTTTGCAAGAAAAGCATTTTCCTTGTTTTTTTTTTTTGCATATAACTTTAGATATAACTTTAGAACTGTTTAACGTAGAGATGTGAAATTTTTTAAGTTGACGACTTTGTTGTCGTACTATCGTTTTCCATTTAAGACTTAATTTCGAAAAAGTGGCGCTTACGTTAGTTCGGCGGTTAGGGCTCGATATATTTGTGCACAAGTGAATGCACAATCAAGGGAACCACATGTCTTCACCAACTAAACGTAGAAAACCAACATGTTAAGATGTTCTGGCGAAAGCCTGTTTAGCAGTTGGTTCGCTATGAGACCAGCATGAGAAAATAACCCTTCGGATGGCAAAGAAGTTGCAACAATTGATAAATATTTTTTTGCAACGGCACAAACAAAAGGAAGTTTAGTTTTCATGCATTTCCAGGCAACAAGCGTTGTAGAGTTCATTATTGTTTTAACCACCTCATCCAAAAAACATAATATGTCACTAGCTGCGTTCCTTTCGCCTTAATATAATCGCGATAACAAATTTTCTCAAAGGAACGCCAAGAAAAACGACTCGTAGAGGGCACTACCGTTGTAGTCAAAATTAAATTCAAACAAGCAATCATGATACAATAACTATTAGGTGTCATGAGAACGTGTGTCGGTCAAAACTGTTGTGAACTATTATGGTAGCGATACCTTAGTGAACGATGTTTTTCTCTGAATGTGTTTTACTCTAAAAGTCAAAAAAGTGAAAATTATTTAATTTAATTATTAATATTATGCAATTATATAAATAATTTAAGTGCAATTGTTGGCTTCGCTGAATGCGTCCAATGTGTGTGACACACGCGGTTTGTTTTGTTTTCTTTTGTTTAGCATTCGATGGTCGCAGCTCGTGAGAAAATAGGTAGCTGTCATGGCTTCCTTATAGTCATTGTATCAAACAAACAAATAATTAAAAAAATTAAATGACAGCTCATAGAAATATACAGGTGCGGCACCTGTGTTTCAAATTTTTTAAAGGCTATATCACAATTTTATATGGATAGCAAAAATAATCCTATTTGTTATAGGATTATTATTTTTGTTTTTGCTTTGCATGCAAAAAAAAATAATCTGGATTATTTTGAAGCGAATGGAACGCAGCTACTGTTATCGGATTCTTGATTATTAGATGTTGATGCCGCACAACTGATCACAACTTTTTCATTTGAAATTCTTGCTTGTCTCATCTCGACATTCACAAGATCACCTAAATGGAGTGTGGTGGGGGTAATTTGCAGTAATTATTTATGTACTGCTGCTTAACAAGGTGAAAGATTGCTTGAGAACACTCACGGATATTTTGAAATGCGTGATTTTTTAACCTAGGATCTAGAAGTGTTAAAGAAGCGTATAATTTTACCAATTCAATATCGTATATTTTTTTTGTAATTTCAATAACTCGTTTTAATTTCTTGCCAATTTTACTTAAAGCAGAACATTCCTTTTGTCTATAATAAAAAATTAATCGATTTGAGCGAAGTTTGAATATTGTGAATATAAATGTGTATTAACTGCCCTATTCTGGCAAAGTTTATTTGTTTATTTATTTAATTAGTTTCTTTAGTCTATGAACAATAATTCTTACAGACTAGGCAATAGTTATTAACAAAAAATATATATTACAAAATGTTATTTAACAGAGATCGCATTTGATTTTTAGATACAGAAAAATCTAGATTATGATTTGCGTTAATAATATTAAACATATGAAGAGCTTTAAAAATAGGAGCATTAGCAGCGTAGTTAGTGCGACACATTACTAAATAAAAAGGATCCTGGTTTCTGAGAATCCTATTAGGAGCATTAAAATTAATCATTTCTAATAGTGTAGGGCTGTCAACCAGTCCAGAAATAATATCATGTACGAAAAGGAGAGACAAAATGTTTCTCCTACTCTCAAGAGTTTTAAGACCAATAAGCAAACAACGAGCACTATATGGGGTAAAAGAATCTTAAAAATTAAGCGAGCGTAAGGCAAACCTAGTAAACGATTTCTGAACTCGTTCAAGCCTCGTCTTATGCGTCACATAAAATGAATCTTGAACGAACCAGGCTAGTAAATAACACTTTTAAAGTGTAGGAATCAGAAAAACAAGAACCATTACGGCGAATGAAAGCAAGCATAGCATACACCTTAGGAATAATGTAATCTAAATGCGAGACGAATGAAAATTTCAGATCAAAAACAACTCCTAGATCTTTAACCACCTTAACAGATAGCAGAGGTGTATTAGCAATATGGTATGCAGACAAATGGAGAGTATCTGACTTAGAGAAAGACATGAAAACGCATTTCTTTAGATTTAAAAAAATATGGTTATTAGAGCACCATTTATGAAGTTTATCAAAGTAACAATTGTTACACAGTATTTTTGATATTTCTATGTGTTTGTTGTAATGTTTTTTTTTTAAACAAAATTTGAACTCAAAAATACTAAATTTTGATAAAAATTGTCATCTGCTTTTCATATAGTGACAATTTCATTAAAACATTTATTTACGCGTGTAACGTAATCAGATGATACGCAATTGTTTTGTTCCATTTCCACTTACAGTCTCTAATTTTTAATTTTGCCGACCACTATTTTATATTTATCGAATTAAGAGTTGCCAACACAGCTTTATTTGTTGTTAAACAGCTCTTTTATTAGTTTAGATAAAACAGTTTTATTAGTTTAGAGAAAAAAGTAAAAGTTGACTTTCGACTTTTTTCAATATCAGAATGTCGATTGTCAAAAGTCGCAAATTATCATAATTATTACAATAATTATGTAATTACAATAATTGTAATAATAATTTACAATTATAATAATTATTACACATCCCTCGTGAAAATGCTCGGTTATAGAAACACTAAAGTCTCAACGATTTAGAAAAAATTGTGTGGATTTGAGAACTACGTCAGCAGCAGTAGGGAAGTTCTCCATTGAGTTACAGAAACGAGCTATAAAAGTCGATTTGAAGAAGAAAACCTAAAATATTTGGTAGAATTCACCAAAGTCGCAGCACTGGTCAGAAAAATATCGTCACAAGCACTCGTCAGTAAGCAAGATATGAAAAATTGCATACTATTTATGAAGTGCTTATATTTTTTGGATATGAGTTTCTTAGCAAATTAATTAAGTAACAACATTTGTAGGTAGAGTAAACTCTGGGAGAAATCACGTTTTAAAAGGACCAAAATCACGTCATAGCAACAAATCTGAATTTGGATAAAAATCAAAATGCCAAAAATATAGCCAAGAAAGCTCCGGCTCTCTGGCATTTAAAGGTACAAAAAAGTGCACCAATCATGTCATAGTAGCAAAGCTAAATTTTATTTATGTTAAAGAGATCAATATGGTAAGCACAAAAGTTAAGCTACCAGACACCTAGCTCTTTTTTTCAACATTTCGAAAACAGTTCATTTACAGCTTCTAAATAATTCCCACCTACCCAATTTTACTTTAAATCTCAATACACCTAAAAAAATCAATCCTGATTTACTCGTTAATTCCTAGAATAACTATTTTGTTGTTTTTTCAATATTTTGTTTATTTTTATTACCCAAGTGCAAATTGTAACGGTTTTTTGGGCCGCTACAACAAACACATAAATTCGCAAGCTAACGATGAATTGTCATAAAAATAAATGAGAGTTCGTTATAGAAAGCAGCTGCCGCCAGCAAA
Source organism: Dichetophora obliterata (assembly GCA_963920525.1). Classification (NCBI taxonomy): domain Eukaryota; kingdom Metazoa; phylum Arthropoda; class Insecta; order Diptera; family Sciomyzidae; genus Dichetophora; species Dichetophora obliterata. Next base: position 162,219,826 of record OY986435.1, read on the forward strand.
AAAAAAAAAAAAAACTGCATAAGTTACAATCTTAGATATTTGACTAAAGCAAATAACAGATATTCCTTATTGTAAACAGACGCTTATATTTAAGAGATGTGATCAAGGGCACTCGATGAGGCAACGGCTGCTGCTGCTGCTACTACTGATTAGAATATGTTTAGGAAAAGTTACAAATCAAAAATAAACTCAGCAAAGTTTAAGCAAGATAGAAGATGAAAGGCGCACACACAACCAAATACCAACTTAGTGGCGTATACATATAATGTGCACTTTGATAGCTTAACTGAATGACAAAAGCTGATTGTTGTTGCAATTATTTAAACTATTTGCAATTGAAGTTGATCTTTTTTCTTGTTTCGCGTCAATTCATCTATTTGTTTATTTACACATTTTCAACACAATGATGTAGAAAACCGAGACCACTCGAAAAAAGCACAGAGCAAACAGCAGAGTGCGGCGCGATAAGATAAGCTATAAGATTCAGCTATAGATGAATTTGACTAATTTTTAATGGAATAAATTATAAAATTAAAAAGTGTCGAAATGGTATTCAGCACTCACCTTTTTAACGCCTCGAAATGCATAGACGTATAGCTCACGTCCAAAATTAAAACATATGCGATCGCCACCATAATATTGACTGCCTAGACCATTCTGTTCCATGCCACCATTCATCATGGTGTGCATGGACATGCCAGCGCCTAGACGTGCGTCCAGTGTTGCTGGCACGGTATATTGAGATTGTAGTTGAACACGTTCGTTGTCACCTGCACCAGCAACGCCACCACCACTGCCACCATTCGTGTTCGTGCCGGGCAGCAGTGGACCATTGCTAAGCGTTGGTGTACCATTCAACCCAGCACCGCTCGTTGGATTTGGTAGCGTTACAATGGAGACACGCACTTGTGGCGAGCCTTGACTGTTGGTGTAGCCAACGCGATTGGGTCGATTAGTTGAGTACTCAGAGAGTGTCATAAGGCGGTAGGTTCCTTCGCGTGTGATGAACTGTGTCTTAAGGTCGTCCTTGACATTGGGATCTAGTTGAGCTGCCATTGTGAGCAGCAACGCACACCGCCGTTGAGAGGCTTTTGTATGGGCGCCGCTTACGCGTGTATGTATGTCTGTGTGTGTTAGTAGTATGTGGCTAGCAGGGAGTTGGCCAAAATTGTACGCTGTAGTTCTTGTATTATATACAAATTGAACTCTATATATATCAAGTGAAATATATAGATAGATACCTATATATTAATTATTTTTGCCTTCACACTATATTTTGCTAAATTAACACTTTCTTCTTAGGCAATTCCTGTTCAACTGCAACGTACGTTGTTGGTTGGTGCGGGAGCGGCAGCGCTTTGCACATCCACCACTTCCATTACCTTTGGACGAAGCTGCTGCTGCTGCTGCTCGCGTTGCATTTGTTGGAATTTTTTCGCACTTTTTTTTATTTTCGTCCAATTCCTGCATGCACAGAAATTGTGCAACACGATTTAACAATATTTTCAGTGTTTTCTAGACTTTTCTTATTCTTGCAGCTCCACTTATTTTGTATCAATTCAAAATTATTTAATATAATTGAATTTAAATTCGCAAATTACAAAATTTTTCACAACTTTCCGTCTTTCCTTTTCGTTCCTACATTTATTCGGATTTCGCTTTTTTTCGTTTTGGACGATTTGACGTATTTTTGACGGCAAGGAAAGTTCATCGCAGGTGTGAGTGAATTTTATTTGACAGTCAGTAAATTTGTTAACTGAAGTTGGTTGTTGTTTGTGTCGGTATTGCAGTTTAGCAAGTGCCCACAGTGTAAAATACACACCCTGCTAAAACATTTTACAATCAAGTGCTAAACTGATAAGTCAAAATCAGCTGGAAGACTTCTACAGCTTAAAATTGAAAAACTGAATTATTATGTTTATTGCACTTAGCGTTTATATCGCACTGAGGCGTTTATTTGCACTTAGCTAATAAATAAAAAATAAAGCTTAATTAAATAGAAATATAACTTTCTTACTTCAACCATTTATAAATAAATAAATTGCAAATATTTTGCAAAAATTGTTTGCAAATGTTAATTTGACAACTTTCAATGTAGCAATAGATCTGTGGTTTTAATAATTCGTGTAACCAGTACTCAGTAACCAAAAATGTATTTTTGTTTTTATATTACAGTGCGTTAACACTTTTGATATATTTGCTACTCAGAAACTTTGAAATGTCTTAAATATCTACCAACATCTTTATAAATTTTTTGTTTTTTTATTAAAAAGGGGAAGTTTTTAGACTTTGAAGCTACAAATTATAAATAATTTGGTACTTGTTAAGACTCATTCACAAAACGGTTCATCACTACACTCAATAACTTTGACGTTTTAGACTTAACAAATGGTATCTGCTAAACAAAAACACGGTGCTGAGCTTGTTAACTTGCTAACAAGCTGCTAAGTCTTTTCCCAAACAAAATTTTGACAGGAGTTAACAAATTTGTTAAGTTTAGCATGTTAGCAGGGCTTAACAAATGTAGTGAATACCATTACTATGTTTATTTTTTTAATTCATTGAAGATATGAGCTACTCTGAGCACAAGTGGCGTAATTCTATGGCTGCATTCTATCCGAAAAAGCGCTCAGTAACATGTTGCGGAACTTTCGGGCTGAACGGTATACGCTCACAGAACATGTTCCTTGAGCTGTCACAATTTATATAGCGAAAATATTTTAGGCTATTTCGCTACCCGAGCGCTTTTTGGGATAGAATGCGGCCAATGTTTCCATCTGCTCGAAATATTGCGATTTTGAAAAAGTGATTTTAAAGTGTTTCCATTTGGCATGTCATGACCACTAGATTTCATTTGACAATGAAGACTTCATTTGATAAATTTAAGAATAAGCAAATCGTGAAAGAGTAATTACCTTGTTACGTTTCTACTATCATTTCTGGAACTCTTTAATTTTTTCTCCAAAATTGCTCCTCACTGAAGCTCCAAGAATTTTTATTTTCATATTTCCTTTGCTTTGTCTTTGTAATTTTTGTTATTATTGTTATTGGTATTGGTTGTTTTTTTAAAATTAATCAGTTGTCATCAAGGTTGCACAAGTACGTACTTTCGTACCATTTTGGACACGTTTTTATTCTTCACGTACGAGGTACAACATTTTCCGTACTAGTACACTTTTATTTTCATCGCTTTTCCGTGTATTTTTCTCTTGGTGTGGACACACTCGTTTTTTTTTTGGTTCGCATTATAGCGATTGGCAGCATTTGGTTTTTTGTTTACGTATGAAGTGCAAACAAACAAAAAGTGCGAATCACATCCCTACAAGAAATAGCTAACCAAAACTCTAACACAATCACATACATTTTTCTGTTTACAACCACATTCGCATAGGCACATATTACACGATGATCGTTGATCGGCGTTCAATGAACACTTTTTTACGCTCTTTTACATTTTGATCGTTGGTAGGTCACATGATGATCGTTTCATCGCGATCAAGTCTTGTTTTTTTTCTTTATTCCAGTAAGAATTCTTGTTAAAAATAAGGGTTTCATGCAACTTTTTTTTAATACCTTTCAGTCGAAAAGCAGTACTTCTAGTACTTTTTAGCTGCTAAAAGTGAACACATGTTAAATTTTGCCACCCAGCAACACTGTTTCGATTGTGATTGCTGTCATGTACAGCGTTCAAAAATGAACATATCTTGATCGCCCTAACAATTGTTCATCCGCTCTCAGTGTTTTTTGACAGTTTCGCATTGAAAGCAACAACAAAAATATTTTGAACGCCGATCAACGATCATCGTGTAATATGTGCCATACTCATTTCAGTGTCAAAAATTGTGAAACAGGGAAAATATGAACATTTTAGCAAGTGCATGTGAAAGAAAGAGAAGGTATCATTATTAAAAATCATGTCCAATTTTTGCATATCTGCCATTGTAGTTTACCATTCCTGGTTTCGCTAACAAAAACCAAGTTCTGCAATAAAAAAATTAAATATCTTTAAATTGCTTACTGTTGGAACGCTGCTACCCATCAAAGAAGGATGAGCCAATAAGCACGCTTGCCAATATCAAGAATGCAGTGAGCATTTCAACATTCGCCACCATGAACCAAGAAATAAAGATCATGCAAAGAAAAGAGCCGCCATATTGTAAACAAAAACAGCTGATAGGTCTGACGTCATCGGTCACAAAATCTTTTGCTTACGATTAGTGATTGGATGTTGAATGTTATTTGTTAAAATTTTAAAGAATTATCATATAAATATAATAAGGGTTTTCATGCAAAGTGGCAGGCTTCTAATTTGGGAAATTAGTTATTTTTATCAGAAAGGTTGTATGAACAGTCCTTAAAGTCGATTGTGCATTTGCAGCATATAAGTCAGCTGTGCGATCTGCCAGCGATGCATTCCATTTAAACGCTTTGCGGATTGTTTGATTGTTTTCTGAAATTTTTAGAATTAAATCTTTATTAGTTTTGCTCAAATTATAACTTTTCCTTCAAAAAAGAAAACAGCTGATTGATCATATAAGTTTGCCACCTCGTTTGCTCACCTAAATCGAAGAGCAAATTTATCTGGTTTGTGCAAAAGCTTTTTCATACGAATTTTGACAGTTCATTTATAAGGCTGATAAACTTATAAGGTTTATACCATTTATAAAGGTATTGCCCATTTGCATGAAAACCCTTAATGTGTTTTTATATTAAAACGAAGTGTGCTGTAGCGACATGCATTAATTGCAACAGCAAAAAAAAAAAACAAATACGTTGGTTTCTACCGTTTCCCCAAGGAAAAAATTGCTTGTAAGCAATGGGAGATTTTTTGTCGGCTAAATGTCGACACTGCAATGGCAAGAATCTGTGGAGATCATTTTCTGCCTGAAGACTTCGAAAGAAAGGTCCAAGTTCAAATGGGTAAGTACTTCTATATTTCCACGTAAATATTCTTTTAAAAAATGTTACGATAGGTTTTGGCAAAGCTATGCGCTTAAAGCCGGGCGCTGTCCTTACAGTTATGACCAAGGAGGTGCAGCCAGCAAATGCAGAACGATGTCAGCTAATTTTAAAGCGCGAAAACAAAAAAATCGTAAGTGCTCTGCTTCAGGAGTCGTTGGTCATGGAGAAGTTTTTCCTGTAGAGGAAATAGAAAAACTAAACAGGGACGCTTCTATTTCTAACGGCTCTTCAGAGCAGTTACTTCAAGCGAAAATACGGCAGCTATATTCGCAAGTGTAAGTAAAATTTAACAATTTTATGAATTCAATATTTTTAATCTTTTTCTTGGAGTGAACAGCGGTTTGGAAAACCTCGCATGATACATCTGCCACAAATTGCACAAAGACGTTCCGAACATAAGGCTGAAAGAAGAAGCGGCAGCATCACTTAGTTAGGTAGATCATTTAAGCGAAGGCGGTTCGCCAAGCCAACGGAAGAGCTCATGGCGCATATGACTGCGTTGGAAAAAGTGTTCAACGAAGTAAATGGCGACGGGCTGCTAATAAGCAAAAATTATTTGCAGACGCACATTACAAGTGCAGAGCATGTTATTTGTGACAACAAAATAAAAAAAAATGTTTTTCCACGCACGAATGTTTTTTAAAATAAGATTATTAAATAAAGAAATTGTGAACAATTCGATGCAGAGGAAAAGAAAATTGAACAAAACAGTTCAATAATAAAAACAAAGTGAACATCCAATTTTGTATTCTTTTTATTTGCAGTTTTTCTTTTTACAGCGTTCTTTACATTTAGTTACTGCATGGAAATATAAACAAGCAAAGTATTCAAACACTTTTTTCGCGAATTAAACTTATTAATTTTATAATTTTTCACTTTTATCCGAGTTTTCACATGTTTTGCATGCAAAACATATGCAAATTGACAGTTTCATAGCATGCTTGTGACCGATGACGTTGCACGAAAAATTACTTTTTTCTCGCACTGCTCTTTGCGTGATCTTCTCTTATTGGTTCATGATTCGCCACATCTAATTCCACTCGCAAAGTCGTCGGCACAGAAGTGGCTCGCAGTAGCAGCAAAAACAGTAAGAACAACAACAACAACAATAAAAAATGTTATAATAAATTAAAACCATTTGTTTCAAGACACCAACGAATTGCATGCATTTTTATTTTTTAAGAGGTACGTTAGATAAAACTGATTTTTACGTTATATCTAACGGTTACATATAACTGAGTTTTCGGTTAGATTTATCTGGTGAGATTTGTTTACCTATAACCTGTATTTATGTTAACCCTAACTAGAGAGAGAGCGAGACGGCTATATTTCAATGGTATTGGAAATTGATACGTGTGAAAAAGGGATGCCAGATCACACGTATACACGAGTTTCGGTTAATTTCTTCCCGAGGCTCTTCCTAGCATAACCGAAACTTGGTATGAAGAGGTAACCGATATTTCAGTTTAGAAAAACCGTTTTTGCTTAGTTAAATAACCGATAGTCTTCTTGTAGGGATCTGTGGTGCGAATGGTACCAAGGTACCAATGGTACTCGTGCCTATAAGCTTGTATGAAAGTTTCATATAAATCAGAGGGTACTAGTACGTCGGTACTTTTGCTTTATGTTGGTATTCATAACAATTTGCCATGGCTTTATTTTTCAGTTTGTTTAAAAATAATTCGACAAAACAAAAGCTTTTGTTGTTGATTTTGATTAAGTAAGAAAAAAGGCACAGTTTAGATAGTATCGTAAGCATAGACGTAGAATTCCTTTTTATATATTTAGTAATAGAGAAAAGTTCTGTTTTTTCATTTATATTTTTCAAAACTATTTAAAAACATTTCATCTTCTAAATAAAATTTATTCAAAAACAAATTTGTTTTTGCCTTCTTTAAACTTACTTGACTTAAAAAGCTCACAATTAAATTCATGTAAAAATTTGTTTTGTTTTATAAAAAGTTTTCGTTTGATATTTACAGTGATGAATTTGTTGTTAACTTTTTATGTTGGTTACAACTAAATGTAATTCAAAGTTACGTTTCATTAATGGAAATAAATATCGGTAAAATTTGAATTATTTATTTTTCCTGTAGTAAAGAGCATTAACATACATAATATATATAATATATATATCAAACGAAAAGTTTTTATAAAACAAAACCAATTTTAACATGAATTTAATTGTGAGCTTTTTAGATCAAGTAAGTTTGAAGGTTGTTTCGGCCTTCTGTCGTTTGTTGCTATTATAAATTCGGCTGTGGTCGTATGGCGGCCGTAGCCTAGTGGGAAGAGTGTGTGGCCCCGAAGCTAAAGAACCGCGGTAACCCGGGTTCAATTCCAGCTCAGACAGAAAGTTTTTTCAATTGAATTAATTTTTCTGTTCGCTCGTCACCTCTCCGCAGACAATGGCAAACCTCAGAGAGTACAAATTGCCATGTAAAGCTTGTTGAGAACATAAGGCGTTTGGAGACGGCATTAAACACGTAGGTTCAGCTCTCGGTCATTTGTGATCAAGCATTTAATAACACGCACAACACAATTGATCAATAGAAGTCAAATTCCCTCCAAGGGCTGGAATGGCCAGTTTATTTTTTATTTAAGGTAAGTTACCCAAATAAGGCCAACTTAACGGTTTTTACCAGACAGAAGAGAAACGGTTTTTTTAAAACTTATTTTTGCAATTTTTTTTGTTTATTCAATTCTTTTTTTAAAAACATAAAAATAAAGCATGAAAAAGTAAAAAATATATTCAGCTCGGAAGGTTTTAAAAAGGTCTGATTTTTGCCATATTAGGACCACCATGTCTAAATAAGGTCCAATCTATAATGGTTTAGAAACATAACAAAACAGTCAGAAAATAATAAAATAAGAACACATATTGTTATTACAAGTGTTGGTTTACATTGATACTAAACATAAATGATATTCATAGCTTTTTTTTATAAAAACTTTTTCGAAAAAATACTTTTATTGCCAAAAGCTTATTTTGAAAATTAAAATTAAAAATAAAGTTACTCTGGCTTTTTTAAAGAGAATTTTAGTAATTTGCTGGCCTTTATAGTGGAGGGATTTCTTTCTGGTAGTTTTTTTTGCCTGGTAGATTTAGGTGTGGAGATCGGAAAAAGAAAGCCGGAAAGAAAAATTTTGTTAGGCCTTTTTAGGCGCTCTCAATATCATTTCATTAATCAAGTTTTTCTCGGAATACACCACAGTTAGATTTGATCAATTGGAATTTGTTTTTCGTTAAAACACCTCTCTTGATTTTTAATTCAAAGCTGGACATAGGCAATAGTTAATTCGTAGAATAACGGACTTTTACTGCGAAAACAATATTACATCAACCACGTTGTTGACGCTATGAACATGATATGAACATGATATGAACATGTTTAAACGTGCAAAAATCATTTTGCAGGGAATGCAATAAATGTGCGTATTAGAAATCTGGCCTTATTAAGGCTTGGGCCTTATTTGGCGAAGGGACCTTATTATAAATATATAAACTGTTTTTTTAAAAACTTTTTGCTTTTTTATTATCCTATTTTTCGATATTTCGGCTCACTTTGTGGGCCTTCGTCAGGGCATGAAATAATAACAAATTTTTTCTTTAACACATTTAAGAGATTAGCACAAATAAAAATCTTTACATAAAAAGTTAGCGAAACTAATAGCAAAGCTTAACGGATGGAATAAAATCACGATAAAAAATTTGATATTGGTATGAATTTTTATAGGTTTGTTCTGTTCTACGTTAAGTGAGGATGAATGTTATAAAGGAAGGAAAAATAGGGAATTACAAGAAGGATATTTTGTCGTACTACACATGTATGTTTTATATATTTTGTAGCGACCTTTTTTTTTTTGCTTGTCAAACTTGTATCTTTGTTTAGAAAATCCCCACATTTTCATTATCTGTTTCGACCTTTTTTATTTTTCATATATATTTTATTATTTTGAGAGTACTTTTTTATTTTCTGCCGATGCAACCCTGCAATGTAGGGCCAATCACGGATCCCTGTGGCACCCCTGCAGGAATTTTTAACATGTCGGAAAATTCATTATTCAAGCTAACTGTGTACAATCGATCAGATAAGAAGCTGTGTATGATTTTAATTAAGTAAATAGGAAAGCAATTATTCATAAGTTTAAATAATAATCCTTTTTGCCATTCTGAGTCTAAGGCTTGTTTATCATCAAGTAATACTAAAGCTGTTGATCTTTTCAGTGTGAAATTATGTTTGACATGGTCACAAATTCTTTTAATTTGATGAGTCGTTCTGTGGAATCTTCTTAAACCAAACTCTTCATCTTGAATGATAGATTGTTGATCAATAAACTTCCATAGCCTTTCCTGTATAATTTTTTCCAATATTTTTCACAGACTACAATGCAAACTAATAGGTTAATAACTTTCTGAATTTATTCATTTATTCATTGTTTAAGTCTTTGGAAATAATCTTTACAGACTACTTAAAAATAAAAATATCTTACAAACTATTATAAAAACTAACAAAAAAATTTAATAAAGAGTAAAAATTCATTATTATTGGAAATTCAAATTTTGAACTGGAACTTCAAATTTTTTTAAAATCAAAAAATTACATCAAACACATAGACATTTTAAAAATACTGGGTAACAATTGTCACTTTGCCAGAATAAGGCTGTTATTTTCAGCGAGAATTGTTTTTACAATATTAAATGTGTCAATCGTCTCAAATAATATTTTAATACCAATTGACATTTTTTAATAACATAGTTTGTAATTCCGCGATTACCAAGTATATTATGCACAAAAGCAGCACTCTGCGCCAATATTTTAATTGGCGAAATCAAAACTTTTTTTTTGGACAGCTTCTTCAACGCCGACATTAACGTCAATTTCATCGTCGTGATCGGTAATCTATTTTTTTGCTGGGAAGCTCCAGCTACGATGGTTTTAGAATATTTGGACGAGGACATAGCGCCTCCATCCTCAGGTCGTCCATAAACTACGTTACTGATTTTCCGGTTTTTTTTATCCCCCCTCCGCTGTGTTACTTTTCGTAGTGCTTTTCAAAACCCCCCCCCCCCATAAAGTAACGTGACATATAAAATTAATTCATTCGAATGATTATATATTTTGACTAGCTCTGACAATTTTCACTAGTATTAGTGAAGGAACAATTGGAAAAAAATCAATAATTAATATCATCTTTAAAAGCTATTCCATCATTCTGAAAATTGATTTATTTAAATAGTATTTTTTATTCCGATTTATTGTAAATGATATATTTATTTATTTATTTATTTATTTAATTCATCTTCATCAAACAGAGTATAAATATCTCATTACTGATTACTTAAATACACTAAATCACTAAAGTGAATTTATCAATTAGATACAAATTAAAGTTATTCTCTAGAGTTATAATATATACTGTTAAAATATAAAAGCAAAGAATTTTTAAACACACCTCTACTTAAACCAAGATTAAAATCTATATCTTGGCACACAGAGTTTGCCAGTCTTAAGCAACGCATTAAAGGTTCATTCATGCAGTAATTCACTCTATGAAAAGGTTCACAAAATAAATTTTGAGCCCTTAGAACACGAGAAGGTATGTGAAAAGAAATTTGATAAAGTAGAAACGAACAATTAATATCAAAGCAAATTATATCTCTCACAAACATAATAGCAAAATATTTACGCCGGATGACTAAAGACTGTATTCCCAGAAGGAACCTTCTAGCTCTATATTCAGGCATATCAATATTCCATCTCAAGCGACTTATTGCAAATCTCGTAAAACGTCTCTGAATTTTCTCGATTCTGTTAGAAGCACATGCATAAAAGGGATCCCATATTATGCAACAATATTCTCAAATAGACCTTACAAAGGCAAAATATAAAGCTTTAAGAGAAAAAGGATCACAAAGGTCTTTAGAGTTCCTGATTATAAAACCTAACATACCATTGGCCTTTGCAACAATATAGTCAATGTGACTTGAAAATGTGAGTTTGATATCAAAAATTACTCCAAGATCTTTTTTCTCGGTTATTCTTAACAAAGTCGTATTTCCCAACTTATAAGGGTAAAATGCAGGAGAATTACTTCGGCAAAATGTCATGCTTTGGCATTTAGATAAATTGAGGAGCAATAAATTGCTACTGCACCAAGAAGATAGTTGGGACAGATCCCTCTCCATATTTATACTATCATTTGTATCTTTAATAACAGAAAAAAATTTTATAATACAAACTTATGACAATTCATAGAAGTTTTAAAAACGAAATACAAGCCGCAGGTAGGACACGACCTTGAACCGATTTCTTCTTTCTGAGAAGGACAGTACATGTCATACGGTATCTCCTTTGATCAAGAACATTCAGGCCTTAACGTCAAAGCCTGTCGCAAAAGCAAAGACCCAAATTTTTCAGACGTGTGCTGAGATGGTGAAGGAATACCAAAAGGTTCCTGTGTCGAGGGAAAAGGTGGTGGAAGAAATCGTTGAAACAAAAATTCTCCATCAATTTAGACGATCAAACATAAACATGTAAGGTTAAAAAATTTTGAAATGATTGTGTTATTAATTAGAGGTTTTTCGTCGATTTTTTTAATTTTTGGTAACGTTACAATATCTAAACACCTCCCCCCTACCGTTACTTATCGTAGTGCATTTCAAAACCCCTCCCCCCCTAAATTGGTAACGTAGTTTATGGACGACCCCTCATGGAATCTACCACGTTTCGAAATTTTGAAAAATTGTTGTTGTAAGCCGATGTAATGAAAATAGGCAAAGAGCAACACTACCTTCACGATCGAAAGGCGAACTACGACTAAATATTGAAATAATATACTGAAAAAAGGGCGCCCTAAAAATGGGTGGCCCCTTCAAAAATAGAATGTGGCCTTGCAGCTGTGTTCGCGCTTTGACAGTTCTTATCGCTAAAAAATGGCGGGCTCTTTTTTGCGATTTCTCGAATATTTCTGATCGGAAATATATTAATTTCGAATTGATATTCACTTTTTTTAAAACCACTTTAATATAAATAAGGTGATTTTTCTTTTAAAAACACACAGGTGTGGAAATCATTACCATGTGAAAGGAAATTGCACTGTTCTTCAATTTTTGGCCATTTTCACAACTGTGCACAATACAACGCATGTTTATAATGTTGTTTAAAACATTATTTTGTAGTACTTAACACTTTTTGGTGATGACAACCACTTATTAATTAATTTTTTAAAACTTTTTTGCAAGCACAGCGATTCTATTTCTTTTTTTTCTATGAGCGACTCGAACTTTTAAAAAAAAACACAAGAAAAATGCACGAAAAACTACACGTACACTGTATGTGTACGTGCGAAACACCATTTCCTTATTTACAATTTCTATGAATCTCCCCAATAAGCGCTTAAGTCGACTTAAGACAAAACTAGTGCTGGAAATATCGAATAATAATATTCTAACTATTCGATAGTTCAATATCATTCATTCGAAGGTTTTTTCTTTTGCACTTCGTTTGCTTACCTTAAACTGATTGAGTATAGCAAATTTAACTGAAAAAGTACGTTTACAAACACTGCTTGACTTGTGTTCACTGAAAATTATAATGCAATCACACCAGTTAATTCAGAGGTTTTTTAAGTCGAATGAATGAACTTTTCATAGCAATATTCACATATAAGTTAGTTTTTTTGCCTTTTGACACCTCACAGATTTAAGCCTTAATTTATATTAAAATTCTTTTTGGGTTTTGCCTTTATTTGAAGTACGGTGTGGCTCTTTGGATTGTTTTGAAAATCTTAATGTGGCTCTTAATGGCCTCAGCCTCACTTGTGCCCACCCTTGCTATATACCTTAAACACACATTAGTCTGTAAGGAAAAAAGAAACATTAAAAATACTAATAGACACTTTTTTTTATAAAAAATTTTATTTAACGTCACTAAAATACCTGAGGTAGAAGTAGAGATGGGAGAGTGCAAGATTTTACAGGCACGGGCACGCACAAGAACGACGACATTTTGTACAGGCTCGCACGTACATGAAATTTATTTTTCGTTCTTGAACGAAAACGCACGAACACGCACGAAAAAGCACGATTTAAAACTTTGCAAAGTAGTTATGAAAAAGTTACACATATTTTTTAAATTTCTATTTTAACTGAAAAATATTTGAATTATTATAATATTAAAATGGGTTTTTATTAGTTTTATTCAAATAACATATAGGCATTTCCAAACTGGCGTTACGGACGATTTGTTCGAATAAATATTAAAAAAACAGAATGAAAAAGTCTATTTTTTAAAAAGTTTTTTTTTTATATTTCCGTAGTAATTAAGTAGCACAATATTAAGTAAAAACAATGACAAGAATTAACCCTAAGGATCGAAAGATATAAGCAAAAATATGTGTTAGCGTTACGTTACAAAAAACAGAAGTGATTTCTGACTTGGATTACAAAATTTGCAAAACTCTCTGAATTGGGCAAGGCTTTTGACGTAGAATTACGTCTTAAAGCGCGGTTTGTATGGGGGTCATTTTCACAAACCTTTTCAAAGTGATATTTGACACTTTGGGGTCCTTTAATATTCATCGTACAAAGAAAAAAAAAAGCCAAAATATCAGTTTTAGTGGGAATAAAACGAATATCTAATAAAATAGCAAAATCTAAGAAGAAAAAAATTCATTGTATATTCGTATGAAAAATGCACAAGCTTCAGTAGCTGCTTAAGTTGTTTTTATGGTTGTTGTTGTTGTTGTTGTTGTTGTATGTGTTCGTTTGGTTCATAATCATGTTACTTATTGTGCTGCTTTTGTTCTTGTTGTTGTTGTTTTTATTAATATGTATGTAAAATATACATATATAAATCCACATCAGTTGCTTAAATTTTATTTCGTTTCCCAGATAACCAATCGGTTCGGTTGAAAACGGTGTGCACTTTTAAAAGCACTGAAGCGGACCGTTTCGTTGTCAGCAAACTATGCATTGTGTGTTTCATATAAGAGTACCATTTATTAAGTTGTATATTAATGTTGATTTTCTATGACTTAAATTCAAATTCTAATTGTTTGATAGTTTATATCATTCTTGATTTTAAATACAAATTCTAGTTGCTTGATATTTTAAAATCGTTTATTGAGCTTTAGGTCAGGTTAGACCAATTAATTGCTCTAACGAATTTTTTACAAAGAAACAACAGCCACAACAATTTCAATATGAAAAGAATATAAAACATCACTAGCTGACTAATTAGTTAGCTGATTGATTAAGTAGTTAGAGCAATTAATTGTTCTAACCTGACCAAAAGCTCAATAAACGATTTTAAACTATCAAACAACTAGAATTTGTATTAAAAATCAAGAATGATTTAAACTATCAAACAATTAGAATGTGTATTTAAATCATAGAAAATCAACACAATAAATAACAAGGTCATATAGAAAACTTTAAGTAGTATATTAATTTGAGAGGGGTGAAAAAGAGAGGGAAAAAAGACAAGAACAAAAACACATCAAGCGAATATGACATAAATTTCAATTCGATTCTTGATAAATATAAAAAGGACTTTACAATTATGTAGAGAACGGTTTAAAGGTATAAAAACATGTCGTTTTCATACCAGCAAATCAGACGCTGCTGTTTTAAGTACCGTAACAGTAACATTCATGGCTTGTTGGGTTGTAATGCAATAGAGAATACTGATGCATGTAGCTAGAGAGCCAGTATGTGGCTACAAAAAAATGTACTACTACTAACCAAGGTTGCCAGTTAAAATTTAAAACAATTCCGACAAAAAATTCCCTTTTTGACAGTAACATAAATTAAATACAACAAAAATTACCAGGTAAAGGTAAAACAAAAAATTTCTACCGCAATAAAACAGTATCAAAAAAAATCCCACGATCATTAAAAAATACCACAAAAATATCACGCGTTTTAAAAATACCACCACAAATTCCATATGCATTTAAACTTGCCACAAAAATCTCATTCGTATTAAAACATATCACAATAAGTCCCAAATGCACAAATAATTTAAAGAAACATTTAGAAATACCACAAAGAAATTTAGCTTACTAAAAAAGAAAAAAAGATTATGTTGATTTTATATGATTTAAATACAAATTCTAAATGTTTGATAGTTTAAATCATACTTGATTTTAAATACAACTTCTAGTTGTTTGATAGTTTAAAATCGTTTATTGAGCTTAAAGTCAAAGTTAGAACAATTAATTGTACTAACGAATCTTTCCAAAGATACAACAACAACAACAACAAAGTTTTTATTCAATATGAAAGGGAAAAAATCACTAGCTGATTTTATTGCAATTTCGGCCAACTAGACCAACTTCGGCCAACAACTAGAATTTGTATTTAAAATCAAGTATGATTTAAACTATCAAACATTTAGAATTTGTATTTAAATGATATAAAGACAACAAAATAAAAAACAAGGTCATTTAGGAAAAAAACTTTAATAATAAATAATAAAAAACCATAAAAATGGATATTTTTTCATTTAAATTATAGTTAAAGCCATATGTATACATGTGGTATGGCCATTCGTCATTTTAATTCGCCGTGCATTCGTTTTTCAAATTCCACAATACTACGCGAACTATATTTTAAGGGAAAATAGACATTTTTTAGCTAATGCGTTGAACTCAAATTCGATTTTAATTTTTTCCCAAACAAATTAAAGTTGGTCTATTGTACACGCACAATACAGTCGATCATAAGAAACTCGGTAAAATTAATTTCCAGGGCAGAAATAGTTCATTCGTTTTTTTTTTCGTAAAAATGCAAAGAGTTTCAAATCAAACCATAATGTAGCAATAAATTGATTGGTAAAATCACGTTAGCTCTTTCAGTCCTGATGCTAAGCTACTGAGCATTTTTTTATGACGTTTGGAGTAAATGGTCTGCATATGCTATGAAAACATTTTATATTCTTCAAGAATTTTCTAGAACCGAAAGTTAATGCTAAACAACTTTTTTTTACCAAAAGAACGCTATTCGTACTTAAGTGCTTTTAAAAAAATGTAATCTGACGCACAGTGGACTGTCTCCATATAAGCGATGGACAAAAATAGAAGGAGTGCTCCTATGATAATGCAATTTTGTATGCTTAATTAGCTTAAGACAATTTAAAAAAATTTCAAAAATAGTTGAAATCGGTTAGACTCTAGGGGTACCTCACTTGTAACTATATTAATTTTTGACTGATCTTAACAAAAACTCGTCAGAAGGATAGTGAAATAGAGCTATAGAGGTGTACTGAAAATAATCGAAATCAGTTGGACCTTAGGGGTGTCTCCTTTGGACCTACATAAATTTTTTCCATGACTTTGTATTAGAAGTACATATAAAGGTTGGCAAATCTTAGCAAAAATTCGTCGGAATGGTAGTCAAATAGAGTAATAGATGTGTACTGAAAATGGTCGAAATCGGTTAGACCCTAGGGGTACCTCCCTTGGACCTATATTAATTTTTTACTTGATTTTGTATGGGAGGTACGTACAAAGGTTGGCCAATCTTAACAAAAATTCGTCATAGGGGTAGCCAAAGAGAGTAAGTGATGTGTACTAAAAAAAAGTCAAAATCGGTTAGACCCTAGGGGTGCCTCCTTTGGACCTATATAAATTTTTTACTTTATTTTGTATGGGAAGTACATACAAAAGTTGACTGATCTTAACAAAAATTCGTCAGAAGGGTAGTGAAATAGAGTTATAGAGGTGTTTTGAAAATAATCGAAATCAGTTGGACCTTAGGGGTGTCTCCTTTGGACCTATATAAATTTTTTCCATGACTTTGTATTAGAAGTACATACAAAGGTTAGCAAATCTTAGCAAAAATTCGTCGGAATGGTAGTCAAATAGAGTAACTGATGAGTACTGAAAATGGTCGAAATCGGTTAGACCCTAGGGGTACCTCCCTTGGACCTATATTAATTTTTTACTTGATTTTGTATGGGAGGTACATACAATGGTTGGCCAATCTTAGCAAAAATTCGTCATAGGGTAGCCAAAAAGAGTGAGTGATGTGTACTGAAATAAGTCAAAATCGATTACACCTTAGGGGTATCTCCTATGAACCTATATAAATTTTTTACTTGATTTTCTATGTATAATTTCATTTTAAGCATTTTTTCATAAAAAAAAAATTATATTTGTAGCACGAAGTAGGAAAAGTTATTTGTAGTTCCTGGCTATATTGGATTATCTTATTTTACTAGGATTTATTTTTACTTATTTTACTTATTTTTATTGCATGTGTTTTTTTTCCATCGAAATTTGTCAATTTATAAAATTTTTCATTTGATAATATCATATATTAAAATCACTAAAATATATATCAAATTTTATATTATTTAGATTTCTTAATTCTATTTTTTTACTCAAATGTTTTTTAAAAAAAAAATTACTTGCCTCAGTTTAGTTAAAACACAAATTTTTGACAGTTATTTGTTTAAGAGAACCCAAAACGAATTGAACAAAACAGGATTTTTTTTAAATATCTCAACTTTTAAGTGTCACAGCGTATCCAAAACTTACTGCATTATTCTGTATCCAGAATCAGCACACCAACGACAAGCGAGATACGAGAAGCAATACTTTTTTTATATGAAATTCTATTGCTTCTCGTGTCTTGCTTGTCGTTGGTGTACATTTTCGTTATACAGAATAAATCAGTTAGACTTTCCCCTAAATATTTTGTTTTTGTCTTATCTATGCAGTTACCTATCAATTGATAACAATATTGTTAGGATTCGAGTCATGAAAATTTTGATTTTTGTCATGGCGAAAATACCCAGTAGTCCAAGTCTGAAAGAAATCTTGAACGAATCAAGTACGGTTTTTCTTACTCTTTGACGAAACATGCTGATTTGTTTACACATTTCATTGACGAAAATCTCATATAAAAATTCCAAATTCGTGTACTGTTTTAAAGCTTTCAAACAAGGCGGATTTGTTAAAGAATTATCGACAAATGTAACTCACGCAGTAAGTTTCTTTAAGAAATCATCATGGTATATTCGAGCACGATGCCTTGGACTGCAGGGAATATGAGAAGCAAACAAGCATAATCATCGCAATCGATGCATGAACGTTTATTTAACATTCGTGAAATAGATGTGAAGATATTTAGAATAAAAGTTACTCGCACAATCGCTGCATTCCGGTCTGAAAGAGTTAAAGCAGCTCAATGTTTTGGGTAAGAAAACTATGTTACTGCAAACTGAAATTAAAGCAATTAAACTTGATGCTAGTTTTAAAAAAGGAAGAAAAATAATTTGGAAGCATTGTAGTAGTTTCACTGAGCAATAAACACACAAAAAAAAAAAAAAACACACAGTAGCCAAACCTTTGCCAACTGCAGCACTTTGAGAACTTAAAATGGCAAACTGTGGGAAATAAAGTCACATCAAATTTTATACCATCAAAACTGAAGCATCTGCGAATTATAAAAAAAGTACGATAAAAAGTGAAAGGATATAAAACTTTCTAAAGCTCTAAAAAAAAGTTGATTTTTATTTAGATTTCCTATGCGTTTCTGGGGCTTATAGTTGTGGCAATAGAAAATGTCTCAGAACACCTTAAAAAGCGGTTGATGACGCAGTTTATAACATATTTTAATGTTGCAAGGTGATGTCTTTTCTGAAAGCGAAATCTCCATTGAAGATTAAACAAATAGTGGAAGCCAAGACAATCGTTCCGATAATGAAAAGAA
Organism: Dichetophora obliterata; assembly: GCA_963920525.1. Classification (NCBI taxonomy): domain Eukaryota; kingdom Metazoa; phylum Arthropoda; class Insecta; order Diptera; family Sciomyzidae; genus Dichetophora; species Dichetophora obliterata. The sequence continues at coordinate 162,238,511 of OY986435.1, forward strand.
AATATGTAATTTATATTATTTCAAAATGATTATATCGCTATAAGTACTTTAAAACAGCAAATAAAGGAAGTCATTGTAAATGGACAGGCAGTCTCAAACCCAGGGGGGTAGCCAGGTTAGGGCGGTCAGTTACACAATAGTCAAAGATAGTTATCAGAAAAATAATTTACATATAAATATAATAGTAAATAATAATATATATCATATAATAATAATAATATGTAAATATAGCTCAATAATAACAAAAAATTCTGTAAACGAATCCTCTTTCGAAAAATTATAAAATTGATATAAAATTTAGAGAAATTGCTATGAAAATCTGTTCTTCAAAAAACCATTTAGAAATTGTTTTAAAACTTTTCTGGCTGAGCGTTAAAGTGCTCAATACAAAGAAGTGAAGAAGCGAAATGTAATATTTTTCGCATTTTGTCCAACTTTAATATATGTTTGGTACAGCAATTTTCGGCCGAATTACATGTCTTACCACTAAATGTTCCAAAAGGTAAACAATTTGTTTAAATGGAATTGCCATAACTTTTATATAATGTTTCAATAAATATTGCGATTTTTAATTTCATTAACTTTACTTGAATACGTAATTTTTTGTATATTTCGCATGCAATTTTTAATAGAGCTCGCATTTTCCAGTGAACACTTACCACCCGTGTATTTAAGAATTTTTTAGAAAATCACGTTCACGAACCACACGTGCATTTGCAAAAGTCCGTGTTCATGTTTTCACGTTAATTCTAAAATGTTTGAAGTGCACTTAGAGCTGTTTTTGAGGTTTTTAAGAGCATAGCAAAGCATGATTAAAAGATATTTTGTACACAAATTTCAATTGGTTAGACTGAATCTAGATTGCTTCATTGGGACTTTTTTTAGCATCCTTGATTTAAAATTGTTTAAATCAAAGTTGTTTTTGGTTAACCAAATAAGCATCATTAGGATTTTATTCGTATAAAATAATCGCATGTCTAATAAACAGTCTAAGTATGGGTTAGAAATAAGTAGACACAACCATCCACTGAATGATGTGACTATAGTTTGATCACACGTTTCGAAAAGGTAACAGTCTCGTAGCAAAACTTTTTAATTGAAAGCATAGTCAATGGAACCCTTAAACTCAGGCTAAAGGAATACTAATGAAAAACCTGTTGGTTCGAAGAGAACATGGCGCAGAATAGTTAAGAACATTTCTAGAAACCGTACACAATGGGACAAAATCGTAGTAGAGGTTCTACAGTCGACAAGAGGAAAAAGAATACAAGAAAGTACGCAAATAAAATAGAATATTAAAAAAAATAAAAACATTAAAGTCCTTTCCATTTTGATTTATTTTGGATAAAAAAATTAAAGAAGCTTTTATAAAGTTACAACTCATAGTAGAACCTAACTAGTGTCATATGCCACATTATCTAAAGAGCACCAATAATGCGATTAAACATTATTGGTCACGTTTTAGCCAACAAATAGGTACAAGTTAAAGAAAAATAATTCATTGCACTTAAAATGATTTTATATTATTTAATTTTTTGGCATAATTTTTTTTTTTTAGAAAGGGACCGGCAATCTGAAGTGCCGCCCTGGGCGACAAACCTTCGAACTGCGCCTCTGCTCAAACCGAACAGTTATTATCTCACGCATATTCTCAATACGCACTTCAAGTGTAATCGATAAACTTCCAGTGAATTTATTGAACTTAAATATTCATTGTGAGTGCTCAAATATGATAACAACAAATTAAGGGGCATTTTATTGATGACACATAAGTATGAAGTACTGCAGTTTTATCAAGACATACGAAAATTAGGAAAAATCAAACATTTTTCAGCACTTTGCTGTATCTAAAACAGTTATGGCCTTATTCTGTAAAACGAACGAAGTCACTTGCAGTCACGCAGTCACTTAGAGGCAAAACATTTTTTAAACATTATAAAAACAACATGTTAAAAAAATTGAATATGAACGGAGGGGGTCACAAAAACCATTTAATTTTTTTTAAAGAAATAGAACAACAAATTTTTTGTAAAACGAAATGTAATGCGATCAAAAATTACACCAAAAAGAATAAACATCAGTAGAAGTGTATGTGGGGGACTTTTGCAAGATGTAGTTTATCATTACTAAATGGCAGAGCTGTAAAATCGACATTCATATTCACAACTTAAATAAAAATGAATAGCGACATAAGAATGCATTCAATGAATTCAAAATTGATTTATAAATACAATTTTTAATTCACATTCATTTTTAAAAAATATTATTAATTATTCATTTTCGTTATTCAGAATAATGAATTATTTTTTTTATTCATTTGAATGATATTCACAAAGAACGTAATTCACAAAGAATTTCAGTAATTTTTTATTCGTTATTCATTTTGTATTCCTTATTAATTTGTTCTTCATTATTCATTCTGTATTCATTATTCTTTTTTTTCATTATTCATTTTTTATTCATTACTCATTTTGTATTCATTATTCATAACTCACTTCTTATTCATTTTTTACTTATTATTAATTTTTTAATCATATTCAGTTTCTATTCATTATTCATTTTTTATTCATTATTACTTTTTTATTCATTATTAATTTTTTGTTGATTGTTAATTTTTTATTCATTATTCATAATTCACTTGTTATTCATTATTATTAATTTTCAAAATTCATTTTTTATTCATTATTCATTTGCTATTAATTTTTAATAAACGCCTTAGGACTAAAACAAATAAAAAATTAATAATGAATAAAAAATGAATAATGAATAAAAATGAATAATGAATAAAAAATGAATAATGAATAAAAAATGAATAATGAATAAAAAATGAATAATGAATAAAAGATGAATAATGAATAAAAAATTAATAACAAATTTCTTTGACCTGAAAGGAAAGGGATGTATTTAAATAATGAATAATAAATGAATAATGAATTAAAATAAATAATGAATAAAAAATGAATAATGAATAAAAAATGAATAATGAATAAAAAATGAATAATGAATAAAAGATGAATAATGAATATAAAAAGAATAATTGAAAATTCTAATATTTCTGTGAATAAAAAGCATTCAAATAAAACAAAAATTAATTCACTATTCTGAATATTGAAAATGAATAATTGAAATGAATAATCAACACTTTTTTTAAAAATTAATGTGAATTAATAATTTTATTTATAAATCAATTATGCCTTCATTGATTGCATTCTTGTTTCGTTATTCAATGATTTACTTTTTTGTGAATAAAATCAAATTGAACGCATTCTCTTACAGCTCTGCTAAATGGTATACCCTTTACATCATATATCAATAAAAAGGTGAATTCCCATTCAAAATGTGTGTTTCATTTGAATTTAAAAAAGAAACTTAATCTTGAAAGACGCAGTGCTAAGATTTTCTATAGTTTTCAAGATATGGGAATGTTATTTGTGTCAAACAAACGGAACATTTTTTATTTTATAATCCTTAAGAAAAATTTAAAAAGTTAGCATACCTTAACATCTATTAGATAAAAAAAATGCGTATTGTAGGCAACGCCGTAGATATGTGTTTCATAACAAGGGGGTTTAAGTTAGGTTAAAGTGGTTGTAACTTTTCAGAGACACAATAAGTCAATGAAGCCCATCGGGGTTAATTTCCCTACTCAATTTCTATTTGAACTAATGTGAGCTGTTTAGAAAGCTGTGGATTCTGATGGGTGATGGGGGGACGGTCGTATCGATTAAATCGCTTCATTTGGAGCAGGACGACAAGTATTTATTTAAGTAAAATAACGAAAACAGACATTTTAAAAAGAAAAACATATATATCGCCCATTTCAGATTGAGGTGACTTATCAGTCGCACTGACCATCTCCGATTTGGCTCAAATTTCGATCCTAAATTGGTTTATTGCTTAGAAAACCAAATCCGAAGTTATAAATTTTTAGAACCATTTTTCAAGGCCAAAATAGGGTGTATTTTAAAACAACGTAGCTCACTCAATTTAAATCCGATTTTCGTAAATAAGGTATCATTGGAAAGGTTATTTTGTCTTTTTTAAGAGAAAAATATAAAACTTTCGGAAAAATTGCAGTAAGTTGGCCCATTCTTAATTTCAAAGTTTAATGCAATGCCAACAACAGACGCTATAATTTATTTTCAGTTTCTTTATTTTGGTTTCTTGTACGTTTTAATACCTTTCCAAGAATATAAAATTAAGGTGTGCTCTTGAAGGGTTCAGAAGTTAAGGCGTTAAAAGTGCAGTGTTAAAGAATTTTCAATACAAATTAAACTAGCTATCAAAGCTTTACAACATACATGCTCAGCAAAGAGTCTATTTTGCCCGCTTTTCCCGCCATTAAAATTGTTTTCTATTATAAACTTGCGTTTTGCAAAAAATAAAACACGTACACACAAAAACACAAGCTGCTGTAAGTGATCGCCTAATTTTAAACAAATTCAACTTTTTTTTTCAAATTCAACAAAAGGAAAAAAAATGTACGCTGTAAAGCTTTGATAGAGCACACCTTAATTTCATATCGTTGGAAAGGTATTGAAACGTACAAAAAACCAAAATAAAGAAACTGAAAAAAATTATAGCATCTGTTATTGGCATGGCATTAAACTATGCAATTAAAAATGGGCCAACATACTGCAATTTTTCCAAAAGTTTTATATATTCCCCTTAAAAAAGACGAAATAACCTTTCCAATAATACCTTATTTACGAACATCAGATTTAAATTGACTAAGCTACAAGGGCGATATACATTAAGGCGCCTCACGAAAAAAGTTGTTCGGGGCAGTTTCTCAAAATAGTCCTTGGCTTATGTTATGATAATTCCCCAAATATTTCTACTTTAGCGATAGCCATCCTAGAGCTGCAATGGTTTGAAATAACCTCTAAAAATCGAGATTTAAATATTAGCTGGCCTGTTAGTTAGAAAAAGTGAAATGATCTGAAATAATATTTTTGAAAAAGTTCTAACAATCTGCATCAAAAAATTTAAAATTTTTGCATTCGAATTAAAAATAATGATGTTTTAATGATGTTATTTTCACTAAAGTTAAAAAAACTTAATTATTTCTAATGATATCCTCACTCGTCAGAATTGCTTAAACTGAAACAAATTAAAACTAAAATATTAATTATAAAATAAACACCTATGAATATGGTATGAAGTTATTTAAATTTTTAAAGTTTTTGTATGGAAATAAAAAAAATATTTTTCCTGCATATAATTTCTGATATTTTTTCCTACATATAATTTCTGATAGTTTGTTTTCTTATAACTATTAGGCCAGCAAATATTTTAACACAAAAAATCGATTTTTAGAGTTTATTTCAAACCATTCCAGCTCACGGATGGTTATCTGTAGAGTCGAAATATTTGGGAAATCATCATAACAAAAACCCAGGTTTTGAAGGAAAGACTCGATCAACTTTTTTCTTTTCTATGGCGCACTAGGCGCCTTAATATACATACAATAGTTAGTTTTTTGGAACGCGAAGCCAATTTATCGATGATAATTTGCTCGTTCATAGAAATATCCTTATGAATATTTAATAACGCTAAACTGTAACATCATTCTATTAGATCTTTATCGATTTTTTTCAACAGTTTATGTATTAAATAAATTGCAACGAAAAATTCTGGACTCGTAACTGCATACATTAATTGGTGTGCTTGAGACGAAGTGTCAACACTAGAATTTGAGGAGAACAGTTTTTTAAAACCACTTCGCGATACTCTTAAAAAATCGTGAGATTGACAAATGTACAAATTGAATTCACTTTTACGTTCATTTAATAACACTGTAGAGACGTCAAAAAGACACACGAAGATGACGAGAACGTAAACTTATTTTTTGGTCGTAGAATTTAGTGGCATACGCAATTTTTCCCAATCAGATCAAAATTTCGAGATATTTGCGATTGAAATTTAGTCACTTTTAGACCCATTTTTAGTTATATTTTCCTTATTTTTGGAGAACAAAAATTTTGACCACCTCCGATTTTGCTTAAACTTTCAGAATTTAATCTACTTATAAAAATACTAATTTGAGTAAAAAAATTTTAAGATTTTTTTAAAGATTTTACGTTTAACATTCAAGTATTGGTCAAAATGGAGAGAATTGCAAAATTGCTTAACCTTTGAAAAATCATATATTACACAAGGCTAACTTGATTTTCACGTTGGAGGTATTTTCGAAAAAACAATAAAAAGTAATTGTTAAAATACTACAAAAAAAATTTTAAATGAAGGTCAAATGATGGTCAAATAACAAAAATCTGAATATCTCGAGAATTTGAACTGATTTGGAAAAACTGAATATGCTACTAAATTCTACGACCGATAATAAGCTTACGTGTCAGCGTTTTTTTGTGTCTTTTTAAAAGTTGAAAATTTACCTACAATATTTAACGAAAGAATTTAACGAAATTCATCATCATTTGAATTTCACAGACTGGCTTAGAATAATTTTGTTCAATTTATATGTAGATGTTCTGCAAACGCTAGTAGGTAAGCAACAATACATAGGAAAACAATTAAGAAAACCATTTATATTGTATTATATTTAACTTAATGTGTGCTAAACAAACTAAGCATGTACATTAGGGCAGGTCGATTTATTTTTCGACAATTTCCCTATGATTTCCGTATTCTATGGGTTATTCCATGAAAATTTGCCAAAGGAACCATACCTCTATCGTTAAAATCGAGTCCCCTACTTTTTGTTGGTAGATTTTTTCCCAAATTGACGTTCGTATGAAATATTACCTACACGTTCACATCCATAACTCACTCGGGTTTAATCGCCAGTAGGCGTGTTGGAAAGGTGAGCTCATTTTGATCAATTTACAAAAAAAAAAATCTCCAACATTGGTCCAACGGTTCAAAAGTGACGGGCATTTTTGTCCAAATTTTGGAGCATTTTTCCATTTTTTTCATGATTTTGTCCAAGAATATTACTTTCATGGCCATTTTTTTGGCTCAATTTTTTTGACTTACGAAGCTTACGAACCTTACGTTACGACTGGACTGATTTGCGCTTTACATTGGCCGCATTCAGCGCAGACAACTGTTGTGAACTGTAATGGTAGCGCTACCTTAGTTCACGATGTTTTTCTCTGAATGCGTTGCTACTCTAAACGTCAGAAAAATTGTCAAAGTAAATTTGTTTACATTTTTAATGCTTTGTTTTTTTGATAACTTCTTATTGTGCCGATTCAAGTGTTGATTTAGTCGAATTTTAGTTGCCGCTCAGATTTTTTATATAATAAAATTAAGATTATATTAATATGAATATAAACAATATAGTGTTTACAATGCTGATTGATGACACGATCGATGTGTCTCTTTTGATGAATATTCCGAGTCTTAGTCAACCAGGGCATGGAGTCTCGACAGGGAATCGTAGCGTGGGAAAGACTCGAAATACCGAGTACTTTGAAAACACGATTCCAACTTATACAGATTTGCAATTTAAAGAGCATTTCCGAATGACGAGATCAGCTTTTGAGGTTTGTTTTATTTGTGCAATAATAATTTATATAATCATTAACGCGTTAGGTCCTACTGCAAGTGATTGGCAACCATATGGAACCGCACCCAAAGCCTAACATGGATATTCCTTTGCAAAAGAAGGTTCTATTCTCCATTTGGCTACTGAGCAAGCCGGAGTCATTTCTTGCAGTTGGAGATCGGTTTAATATTCCAACAAGCTCTGGGCATGGGATATTTAAAAGTATTGTTCATACTTTAGCGGATATTATGCCCATCTACGTAAAGTGGCCAAATGCAGCGCAGCAAGCTGTTTCGTCACAAGTATTTTTAATTTTAAATATTTTCAGTAAATATTTCAGTGTAACAAAAAGTGTTTCAAGATCTTTGAGGAACGTTCATGTGGATTACGCAACGTTATTGGAGCCATTGATGGATGTCATATTCCTATTAAGCAACCGGCTGGTAATGCTAGTGACTTTTTTAATAGGAAACAAGTGCATTCGATTATTTTACAAGGTATGTACATTAATATGCTTAATTGTATAAATATAAGGCATTTTTCATGGTAACTTAAGGATGTAGTCTTGTGTTCGAGTATCAAAAAATAGATTTTTTTTTAAGTACAACATATTGAGAATATCTGCACAAATCTCAAATAAAAAATTCATAATATTAACGAAATTATAGCACATAGTCGAAAGCACCTCATAATTGCGCGCCAAATGTTGTTAAAACTATAAAAGCGTTCGACCCGGGTGTTTAAAAAATTTCTATCGAGCCAATTGGGCTAAAATTATAATTATGTATGTGTAAAAATGTGTAAATATACTGTAGTAAAAGATGTCAATAAAAACATATACAGCCCAATTCTGTATTATTTTTTCCGGGGAATCGGAAAAGAGAGTTTTCATTTTTAGGATAACGTTTAAAAATATTTTGGAAAATTTTAATGAAAATTTGTTCATCAACAGTCAATACTCATGAATGTAAAAAATTACATGTTTATCTGCTATCTTGAAAATCAAAACTCCCTTTTCCGATTCCCCGGGAAAAATATTGGGCTGCTAAAGAAATTAAAATGATTCTACTTTATTTTGTTATAAATAAAATTTCCCGAAATAAACGTTGAAAATCAGGCCAGAGAACCATACTACATCATTAAATGTTAAAATTTTACTCCGATCAGATTATTTAAACTTTAGGTCTGCTTCCCATCAACCTAAAAATGTGCTTTTAAAAATACCTTATTTATAATTTAGATGTAGTACACTGAGTGAAGATTAAATTTCATACTTACATTTATCTTAAGTTATTATAATTTAATACAAAATTGTAAATTGTCACACCTTGATACTGCATTGAGTGATTCAAAAGCTTACATATTTCATAGGTGTGTGTGATCATATATTACGCTTTATTGACGTCTTCATTGGAATGCCAGGGAAAATGCATGATTCTCGAGTTTTTCGAAATAGTCCGATTTTTGAAAAACTGACTGACTCTTCACGTTCGCAGGATCCATTTCTTCAGCGCGAAGAGCATCTGCTTGGTGATTGTGCATATCCACTTATGGTAAATTTAATGACGCCATTTAGGGATAACGGTCACCTTACAACATCGCAAGTTCGTTACAACACAAGGATAAGTTCAATTCGGTCAACTATTGAAAGAGCATTTGGACTTTTAAAAGTGAAATTTCGACGATTGAAATACTTGGACATTGCTGATGTTTGTTTCGCCAATAAAATTATCGCAGCCTGTTGCACGCTACACAATTTTATTATTGATAGCGGAGAGACGGATGATTATCTGATGGAAGTGAGCAACGAGTATTCAATAGATGATCAAGAACAAGATCATACCTTTCGTTCTCAAGAAGCTGTGGAAAAGCGGTTAAGAATTGTAAATTCTTTGTAAATAAGAAACCAAAATCCCAAAATCCCAAAAATGAGTTCTCATTTTCTAATAGCAAAAATGTAAACTTATCTCTTAGATGTATTTATAAGAAAAATATTCTATTTATGCAAAAAAATTATTATAAATGAAATAAAACTATGAATTGTATTACTCATTTCAATCATGTGTAATTTTATTTTTATTTTAATATTAAAGAAAATAAAAAACAAAATATGATTTATTATAAAATATAAGGTAGTTAAATTCATTCAGTTCATACCATTAGTGTGCATAGTTTTAATAAAGTTTAATATAAATTAAAACTTTCAACATAATAACAGTTGATTATAAAAAAAGGAACAAAGTTATTCAGTTCATTCGGCTGTTTATTAGGGTGGGCCGATTTTATAAAATTTTGTTTGTATAAATTCCCCCTCCCCTCATTTTGACTTTTTTGTAATTTTCTAACATTTTTGTACTGGTCCCCTAATGGTTCGTTTTTTCGGGAATGTGATGCCAAAAAAAATTGCTCACTTCATGAAACCTTACTTTGCAAAATTTTTTTTTAAATCAATCGACCGAAATCGAAGCTACAGACTGTGAATATTAACACAGTGAAGTAGTTCTAAAGAAACATTTTTTATCCATACATATTCCAATTTGTACTTTTAATTATATTCATATAACTTTATTGATAAACAGTGCCTATAACTTCGTCTTCGACCGATCGATTTCGTTTAAATTTTGCAAATTAAGATTTTGTAAGGTGAACAATTTTTTTCATCAGATTTCCAAAAAAACGAACCATTAGTCAGCTCCAGTAAAAATATGTTACGAAATTAAAAAAAAAAAGTCAAAATAAGGGGCACATTTTTTCCTAATAGGGAAAATATATACGAACAAAATTTCATCAAATCGGCGCACCCTATTTTATATGCCACTTAACAATATAATACATTATAATTGATAGTTAAACCACCATTAAAGCTAACAATATTGCTGTGCAAAAAATTTCGATTTCAATTTATACCTTGGGAGTCCAAATACCGTTTTAAAAGTTCATTTCTTTCCTCTTGTAATGTATTGGTCTTATTTATGGCAGTCTCCAAACGATGAAGAGCTTCAATGCGTTCGTTTTCAATTGCTATTAAACGCTTTCTCATATCGTATACCTCCTTAGAGTTTCGAGATTTTTGGGTGTTTTTTTCACGTTTGTCTGAAGCCTCTGGACTGCTTAAATTAGGAGAAATTGATGGAAACGGGTTAGGGGAACCAGTAGTTGAGCAAGAAGGCAAATCATCCCATTGACTAAGTAGGGATGGTGAAGATGGGACGTCTGCTGAAGCCGCTCTTGAAGGTAAAGTTGAATCCACAGGTAAAGGCACGGTGGTTGGAAGCATAGATGAAATTGTAGGCCCAAAATTCATTGTACAGTCATTTGAAAAAATGTCCTCAAATGTTTCGTAGTACAACCAGCTTATGCGTCCCCTTCCAGTTGAACTCTTTTTATTGTTGTCTTTTAGAGTACGATAAGTTTTCTTCAGATTTCGCATTTTCCTATCAATCATATCTTCATTGAGACCACTGTACCCACGTTTTTCCATTTCGTTCAAAATTTCGGTCCACAAATTTCGTTTTTTGTATTTAGGGTCACGGAATTTGTTTTTCCTTTCTCTATACAAATCCAAAAGTAGCTTAGTGCTGTTTTGCGTCCAAGTAGGTGGCTTTTCGACCGCAGCCAAATCGTTACTTTTAGTTTCTTCGCCACTTTTGGTCACCGGAACATCCGCTTCTATACTTCCAGCATTGCTTCGAATATATGCTTCAAAGAAGTTAGGATCTGAAATAAAATTATTTTAATCTTTTATTTTAATCACTTTGTTAAATTTAAAAATATTCTATTTTGTTTCGCAATGTAGCTAATTATCTGAAGTGCTTTTAAGTCTGTGAAAATAACCGAGGTTACAATGAGTGCTCGACCCATTCCCGATTTGTGCACCGATGCCTAATGCCAACGCCGATGTTGACTGCGTTTTCAAAGCCGATACCGATTCTTGAGTTTTGAACCAATGCCTATGCAGATGCCGATGCTAGAATTTCCTGCTGATACTGATTAATCACTCAAACACTAATTAAAATTGAATTTCAATATAAGAAACCAATTTGCAAAAAGTCCATGTATTTTTTAATAAATATGCTAAATAAATATTCTAATAAAACTTATAATTCAACATAAAAAATAAAATTATTTAATATCCAGTATGTGTGTGAGTTCTAGAATAGTATAAAGAACTTTTGAAAACTTGAGAGTTTTTATGTTATCAAAATTAATCAATTGAATATTATAATGTACAAAAAGCTATTTTTTTAGTATTTAAACCTTTTAAACTACATCTTTTATCGCTGTATAACACTGTGTGACCGATTCGACCTTTAATGAAGTTTCAGCCAAAACTCTTAGAAATTCCGAAAGAGGGACATCTTGTTATTATATCGCGACCAGTCTGACTTTTCAATTCCATCACAATTTTTTTTTAAAAACATTTTAAAGTTGTAAAGTAGGAATTCTGGTATTCCAACTTTAAATAATTTTTTACATATGCTTAAGTTAAGCGAATTTGTTCAATGTTTTTTAAATTGACAATCACCGATTTTTTGTATGTGCAACTGCTGCCATTTAACCAAATGTTAACGGATTTTTGTCATCTACGGGTTGTTAGAATGCACGAACTAAATGCCACGAATTTAGATTTTCTAGATAATAAAAAAGGCGATGTATAATGACTGCGAATAAGAAACATTTTTTTGCATATTAAGAGCAAAATTACTTTCATAAGCGTTTTGAACTTCATCTAAAATCGTGCGCCGATATGTTTTCAGTGTATATTTACCACGTAACAAAAGATGTTAATTTTAACGCACATCATGAATTAAAAAAAAAACCCCTAAAAAGTATAACAAATGGTTAACCCAATGTTTTAGTAATTCATCTGAAAACACTTTATAATTTTAGATCTGCAAAAAGGACAGAATATTTTACTTACCAAAGAAAATAACAATATCAAAGACTGATTTCAAGATTTTTCTTAGAATAAATGCTATGCACTTTAAAAAACAACACAAAATATAGATTTACCAACGTTAAAACACTCACAATTATCTCACAGCAATCTTGTCGCCGATTTATTGGAAGCGTTTCTTAAACTCAGAAATCGAATAAGTAATAAAACTTTTATTATTCACAGACATTATATATTGAATTTTTTATTTTCTATAAAAATTAAATTCGTAAAATGTGGCATTTAGTATTTACTTTCTAACAAGCTGTAGATGACTAAAATCCGTTATCATTTAGTTAAATGGCAGCAGTTTGTATGATTCGAACACATTTAAGAAAAATCGGTGATTGTCAATTTAAAAAACACCTTAAAACTTCTGCCATTTTTCCAATTTTTTACTTATTTCATATACCTTAGGCTTTTTGGACAGGTATTTTATAGTTTTAACGATTTATATAAAATAAATAAAGGATTTTTGTTGATTACTATTTTCAAAAAAAAAAAAATAAAAAATCACTAGCATTTGTGCAAAATTTAGGAAAAAATGATTTCTCAATTGCGATAAGCAAACTTTTTATATATTTTTTAAAAATCTTTTGGCACAATAAAATTTTGAATTTAATTTTGTTTAACAAAACTGCATTCTGTTTTAAAATTGTCACAACTTAAGCATATGTAAAAAATTGCTAAAAGTTGGAATACCAGAATTTCTACTTTAAAAATTAAAAAAAAAATTGTGATGGAATTGAAAAGTCGGACTGGTCGCGATATAATAACAAGTTGTCCCTTTCTCGGAATTTCTAAGAAATTTTGCTGAAATTTTTTGGCGGTCTCACCATGTAATTGGCCTGCAGTATTAAAAAAATGCTCACTTGCGACAATGGACGGAGGAGCTGAAAGGTATTTGATCGCAACCGTAAAAATTGTGCAGTTGGGAACAGGAATACTCACATGTAATTGTTTTCATGTGTTTTTTGTTTCATGTAGCGTGCACAAGATCGCAATCGTATCGGCAAAAAAGTTGCCATTTTTAACATATACTGATGCCGATTCTTTTTTTCAACAAAATCGATGCCAATTCTTGAATTCCAACCGATGGCGATATAAAACTGATTCCAATTATATTATTTTTAACCGATGCCATCCGAAACCAAAGGCATTTGGATTTTCTTCTTACCTATGACAAGTATGAACATAACACTTTGAGGAATGATGAGGACTTGCATAAGAATTGGTATAGTGGCATTAACTCAATTAACAATTTGGCCCTAAATGGACAAACTCTCAATAGCTTGAGACTTTCCCATCCAACAATCAATTTAAGTGAAAGTACAAATTCTTAATAAGAACTTTATCGTGGGAGTATAATTAGTTTAAGCTTATCACATTCTTACCGCTTTCTAACTGTTCGTGTACTTCCAGGCTATCCACCACATTGTATTGCAACCCATTGAGAATATAAAGGGCACTGTAGCAATCATCCATGTAAAGGCTGTGAGACGTGGATTTAGGTGGCTTTAGCTCAGATGGCAGCTCACATCACAGGCGGCTCACTGGCGTAGGAACTAGCCACAAAATAAAAGTTGCAATGGTTGGCTTGCAGAGGCTGTTTGCAGTCGTAAAATATGCCGGCTGACTGATCCTGCTTAGACGTTGGTTTAGATGGCGTAGGTTTAGATGGTAGAGGCGGCTTAAGAGCGTAGGAACTAGCCACAAAACAATAGTTGCATTAGTTGCAATAGTTGGCTGGCAGAAGCTGTGTGCAGTCGTAAAAAATGTCGGCTAGCGGTGGCTGTTTAGATACGTGAGTTTATATGGTAGAGGTGGCCTACTGGCGTAGGAACTAGTACCAGTATTTCAATAAATAATTTAAACAGTTGAAACAAATGTTGGCTAAACAAAATAAAATATAAACATATGTGTACATTATTATATATAACATTTACTTTTGTTATTAATAATTTAATTGCAAAGTTTCTCACCCAAATTTGCCGCGTTCTTTTTGCGTTTTTAATTTAACAGCGTCAGTGAAAGCATATGACAGCAGCATCTGACAGTAATTTCAACAGTTGTTGTGTTCATGTAGCATACAATTTGTTCGCTCGATTAAAAGGCGTTCGCTACTTTATCAGTCATAGTTAGCGCTACCAAATTTGTACCATTCAGCGAATTTTTACACAACAGTTGCCAACTGTTGTCTGCGCTGAATGCGGCCATTATTGGCATATTTTTTCACAGGGTGCACACTCTGTGTTATGTTTGTTTATTTCTTTTTGTTTTTAGTTTCTTTATAGACTTCTTTATTTTTGTTTGTTTATAATATTCCAGTGTATGCTAGTTTTGTTTGAGCGTCATTTCAGTGAAGTGTTACTTGAAATAACTAACAAATAATCAAACTATTTTGAAATTTAGAAAAAATTTAAAGGTAAGTGTAAAAACATTGCTAACTATTATAGTTAATAGTTATATTATTATTCTATGAAAAACATATTTAATTCTTTTAGTACATTGTACATTGAACAATTTTCAATTTATCTTCATGTTATGGTAATTAAATAATTTGGAATATTTGTGCTTCTATTTAATATATAAAAAAATGTTTAATTGCTAAGGGGGGTTTGAACAATCTGAACGCCCCCATATCTATGGCGTTGATTGTAGGGTACTCATTAGAGATAAATGAAAACAATCCAGGTGGTGTTTGTAGCCCTTTTAATAACCAAGAATTCTATCATACATTGTTCAAACGTATCTCTAATTTTTAACTCACTTTTCAGTGTTTGTAGTGCTTTTGGTGGCGGCCGCAGCTTAGGGGGTAGAGTGCGTGTCTCCTTAGCTAGGAAACAGCGGTAGCCCGGGTTCAATTCCCAACTCAGACAGAATGCTTTTTCAATTGAATTAATTTTTCTGTTCGGCCATCACCTCTCTGCATACAATGGCAAACTGCCATGTAAAGCTTCTTGAGAACATAAGCCGTTCGGAGTCGGCATTAAACTCGTAGCTCTAGTCCTCGAACATTTGTGTTGAAACATATAATAACACGCACAACACAATTGATCAATAGAGGCTCGGTTAAGGTCCTTTCTAGGGTTGAAATGGGCAATTTATTCATTTATTTCTTTTCACTGTTTTTAATTTCCTTTCTTTTTACAAAAGAACCGTTATTTTGAAGGTAATCCTTTTTTTTTGTGATAAGTTGTGGTCCTATGTCCCGACCAAGGAAGTCAAATTTGAAGAAAATCCATTAAGTAGTTTTTACGTGATGCGTGCCCAAACAATTACATTTTTGGAATCCACATCCTTCAAAATGTTCAGTGCAAAAAAATTTTTTGAAAAAATATTAAATGTACAAATTTTTTTGAAGTGAAAACTTCTTTAGGTGCGTTGAACGATTTTGGTAGAGGGTAAATCTTTGGTTTGCGTCATAGTGATTTTCCGAGTAACTCTCGTCATCAGTACAGACAGCGAGCATGGAAGAACAACCAGGAATGGCCGACTTGGAGAAGAATGAAATAGAAAGCAGAGAAAAGCGAGCTAGTTGTCAACATCAGCTATTCATCTCGAGTTTCTATATATTAATGTTTTGCAGTTGTTTTTGGTTAAAATTGTTTTTTTGCTTTTTTGTAAATTGAACACTTCCTCGGCATTTTATAGTTTTATTTACACTGTTTTATAATATTTTCATTCAAATTAACACAAACTTAATACACATGGCCGCATTATTTACAATTTGAAAACATAAAATTGGGCCTATTCTGCGGAATCTTTTATGAAAAAATCTGTTATTCTGTTATGATTTCCCATACAAATTTTTGAGCTGTCAAAAAATCTGTAACGAGACCAGAATTGGTATTCTGCACGACAATCTTTTATGAAATCTGTTATAAATCATGGCAGATTTTTCGAACTGTCAACAAATCTTTTACAAAATCTTTTATTTGGTATTCTGCATGACAAAATCTGCTATGAAATCTGTTATGAAACACAACAGAATAACAGATAAATTTTTCTGCCTTTTATCATAACGAATTTCAATAAATTTAATAAGTCAAGTTAAAACAGTTTTTTTTGTGTTTCGTTATGTTTAATTTATGAAACAAAGACTTGGCAGACTAAAAAAGTAACTTTAATCCGTGTCGTTTTTCTTAAATTCTATATAAAATTTTCTATTTTTGTACAATCATTTATAATTTTTATAAAAGGTCTTTCTGAATAAGGTCCTTCTGAATATTAAGCTGATACTAGAAAGAAATTCTACTTTCTGGAATTCTAGATTTTGCTGCAGCTTTCGTTTTTAATAACGATCTCGGCCCCCACCGCCCCCACATTAATGCTAATTTTGCAAAAATATTTGCAATTCACACTTTAAAAGCGACAACTTCAACTTGCGTTGTTGTCTTTAATTAATTGACAGCAATCAGCAATTTCATAACAGAAGTTAACAGAATTGTAATAGATTTTTGTTTTCGAAGATTGATAACAGGGTACCATAAAAGATCGAAAGGCAGAATACCAATTTTAAAAGATCTTTTATGGTTGGCATCTTTTATGATTCATAACAGAAAATTCACAACAGAATAACAGATTTGGCAGAATAGGCCCAAATATTCGTATTTCAACCTTTTCATTTTCCACTGTTCGTTAAAGGGCCAAACAGACCACACAGACTGTTGGCGCAAACACGTGTTTGCGCAGACTGTTCGAGAGTGTATTTCGCTGTTTTAGGTTTGTGCAGATGTCTGCGCATTTTTGGTTGTGTTTGTGCAAACCGTCTGTATAGTGTGTAGTGAAAATCACACCGACTTGCCGTAATCCCGAAAGTTTTATAGAGTGAAGACGTGCGTGAAGGAAAATATATAAAAATGGAAGCAGAAAAGAAAAATTTAATAGAATTTGGAATAAGAAATGAAGTCTGCGCAAACAAAGTCTGTGTAGTGTAATGTCGTCGCTATGACGAGAAAAAAGTCTTGTTTGCGCAAACAGTCTGTGTAGTCTATTTGGCCCTTAACGCGTGAGGGCACTAAGCGAGCTGGCCCTACCTGTTTATTCTGCCATGACAGCGAGTAGGTTTTTAAATGAGGCTTTTGGATCTTGATTATCAGGCGCTCAGCAAGGCATATTAACCAGGTAGGCTCGATACGGAGAGACTTTAAAAAGTAACCCTTATATTCTGTGTTTGTTTTGATTCCTTCTCGTCCATACCTACAATTCTGTCAAAATCATGTCAAACGAAAAAACTGAGCGCCTGGTAGCCAATATCCAAGAGCGTGTGTTTGAGTTTCATGACCAACAAAAAAACATTAGAAGTTTTATAAATGTCGACAGCATATTCTCTGACTGGGTATACTAAGTAATTGGTAAGGGTGCCATTTTGTGTTTCAACCAGCGAATGTCAAACAAAAGAAAACAAAATAGACAACGTGTGTCGCACACATTGGCCGCATTCACAGGAGTCACCTGAATGTGAATGGATCAGTTAATTGCAAAGGTTTCTCACTCAAATTTAAAAAAAAACAGTTGCCAACTGTGGACTCTGCTGAAAGCTGCCAATGTGTGTGACACACGCACTTTATAGTGTTTTCTTTTGTGTGAAATTCGATGGTCGCAGCTCGTGAGAAAATAAGTAGTTGTCAAGGCTACCTAATAATAATTTTATCATGACTGAGACTGTATCGTCCAAAAATTTTTTGTTTCTTATTTCAGCCATACGCCTAAAGTTTCTTTTTTAAAATATAATTCAATTATTAACGCAAACAGTGAAAATAATGTCAATAAAATTCAACGAAATTTATTTAATTAAAAATTCTATGTATATGCATTTTACGTGTATATTAATTATTTAAATAAATTTAATTTATAATTTTGTCTATGTGTTTCTCTAATTTTTATGTTAATACCCATAATTTAAAATATAATGAAATGATAAAAGACGAAAATAATGTGCATTAATGATGAACCGCATGTACGGATGAACCGAATCGGAGGCAGAAAATAAACTGCACTTTGCTTGCTATGTTTTCTGTTTTCCTTGTAGCAAGATCTCAAATGCAGGCATTAAAAGAGACTTCAAGACGAATCAAAAAAAAATATCATATATGAAAAACAGAAAATTCATTTTATTTTATGAGGCTTATTTTTCATTCAATTGTGCTCCCTGTATTTTATTTTTATATCAGCAATATTCAATTTAAATGTAATAATATAGTTTGGTGTAATTATAAAATAAAAATGCTATCTGAATAAAAAATATTTTGAAAGATATAATCAAAGTCTGAGGGAGTGAAAATATAAAAAGTTTTTCCGATTAGCATGAAAATTTTTATAAAGCAGTAAAGTGGTCCGTAGCAGGACAAAGTCTTTCAGGGAATACTTATATTTTATATATATGTTTTCGCTTCGGTTTTCGCTTATTTGAGATCGACTTTGGGTCAGCAAAGATATGAAGTTGCGAGTAAATTTAATTTTGATGAACTTGCAGCAATAAAAGCTAGGTAAATTCAAATTAATATAGAAATCTGCGTTCTACACGATTATGTTATTTTAATATATAAAAGTTTTTTTTAACAAATTCAAAATTAATTGCAGTGTAGCACATTTTTTTAAAATATTTTATGTTTATTTTAGAGACAACAGAATAGAAATATTTTGTAAAGAATTGATTCTGACAAAACCACCTGAAGAAATCAGCACTGAAGCTTATCTGAAGTGCATTCTGTCCGATTGAATCGTTGGTATAAAAAGGCTATCATATTTTATATCTTTGACATTTACCAGTTTAACTGATTGATATTAATACCTACAATCGACTGTAACTTTGATTCGACAATGAAACTCAAAGGTTATTTTGTAAATCTTTATCGCGTCCTTTAATAAAATATTTAAAAATAAAACATTTACTGAGTTACTTTTATTTGCAGTTATACTATTTTTAGTCAGCCTTTTTGGCTGTGTTTTTGGCCAAGATAAGTCTGGATATAATGGGCAGCCCGGCTGTCAGACACTAGAAGAAATAACTGTAATTTTTTACAGAAACTTCTGGGATCCAACTGCTTATTGGGAATGCGTTGTTCGTGGTCAACCCGGCCAGCCAAGACGATGCATTGATGGTAATGGCTTCATGACCACCAAAGGAGGTTGTGTGTCATGGATGGACTGGGTGTGGGAACCAGAGGTCCTACCACCAAGCTATCCTAACAACAACAAGCCCAGCAACAACTTCGAATCTATTGAAGTTCCCAACGAATCAGAAGTTATAATTAAAGCAAATGAGCAAAAAAAACCAGTGGAATAATTTTAATAGAGCGAGGAAACTTAAAAATCAATAATATTTTATTCTTTGAAGTAAAGTGAAATTTTAAATTTAAGCTTCTTATGGACCAATAAAAGAAAGATTCTTTGAATAGTTAAAATGTGGTGATCAGCTAAAGTCGACTACATAAATACAATAATTAAAAATCGAGTGAGTGAAAATTAGAGTAGCGAAAAAAAATTTCAAATCGTGGCAAACAATTTAAAGTAACCATGCAATTGGCTACCTTATTCTTAAGGCCAGCAATACATGAAAATTTTTTAAAAATCTAAGTTTTGAAACGTCGTTAAATTAATTACTTCAGAAACATCTTGAAAAATGCTGTTAAAGTCAGAGCATGATTTTTGAAAAATAAATTATTTTTATAAAAAATTTGTAGTTGTCTATTCAAAAAATTAACGATTTTCTTTGTTTTTAAAATCCTTTTTGGAATTTTTTTTTTTCGAAAATTGGAATCTGGCATTTCTCAAGAGAATGTAACGAAGATTAAAAAAAATGTTCGCTTTGTTTCATATGATTAACGTCGACACTTGTACGACGGATGTATTGGATGTACGCCAATTCTGAGATCTGTTCTTACCAGGCGCGTACGCAGGGAAGTTTTGGGGGATAACCCCCCCCCCCCAAATGACTGAATTTTAACAATCATCGAGAGAAACACAGCACAATATGGTAGCCGTTGTGTGTTTATGGTCACGACAAAGATCTTTAGATGACATTGCATATTGGAAAAAAAATAAACGACTCAATTTATTAACAACATTTATTTATAAAACATTTATTGTGAAAAGACTATAATATATAGACTTGAAATATTTTTAAATACACTGAGGGAATATGTGTTAAAATTTAATGAAAAAGTGTTCATATTAAATGAATTTGTATTTGCAATAGGGCTTGAAACAATTTCATTTAAGTTAAACTCAAATGTTTGTACAGTTCAATTAAAAAAAAAGATTTTTTTTAAAACAATGTTTTTAAATAGACTTTTACAGTTAACATTTACAGTTTAAAAACATTTTTTTTAAAAATAACTTTAAAAAAACTTTAGTTTTGAAAACAAATATTTGACAACATAATTATAAAATGTTGTTCTTAAATTAAAAACAATAAAATTAAACCTCCATTTTTTCGATTACATTTTTTTATTGTTTTCGATTTTTCGACGTCATATTCAAGTAATAAATAAGTTTTTATTTTATTTAATGCTAGTTATTTGTAAACCAAATTTAAAAATTTAAATGTTAAATCGGGGTTTTTCTCAGCTAGGTCTCAATTGTCTGGCAATTATTGTCAAAGATTCTACTGCACATAATTTTTCAATTCAAACTCAGATAGTGACGTATTCTTTGTTATTGCAAAGATAATAAGAGAAAATTATACAAAAAATAAATGAGTTTTTAGTTGAAAATTTAATACGCTTATTTTAATTTTGTTTTGTAAAACCGCAAAAATGTTAAATTTCTATTTTAAATTTTTTTGTTTAATTTTAAAGTATGTTTTTATTCTCATTGTAAATTATATAAAAAATATTTCAAAATAAATTTTCTTGTTTGTTTTTAAATGCATCTTCTTCTCGATAGGTGGCATAAAAAAGCAGTCCTTCTCAGCCGGTGTCAAGAAATTTTGGTCCCAATTTATCGGAAACAAAAAAATAAAAGTGCATTTTAATAAGGGAAATCCCCGTAGCGGGGGAAAATTATAACCAAACCTTATAATCCTAGTTAAAGTTGTCTTTATCTTATTAATATGCACTTTAATTTTTTTTACCTGTACTTTGAAAAAAAAGTACTTTGCAAAAAAATTTTCAAGTTTCGTTGTATTGTAGTCCTTTCACAATAAATATCACCGCTCGTTGAACTCGTTGAAAACGTTTTTAATTTCTGAACCCTTAAAGAACAAAGAAATTAAAAAAAATTATAGCCCTGTTGCTGGCATAGTATTAAACTTTGAAATTAATAATGGGTCATGTAACTGCAATTTTTCCAAAAAATTAATATATGTCCCTCAAAATAAAATTTCCAGTGATACCCTATTTACGAAAATTGCATTTAAATTGACTGAGTTCCGTTGTCTCAAAATAGATCTTATTTTGGTATTCACTTGGCTATGGGTCCGCGAAAAAAATCTCAAAACCTCAAACTCCGGATTTGGTTTTCTAAACAATAAACTAATCTAAGCACAAAATTTGAGCCAAATCGGAGATGGTCAGAGCAACTGATATTACACTTCAATGTGAAATGGGCGACATAATTAAAACAATTCCTTCCTACTTTGACGAAATATGTTAAATGAAAATTTTTTATAACATATTTGTATAAAATGGTTAAAAAACTGCTTGAAACATTAGTTTAAATTTTGTATGAAATTTCATGCATTGATTTTAAAGGCATTGAGTTGAATTTAAAAAGTGATGATTTTTTCGGTGCATATATTGATTTTGACAAATATTTTGTACCCCATATTTGTAGGCACTGCTTGAATCAGACAAATCGACCTGTAACGTTTATATATCCATACGTTAAATATATCCATCAACAAGCCGATTCCTGAAGATTGGTGCAACGTTGCCGGTTTCAGTCGCTTCAAGCGAACCCTCCTTTTCGTCGCTTCGAAGACTCAAAACATGCATAAGAAGTAAGAATGGAGAATAAAGGATCAATGGGTTAGCTCTTCCAAATGTTCACAGGGATGTGGAAGTGACCACGGAAGAAATTTTAAATGCACTAGCCCAAAAAAAGAAAATATATATTATTATTATATATTAAATAATAAAAAAAAAAATTGGAATAAATCTAAAAAAAAAAAAAATTTAAAAACCCCCCGACGGGGTACGCGCCTGAGGCACCAGAAGTGCTTCCAAGACTATAATATACCCCAATCATATCTAATGTTGATTGGGTCGAATGCAATCGATGTCAACAAGAACATTATTGAAGAATGGATTGATTTAAAGTAATATATAATTTTTGGTTTTTTTATTTTACATGCAATTGGCATACACATGTAAATCCGCGCAACTACTGCAGAGTTCATTAGCGGATTTTTTATTTTTTTTTTTGGCAAATTTGGAGGATTTTGATCAGCAGTAGCTGGCAACACTGATGCTCAGGCATGTTTTGTTTCTACAGTGAATTAAAAAAGTTTAGGTACAAAGCTATTAAAAATGTTAGTTTTTTAGTAAAATCTTTTCCACTTCCCTTACAGAAAAAAGTAGTATGAGCGCTTTAAAAATATACTTATTAATATACATTTACAGCAAAAGATAATTTAATTTAAATTTTATTTCGGATTAAATGTTAGAAAAACTAAAAATTTACATGATTTTGAAATCAAAAAATTTTAGGCACAAGCGAAAAGTAATATTGTTTTATTATCAGGGTGAGTATATTTTGAGTCATCTAAATCTTACTTAGGCCTGCTTTTGTCTGAATTACCGCATCTAAGCGTAAACGCATGCTTATCATTAAATTTGATGTCTCAGCAGGTGTTTTTTTCAGCTATTCGGTGCGCATGGCCTCCTTGAGCGTATTTTTGACGTTATGTAATGATTTAGAATTTTTTTCCAGTAAGTGCCAAATACGCTAAATGGGGTTCATATCAGGTGACTACGGAGATGTTTGATCTGCCTACAGTGGTAGATTACCCATTCCTGCACAAGATAAGACGAATGTTTTGGGTCGTTATATTGTTAAAATAAATATGATTTCCCCGTTTACCCCAACTTTTCAACACTGGGAGCCAAATTTTTCTTAAAAATAATCAAATTAAGTTGCTTATCAATTTTCTCATAAATAAAAACCAGATTCCCAATTCCACACACCCCTAAACCATAACATTGTCGCCACCGTGTTTCACTGTGTTAATTCTATTATTTTCCTGCAGCTCTTTGTTCGGTTTTCTCCAAATTTTTGGAGCGCCATCCGAGCCAAATAAATTGTGTTTGAATTCAGCACTAAATATAACGCAATCGCAAAATAAATCTGGTTCATTTACGTAAAGTTTTGCGAACTACAGCCTCTATTTCTTGTTTTTAGCTGAAATAAATGGCTTGCGGCGAGGAACTCGTCCATGATATCGAGCTTTATTTAGCATATTTAGAATTTTTTGAGTATCAAAGTTTTTTTAACCGTTGCTGCATTTTACGGCATAGTTTAACAGCCGTAATATTTGGATTTTGAGCAACTGCAGCCAATACAATTCACTTCTGGTGTGGCGTAAATGTTTTTGGCAGCCCAGATCGGGTCTTACGCTCTACTTTACCGGTATTTACATACTGCTTTATGATGTTACGCACACTTGAATACGACCGCTGTACCATTTTAATGATTTCGCGATGCGTTTACGTTTCTGTACGTACAGATTTAAGGTCGAATTGTAATAGACGTAATGTAAAGTAAATTAATGTTGTCAACTATCATCGGGACGGGACGTAATGTAAGAAAACGTTGTAGCAATTATAATAGGCAGTAGCCAGGCAGTTGTTTGTCGTACGTTCTCGTAAAAGTTTAATAAAAATTTCGTCATCCATAGCTGTGGATATATAGACTATCACATTAATAAAGAAAACTCAACAAAAAGCGTAGTTCAACAATATAAAATAGCGCAATAATCGAATCTAATCTCAATATTTAGTTGTTCTTTGAGCAGACGTTATGTAAAGTAACGTAGAAATCGAAATTCAATGGATCTTTACGTCCCGTTACATTGCGTTACGTTTATTAAAATATCACTTGTATAAGAAAGTATTGTTTGAAACAATAAGTGGAAGAACACACTGCTCAATTGATATTAGACTACAATACGTTACTTCTACTATAATTGGACCTTTATTATTATTTTACGAACGTCAACCGAAATTGCGGTTCTGCTACCCATTTTGCTCAATATACCACGATATCAAGATCAACACTAACTTAAATCAATTGATATTTGGATGACCCTGCAATAAATATGTGCAGAGAAATGGAAAAGATCAAAGAAAATTAAAAAATTTACGTTTTATTTGCAAAATCATGGTACACACTCAGCAAGTGCCTAAACTTTTTTGATTTCAAAATCATGTCTTATTTAAGTTTTTCTAAGATTTAATCTGAAATAAAATTGAAATTAAAATATCTGTTGTTTTAAATATATAGAAAGAAGTTTATTATTTAAATACTCATACTATTTTTTCTGTAAGTGAAGTAGAAAATTTTGCTAACAAACTAACATTTTAAAAAGCTGCTGCTGAAGTATGTGCAAATTTTGGGCATATGTTGGGCAAATTTTACTTTTTATTTTTGCCTTAAAAATAAAAATCAAAACTTAAAAGTTATTTTGTGACCAAAAAAAATATCGGACAAGTTTTGCGTTTTATTTATGCTTTAAAAAATAAAAATCCAAAATTACTGGTTATTTTGTGCTTAAATAATATCGGGCAAATTTTGACTTTTATTTTGTGAGAACAAAATCACGCGGGATTTTGGCCACACATTGGCAAAATCATCAGTGATAGCAGCCCAGCAAGCGACACAACAACGCAGCATCATTTATTTTATTGTTATCTTATTTAATTATTTTTGCTAAATTATCATAAGTATAATTATTGAAACAAATGAATTTAATTGCATTACTTTTGCTAATTTACTTTGCTAGTATTATTTGTATCAAGCCAAGTGAAGACTTAAGACTAATATTTAATTTACATGCTAAGACTTAGAGCATTTCATTATTATAACTATGTTAGTTGAATTACCATATAAATCATTGTAATAAGCTAATAAGACGAATGTAAGCGCCATCTAGTGGAAACTAGTTAGATTAGCTTAGGGAAATATCATAGTGTACACCGACGGCACAAACCACCGGAAGCACGCGACCAGCTGTTCATTAACATCGAAAAGCTAAAAGCATCCAATCAGCTGTTGGGCCAACCAATCAGAAAACGAGAAAAGAACTTTAAAGCTAGAAAAGCTCTACGACTGTCCTATATAAGGCAGAACTCTTCTTGAATTCGACAGTTCTGTTTGGGCCACCGCCGGGGTAAGTCATAGTAGCAGTAGAAGTAGTAGCTAGTCAGCAGACCAGAAGTGCTATTCGTGCTATTGGGACTGCTCCTTATTTTAGAGAATATAGAGGTTATTCTTTAGAGAGTAAGAGCCAGTCAACCAGAAGTGCCATTCGTGCTATTGGCGCTGGTTCTCTCTAGTCGGTAGAATTATTACTGTAGAGAGCGATAGTAAGCGGACCAGAAGTGCTATTCGTGCTATTGGGACTGCTCTTTATTTTAGAGAATATAGAGGTTATTCTTCAGAGAGTAAGAGCCAGTCAACCAGAAGTGCCATTCGTGCTATTGGCGCTGGTTCTCTCTAGTCGGTAGAATTATTACTGTAGAGAGCGATAGTAAGCGGACCAGAAGTGCTATTCGTGCTATTGGGACTGCTCTTTATTTTAGAGAATATAGAGGTTATTCTTCAGAGAGTAAGAGCCAGTCAACCAGAAGTGCCATTCGTGCTATTGGCGCTGGTTCTCTCTAGTCAGTAAAGCTATTCCTGCAGAGAGAGCGATAGTAAGCAGACCAGAAGTGCCATTCGTGCTATTGGGACTGCTCTTTAGAGAATATAGAGGTTATTCTTCAGAGAGTAAGAGCCAGTCAACCAGAAGTGCCATTCGTGCTATTGGCGCTGGTTCTCTCTAGTCGATAGGCGCGACGACAACGATACGCAGTTCTGTTCGGACCACGGCCGGGAGAATATAGAGGTTATTCTTCAGAGAGTAGGAGCCAGCGGACCCGAAGTGCCATTCGTGCTATTGGCGCTGGTTCTCTCTAGCCGCTAGGCGCGACGAAAACGATTTGCAGTTCTGTTCGGGCCACAGCCGGGCCGAGCCCATATCATAGTGTGGAGGCTGCGACACGCAATAAAGAAGAGGCGATACAGAACGGCCACGAGATATTTGCTAACAGTGTAAAAACGACGACACCCAATAAAGAAGAGGCGGTACAAAACGGCCAGGAGAAATTTGATATAGTAGGTTTTATATAAAGAATACGAAAGGCACGAAGCGCATTAGTTGTCAATACAATAGTAACGTTATATATAGTAATAAATAAAGAAGGTTTATATGGAAAGAAAACTAGAGGTTGTTTTGAGTGAAGTAGATTCAGCACTTGGTCAGTAAATAAATTTTTGCAACGAACCCTGGCACCGGCGAGTGATACCTCGGCTCAAGACAAAAGGTTCGTTACAATGGCGCCCGAGCAGGGACTTCGTGCGTGAATCTACAAAACTTAATATATATAACGCGGAGCCGGAAAGAAATATATATATATAACGCGAAAAAGAGAAAAAAAAAGTGAAACGAAACAAAATTTAAATACGGCAACACGCCGAACAGAAAACCGAATAAGAAAATAAACAAGTGAACAATAACAATAAATAAGAATAAAGAAAAAAAACCCGTTGTGAATAACTAAAAGTGGAATAGAATAAATGAACTCAGCATAATAAACAAATACAATAGGTGAAAACTTTAACAATAATAATTGAGAAAAAAGAAAGTGACCAGAATAAAATAACTTGGTGAAACCACTAGAAGTAAAAAGATATATGTCAGTGAATTCTGCATAATAGATGCAAACCTGACTAGTGAGAACATAAAAGAAAAAAATAATTTCGAAAAAAAAACAGAAGTCACCGATAATAAACCGAATAGATGAACAAACGAAAGTAAACGAAAAATTGTGACTTATTAAATTAAACAATAATCAAATGGTTTTGTGAATGAAACAAAAGTGAACGAAAATGTAAAAGAAAATTTTGAGCGACAATCAAAATGAGCAAATAAAAGTGATCGAAACTTTGAGTATTGAATTAAACAATAATCAACGAAAATGTGAATGAAACAAAAGTGAAAGAACATTAAAAAAAAAAAAAGTGTTTGAACGGTAATCAAAAAAATCTGGAAATAAAACTGAACGAAATAATAAGAAAAACCCTGAAAATAACAGTGAAAAGGAAAAGAGAAAATTCACCAGGAACCAGTGATAAAACAGTGAACACGAAGAAAAAAAAAACAACATGAGCAAAGTGTTAAGTGTTACGTGGGCATATTCCCTAAAACGAGAAGACCTCGAAAAGTATCACACGGAATTTGAGCTCGAAGGATCCGGTACCGTCGAAGAGCTGAGAAAACGATTCGCAGCATTTGTTGGTGAGAAAACGCATACACCGGAGATGATGCAACGCCTGGTTGAGCTACAAGCCAAGCACCGCCGTGACGTATCACCCAACCCCCAGCCATCCGCAACGATAGAAGTCCCGCCACTCAACGACTCACAGAACCGCGGCTCCGACTGGACCTTTCCACCACGACAGGTAACCCCTCCAAACGTTGCCGTAGTAGAGCAGGTAAGGAAATGGTCAATTAAGTACGATGGGGGCAAGGACCCACTATTATTTGTTGAACGCCTAGAGGAACTGGCTGAGGTGTACCTGGTTGAGGTAAATCTCTTGCCTCGGACGATGCCAGAGTTGCTTAGGGACAAGGCTATCATATGGTACCGCAACAACAACCAGCACTGGGTTACGTGGGAATCTTTTAAATATGATTTCTTAAAATTTTTCCTACCACCTAGGTACTTCGAGGACATTGATGATGAAATCCGGCGTAGGCACCAGCAGCCCAAGGAAAAAATTAAAGATTACGTGCTCGTGATGCAAAATATGATGAGACATGTCAACTACACCGACACACAAAAACTGGAAAGGGTTTTCCGAAACCTACAAACCGATTACCAGTGGTACATACGGCGGAAGGATTTCTCCACACTAGCGGAGCTGATAGAGTTGGCTGAGGACCTCGAAAACCTCAAGGTCAAAGAGACCCCCCGTGGCACCATAATTCGACCGCCTACCGAACAGCATCGAATGGTGTCTCAAGAGACCCACGTCAATACGAGAACAGCATGTAGCAATTGCGGCGTCGAAGGCCACCTCGCCCGAATATGTCGTAGAGGATCAGCAGTTTTTTGCCGAAGGTGTGGACGCCGAGGAGTACGCTCTAGCATTTGCTGCCCGTTGCAGCCGGGAAACGACAGCGGGGTCCGCCACAGTCGAGGGGCGGCGGCACCTGTAATACAGCCCCCTCATTACCAGTAAACCACCTCCACATAAATAATCACCACCTGTTTGCTACCCTTGTGGTTGGCAATATAAAGACATCCGCAACCATCGACACGGGGGCCACAAAGAGTTTCATCAGTGAAGGATTCGCTTACCGATTAGGGCAGCAGTGTCGCAAAATAAATATAGATGCCGATGTCACTCTAGCCGACGGATCCGTAAGACCTCTTACCCATGCAGTCGAAACAAAAATACGCCTAGGTAATATAAATCGCCATTTCGAGTTTCTGGTCATGCCAGATGCTACTGAGGAGGTCCTTTTGGGTTTAGATTTCTGCAGACAGACAGGAGTAAAATTTAGCTGTGGAGGAGCGACAATCCAGCTTGGCCCCGACATAGCCCCACCGCAAAGCACTGAAAATTTAGAGGGTTCAGTGAAGAAGATTACAACAAAATATTGTAGCAGGGAACGCGCCGCAGCAGCATCTGCGTTACCAACTGCCGAAGCAGCAGCATCTGCGTTATCAACTGCCACCGCAGCAGCATCTGCGTTATCAACTGCCACCGCAGCAGCATCTGCGTTACCAACTGCCGAAGCAGCAGCATCTGCGTTACCAACTGCCGCCGCAGCAGCATCTGCGTTACCAACTGCCGAAGCAGCAGCATCTGCGTTATCAACTGCCACCGCAGCAGCATCTGCGTTATCAACTGCCACCGCAGCAGCATCTGCGTTACCAACTGCCGAAGCAGCAGCATCTGCGTTATCAACTGCCGCCGCAGCAGCATCTGCGTTACCAACTGCCGAAGCTGCGTTACCAACTGCCGATAGAAGGGAACCAAGAACACGAGCACCAAAGCAGCGCCGTCGCCGACGCCGGGAAAATCCATATATCAAAGGGGCTCAGTTCAAAAATTTTGTAGCAGCAGTGGAAATTCCTCTCAAGAATAGAGAAGGGGTTAAAGCCACGAAGAACGCTCGACGGAGCGACGAGAACGAGTCAACGGTTGAGAACGACCATCCAGTAGCTGAGCTTGATGGAAACGAGACGTCCTTAGGAGGCCAAGACGTTGAGGCAAAACTAACGAAAGAATTTTTGGATTTTGAACTTGGGAAATTCGAAAGCATTCACGGGGTGACAAACATCGCGGAACATAAAATCGTGATGACCGACGACCGACCTATTAAGCAGAGGTACTTCCCGCGGAACCCAGCGATGCAGAGCATCATTGACGAGGAGGTCAACAAGCTGCTTTCAAAGGGGTGTATCGAACCATCGCACAGCCCATATAGCGCGCCAATTGTGATTGTGCGCAAGAAGACTGGAGCATGGCGACTTTGTATAGACTACCGACAGCTTAATAACAAGTCAGCACCCGATGCATACCCACTTCCACGTATTAATCACATTTTGGATCGGCTGCGTAACGCCAAATATGTAAGCAGTCTAGATCTGAAGGACGGCTACTGGCAGATCCCAATGGCGACCGAAAGTAAAAAGTACACCGCATTCACCGTGCCTGGCCGTGGTTTGTATCAATGGCGCGTCATGCCATTCGGCCTTCACTCTGCACCAGCAACGTTCCAACGAGCCCTCGATAGAGTCATAGGCCCAGAACTGGAACCCTTCGCGTTCGCCTACCTAGACGACATCGTGGTAACGGGGGCGACGTTGAACGAACATATCCAGAACCTGCGAGAAGTGTTTCGACGTCTTCGAGAAGCCAACCTAAAAATCAACGCCGAAAAGTGCGAATTTCTTAAAACAAAGATTAAATATTTGGGCCATGTGGTGAGCGGGGATGGTATCCACACAGACCCCGACAAAGTAGCAGCCATTCGAGATCTGGAACCACCGCAGAACGTGAAAGGAGTGCGACGATACTTAGGTATAGCGTCATGGTACCGCCGATTCATCCCGGATTTCGCAGCGATATCACAACCACTGACAGCCCTACTCAAAAAGGGAAAGCATTGGAAGTGGGGAGAACCCCAACAGAAAGCGTTCGAGGATTTGAAGATGAAGCTCACCGAGGCTCCGGTACTGGCATGTCCAGACTTTAGCCAAACGTTCACGCTCCAAACCGACGCCAGTGAGAGCGGTCTGGGTGCAGTGCTTACGCAAGAAATCGAGGGATCCGAACGAGTCATAGCATATGCTAGCAGACATCTGAATAACGCTGAGAAAAACTATTCACCCACCGAAAAGGAGTGTTTGGCAATCGTGTGGGGTATCCGAAAGATGAGGCCATATCTGGAAGGGTACCAGTTTGTAGTTATCACCGACCACTTGTCACTAAAGTGGTTAAACTCGATTGAGAGCCCGTCGGGTCGCATCGCAAGATGGGCACTCGAGTTACAACAGTTTAACTTTACGGTGCAGTATCGCAGAGGGAAGCAGAACATCGTAGCTGACGCCCTCTCCCGACAACCAGTGGAGTTACAACGAATAACCGTCAGCGACGCCAGCCAGCCAAATTGCCCGTGGCTGACCAAGAAGTGTACCGAGGTAAGGAGATTTCCTGATAAATATCCAGATTACGTTGATATTGAAGGGAAATTATACCGACACATCCCGCGAGGTGCGAGTGACGACGATTGCGCACCGTGGAAACTGTGTGTCGCCACGTCACAACGAGAACGAGTTCTAAAAGAGAATCATGACAGTCCATGTGCAGGTCACTTAGGCATCCGGAAGACGATCGCAAGAATAGCGAACCGGTATTACTGGCCAGGGATGTTCCGGGACATAAGTCGCTACGTCCGCAGTTGCGACTCTTGCCAGCGCTACAAGGCTAGTCAACAAGCTCCAGCCGGAGAGATGTTAGTCAAGATACCAGATGAACCATGGTCAACAGTGTGTGCAGATTTCGTAGGGCCACTGCCACGATCAAAACGCGGAAACACGATGTTATTAGTTTTCTTTGATCGATTTTCAAAGTGGACCGAACTGATCCCGCTCCGAGCCGCAACAGCGAATGGGTTAATCAAGGCTTTTCGCGAACGGATCTTGGGTAGATATGGAGTACCCAAAGTCCTCATCACCGATAATGGTACCCAGTTCACCAGCCGCGTTTTTAAACGCTACATCGAAGCCCTAGGAGTACGGCAGCAATTCACCGCACCGTACACGCCGCAAGAAAACCCAACCGAGCGTGCAAACAGAACAGTGAAGACCATGATAGCACAGATAATTGATAACCAACAGCGGGTCTGGGACGAGAGCCTACCGGAGATTTCGCTTGCTATAAACACCAGTATATCAGAGACGACCGGTTACAGCCCAGCGTTTTTGACACAGGGAAGGGAACCACGTTTGCCGCATTCACTGTACGATGAAGTTACCCCAGGCACAGGAACCGAGAGCATCGAACCCACAGAGCGAGCATCCCGACTGAAAGAGATTTTTACGATCGTGCAACACAACCTCTCCAGAGCGGCCGCGGATCAGGCAAGGCATTATAACCTACGCCGACGACCATGGAAACCCACCATTGGAGACGAAGTACTCGTCAAGCAGCACTCGCTGTCAAAAGCGGTAGACAGTTTTGCCGCCAAGCTAGGACCTAAGTATGCTGGTCCTTACACCGTTGTGAGCTTCACGTCACCAGTCATAGTGCGACTCAAACAGAAGGGAGACAACCGTACCCGAACAGCCCACCTGAGTGAAATAAAACCCTATGTTCGTTCGCGATGCTTGGACGAAACGACCGACGACCTCATAAGTCAACCATAACGCACGCAATATACGTTTGAAACTCACAAAAGTCTTTTAATTTAAAGCCTCACGAAAGTCTTTAAATAACCATACCCACATAACTTATATTTAATGATAATGTTCGAAATTTATACTCACTAATCTTTCTCTGTCTTTCTAGTCAAAAGTACTGACGAAGACAAGCAAACCTAGTGACTCCTGGTTGTAATTAAGAGAAGAAGAGAAAATGAGCAAGCGCACTACCAACCCAAAGTTTGAGGCGGCGCGGGCAAGATTCCGACAAAATATGTACAGTGCGGCTGCCCGTGGACGCCGTACAAAGGTATTGGGAGAGGAATTCTTGGAGGTACCAACAAGGGCAGATGGAAGCCGCATCCGAGTGGTACCACGGTCCTCGCCGCCACGCCAAACAACACGTCAAATCCACACCACACCCCGGCGACCGCTCTATTTTCATCGGCGAGTCGTAAGAACCTCGCCAAGAGCCAATCGCGGGCACCAAAGCCCGATGAAGTCAACGACGACAACGAGCTCCACCAAACCACAATACCCAGCCCAGGGCGACGACGAGCCCGGGCCATCCAGATGACACAACCTCGCGCCTGCGGAAGATTTCCGTGGGGCAAGCGAGGTTGCCGCACTGCCAACGCTGACCATAACCCTCAGCGACACCGAAAGCGACGGGACACCAATGCATAGTCCCCCGCGAGCAACGACACCTGACGTGTCCTCCGATTAAGAAGCTGAAGTAGTCTCGCCCGACAGCGGTCCAGTTCTGGGAACAACGGACAATACCGAAGAGGAGCGGCTAGACGACACGCTGTCAGACACGCGTAGCGTTCTGGAATATCTCTACTCCAGGCGCAGCCCGGCGTGTGAAGAAGATGAGAGACAGCTAGAGATCAGGGAGCCAACTCCACCTTCCCCGCCAACGCCTTTGAGTTCGTCAGAAGTTTCGAGCGAAGATGAATACATCCGGCCACCAAAACCAAAGAGCGTCTATGGATGGTATCGCCACAACGATCATACCGAAACAAGCCATGGCGTGGGCTTCACAAAAATGGTACGAACCATCCGCACGGAATGCACCGTGTACCATCGCCAGAAGGGAAATCCCCAGATGTTGCTTACTAGTCCCTGGCACGATTACCGTGAGGGCACGCATCCACAAACATGTGCCAGCGCCGATCAGAGTTTTGGCCGGCCCAGTCCGGTGCCCATCATGGTTGATTCCAGCCACTCAGTGGATCCAATATACAGCGAGGTCAACGATACCGACGCCGCCGTCACGGCTGACCAACCACAAGAGCCCGGCTCTGATACCTCCGATAGCTCCAATAGCTCGGACAGCTCAAGCAGCAGCTCAGACGACAGTTCAAGCAGCGAAGACAGAGACGAAGACTGCAGCCACAGGTTGCCGTATCAAAGCGAATCTGAGTCTGAAGGGTCCAAAGCCAGACCGAGGAAGAACCCCAGACTCGACATCGCTTACCGAACGCCCCCTCGATGCACCGAAGATCGATCACCTCCCCGATCGATGCTCACCGAAGAGGTAGATGCCCCCGACATATGGTCGAGATTTGACGAAGACGTGGTGCACGAGCTCCAGGCAACGATCCGCGCTGCACTACCAAAGCGTCGGAAGATGACACGCATGACCTTCAAGACCACCGTACAAGGGAAGGTATTCCAAATAATTATTGGCCGGACGAAGACGTGGTGCACGAGCTCCAGGCAACGATCCGCGCTGCACTACCAAAGCGTCGGAAGATGACACGCATGACCTTCAAGACCACCGTACAAGGGAAGGTATTCCAAATAATTATTGGCCGGACGGGTCGAGTCAGCGTCCAACAACGTCCTTTCCCGCCCCCGAAGTAGGTGGGACGTGTGAGAACAAAATCACGCGGGATTTTGGCCACACATTGGCAAAATCATCAGTGATAGCAGCCCAGCAAGCGACACAACAACGCAGCATCATTTATTTTATTGTTATCTTATTTAATTATTTTTGCTAAATTATCATAAGTATAATTATTGAAACAAATGAATTTAATTGCATTACTTTTGCTAATTTACTTTGCTAGTATTATTTGTATCAAGCCAAGTGAAGACTTAAGACTAATATTTAATTTACATGCTAAGACTTAGAGCATTTCATTATTATAACTATGTTAGTTGAATTACCATATAAATCATTGTAATAAGCTAATAAGACGAATGTAAGCGCCATCTAGTGGAAACTAGTTAGATTAGCTTAGGGAAATATCATAGTGTACACCGACGGCACAAACCACCGGAAGCACGCGACCAGCTGTTCATTAACATCGAAAAGCTAAAAGCATCCAATCAGCTGTTGGGCCAACCAATCAGAAAACGAGAAAAGAACTTTAAAGCTAGAAAAGCTCTACGACTGTCCTATATAAGGCAGAACTCTTCTTGAATTCGACAGTTCTGTTTGGGCCACCGCCGGGGTAAGTCATAGTAGCAGTAGAAGTAGTAGCTAGTCAGCAGACCAGAAGTGCTATTCGTGCTATTGGGACTGCTCCTTATTTTAGAGAATATAGAGGTTATTCTTTAGAGAGTAAGAGCCAGTCAACCAGAAGTGCCATTCGTGCTATTGGCGCTGGTTCTCTCTAGTCGGTAGAATTATTACTGTAGAGAGCGATAGTAAGCGGACCAGAAGTGCTATTCGTGCTATTGGGACTGCTCTTTATTTTAGAGAATATAGAGGTTATTCTTCAGAGAGTAAGAGCCAGTCAACCAGAAGTGCCATTCGTGCTATTGGCGCTGGTTCTCTCTAGTCGGTAGAATTATTACTGTAGAGAGCGATAGTAAGCGGACCAGAAGTGCTATTCGTGCTATTGGGACTGCTCTTTATTTTAGAGAATATAGAGGTTATTCTTCAGAGAGTAAGAGCCAGTCAACCAGAAGTGCCATTCGTGCTATTGGCGCTGGTTCTCTCTAGTCGGTAGAATTATTACTGTAGAGAGCGATAGTAAGCGGACCAGAAGTGCTATTCGTGCTATTGGGACTGCTCTTTATTTTAGAGAATATAGAGGTTATTCTTCAGAGAGTAAGAGCCAGTCAACCAGAAGTGTCATTCGTGCTATTGGCGCTGGTTCTCTCTAGTCAGTAAAGCTATTCCTGCAGAGAGAGCGATAGTAAGCAGACCAGAAGTGCCATTCGTGCTATTGGGACTGCTCTTTAGAGAATATAGAGGTTATTCTTCAGAGAGTAAGAGCCAGTCAACCAGAAGTGCCATTCGTGCTATTGGCGCTGGTTCTCTCTAGTCGATAGGCGCGACGACAACGATACGCAGTTCTGTTCGGACCACGGCCGGGAGAATATAGAGGTTATTCTTCAGAGAGTAGGAGCCAGCGGACCCGAAGTGCCATTCGTGCTATTGGCGCTGGTTCTCTCTAGCCGCTAGGCGCGACGAAAACGATTTGCAGTTCTGTTCGGGCCACAGCCGGGCCGAGCCCATATCATAGTGTGGAGGCTGCGACACGCAATAAAGAAGAGGCGATACAGAACGGCCACGAGATATTTGCTAACAGTGTAAAAACGACGACACCCAATAAAGAAGAGGCGGTACAAAACGGCCAGGAGAAATTTGATATAGTAGGTTTTATATAAAGAATACGAAAGGCACGAAGCGCATTAGTTGTCAATACAATAGTAACGTTATATATAGTAATAAATAAAGAAGGTTTATATGGAAAGAAAACTAGAGGTTGTTTTGAGTGAAGTAGATTCAGCACTTGGTCAGTAAATAAATTTTTGCAACGAACCCTGGCACCGGCGAGTGATACCTCGGCTCAAGACAAAAGGTTCGTTACAATTTTTGCCTTAAAAAAAAGACACAGTTTCGATAGTATCGTAAGTATAGACGTAGAATTAATTTTTATATAGAAATACAGAAAAATTCTGGTTTTTTTCATGTATATTCTTCAAAACTTTTTTAAAGCATTTCATCTTCTAAATTCATGTAAAAATTTGTTTTGTTTTATAAAAAGTTTTCTTTTGATAATTATGGTGATGAATTTGTTGTTCTTTTTAATTTTTTTTTTGTTGGTTAAAACTAAATGTAATTCAAAGTTATGTTTAATTAATGGAAATAAATATGGATAAATTTGAATTTTTTTATTTTTCCTGTAGTAAAGAGCATATACATATGTATATGTATATTTTAAATGTAATTTAAAATTAAAATTTTAGTTAACAAAATAAATTTTTAATATGGAAAGAATATAATGCATAGTAAAATTAGTTCAATTTATTTTGGTATTTAAAAAATAGATGTAGTTTATAAAGCACAACGCATGCTTAGTAATGCATGCCCAAATTTGCGTAGTAGCTGAAAATAAACATTCGTTTTATTCGTACTCCAACTCATGGCAGAATAACCAGGTAGGGTCGACTCGGAGAGGAATGAAGTAGAAAGCAGAGAAAAGCGAGCTAGTAGTCAAATACAGCTGTTCATGTCGAGTAAAAATTAAGAACATCTAAAAAATTGTCAGCTAACTGAACCAACAACAATTACCAAGCAAATCTAAAACAACGACGCACAGAAAAGAGCTAGATCACAATCGTCCACAGAAAATAAACAGAACTTTGCTTACTATGTCCCGTTTTTCACTCGTTACACACGAAAATTCTCGAGCGTGCGGCGAAAGCAATTATTGCTCTGGTAGCAAGATCTCTTTGACCCGCTTTACACTCGGCAATAATTGCCTTTGCCGCGAGCAGTTTGTGGATTATTCGGCCGCATGAGGGGGTTTACGAAAGTCCCCTTTAAACCCGAGTAGTCCACAAACTACTTGCGGCGAAAGCAATTATTGCTCATAGAATTGCCGAGTGAAAAACTGCCCTTTGCAGCACATGCAGAACCAAAACAACAATATCAGCAGCTAGTAGCAACGTTGCCAGTTATGTTGGAAAAATCCCATTCGTGGTAATTTTTAATTGCCCTTAG
Source organism: Dichetophora obliterata (assembly GCA_963920525.1). NCBI lineage: Eukaryota > Metazoa > Arthropoda > Insecta > Diptera > Sciomyzidae > Dichetophora > Dichetophora obliterata. The sequence goes on from OY986435.1 coordinate 162,276,064, forward strand.
GAATTTTTGTTTCTAGGAATTCCTATTAAATTTTTTAATTCGGCGTGGTATTTTTAATTGGAATTCCTATTAAATTTTTTAATTCAGCGTGGTATTTTTAATTGGCGTGGAAATTCAGCGGGATATTATTTAAATTTCCGTGGGAGTTTGGTTATATTTTTCATACATTTTTTTCTTTTTTAGTAAGAAAAGTTTCTTTATGGTATTTCTAAATGTTTTTTAAATTGTTTGTGCATATTGTACTATATTGTACAATAAGTCATTGTGGTATTTTTTAATGCGAATGAGATTTTTGTGGCAATTTTAAATGCATATGGAATTTGTGGTAATTTTTAATGACCATGAGATTTTTTTGATAATTTTTTTATTGCGGCAGAAACTTTTTTGTTCACATTTACAATGGTCATTTTTGTTGTATTTAATTTCTGTTATTTTGAAAATAGTAACTTATTGTCGGAATTGTTTTAAATTTTAACTGGCAACCATGGCTAGAAGTAGTACATTTATTTGTAGCAGAGAGTATGTATATAGATAGAGGTCTCAAAACTCTCAGACACATTTTGGAACTTAAATTACAGTTCCCGTGCGTCCGGTGGAACTTTTGGAAGTGAAATCTTCCTCTGCCGGCGCAGCTGCCGTGGTAGAACTGACATTTAGCCATAGGAGCGTATGAAAGAGGGATACGCAGCAATAAGCGTGTGATGAAGGGAGGTAGAAATAGTTGCCACTGCTAGATTTCTTCTTAGTCACCACAAGACAAGGTTGTTTTGTAGCGAAGGAGAATAAAGAGAAAATTGCATGAGATAAAGTGAGCTAGGAATAGCTTTCTTTTGTTTTGTTTTGTTTGAGTTATTGTTTTTTTTTCTATAAGATCTCAATGTTTACATTTTGTCCTGCTAGATTTTGCCGCTCTAAAGAAATAAGAATGAAATGAAGCAAAACAAAGCAAACTCTTTCAATGCATCAAGGTCAATATTTCATATTGGCAAAATGTTTAACTTGCAGATATTTTTCTGATTTGTATTTTTATTTGTTAAGGGCTTTTTGTTTAGGATAAATTTAACTGCATTTATTTAGATATTTATGAAATTTTGTATGTACTTGAAAGGTAATTAATTTGTAGAGTTTGGGTATTTTTAAGAAAAATGTTTTTAAAAAAATCACAGGTGATTAAAGCTATTTTGGAAAAAATCAATTTATTGTTTAAGATAAATTTAATTTCATTTATTTAGATAGTTATGACATTTTTTACTAGAAGGGTAATATTTTGTATATGTAGAGTTTGGGTATTTTGACGAAAAAATTCATAAAAACTCAAAAAATGCTATATTTAAAAAAACAAAATCGCAGGTGGCTAAAGCATAGTCTTAAGCTATTTTGCACCAAAAATTACAAAAACAAAAATTTTAATAAAAAAGTTATACCTTCTGAAAGTTGACTTTATTTTAACTTGTCTTTATATAATTTTTGAATTCTGCATGCATTCATTGGTGATTGCATTTGATAACATTTTTTATTTACCACCCGTCGAGATTTATTAAGGTAGTATTATTAATTATATTTTAACAAATTATAAACAAATTAAAATTTATTTAATAGTAAATGCAAATTATTAAAATTTAGAAATTATTTTCTACTACTAATGAAAATATTTCCAATATGACTTTTTACGAATTTTACAATTACTACAATTAGTAGTCCTTTGTACAATTAGTAGTCCTTTGGAATTGTATATTACTTACCTTTTATGTATCTTATAACCCTGGCTTATACCAATTGAAATGCAGTGATGTTTTTCTTATTTACTCTTATTATTTCATATAATATATTACAAACTAAATTGAAAGCTTATTATGTCATATAATATTTTACAAACTAAAATGAAAACTTATTATGTTATATAATATCTTACAAACTAAAATGAAAACTTATTATGTAATATAATATTTACGAAGTAATATGAAATCTTATTATATAATATAATAACTATAACTATGAAACGGGCAAGCACTTTGAACAAATTAAAACTAACAAAGCTAATCCTAATACTAATAAAAATATATTTACAACTTAAAACTAGTTAACCTAAAAAATATTTACAGCTTAAATGTACGTAACAAAATTATTGTTTTTAAATTGTATTTATTGCAATTTTTATTAAGAATTTAAATCTATACAATATTTACACACAAAGAAATGTAAAATGTATTATTATTTTTATCGTTTATTTATTATCTAATATATTTGCAATAGTATTTACAATATTTACATTATTATATTAACAGTGTAACAAAAAATATCCAAAATATAATATTAACAGGATTTTTTTGCATATGTATTTAATATACATTATATGCATTAATATCATTTGTTATTTATTTTACAATATTTACAATATTTACAATATTTACAATACAATACCAATATTTGTAATGCAAAATATATACAAAATATAATATTTAGAATATTATACTATTTTGTATAAATCTATTTATTATATATTATTTACAAAACTATTATGTTTCATTTATTTTGTATTTACAATATTTACATAAAGCTTTTGTTGATCCAAAAAAATTTAAGAAATAAAATTTGCCGTAAAAAAAGTTAAAACCAGAAAAGAACATACGAAATTTTGAAAAGTATAAATAAGTCTAACGAGCCCAAAGTTCAAAACGGTCACTAAGGTTTTCGTTTATTTGTTGGGAGCAGGGCGCTCTTCAGAGAAAGAGTACATAGAGAACGTTTTGAAAAGAGTATACTCTGAGTATGATCGGAGAACTCTGAATTAATAAAATATCAAAACAAAACAGTAATTGTCAAGGCTGCAAGTCACCGAAATTTGTTAAAATGTGCTTGACGGCAAATGCTCTGATATTCGCTCTACGTGGTCAATCATTTGATTGAGATCATTTGGTAACAAAATGGAAAACTCGAGCATGGTTTTTGACAGTTCTTGGTCTGCTCCCAACAAATAAAAGAAAACACCTGTTGCGACGAAAAGAAGTTTGCAAGCAATGCCAGAAAAAACTTGAAATCTGTAGGCGGATTCCAGGAGTTCCTATCACTAAAACTCTAAAAATCGCTAAAATGCTTAGAATCTTATGTTATGTTATTATTCTGCTAAATAGCGATTCTGAGGTACACATCGCTTAGCTAGAAACTAGTTACTTTATCCGGCGTAGATGCGCACAATACGTTCCTTCTATGAGAACTATCAAATTCTCTTTGTGAGTGTGCAAGCATTGAAGTTAAAGTCAAAATAATTTCATATATTTTCAAAATATTTTCAATAAAACAAGTTGAATTAAGTCAACTTTAAACAGGTATAACTTTTTTATAAAAATTTTGGTTTTTGTAATTGTTTGTCCAAAATAGCTTAAGACTGTGCTTTAGCCACCTGTGATTTTGTTTTTTTAAATATAGCATTTTTTGAATTTTTAGGAATTTTTTTCTTAAAAATACCCAAACTCTACATATACAAAATATTACCCTTCTAGTAAACAATGTCATAACTACCTAAATAAATGGAATTAAATTTATCCTAAACAATAAATTGATTTTTTCCAAAATAGCTTTAGCCACCTGTTATTTTTTCCAAAAATTTTTTCGTAAAAATACCCAAACTCTACAAATTAAATATTACCCTTCTAGTACAAAATTTCATAAATACCTAAATAAATGCAGTTAAATTTATCCTAAGCAATAAGCCCTTAACAAATAAAAATACAAATCAGAAAACTATCTGCAAGTTAAACATTTTGCCAATGTGAAATATTGACCTTGATGCATTGAAAGAGTTTGCTTTGTTTTGCTTCATTTCATTCATATTTCTTTCGAGCGGCAAAATCTAGCAGAACAAAATGTAAACATTGAGATCCCTTTAAAGGTCTTTCTTATAGGAAAAAAAAAACATAACTCAAACAAAAGAAAGCTATTTCTACCTCCCTTCATCACACGCTTACTGTTGCGTATTCCTCTTTCATACGCACCTATGGCTAAATGTCAGTACTGCCACGGCAGCAACGCCGGCAGAGGAAGATTTCATTTCCAAAAGTTCCACCGGACGCACGGGAACTGTAATTTAAGTTCCAAAATGTGTCTGAGAGTTTTGAGACCTCTATCTGTATACATACTCTCTGATTACAACCCAACAAGTCATGAATGTCAGTGTTCCAGCTAAACGGTACTTTAAACGGCAGGGTCTGATTTGCTGGTATGAAAACGACATGTTTTTGTACCTTTAAACCGTTCTCTATATAATTGTAAAGTCTTTTTTTATATTTATCAAGAATCGAATTGAAATTTATGTCATATTCGCTTGATATGTCGTTTGTTCTTGTCTTTTTCCCTCTCTTTTTCACCCGTTCGCCAAAAAACGCTGAAATATGCATTGAATTTTGTATTGAAATCAAGGTACTGCAGTTGAGTTGCCGTTTTCTGTTTAGTTTATTGTTGCAACTTAATAAAAACCATTAAAGAAAAGGTTACAATTGTTTAACAACAAATAAAATTAATAAACAACTTAAAGTTTAGTAAAAGACCTTGTTATTTATTGTGTTGATTTTCTATGATTTTAATACAAATTCTAATTGTTTGATAGTGCAAATCATTCTTGATTTTAAGTACAAATTCTAGTTGTTTGATAGTTTAAAATCGTTTATTGAGCAATCAATTGCTCTAACTAGTTGACCTAATTAATCAGCTTGTGATGTTTGCCTATTCATATGGAAAATGTTGTTGTTTCTTTGGAAAAAATTCGTTAGAGCAATTAATTGTTCTAACCTGACCTAAAGCTCAATAAACGATTTCAAAGTATCAATCAACTAGAATTTGTATTTAAAATCAAGAACGTATTGTACGTATATTACACGAATTGTAAGTATCGTTCATGATTTCTTTACGAAGGAACGATTTGTCAGCAGATAAACTTATTAATGGTTACTTGCTGCCATAGTAGAATTCGACAAGGTAGTGTTAGGGCTGAATGTGTTCTCTTTCTAAGTGACCATAACTGTCAAACTCATACATTTTGGTTTGGTTGTAGGTTTTGTATGAAATGTCAACTTCGTTTTGACAGTTTCGGTCACCGGCTCTCCGCCCTAATGCCTCATTTACTCGAGTGACATATTTGTCATTTTTTACATCATTAAGTGCCATTATCATGTAAATGATGTTATTTTGTGACTAAAATGACTTAAATAATGATTAAAATCAGATCTCTTTAGTTTTGTCACTTAAATGACATCGTGTAAACGCCGAGTAAGCCCGTCTACTCTCATAGTGACCAACTTAAAGAAAATATGAAAAAGTTCATTCTTTACTGAAAGAGTGCGTTTAACTGTTTCTAGAAATTTAACTGTTTGCTTAAAAATGGACTGGTTAGTATAAATTTAAAGAGTTTAAAGAAAATTATAATCATAATCAATATTTAATCTCATTTCTGTTTTTAAGTGAACCCAGCCAGTATTTTTCAGAAGATGGAACAGAGCTAGTGGAAACTTCTGACAGGTCGCGCAAGCTCGAAAGGTTCTTCTTCCTTCTCGTTCTCTTCAATTAATAAAAATGCTAAATAAGCAACAGCTTTTATTTTGTTGTCTTCCATTTGTAAAATAACTTTTAACTTCTTTGCTTTGTCAGTATTTGAAAATTATAAATTTTGTCATTCATGTAAACGCCTACTTTGCTGGTTAAATCATTATAAATTTGAAAGTTGCCAAAATATAATGAAACGTAGTGGCAAAGCTCTGGGCAAGTCACTTTTTTGTGCCGTCTAAATAGCAGCGTCATTAAGATATGTCATTAACTCATTAACTCATTAACTCATTATTAAAGTCAGTAAATGTCACTCGTGTAAATGAGGCATAACACTACCTTGTTTAATTTTGCCATGCTTGCTGCATTTGCTGAGCGCCTGGTAGCCAATATTCAAGAGCGTGTATTTGAGTTTCATGACCAACATAAAAACATTTGTAGTTTTATAAATGTCGCCAGCATATTCTCTGACTGGAACCATGGTATAATAAGTAATAGGTAGGAGTGACATTTTGTGTTTCGACCATCGAATGTCAAGCAAAAGAAAACAAAATAGAGAACGTGTGTCACACACATTGGCCGGATTCAGAGGAGTCAAAGGTTTCTCACTCAAATTAAAAAAAAAACAGTTGCCAACTATTGACTCCGCTGAAAGCTGCCAATGTGTGTGACACACGCACTTTATATTGTTTTCTTTTGTTTGAAATTGCAGCTCGTGAGAAAATAAGTAGTTGTCAAGGCTACCTAACAATAATTTTATCATGAGTGGGACTGCATCGTCCAAAATTTTTTGTTTCTAATTCAGCTACCATAAGCCTAAAGTATCTTTTTTAAAAAAATAATGCAATGATTTATGACGCAAAAGGGGCCCTCAAACGATACTACATGGCGGACGTACATGTAGTTCAATAAAGTAACGGGACTTTTTTCGTTACCCTCACACACATCGCACATGACGGATAGACTTTGGATAGACTTAATTATTTTTTAGCTGCCGAAGAGTTAACATCAACTAAAAATATTAATATTAATTGTTTTGAACATTTATTTTTATTTTTTTTGCTTTAAATATTCTAAGCCATCACAATTTTAGGTAAAGATAAAAAAATTCGCGTCAAAATATAACATTTGTTACGTTCGGCAGTTTTGCCGCGAGATGTGCTCTCTCTGAAAATTTTCAACAAACGGCAAAATGTACTAAGTTGGATGGCCGCGCACGCAAACGGAACTACATGTCGGACGTACTTAGCAAAAAGTCAAAAATTTTTGACTTCCATCGGACATGTCCATCCGCCTTGATTTCTTGCACACGAACGATACTACATGTGTGATGACTTGACAGGTCGGATGGACATGTAGTATCTTTTGAGGGCCCCTAAACAGTGAAAATAATGTATATGAAATTCAAGGAAATGTATGTAAATACAAATTTTATGTACGTGTATATTATTATGTATTTAAAGTGAATATTAATTATTTCAATAACTTTCATTTATATTTTTGTTTATGTTTTACTTTTTTTTTATATTAAAACCCATAATTTAAAATATAATGAAGTGATTAAAGATGAAAATAATGTGCATTAATGATGAACCGGATGTACGGATAAACCGAATCGGGGGCAGAAAATAAAGTGCACTTTGCTTGCTATGTTTTCTGTTTTCCTTGTAGCAAGATCTCAAATGCAGGCATTAAAAGAGACTTCAAGACCCATCAAACAAAATATCATATATAAAAAAAGTAAATTTATTTTATTTTAGCTACAGCTCTACATATACATTGAAAGAAAAAATTAAATAACCTTTTTGAGGATTATTTTTCATTCAATAGTGCTCCCTGTATTTTATTTTTATATCAACAATGTTCAATTTAAATGTAGTAATATAGTTTGGTGTAATTATAAAATATGCTATCTGAATAAAAAATATTTTGAAAGAAATAATCAAAGTTTGAGGGAGTGAAAATATAAAATTCTTTTCCGATTAGCATGAAAATTCTTATATAGCAGTAAGGCGGTCCGTGGCAGGACAAAGTCTTCCAGGAAATACTAATATTTTACATATATGTTTTCGCTTGGTCGGCAGTCCCCTAACTGCTATACTTTATTTTGTATTCTTAAAACAAGCCTCAAACTTACAAATAATTCGCTTTAAAAATTTACTCTTGAGAAATGTTTATTTTTGCACATTGATTTCATGTATTGCTGGCCTTTAAACACAATCGAAAACACGTTATTCTTTTCAAATTATGTAACGAAAGTTTTTTGCATTCAGCAAATTTGCAAAATGACGAAGCTTAAAAATCACTCACTTACGTCATGTGATTCCGACAAAGCAATAGAGTGTTTTTAATATTTTTATCGCCACAGATAAATTTTACACATGTTTGCTGACTACTAAGCAGCAAAAAAAAAGTGTTAATGAGCAGCTTAAGTAAAAAACAAATGAGAGAAAGAAAAAGCAATTAGAGTTCCCTTTAGAGTTCCACTTGTGCCACTTAGAATACAGTCACTGTCCTAACGTTCAGTAGGTACTTTTCAATTAGTTGCGGATTTAATACAAATTTTGTTAAACAATTTTATTGAAATAATTTAACAAACGCTTCTTATTTTATAACCGATTCACCGCAAGTCAACTATTTGTTTAAGTTTATGGTCAAGTTTCTGTAAAGTTCATTGTTCTGCCAACAATTAAGACGATATACGAGTAAGTGTTGAGAGTTCGTTAAATAAACCAACATTTTGCGAGAAGATAAAATATAGTCAATGAAAATTTTTCCAGAATTAAGAAAATTATAAATTAAAAAAAAAAAATTCAAAGCTATGTGAGTGAGTAGAATGTGAAAAAAATAATTTCTGGTTCATTCATTACGATCCTTATTAAGGGCCCAGTCTGGGTAGACAGGACGAAAAATAGACAATTTACTAGAATGTATTTTGGAAAAATTAAAAATAGAGGTACTCAACACTTTTAAGGTACATTTGTAGTACTTTGGAGGAGATTGTATAAGATTTTCAGATTATTTTCTCAATGTTCTGAAGCAGGAGCTGAACCGAGCTGGCGACCATTCCACAGGTCGCAAAATATTCTAAAAAAAATAAAAAAAAGTTTAGTGTAAGTAGGATTATGGGATGGATCACTTTTAATAAAACTGTTTATGAAATAACAAAATAGCGGCATTTGAAAATTTTTTAGTTATTTTTACAATATGCAATTTATCAGTAAAATTATAGTAAAATTATGGACAATTTAATAAAGCAAATTGAAAAAAAAATTAAGATTCGTTATTATTTTTAAAATTGACTGATTTATGAGAGTCGCCAGCTCGAAAAACGTATTTTTCCAGAAAAAGAGTTCAAAGTCTTAAGTATAGTGCGCTACCCGCTTTGACACGGCCGGCCCATGACTTTTGAACCTTTGCGAATTTCGATCTGTCCTTTACAGCCCGATTCTGGCAAAGTTAAAATTGTTACCCAGTATTTTAAATATTTGAACAAAATTTGAAGTTCAAAAAACAAAATTTTGTAATGAAATTGTGACTATCTGAAAAGCAGGTGACAATTTTTATCAAAATTTTTTATTTTTGTGCTTGAAATTCGTTTTTGAAATCAAAAAATTACGACAAACACATAAAAATATTAAAAATACTGGATAACAATTGTTACTTTTCCGGAATAGGAATAGAATATATTACACAGTTATAGCTATCGAAACAGCATTTTTTGTATTTTGTCATAAATCTCTATATGTTTTACGACAATCATTCTATAGAGATTTCTTCATAAGACCATATACAGTTAGTCTCTAAAGTAAGTTTACACAGGCAAGTTCTTCGTTTTTTTACAAATAACTCCATAATCTATAAATATGCATTTCCCCACTGGCGTTACGGACGATTTGTACAAAGAATATTAACAAAAAAGAAATATTAACTAATTTTTTTAAGGTGGTTATGCCCATCCATAGCTTAAGGTGGCAACACCATCAATGAATATTATATAAAAACCACTTCATAAATCTTAATACTAGCGTTTACTTGCTGTCAGAAATTCTCTCATTAATTCTTGTAATAACTAACAAAGTCAGCACTTATTGATCAAGAAAACTTACAGAACATTGCAATTTTTATGACATCAATAGGCTCTGAATGCATTGCCATATACAACAACTTTAATCTTACGGAGGCGGAAAAAAATTACCATGTAGATTTGCAGATAAAATTCGAAACAATTTTTACTCTTAACTGTAGGTTTAGGCCGCCTGAACGAACGAAAAATTTATCGCGAACAATTTATTGCAATAAATTTTTCGTTCGTAGTACTGTTTAGACCGCACGAACATCATTCGCGAACAAACATTGGCCGCCATCTTGTACGTTCAGGCGGTGTAAACAGCAATTTGTGCATTTGGCCGAACATCAATAAATACAGGGTTGATAACTCCTTATTTTTATATTAGTACTAAAAGTTATACTCCGTTTCTCAACAACAAATGGTTTGCCACTCCATAACAATATATTACTCTATTAGTTATTATAAAAAAGACGTGAGTTTAACTTTAGGGCCCATTTAAGTTTTTCAATGAACAAAAATGAAATGTTTTCACATTTTTCGTGTGTCAATAAATTTCGTAAATTTTAAGTCAATTAAATAAAAATTGCTACCAAATTGTATGCACTTATTAAGCAAATACAATTGGTACTTTTAGTCGTTCGATTTTTATTTTAGAGAAATACTTTTTATGTTGTAACTTTAAAGAATTGCTTTTAGTCACAAATCGAATTTTCAACTACCATTTTGGTTAATATCCACATTTTTCTAAAATCTTCAATTAAATCTCAAAAAGTTTCAGCAGAACCTAAAATATTTTTTTTATTTTATTTGAGAAGCTCTATTGCGGACTCTTGCTATACTAAATAATATTTGCTATCCATAAACTCCATAGATATTATTAAAAAAAAATTACCTCAAATAAACAGTCGCTTTAAAATGAAACTTTAAATATAGGGTTTTTTCCGCTTAAAAAACTTAATTTGGCCCTTTACACAACAGAATTATATTGCAGCGAAAATTAACAGAACACTTTAAAACACATAAAACATAAATTACTACATATTTTAGTACTTTTCATAAATTATTCTCTTAAGCTACTCCTATTTGCTACTTTTCTGTTTTTAAACACAGCGCAACACCGGATTCGCCCAAAAAGATCGAAGCTTGTTTGATCAGAGCGAACGAAGATTCTTTCGTTTAATTTACTGTTTACACCGGGCAAACATCGTTCGCGATAAATTTATAGCGAACACTGTTCGTTCGGGCAAAGAGTTTAAACCGAGCGAACGAACGAGGTTTCTTTCGTTCGTTCAGGAGGTCTAAACGCACAGTAAAGGCGAATTTACACGATTCACTATCATCGTTCACTTTGGATGAATCATCTGGTTTGTTAAATGTAAATTGAGTTTCATCTTTAAAATGAAGATGATTGTCATCCACATTGAACAGTGAAAGAAGTAGAAGGTCTTCCTACTTTTGATGAAAGTGAAAGCAAACCAAACTGATGTGTCTTTTTGATTGAAAGGTGTTAACATAATTTCAAATTTTCATATATTTTTTATTTAATTGCTGAATAGCTTTTATTTATTTAATTTTTTTAAACGTCAATAAAATTAATCAGCCAACGAATATATTTTGACATTCAACACCGAATCATCCATAAAATTTCAAATTTACACTTTGAATAATGTAAATTAAAAATTGATTCACTGTCATTGGTCAACGTTCACTATCATCATTTTGAGTGAAATGTGTAAATTCGCCTTAAGAAGAATACTATTTTCGAGCAGTATCAATTTTATAAAAAAAGTCAGAATAAACACGAGAGGTTTGATGAGTTTGTTACAATCATATCGACTCAAGCACAAAAATGCGAAATCGGAACATTGAGAGATGAATTCATACAAGACAAAATTGTTTTTGGCATTCGTGATGATCGTGTCTGAGAGAAACTGTTGGTGTCAGATGACCTCACGTTAGTCAAAGCTGTGGCGAATTACACAAAAAATTTAGCTGCCCAGCTTTTGAAGAAAGGTGCAAGAAAATCAATATTAAAAGACACAGGAAAAAAATGTGTCGCACAAAGAATATTAACAAAAATCAAAAGGTAGGAAGAATGTTAATGAAATTAAATTGGCATCAGGCTCTTCACAAAGTGATAGCGAAATCAGCTGTCACATTACTGAAAAACTTTTGAGTGAAGCAAGTGTTGATTCTGTTTCTGATGATGGACTGAAAAAGCATAAATTGAAAACACTATTTTAAAATAAAGAATTGATGCAGGTGCACAGTGTAATGTAATGGACTGGTGTACGGCGAAAAAATTACGTCTAAATATAATCGAATCATCGGTTAAGAAATTAGTAGCATTTAAAGGGAACAAATCAGATGTGTTTGGGGCAGTCAGTTAAATGGTTACGCTTCGCAATGTTAAGCGCATAGTTCGATTCCAGATAGTGCAAAAGATCAACAAGACGATACTTGGCTTCACGGACTGCAAACTTTTAAATCTTAATAAATCTATTGATACTGTTGATAGTACGAAGCTGTTTGAAGGGCTAGGTTGCTTAACAGATTTTACTTACGATATTGATTTAGTTGACCATCCAAAATTTGAAATTAGACCTGCACGAAGAACTGCCCATGCACTTAAAGATGCCGTTAAGAAAGAGTTAGATGATATGGTCAAAATGGGTGTTATTAAATCAATTTCAGAGTCAACTCCAGCAGTCAATCCTATAGTTATCGTAAGGAAAAATAGCAAAATACGGTTGTGCATGGATCCAACGGATCTCAAAAAATATACAGAAACGCTATTTCCCGATGAAGACTATTAAAGAGATTGCGGCTTAACTGGAAGGTGCTAGGTATTTTACAAAACTGGATTGCAATAAAGGATTTTAGCAGATTAAGGTGACAGAACGTTCACAAAAGTATTTGATGTTTGCCACTCCTTGGGGTTGATACTGTTGCACTCGGTTGCACTCGGAATTGGAAATGTTGAATGTTCCATGGATGATATGGATGATAACAATAACCTAATTGCACAAGTCCTCAACTGCACTGGCAAGTGCACTGAGTCGTGAATACCCCTATTTAAATTTAAACACACAAAGTATGCACGGCAACCCATATGAACACATTTATTGAACTAAGACATTAAGTAAATAATCAAAATTCTGCACGACACCCTGATTTGTGAGACAGCTGATTGTGACAAGTATTTCAATTCACAATGAGAAGAAGAATACGATTTCAAATTTTGAGAGCGTCTTTTCTAAGGAGCCTACCTGGCTTATATGCCTCAGAGATGCCCACATTATCAACACACCCATATAAAAGAGACTCCCATATTAAACTATAAAACGGACACCGATAACTGTGCTCATATTTACAAACATTTAATTAGACAAAATATTAGCTGACGAATGTAATTCGTTTAAACAAGTACCCATTTTCTTTATTGTTAGTGGTAACTGTTTTTGATGTTTAATTGTAATTGATTTCTATTGCTTTTTTTGTAATAATATAACGTTTAAGTGTCCTAATAAATGTTTCTATATATTTTGTCTATGTAGCTCCTGATGATGACTAATAATTTTAGTTGAAATGTCGATCAACCAATAAATATTTAAAATTTTAACTATTTTTATACTGCCAAAACCTATAACAATTATAAAATATAATTATTCTATATAATAATTTGATATACCTTTGTCGTCTAAATCGGTTCAGTCGTTTTCGTGTGATTGTCGAACTTTCGTTCAGTGTCACAAACGCTTTTATATAATAGTATAGATTTACTTTTGCACTTTAGATAATTTCAGCTTCATTTTTCTATATTTTCTATAAATCTATAATTGTAGAAACCACAACTCGATGTTTTTTACAATTATAGATTTATTTTTGTGCACTAGGACGTACAACCTTCTTTTTCTAATTATATCAGAGAGTGGGAGTAAACTGGAAACACCGTCCTCTTCCAGTCATGCCTTTCGCGTTTTTCTTATTCGAAATGTCAAAATGACCAAGAGCTGCCTATTTACTTGAACAATACATTAACCCCATTGCAATTGACATAAGGCGATTAAGACACAAATTTCAAATACAGATCTATTATATTACTTAAGTTAACAATAAAAAAAAAAATAAAACAAAGTATTTTGCTAATTGATACTCATACCTACATTTTATGGATCTAAGTGAAATGAGTTTAGTAAGCAACATTACCACTTTTCCACATAAATCCATTGTACACTCTACCAAAACTACATACACAATAGTTATTTTATGCACAGAAATTATGTTTTCGTTTAAAATCGACAGAATATTTACTTACTTACATATGTATACTTCTACACAATTATAGCCAAAACAGCAAACCGGAAAATATGCGTTACCTACCCTACCAGCAAAAGATCACTTGAGGCAACCAACCTAACGACCACACAACCACAAGCTATTGTTAACAAAACTAATTAATTCAAAACACAGCTCTAAGGAATTTTTGAAACAAATACCTCGAACCCAGCTGCAATCCTCTGCGCCATCTACTTCTGCTTTAGTTGCAGTAACCCAAACCAAGATACCAGTCTCAAGAACTCCACCACCACTCAGCCTGGTTAAATATCAGTTACTCACCATCGTCTATCTACCAGCCAAAAGCCAGTCATGCTTGTTGCATGCCGTTGCGGCCAGGCGTCAGCATCTCATATAATTTACGCTCCATCACGAAAATTTGTGTACATCTGGGTTAAAACTGTAGTGAGTGGTGTAGGGCTTTAAACCCTTTAGTGACTTGGTAAATATGAACACGAGTATGTAACACCGAGTCGGCAGTGTTGAGTAATTGTATGACACAAATAATGCGGCACAACAGTAATGGAATGCATAGAAGTGTTGGTGAAGGTGTGAAGGGAAGTAGATGGAAGTGTTGTGAAAAGGTAGCTTACAGTTCCGGATTCAGGGGAATGTTAAAGGAGCACGTTCCTTGCAATAATTGCTTAATGCAAATAATGATTGTCACGATTTGACGCTTTCTGGTTTCAATTAAAAATATTGTCTATCAAGAGTTATATTTACCAGACGTAATAATCAGTTAAGGCTTAAAATCACTCAATTTTATAATTGAATAGTTCTTTTGTTAAACATATATAAAATTTTATATTTTTTCTGATATTACATTAATATTTTTGCAATTTACCTCTGGCTTGGACCAAAAAAACATTTATCTTTCATCATAAGAGAATATCGTCGGATTCTGCAAAACCGTTGATCGCAAATTTGCTGCAAATCATTAAACTTTCGGTCCCATATGAAAGAAAGATTTTGTTTTCCAGAAAGCAAATTTAAAATCAAATGAAATATAGGAAGAAAAAAATTTAAACTAGAAACGAGCAAATTTAGAAATTCCATTTGAAGTTCAAAAATAGCATTTGAAATTCAGAAAAGTTCAATGAACTTTAGAAAAGATCAATTGAAATTCAGGAAAAATTGATATTCAAAAGTATACATTTATGCCATAACTTAATGATCCCAACAATTAATTATATCTGCATTCATAAGCAAAAATCCCTTAAGCCGACTTAAGACAGAACTAAGTTATTGATGCAGATGTATTCCACGCATATATCTCTATAAACACACAAAATCTGGGGCTTCTAGCATGGCCCTAGCCAAAGTTATGACACAAAAACAAAATATCCTTTCATATAACTCATATGGCGATTGAAAACTTTGAAGCAAGATTTCTCGAAACTATGAAATCAGACTTAAACTGTTATCGCTTCTCGACACAGATATTTTTTGAATTTCAAACAAAAATGTTTTGGAAAGGTAAAAGATCCTCTTGGAAACGATTCTGCGAAATAATTGAAGAAATTTCAGAGGCATGTAGGCTGCGCAAGATTCTTGCTAGCACACCCGGCTATCTCAAAAGGTCGGTTAGCTCATGAACAAGGTCTAGTAAGGAGTCTTTCAACCTCCTGTTAGGCACGTATTTCCCAGGTAGCGGTGCATTTATTGGTGCACAACTGCCTAACCCTAGATGCTTACACCAGGATGCCGAAGACAGAGTCTCCGATAGGAAACAAAAATGGGCCGTAAACAGCTTTAAGCACTGTAAGCCATTAGGGTCTACATCCACTGGTCGGGGCCATCGAAATATCCTTCCTGCAAGACGAGTTAACTTTAATTGCTTTCCTAGACATAGAGTTAGCTTTCAATAACGTCACGCCACAATCTATACGACTTGAGTTGGTTAGGTCAGTTGTGAATAACATCATTATTGGTCTTAAAGATAAGTTACTAAACTGTAAGATCAGTGATAAGAGGTACGCTTCAAGGTAGTATACTCTGTCCACTCCTCTGAAACCTGTTAGTGAAAAACTCACTGCTGTCTCTAGAGGGAGGGTTAAACAGTGGCAACCTACACAGATGACCTAGCAATCGTAGTCAGAGGCAAATGTCCATCTACTCTAATCAAATAGCTCTTTAAAAGCTTGAGCATAGGGCCAAAAACTGTGGCCTTAGAGTGAATACGGACAGAACAGAGCTGGTCCCTTTCACCAAGAAGCATGACATTTTCTCCCTTACACCAATCTTGCTCAACGGGTCTGCTCTGTCCCTTTCGGACAATGCAAAGTATCTAGGAGTCATTCTTGATAGGAAGCCCGAGAAACAATTTGTGTCCGTACCGAACTACTCTGGCACAAAGGTCCCGAGTGTCGGACTCAATTTTATTTTTAAAAGCTACAAGTAGTAACGAAAAACTGCGAAGTTTATGAAAAAAAAATTAATTGCACATTGATATTAGTCCGAATGCAAACGAGCTTCAGTCAACAGGACCCGATAAAAGAATTCATATATTGTGTCAATAGAGTAGCTGATATGAATCGAAACTGGTCTGAGTCTTAACTGTAATGTGACCGAAACATACCCAACAAGTACCTCGAAAGTCACCTGAAATATTTCCGTAGTAAGTCTGTATTATATCAATAAAGTGTTCAAAAACGAGCGACTTTATTCCGACACAATAAACTTACGAGTGCCCGATTGGGTCTTTGTTCGTACTCTGTGCCTGCCCAAGGTGTTCCAGATCTAGCACTTCTTTCGGTGTAGAGGTTGGACATTTACCGACACGGGCACCAGACATATATCAGCTACTTTATTGACACAAAATATGAAATAGTTTCTCGGGAAGCTGAGCTAGAAACTTAATATTTCTGAGTGTCCTAAGAAAGCAACAGCTTCGTTGTGTACTTGCAAAAGAGCTTTAAGGGCAAGATGGGGTTTTCCCCCGTATCGTTCACTATCTATATACAGTGGTCATTTGACCTATACTTTTATATGGAGTTTAACTAGAACAGATGGCAACCTTGGTAGAGTTAATGGCTATGATCTATAAATAGCCGATTTGAACGTAAAATTCTTACGAATTTGTTCAAACATGTGTGAAATCGTTTACGACTTTAACAGTGAGTTGATCACAGCTTAATCACACAAAGACTACTGAAGAGGAGATGTAGCTATTTCCGAAACCGACTGTCTAGTCAGCTAAGTGATTGACTCTATACAGAGTTGTTGTTGTTGCTGCCTTTTTAAAAACTTAATTGATCTAAAGCTCGCAATTAAATTGATGCAATATTGATACTATAGATTTACGAATTCCATGAAGTGTTTATAATACCTGTGATAGTTTTTCGAATTAAATCGTTTTATATACTAATTATATTCGCAAACAAAAATAAAACAATTCGTATGAGTGAGTGCTATGTATGATGAAAAATTCGACTTCTTCCATTACATTCGTAGTATTTACTAATTGTTTCGTACTTTTTACGAAGCAAAACTAATATTAGTAAGAAATTCATTCGTAAGTTGACTGAATGTACGAGTTTAAATATTTAACAATAGGCTGCTTTGCGAATGAATACAATTAAATACATCGAAAAGTTATGAAAACTAATCATTGACATTTGGCTCTAATAAAAACCACCTGACGGTTTTCGTTTGCAAAGCTATAAATTATTTGATTTAAAGAAATTGTTGGTTATATTGAGATATCTTGACGTTTAATGATTCATTCATGACTTAAGCTTCCTTTTCGTATCATCAAAGTATAGAGCTCATAACAATTTAAACGTATTTTGAGATATATCAATAAATAAAATGGTTTCAAAGTATAATAACAAACTAAAGAGTTCTGATGATATTAATTTGTTTAACTGATGAAGAATAATTTGAAAAAGGGTTTTTCAAAAACTTCGGAATCAATTACCGAATAATTTTGCTGTTCAAAATGACATGACGTTTTTTTTCTAGTTAATTTAATGCATTATTCTGTATCACGAAGCAGCACACCAACGACAAGCAAGACACGAGAAGCAATAGAATTTCGTATAGAAAAAAGTATTGCTTCTCGTGTCTTGCTTGTCGTTTGTGTGCATTTTCGTTGTACAGAATAAAGCAGTTAGTTATATGTATATCGAATATGAAGCGTTAAATTATTTTTATACTTTAAAAATATGGTAATTTTTGTCATTATTTTAACACCTGATGTTTTAGGGAGTTTTGGAGAACAAATTTAATGGTGGCAAGTTCTACAATAATATTTGTACAATATACGAATTGCAATGTACAAAATACGAATGGGTATAAGGATCATGCTTAAATGTAACAATAGTATTCGTTCAATACACATTTGTTTTTGTTCAAATACGAATAAAATATTTGTAATATGTAGTAAACTACGTACCTTTGCATAAAGTAGCGTAGTAAGAGGGAAAGGGGACGGTCCGTACCGGGTGCACAGTCAGAAGGAGTTACAAAATGACAAACATTTTTTTTTAACATTAATCTGTGTAATTATTTTTGGACAGAAAAGCACTTTTACATGACATACTGTTCTCAAAAATGTTCAGCCTGAAGGTATGCACAGAAAATATAATTGATACTAATCAGTGACAATATTGGGCTTTTACAATAGTAGCCTTCCAGGAAAAATCGGAAGGCTTCCATCTAAAAGTGATAAAGAGACATTCCCCACCGTATCTTTTGAAAGCTTAAGGGTAGTTTTGTATTTGTATTGTTTTCAAACCGTATCTTTTGGAAGCTTAAGGGAAGTTTTGTATTTATATTGTTTCCAAACCGCTTCTTTAAGAATGCATTTGTAAACTTTTATTTATTGCCAAGCAATGACAATAGAAATAATTATTAATATCATTGTTTTCTAGCCGCTTATTGTAGAATTCGATAGTCTAGTGGTAGCGCGTTCGACTGTCGCTCAGGGGTCCCGGGTTCGAATCCTGGCCGAATCCATTTTCATAACAAGGGAGAGGAATGTTTCCACATTAATTCTTAAAACAGGGGAGAGGACTGCTTCCAATTAACTTTTGAGGACAGCGGAGAGGAATGTTTCCACATGACTTTTTAAAACAGCGGGGAGGAATGTTTCCCTCTAATGACATGCTATCTAAAAAAAGCAATGGAGTGTGCAAAAAAAGGGAATGCTTCCTATATTCCATGGAATGTTTCCTGGTAACATCCAGGAATGCTCACATTTCCTGTGTTTCGCTTTTTTTTGGAGGTTCACAGCACCTCCAAAAACTACAATTTTTAAATGGTTTTTAGCTTAAATCGCAAGAATGAACTTTTTTATGAATGCTCTGTTTCTATGCGCTCGGATATGAGCATTTTGGATTTCGTCAAAAAATTATGGGTTACTTCGAAAATGTTCGTTTTTCGATTTTTTAAAAAACGAAACTTTTCACCGAAAGAATCTTTCCATTTTCATGTATAAACATCAACATAAATCGGTTTAATTGCCCTAGGCAGGCTCCTAAATCAGCAAGAAACTAAAATACTGAATAAAAGTCATTGAATCCAAATTTATTTTTCATCGCTAATATCGAGGTCAGAGTCGCAGTTTTGTAGTAGCTGTAGTAGACTGTGTAGTAGCCAAGGTTGCTCATGTCAATGCATTTCAAGTGATATGACCGGTCGCATTTGTTGCAATGAATTGAAAATTGCCAAAACAGTTATAAAAACGCATTAAAAACACACAAAAACTCGAAATATGCATTAAGACTCGTACTTTGATCGTTGTAAACTTTTAAATCTAAAAACGCTTCAATGTAGAGGTACCATATTGTCATTATTATTCATATATTATATTTTTAGTGGTTCAGTAGATTCTCCTGCACTCTTGCAGTTAATACATTTCAATGTACCTATCAGAAATTTGAGAAATTTTGTACCGTTTTTTATAAGTATCAAAAAACTAATTATATGCATTTCGAGAGCTCTCACTGAAATAAACTTAATCCCAAATTATTTTGCGTTAGATTTTTCTAAATAAATCATTAAAAATATTCTTAACAACATTTACTATTAGATTTAGTACATTTTTAAGTAAATTGTCGGTATGTCATAAGTTATTCTTTGACTTAAATAAATAAATAAAACGGAGTTTGTGTGGTGAAATGTTTCATTTTGAAAACACGGCTGCCATCACACAACCACTGGATAGATATTTCACAAACACTTCATATTTTTTAAAAACAACATTTAACCAACACGACTGATATATTTACCTTGAATTTGTGTTAAGTAGTTGGCATAAAACACAATCACTCGATCAAAAAAGCTTTTACCACTGCTTTGGATTGGCAACACAATGCACGTCTGAACGCTTCGCTGTATCGTGAAAAACTGTGCGGCAGTGAAAGCATCACGTGACGGCATGAAACAAAGATATACAGATAGTGTTCTCCGTGCGCAAAAAAGAAATCTTCTGCGCATTACGTCACTTGGGCTTGTCAGCTGTAACACATGGTGAATGTAACACAACAGAAAATGTGAAAAAGCTAAAAGTTAACAGTTTTGCAGCACACTTGCAAGCATTTAAGAAATATTGCATTCAGTTAGTTAAATTTCTAATATTGTGCACTTATAGTACGTATACATTATAATATTCAATTACAGTGGAATTCACTTATAAGGACCTCGGTTATAACAACATTTCTGCTATAACGTCGTATTCTTGAAGTCCGCATTTTCTAATTTCTCATTTCTTAGGAATTGAGTTCGTTTTTAAAGTCGGTGGATATAACGACGAGTTCGCATAAAACGACGCAGTTTTCATAAAATATAAGGGGTATTCACGGGTTGTTGCGAATTGCAAGAGTGTAAAAATGCAAGATATTTTGCGCACTAACGCGTGAACATCAATACTGCAACTTTAATATGCAATAAAATTAAATCTCGAATGAACAGTAAATATAGTGCCACCTTATTTCAAAATCATATAAAGTTATTAAAATCTACGTACAAACTTAACCTTTTTAAAGTTTTACCTAAGTGGCAACTATGTTTAAAAAAACAAACAAAACATGAATCACCTTTTTAGCATCACTGCTTGTGCGTTCTCGCAATTGGTTTGAGTAGTGCGTAATTCAAGAAGACTTGCAAAATTGCTTCCAATATGTTTGTTGTTGGAATGAAGCGAAAGTTCGCAATCATGCATTTTCGCATCGTCGCAACTGCGTTTCGCATCAAGGCGTGAATACCCCTATAATAAATATTTTCACATATAGCGACGATGAAAGCATGTTGAGACTAGATTTGATTACTTTTGAATTTTTTTTATTTATATGTGTCACTGTACATATTTGCAATTTTCGCTGTGTTGAAAGGGAAATAACCGTTTAAAATTCATTGACCACAAAACTGCATAGCTTCATTTGCGCATGCGATTTTGCTCAGTAAATATTTGTTCCGTTTAGTGCATGATTGAATTTTTTACTGTGTTCAAAATGCCTCCACAAAATAAATGTAACGCGTTCACCATAGAAGAAAAATCTGTAATAATCAGGCGGCTTGAAAACGGCAAAGAATTTTACAAGAAAAAGCCAATGATTTAGTTAATATTTTAGGTAAAACGAATTTTTCTTGTTCAGAAAGTTGGATTTACCATTTTCGATAGCGACACTGCATTGTTAACTGCAAGGTTTCAGGTGAAGCAGGTGATGTATCCCAAGGTGACTACAGAATTTCTTCCCAAAACTTCGAGATGGCTATCAGGACTCAGAAAATATGTATGTATAATGCTGATGAAACAAGGATCTTCTTTAAACTCATGCCCGATAGAATTTTAGAATTTTAAGGTAAAAAGTGTATAGGAGGGAAAGTTGTGACGGTCCGTGTTACAGTTTTGGTTGCTGCAAATATGGAAAAGAAAGTGGTTTGAAAAGAAAAATATTTATTATCAGAAAGTCAAAGAAACAAAAAAATTTACTGTATTTATTTACCCTAAGTTTTATGTTTTTATTTTTACTATTGATAATAAATTTTTTTTCTTTATAATAAATGAATTAAGTTAATAATGAACAACAGCAAAAATTATGTGTGGATATAACGACATTCGGTTGTAACGACGAAATATTCTGGTCTCTTCAGGGTCGTTATAACCGAATTCCACTGTATATTTTACGTAATTAAAATTAGGACTAAAGTTTCAGATGCTTTTGATGCGAATAAAATTAATTTACAACTTTTTCAACGAAGCAAAACAAACGAGAAGACCAACAAAATGAAAACAAAGAAGAATTCAAAGTGCTGTCAAACACATCAATTAACATAGCTATTTTTTTTCTGGGGGACAAATGCGAGCAAACACCCCTATTATGTATGCATCTCTTTTCAATAATAGTACTGAAAATATATTTGATTAAATTCATTTATATATATATATATATATTTATAATATAATTAATTTCATTTCAATAAACCAAGTTGCAATAAGAAAATGTCGATATTTCTTTATCGCTATAAATAAATTATCCCCTTTAAATATATTGTGACTACGTTTTAATTTAGCCACTTTGACAAGCTCGAACTATGTCACAGCAAAGATGGCGGACATGCGCAATCCTTTATCTGTAGTTCTTTGTATCATGACGTGTCGGTATGACACTTGATTATATGTAAGCGCGCTGTCAAAATTTCACAGCTTCAAACTCTACGTTTTTGATCTAACTACCTCTTTTTTTCATCCTTTTATAAAAAAGTTATGACAAATTTAATGAAATTCTTTTGATTCGATTTGAGTCAAAATACAATTGTATCAGCCGCGAAACGACATCTGAGTTGCTACGTATATAATGGTTGGAAGGCCAGTTTGTAAAGTTGTGTTTTACAATGATTGTTACCAAACACGACTTTTTGCATTTTTACACTTGAACTAATTATTCAACACTGCTTTAGTAGTTAAAGTGTTATTGAAAGTGGTACATTTGTATTTTGCCAAAATCGAGTGAATAAAAAATCAAGCTTTAAAGAGGTTAATTGATTGAGAGAGGGTCATTGATTTCGATGAAGCTATCGAAACTTTTGTATTTCTGTAATCAAGAAAGAAGAATTTTTAAATCTTGATGGGGTCTTAAAGTTTGATTCAATGCAGGAATATCTTTCAATGCTTTCGATATTTGATAATATTTTTTTTTTATATTTTTTCAGACTCCGAATCGATGTTTTTAAAAGTGCAAAAGTTAATTATACTCAATGCAGCTTAACAAAATTATAATATGTAACAATAAAAAAATTTAAAAAAAAAGGAGTGAAATCGGCTGAGGTGATAGTTGCTAGTTGCGACAATGTACGTAGTTGCGTTCAATATTACAGTGCAATCAATAAGTTTGACTACAGTGCGTATTAGTTAGTTGCTTAATTCGGTGCGCACTACATTGATTTTTCAAAATTTTAAAGTATGTCTTTGGAATTGCAATAACATTTCCATTGTTGACAGTAACTTTTTTATTTTAGTGGCAATGTTTTGTATACGTTTGTGAAGTGTAACTATTCACATTTGGTTAACTGAATAAACTATATTTATTACTAGGAATATTTTCTTTCATAACAGTTTTATCGTTATTTAAGAGGGCCTAAAATAAAAGGTTATTTTGAAAAATTATATTTTCCATTTATTTATATCTTATATAAATATTTATTTATAGGAAGGTGAAGTTCAGAGATAAAACTAGTTAGGCTTCATCTTCGACTGGGTTGAAGTTTAAATACACCCACAGCTGTGAATAAATGTATTCGAAGGTTTTGAATGTGTAAAATATCAAGTTAATATATTATTTTTTGTGGAATTTATAAAGGTTTTGCTATAATGATGATGTCACTGCGTATAAGACGTAAGCAGAGCTTTAAGTTTTTTTCAAATTTCAAACTTAGAGTGCATACAAAAAATTAACCTCATTTTGCATCCTGAAAATGCCCACCAACGACAAGCAAGACACGAGAGGCAATATAATTCCAACTTTCCAGAAAGTATTGCTTCTCGTGTTTGACCTGATGTTGTTGAGTTTTTTCGTGGAACAAAATAAAGTTTGAAGGCATTGTATTTATTTTTGCGGAATCGTGTTTGACTTGGCTTTGTTGTGCTTTTTCGCCATACAGAATTAAGGGGTCATTAGCAAAGTTCGAAGGCATTGTATTTATTTTTGAGAGGTAAACGTGGCTTATACTCGATTTTGATAAATTTCATACTCAGAGTGCATTGAAGGAACAGTCATTAGATTAATTTTTGTTAAATTTAAAGAAATTTTAATGTTTTGATAAAGTCACTTTGTATAGAAGGAAGGCATAGTTTTTATGCAGTTTTGTTCATTATCGAACTTGATATTTAAAAAAAAACTTGTGTACTGAATTTCGTTACGACAGATCCAATACTATGGCTGTTATCGTGATCACACGCACACAGGCAGACATACATGGCTTAATTGACTCAGGAGGTGATACTAATAAATAATGGACATACTTTTAATTACCTGCCGTTTCTTGACTCCTCCTTAAGTCAATATACACTTCACGCAGTACGCTTGGGAGTATAAAAAGGAAGGGAGCCAAGGCGAAAATTTTTGATTTCATATACCCCATAAGAAAATAAGCTAATTTTAAATCAATTCATAAAGTAGTTTTTTGCCAACTACAACTATTGCAAACTCTGACTTTTTTCCACAGAATGCGTTCACCTTGACCTTGACTTTTCCATAGAATTGACCTTCGTCTGCATATATGGTCAACTACTTAAAATTTATTTGATTTTAAATTAGTTGATGATTGATTTAAAGTAAATCAATTAAAAACTAGATCATTTTGAACTTATACAAAATTAATTTAAAAGCATAAACATTGATTTTTATTGAGAACTGCTAAAAATTCGTAACGATCTAACTGAATATTATTTCATTAATAATTTTACTACTTTAACGCCTAAAAAACACTTTTAATAAGATATAATTAAATTTTACAAAAGTAACAGAACAATTTTTAATAGTTCTCTGATTTTAACTGATTTTTTATTACCGAATGATTCTGAAGTCTAATTCGAATAATGATAAAAATATGTTATTAAGGAATTTTATTGTTTGAAAAATAATTAAAATGTTTGGTTACATCAAAAAAATCAAAGTCTTTAAATTTATTTTTATCATGTTGGCTCATCTTTTTACATAGAACCAAATGATTTGATTTAAAAAAAGCGTAGCAAAATATATATAGAAACTACTTCCTGACCCTAAGTCCCTAAAAGTAAAATATTTAGCAAATCTCTGAAAAAAAAACACTCTTGTCGAAGAACTTTTGCATAATTTTGATCCGGCCCTGGTTCAAGGTGTTGGTAAACACACAAAATCTGTGAGTTCGTAAATATGTAGCTATGTTCAAAGTCATAAATCCATGGAAGATTTTAATGCGAAGCACAAAAGAACCAACTGTGATTTATATTAAGCAAGTGTTCTGAAACATGTTTGGAATGCTTTTGTAAATTTATTAAATACATTAAATATTTTTGTCTAAACATTTCCTGATAGCGGTAACGTTATGTAAACGTTTGCATTATAAAATTAAGTTAAATCTTAGCCAAAACTTTAAAAGAGTATTTTTAATAAGTGAATGCTTTTTGTAGTGAAATTGATTTTTCAAGGTAATTAGGAGTTATTGTTCTATGTTAGAAAAGCAGGACAACCAAATAAAAGTTATTTAATTCCTAATTAATATCATTGCAAATGCTTTTAAAAAGATAAATTTTAGTAGATGTTTTCAGGATGCTTAAAATGAGTTTATAAAAAAAATATAAGAAAACTAAAAGAAAGCAAAAGCAATTTTAATAAGTTTCAAACAAAAGAGACATCCTCACCAATCTTAGCAATAGAAACCTTCACTTAAAAACATGGCTTATCACATTACAGTGTGAGAAGAGGTTTGAGAGAACATAAAAAGAAGAAAAAAATAACAAATAAAATACGAAACGAAAACAAGCTACTAGAGCTAAATTTAAACTTTTTGACATCTGCTGCACAAACTAACTTAGTTTAAAGCGAGGTACAAAGGTGCAAAGGTCCAAAGGTGTAAAACAAAAATGCAAGAAACAAAAATAAATAAAAAACCATGGAAAAAAAAGAAACACCCCGACAAAAGCCAATTTTTTACAATATTTTCCGCTATTTCCGCTAACAAATTCGATAAAAAATTCAAAGCTTGCCAAGCTTGTGTAGATTGCGAATATTTGTCAGTATGCGTGTGCGTGTGCTTCTCAGACATTCTGAGCTTACATGTGTACGAGTAGGTAAGCTGTTGCTGTGTCGAAGAATAGGATGTGCAAATAAGATTTATAACTGTGACTTGCATACTTTTAGGTGAATTGAATTTGCCGTTGGAGTATAAATTTCAATTTAAAACTTACAGGAAGTTTTTCGTTGTTTTAAAGCGAATAGTCTTCATTTAATATTTGCATGATTTCATTGCATTTTTTAAAGAAGAGTGTGAAGTTCATGTCAAACATTTTTTTTTGTTATATTATAACAGAATATTTTTTCTTTTTTTCAGCTTAACTCAAAAGCTTATGATGACGTCGGAGCACAATGGAGAGCCCGGCTGCTACACGAATGAGGAGTTGAATAGAGTTTTTCGCAATAACTGGGATCCCACCTCTTATTGGGAGTGTGGACAACAGGGTAAACCAGCGATAAGTCGTCGATGCAAGGCGAATAAACTATTTTGTGATGTGCAACATAAATGTGTGCCGTGGACGGAATGGCACTGGACAGAACCAAAGGAACCACCAAGTAGACCAAAAGAGGATAGCAAGAAAAAAGCATAACTTGCTCAAATTTTCTTACTAAATCAATAATTTATGTCCTTAACCCTCCTTGTGTCCACTATATTTTTGCTTGCGTTATGTGTCCACTATGTCGATTTTGTCAAAGCTATTTTTTCACCTCTTTAGAGACATATTTTAACCCTAAATCTGTTTTGAGGGTTTAGTTTTAGGCTTAATTTAGGCTTAAATAAAAAAAAAATAAAGAAGGTTTTGCTCAAAAATATTTGTACTAAAGTATCAGTTTTGCGCAATTAATTTTGGAAAAGTCGTCAAAAACGAGTATTTTTTCTTTTTGATGAAAAATTTATATTTCTGGCCCTTACTAATATTAAAAATAAAAAATGTTCCAAGGAATTTTACTTGATACAAAGATCTTTCAAAAAAAGATGGCTAAATTTGGCTCTTAAAAACCATAATTATTTTGCCACCTGAAAAATAACTTTTTTTTGTGTTAAAAATCGTAAAAAGTTCAAGTATTTAAGTAAAAAGTATATAAGTAAAAAGTTCAAGTATAGAAATAACATTGCCGAGTCTAATTTTGTCGAAATTTAAGCAGTTTTTTTATTCTCATCATTTATTCTCTTTACGGAAACATTGAACACGGAGGTGCCCATTTAAAAAGTGGGCGTTATTCAGCAAAGGGGCGTGTAAATATTATTAAAACACTGTATCTCAAATAAAATACGGTCAAGTTTATTGGACAAAGGAGCGTGGCAATATTAGAACACACTAGAAATAATATTGACACTAGGGTCATCAAACTCCTAACAAGAATGGGTAGAATTATTACAAAAAACAATGAAGAAATATTTGTGTTAAGTCTCTTTATTGGACTCTTGAATAAAAAAATATTTTAACTAAATATATTTCAAAACAGCGGACGTATTTGCATGAAAAGTCATAAAGCGGCTTGAAAATCCAATTTTTCTCATATTTAGGTTACGATGTTTTAAGAAAAAGTCGTTGCTCTAAAAATTTTTACAGTTCTGAAGATTTCACTTCTATCGTGCGTAGCAGCAACACACTTACTTTTTAGATTTGTGCATTTGTTTTAAATCATACGTTAGAATTTCAAAAAATTTTTTGACACTAGGGTGAACCCTAAAAATGTGTTTTTGTTTTATACTTTTTGTAGATGCACTGGTCGCTGTTTTCAAATCTGATGTAAGAATTTCAAAAAGTTATTTCGACACTTGGGTGAAATCTAAAAATATTTTTTTTATACTCTTACGAAAGTCCAATTTTCAATCCAACTTTTCGATCAATTGAGGCTACATACGAAAAATATGTTGCATCATGAAACAAACATCGCTAGCAGCGGTAACTGCCTATTTTCATCGCTCAAGATAATTTTACATCTTAAATTTCAATAAATAAATCTTGTTTCCAAAAATATTAAATTAAACTTTTTGATATGATTGCTCATCTACATTATTTGACTTGAAAAAATTATATAAAATACAAAATAATTAAAAATTAAAAATGTGCAGATTTCATTTCGAACTACATTCGGAGTCAGGAGGGGGTCCACAGACCGCACCACTTTTTTTCTGTTCTTTAATATACTTGCAGACTCATTACTGTCCTAGCTTCTATCTCGTGAACTGTCTTCAAAAACGTTCCGACGGTTTTAAAAATGACTAAAAATTACTAAAATGAACTATCCTTTAACTGTACTACTGCTGTACTAATGGAAACGCCTTGTACGCCACTAAAAGATTTCACATCACTAATTTTCATTGTAATCAGGCACTACAAACGTTTCTAAGCTTCTAAAACTTCTTTCACATTTTATTTTATTTCTAAATTCAGTACTTTTAGTACTTGTTAAAATTCGCTAAGTACCAAACCGAAAATTGGAATTATCATCCCTGGCTTAGAACCAGCTTAGAACCATTTAAAACAGTGAGTCCCAACCTAATTTTAGGGCGACCCAAAAATACCTTGAATATTTATTCGCGACCCAAAGATAAATCCAAAAAATTTGAAGTTAAAGCATTTATAATTAAAGGTCTTGGAAGTTGATGAGCTTGAAAACCATAAAAAAGCATATATTATTTTTAGTGCATAATGAACTATTAATTTTAAAAAATTCGTTAAAAAGTGCACTAAAAAATTACGAAAAACTTTCTTACTTGTAAAAAAAGTCAGGTGAAGTGGAGTGATGTGTAACACGTTTGCTCCAATAAAAGTGTTAAGAAATTAATTTTGGATTGGTTTAAAAAACTATTCCTTGCAGAAGATCCAATTTGAAGTTGGCGTTTTCATGGCTTTTGTCAAACACGACTTTTTTGGATTTTTTCAAATTGATGGGTGATGTGTAAAATCAATAAAATGTTGGTTTAAAGACCAGAAACTTAAAGCTTTTTGTTTATTTTAACTTTTTATGTTTAATAAAAACATTGTTTTGAAAACTTAATTAAGTTACTGCACTTGCCACATTTTATTAGTATAATGGCATTCATAAATTTCTTTTTATCGTCAGCTGTGATAAGATATTTTCGTACGCATAGAAATGTCTAATAAATAATAATAATAATAAAAAACAAATGCAAAAAAATACAAGAACTTCAAAAAAACAGACAAAATTATAATGTTTAAGACGTGTTACACATTTTTTTTTTGGCATTGATAGTATTTTACCACAATGTGAAAAAATGCAATCTCATTTGTGATAGCACTCTCTTTTAAAATCTAATAAAATTTTTATCCAAGACATAAATGTTTGTGCATTAGAAACAATTTTTGATAAAAATTGTTCTAGCTTTTTAAGAACTTTAAGGCAATTATGTCTGCATACCTTCAACACTTACTTAAAACAAGAAACAGATCACAGTTTTTCATTCACTCAAATGTAAACATTTTATTTGAGAAATCGCCATGTTACACATCACCCCACTCCACCCTTTCCATTAGGAAAAATAATAAGAAAAAATTAACTAATTGAAAAATGTCGTTTAAGGTAGTATTCTAGCGAAGGAAATTGAAACTTATTTTAAAAGTTAAAGTCATTTTAGTGTTGTAAGTTAGCCTGCCCGAAACCTGTTAAAAAAAAAACTCGTAACTTTGAAAAAAACCCCAAAAAATTACTTTTTTTTCAAGCAGTCGTCATTTCGCGAAAATTGGCCGTGTCGCTGTATCCCGGGCTGTAGCGACATTCTTACGTATTAACAATCTTCTTTTTTTCAGATGACTAGACGGGTTGAAACCGTATCAACATGGAGGCACTAAGGTTGCCAGGGGTCGCCGGAACTCGCCGGGATTGTCACGGTTTTTCAACTGATATCTCGAGTCCCGGTTTTTGCCTTGAAGTCCCGGATTTGCGCAAAATGTAAGAAACACTAAAAACTCCAAACGCTATCGTTTAAAATTTATGTAATTTTCCCTTGTATAAAAAAAAAGGATTTAATCTTAAAGAGCTATGGGAATTCATAAGTTTTCGATTCTTTAGCTTAGGGGACACGCACTCTACCCACTAGGGTACGGCCGCCACTACAATTATTAACCACTGTTTCACAGCTATATACATACACCAAGTTTCATTATAAGAACATGAAAAACTCAGGATTTCTAATAATGATTTCTGAAAAGCGGGCGTTGTTTTAGTTCGACCACGCCCATTTTTGGTTGAGCTGCCGAGAGTAACCATACGAACTAAATTGCAAAATTGTAGTCCAAAACAACCGAATTCGTCTGAAATATAGGGTTTTTTACTTGTGGGCGGTAATAGGAGGTGTGGCAATTTTTCATTTATTTATTATTTGAGATATTGGCCTTGGCAACAAACATTTTTTATTTTATGCCATTACGAGCACTTAACACGGTCAATTATTTGCATCAAGCATGTGTGCGTGTGAATTGTTGCTATCCCTTACGAGTATATTGCATTACTTGCTTATCAAGCAATTATTAGCTACGCATTAAAAAGCTTAAAAATAAAAGGAAAATAGTCATTCAACTCTGCCAAACATTGTTTATCCTCTTAAATATTTTTTTACAGCTTCTTTTTTTCCTGCAGGCATGTTTATCGCACGACGGAAGCAAACGAACTTACTACAAACCCTTACACACATCAACCGCTTGACCAGCATTGCAAAAATCTAAAAATTTAGATTTTGGTCAATATGAAGTATATTCAACATGGTAGAGTCGTCTCAAAGAGGTGGGTTCTGTAGCTGTCAAACATAAGAAGAGCGTAAAAGACAATGAATAAAAGCTGATGGAAAACGTGCTGAATGTTTATTTTGGTATTTTCGTGAAGTTTTTAATAAATAACTGTTGTAAAATATGGACGATCAATTTTTGAATTTTTTCCATAGAAAATGCTCTCCCATACACAGACTTTCCGATAAACGGACGTGGACACACAACCATGTCTATTTATGAAAAAAATCTCCCATAAGCGGACGCAAAGCTATAATAAGAGGACAATTTCGACTTTTTTAGATCACAAACATTACTGCTTTTCTTTTTTCTTTTTGTTCTTGTTTTGGCATCCAAGAAACTTGCACTAATAATATATTATTGACAGCTTATGTTAAAACTAAAATTATTCTATACCCATTTTTTGAGGTTTTTTCACAACTTGAATTATTAAATTTTTGGGATATTTTCCGTTACCCAAATTCGTAATTTCCAAAAAGGTACACTTCTAGCAAAAAACTTCATAACGACCAGGTAATTTAATATAATCGCATAATTTTTTGTATCTGTTTTTAATATAGTTTAAGAAAAAATGTCCACAACATTTCAATGAATTTTCTTTTCAAATTTGCATTTTTGCGATTTTTTTAATACAGCAAGGAAAAAAATTAGATTTTTTTCAAAAAGTAAAATACCACAACTCTAGTAGTTTTTGTCTAATTTTAATGTTTGATAGCTCATTTAAAAGAAAAATTAAATTTAAAACGGGGCACGTACCGGTTTTTTAAAGTTTGAACTTAAAAAACTCTTATTGGAAAAAAGATAAATTTTCCAAAATAAATTAGATTTTCAACTTAGAGGTCACAAACGGCACATTTAAATATCAATATTTTTTTCTAAAAATTTTGCAGTTAACTTCTGTTTTGTGAATGAACAAAACCCCGGTCCGTAATCCATTACTTTCTAAAGAAAAATAAGGACCATTTTAATGCACATATTTAAATTTTTATTTTGTTTTGTACTAGTTTTATTTTTTTGTCTAATTATTTTTAAAAAACTGTTAGCAACACTGATTGTGTTGTATGATATATATTAAATTTGCATATTCCTCTTACTTTATGCATTACAATGTCATCACAGAAAAAGGTTTACTAGCTGGTCATTGATTATCTACTGTATCCTGTTTGTGGTATGTTTTAGGATACCTTATCTGAAGTTATTAAAGTTTATGCAACAAATTTTTAAAGTTTACTTATTGCTTTGACCAAGCAATCGAAACACGTACTATAGAAACTGCCACTTAATAATTCCACTTAAAATTCTTCAAAAATTTTGCCAGCAAACTTAATTTATTTGCTACCAACCAACAACATAGAGATGAAATCCAATCCTAGAGTAGTGATAAAATGCCTTCTAGACTAATTTGAGAGTGTTGCAATTCGTTTTAGAAGTCACAACAATGAAAGCAACAACAACCAAAATAACAACAACATCAACTACAGATGGCAACAGCCAACAACATTATAACGAATGCAAGGATCCTCAAACAATAACACTCAAAATGTGTTGTACTGCATTTCAGAAATAGCAAAAGCCATTAAAACCAACCGGAAAGTGAAGGCAGGGTGCCACTAAAAAGGACAAAAATGGACAGAATAACAACTGAGTACATATAAGGAGTAAGCGAATAAGAGAAAACAGTAAATAAAAGAAAGAAGTTCCACATTAGAGACAAGCCGAAAAAGACCAAATCGTAAATTGAGTGTGCGGTAGTCCAGGATAGTGCATAAAAGTAGAGAAAAAGTGAAATAAGTTGATGTTTTATGCATTTGTATGCAATTTGTGCCTCTTTTTTGTTAACTTTTCTTGCCCATATCAGTTTCTACACTCGAATTTCTGAATATATATGTCTACTCCGATTCAGTGTAAATAATTCTTAAGACATGCAATAACAATAGCTAAAGCTTTTTCGCACTTTTTCCGCATTATATTACTTTAATAACCTACACAATATCATTGCAATATGTCAAAGATATCAATGAAAGTGGTCCAAAACAATCTAAAGTGAGAAAAGCTTACCCACACAGAGCCAAAAACCACCACATAAAATCAATAAGATCACCTAATTGAACTATTTTATTAGGTTTTCTTATTAAAACTACTAAATAATAAGAATTTTCCATAGAAAAATCTTTTTAATTCCATAGAAAAAATCTTATTAAAAATTTACAACTACTAACAAACATTTTTTAATAAGATTTCTTATTAAATGAATGAAATGATGTGCTAATCTTATTAATACTTTACTTTAATAAGAAAATCTTTTTTTACTCTCCAAAGTTTAAAAAGAGACCACCTTCAATTAATAAGAAAATCTTTTTGATCTGCTTTTATAATATTTTCTTATTAAACACCCTTTTAAGAAGGTAATAAAGGTTAAAATGCTACTTATTCTTTGCTTTAGCTTTCAGTCGTAATTGTGAAGAGAATTCATGGAGTTTATGTGCATTTTATGGATTTAATTTATTAAAAGTAAAATAAAAATATGTAATAATGGATAATCATACTTATGTTCCCGAACTTGTTTTCGACGAGGCTGAAATTCTGGAAACTCAAGCCATATTTCCGCGATCGCGTTAACACGTATTATCAACGAGTGAGCTATTGAACAAAACACAGACAACAAATTGGACAAAAACAAAAATAAACAGAACAATAAAAACAAAAAAAAATATAAAAGAACAGTTGTAATGGATAGTGAGCTTAGTGATGATGACAACTTAGGTTGGCAACAGGTTGTCATGCCCACCAGAGAACAGCTTGAGTGCATTCAAATGGCGTTTCGATTGTCTCGTCAATAAACGAGCACCGAATGTGCTTCCTGCATTTAAATTAATGCGCAAATGCATGTACCAATCGCTGTTGATACGAATGCCTAGAGTGTGAGCGCTAGCGATTACGAACGTCTGCGACGCAAGAATGGCAAACAAGGCAAGACATGAGGAACAATCGCCAAAAGCACGGAAAATCCATGCTTTTATGCTCATTCGCACAAAGGAAAAATATTAGTTGCAGTGTTGAATTTTTTTTATTCTGCGAATGTTGTTACCAGACACAAAAAATTGCAATATTATAAAATAAGATTTTAATTAGAGTTATTATCGCACACGGTGGCCAAAAAATATGTCAACAATCAACTTCTATGCTAATTTGACTGCGAGGTGGATAGCAGGAATTGAATACTATTAATGTGAAAATGACTTATATTAATATAGCCAATGGTATAAAAAAATTTCTTTGAAGCCATAACCTTTGATTGGAATGAGATATTGGGGTAATTTTTTCATGTAAATTATTTTTGAGACATTAAATATAAAAACAACATTTTGGTATAAATAAATTTGCCCAAAAAAAGTCATAGGGCAAAAAAAAACCTTTTTGTTTTGATGAAAATTTTTTGCAAAAGAATGCTATGTCATATAAAAGGTAGTCAGGAATTTTATATAATAGTATAGATGATTCCCAAAATATTTCGGCTGTAGAGATAACCATCCGTGAGCTGGAATGATTTGAAATCACCTCTAAAAATCAAGTTTTTTGTAAAAATATTGGCTTATGTCGTAGTTTAAAAAATATAAACGGTCAGATATAATAGTTATGAAAAAGTTTTTCTAATCAGCATTAACAAATGTTAAATTTTTGCATTCGCATTAATGAAAATGCTGTTTTTCGTGCATTTATTAATTATTTTATTAGTTATTAATTATTTTTAATTACATACAAAAAACATACTTATTTCAAATGCTATTCTCACTTTCAAGATATCGTTGGGAAGGTTTTGAGTGGCTGCAATTGATTCCTGGTCAATAAAAAAATTGCAAGAAATTAAAAAACAAAATACAACTTATGAAGATATTTTAATTTTAAAACTTTTGTATAAATCACATGAATTAAATAGCGAGCTTTAGATCAAGTAAGTTTTGCATTAATATTTTGAAATAAAATATATGAAAAATATGTATGAAAAAAAGCATTATCTTTTATCCGATTACATACATTTCAATTGTTAATGCAGATAGGAAGAGTTTTTTCCGCCATATAATTTCTGGCAGTTTATTTCTTAAAACTATTACACCAACCAATATTTTGACAAAAAATTTTATTTTTAGAGGCTATGTCAAACCATTCCATCACACGAATGGCTATCACTAGAATCGAAATATTTGAAGAATCTTCATAAATGCTTTTGCAACCAAGGATTATTTTGAGGAACTGACACAAACAACTTAACTTTCAGCCTTCAATATTCATCGCACAAAGATAAAATATATAATAAAATATAATGAGTTATGTGGCGATTGAAACGAATATTTTATTAAATATTCTTATAAAATATTTAATATAATTTTTTTTACAAGATATTTATATTTTATCTAAAATGTTGTTTTATTATTTCTTATTATGTAATAAAAAATATTTTTATTATAGAAACAATAAAACAGTTGCATATCATAGAAAAAATATATTCATAACCAAGGCTCGTATTTTGATGACCTAAAAACTGACATAAGTGACATAAAAACGCAAACAATTACATAAAAAAATTAAGAAACAAAGCCTTAAAAATAAAACATTACTAAACATGTATTGCTGTAAGAAACTTAAGTAAGTTTGCAGAATAAAGTTTCTATTAGTTTTAGGATGGTGATGTGAAAAATCTAATTAAACTAACATTGTAGTAATATCAGTAGTTAGTTTGTAAGTTATCATTCACACTCTGTATAAATATACATATGTAGACCATAAGTAATCATTCACATTTTGTAAATATCATTCACACTCTGTATATATATAAATATATAATCCATAAGTAGTCATTCACATCCTGTAAATATCAATCACACCCTGTATATAAATATCATTCACACCCTGTATATATTTAAATAAAATGTAAGCAGTCGCTGAGTCTGCATGTTAAGCTTGGAAGATGGCGAGCTGATCAATGTTAGCTTGGTGAGGACAGAATAAAATTGGCGTTGAACGAAATCAGTCGTGTTTTCTTTACTACAACATGTACGTGTGATTTCAAAAGTAGCGTGGATTACACCTAGTAGCACTACATTCAAAATTATTCTTAGCATAGAATTAGTGAATGAAATTAATAAAATACTATTAATAACTAATAAAAAAGGTTTAACTAAATTCGAATTTAAAAGTTTTTAAGATTTATACACTTGAGTCCTTATAACTGTAAGTTTCATTTACGGGTGTTTTTTAAGGTTATTAATCAAGGATTAAGCAAACTCTATTATATATTAAACTAATTTATGTTTTCAGTTTTACTGTATCTTCTATTAAACATAACTAATTTTTATTTAAATGTAACATAATTTTAAATTGTCAATATTCGCCGCTTTTGATAAATATCACAGGCACCTATAGTTTTGATCAAATCATATTCTACGCCTTTCTTGGACTTTTCTAAACATATTCTGGAACCAAGTTCTTATAGAAATTGCGCAGTTCTTACACCCGAAATTAGAGGTATTTAATTAAATGAATCAAAATTAAATACTGAAGTGTTTTTATCAGTTCGACTACACAACATAACCTAAAATTTTAGCCATTCTTTGACAAGTTAACAGTTGTAAAAAATTTGTTTAGTTAATAAATACCTGCTCGTTTTGAAAAACTCCATACATTTGGGTTAAATACTCATTTTTCTGGGCTTTTTCTATAAAATTGTTTAATAACACTTTGCAGCACACGTCGCTTCTTTACAACAGTTGTCAGAAGGATCTCTTTCTAACTTACACAACTAAGCTCCGCTCGTGACATTTGCTAAACCTGCACTTTCTGACATTTATAAAAAAAAAAACAAATTTATGACAAGTTTGTGTTGGTTTTCATCAAACATTTTTTAATTGTGTTGGAGCTTTGGTAACGCTTGTCTTGAAGGGATAGTAATTGAAAGCAAAACATTGTTGTTATTTTACCGACAAACTTTCAATAATAGTTTGTTTACTAATTTAGGTCGCTTTCAAGATTAACTTTCATGCAAATTTTAGCTCAGCTTACTTAAAAAATTTACTGTCATAAAACTTGCTGCTGGCAATACTGATTACTCCACAGTAGAAAAAAGAAAACAATAAACTAAAAGGAACAAGCAGCACAAAGAAGAACGCGCTGCTAGAGAAGGTCAGAGAAGTATGGAAACAACAAAAATTCATGCAGCAGCTGACACTCGAGCTTTAAGCGAAGCATCCGAATGATCTCGTGGTCTGGAGGCTGCCTTGCATCAATTCGCAATCGTGACAAAGTGTGCTTTGCAGCAATCGTTGTTTACGAACTCGAGTGGTATATATGCATTTTTTTCTTGTGTGCGATTACAGCTGACGACGAGTGTTACTCGAGTGGCAAAAACTGACGAAAGGTCTCATGCAAATCTCTGATGCCAAAATATATGAGATAAGAGTTATAAATAACGCAATTGTTGCAGTAGAGCCCCCTATAAAACGTAATGAAGTTGTTCAATGTTTTCGATGCCAGCAGTTTGGACACACAAAAACTTACTGCAAAAAGCCTTTTAGATGTGTTAAATGTGGGCTGTCACACCCAACAAATGAATGTCCAAAAAATAAAGATAGTCCGCCACAATGCATAAACTGCTTACAAAACCATACAGCCAGTTACAAAGGCTGTAAAGTGTATCAAGACTTAGTGTTCAAGAAAAATATTAACAATGGTAGAAATATAAACGTAAATCAAATATCGAATAATATAAACTATAATGACTTCCCCCAACTTCAACATGCTGATACCTCATTTAACAACACTCCCTATAAATATAGCAACGGTACTGATCAGAATCATCTCTCGTACGCAGAAGCATTAAAAGTCAATAACTCAAGTGATAATAATAGTTTAAAAAAAAATTGAAGAGCTCCTAAGCAAGCAAATAGAGCTGACAAACACTTTAATGAATATGATGTCAATACTGATAACAAAGTTATGCAAATAAACCTGCGATTAGCTATATGGAATGCGAACGGTCTTTCCAATCACGTCCGTGAAGTTGAGGTGTTCTTAAAGTCTAACTTTATTGATATATTATTAGTTTCGGAAACCCATTTTACTAAGAGAACTTACTTTAAAATTAAAGACTATGACTTAGTCAGCACCAACCACCCAGACAATAAAGCTCACGCAGGGTCTGCAATATTAATCAAATCTACAATTAAATATGATATTATTGAAGGTGTCCAACAACCACATATTCAAGCATCATGCATAAAAATAAAATGTGATACCAATGAAGTTACTTTCTGTGCAGTCTACTTTCCTCCTCGACATAGCATTAGTAATATAGTTTACAACCAATTCTTTACACAGATGGGATCAAAATTCTTTGTTGGTGGAGACTTCAACGCCAAACATCCATGGTGGGGTTCAAGGCTCACAAATCCTAAAGGAAGAGAGTTATATAAATGCATAATTGACAAAAACTATTCTGTTCTATCAACAGGCACGCCAACCTATTGGCCAACAGACCCGCGTAAAATACCGGATCTTCTCGATTTTGTTGTTTATGCAGGTATTCCTGCTCAATTTTTAGACATAAAAAACTGCAATGATCTCAGTTCAGATCATTCACCAATTATTGCGACTTTTAATACACATATTCAACAGACGGAAAATATTACCAAAATCATCACATCTAAAACCGATATTAATACTTTTCAATCTTGGCTTGATGAACATATCAACTTGCATATTAGACTCAAATCTGAATCGGAACTGGATGAAGCTGTAGAAGCCTTTACAAAACTAATTCATGAAGCTGCATCCGTATCTACTCCTATAAAACCAAAATATTCTTCTCACAATAGCTTTTACATATCCACTGAAATTAAAGATCTTATTAGAAACAAAAGAAGATTACGAAAGAAATGGCATACTAGTCGAAATCCTTCAGATAAAACAAATTTTAATCGTGCTTGCAGTGAACTTAAACAGCAACTTAAGGAACAAAAAAATGAATTCGTTAAAGAATTCTTAATGAAAATTAATGATTCTCATCGTGACGATCATTTGCTGTGGAGAGCAACAAAGTATTTGAAGCGACCAACGAGACGTAATGTACCCATCAAAAACGCTGTTGGCGACTGGTGCAGAAGTGACAAGAGTAGATCTGAAGCGTTTGCCGAGCACTTAAGCAATACTTTTAAACCATTCTCATTCAATTCCCGAACTGATTATCAACAGGTCATCGATTTCCTTCATTGTCCTTGCCAAATGGACCTACCCATTAAAAATATCCGACTCTCCGAAGCAAAATCTAAAAAATATCAAAGCTCTCAACAAAAAAATCTCCTGGTTATGATAACATCGATGCAAGTGTAGTTAAATTCCTGCCACAAAAATGTATAATATATCTAACAATGTTATACAATTCGATCTTGCGACTTAGCCACTTTCCTAGCCAATGGAAATGTGCCTAATATGCCAGAAAATTTAGTAACCTCATATCGTCCCATAAGTTTGCTGGTGATATTCTCTAAAATATTCGAAAGAATATTTCTACGACGAATTTCACCACTACTAGAAAGGAACAACATAATTCCGAACCACCAGTTTGGATTCCGAATGAAACACGGAACCCCTGAACAGTGCCATCGAGTTGTTAACTCTATCAGAGACACCTTAGAACAGAAAAAGTATTGTTCTGCAGCTTTCTTGGACGTGCAACAAGCATTTGATAGAGTGTGGCATGAAGGTCTTTTATATAAAATTAAAAAGCTTTTCCCTGCTCCCTTCTACTTTTTACTCAAATCGTATTTAGTAAATCGACATTTTTATGTAAAAATAAATAAAGAAACATCAAATTTATGTAAAATTGAAGCTGGTATTCCTCAAGGTAGTGTCTTGGGACCAATCCTTTATACGATATATACGTCCGACATGCCAGTCTCCGAAGAAATAACTACAGCAACTTATGCAGACGATACCGCATTAATTTCCACAAACAAGTCCCCAATCAACGCATTGAATTGCCTCCAACAGGCTTTAAATGAAATTGAAAAATGGTTTAAAAAATGGAATATCAAAGTGAACTCCGGAAAGTCGGTTCATGTTACTTTCACATTAAGACGGCAAATATGTCCACCAGTTATGATTAATGGTATACAAATTCCGCAAAGTAATTATGTTAAATACCTCGGTATATACATTGACCAACGTCTCACCTGGAAGCAACACATAAGGACCAAAAGAAATCACCTTAACATTAAATCAAAAAAACTTAACTGGCTACTTGGAACAAAATCACAACTCAATTTGGAAAACAAAATTAAAATTTATAAAATAGTATTGAAACCCGTCTGGACATATGGCATTCAGCTTTGGGGTACGGCTAGCAAATCCAACATTGAAATTCTTCAAAGATATCAGTCAAAAACATTAAGACACATAGTGAATGCACCCTGGTTTGTCACTAACCACGTCATACATAGAGACACAGGCGTTCCAGAAGTAAAAGCAGAAATTAAAAAATATAGTCAAAAATACATCGAAAGATTAAGTAACCATAGTAATCCTCTAGCGATCTCCTTACTAGACGAAACAGATGAAATTAGAC
The DNA here is from genome assembly GCA_963920525.1 of Dichetophora obliterata. Taxonomy (NCBI): domain Eukaryota; kingdom Metazoa; phylum Arthropoda; class Insecta; order Diptera; family Sciomyzidae; genus Dichetophora; species Dichetophora obliterata. Next base: position 162,316,597 of record OY986435.1, read on the forward strand.
GACTGAAGAGACAACATATCCTAGATCTGCCATTTATATAGCAAGCACATTATTATTAAATATTGTATCTGTTACCTTTATTTTAAATTATTTTTCTTTTAAAAATGTATAAAACATGTGCATATAACAATGCAAATACAAATATTCTTATACATATATATTTATTGTAAAAACTAAGCACGTTCCATGACATAAAATGTCATAAATATTGTATAAATTCTATTGGCACTCAATGGAGTGCTGCCGCAAATGTAAGTTTTAATATTTATCAAATTTGCCTATTGTCGTACTGACAGATTGTAAATAAAGTTTAAAAAAAAAAAAAAAAAAAAATTTATTAAAAGTAAAATAAAAATATGTAATAATGGATAATCATACTTATGTTCCCGAACTTGTTTTTGACGAGGCTGAAATTCTGGAAACTCAAGCCATATTTCAGTCGTGGGGCTTGAGTGACTCAATTTCGACTTTACTAAAAATTTATGGAGTAAACTCGAAGCAGTTTCTTCAAAAAATGGAGATTGAGGATGTCGCCAATTTCTTTGAAGTACCCTCGACAGCGCCGGGTATTTTGGTGACATTTGGTGAAAAAGTCGATTTTCATTAATTAAATTTAAAATTTATGCATTTATTATAAACTAGCTGATATACCCAGTGCTACTTGGTAGTTCGTATAAATAATTATTATTATCCTATATAAGCTTTTATATTAGTTCATTCTTACTTACTTATTTAGTTGGCGCTACAACCGAATGTCGGTCTTGGCCTCATCTAAGAATTTGCGCCAGCCATTTCTGTCTTTCGCTTGCAGGCGCCAGTTGGAAATTCCAAGCTTCGTCAAGTTGTCCTCTACTTGGTCTTTCCAACGAAGATGCGGTCGTCCTCTTCTGCGTTGACCGCCGCTGTGTACCGAATCGAATGTTTTCTTCACTGGAGCATCGTCTTTCATGCGCTGAACATGACCAAGCCAGCGAAGCCGCTCGATTTTAATGCGCTTGACTATGTCGATGTCAGCGTACAGCTGATACAGTTCATCATTCCACCGTATTCGGTACTCGCCATTGACGCAGATTGGTCCGTAGATCTTACGAAGAATCTTTCTCTCGAATGCTCCTAAAGTCTTTTCATCTAAACTGCTCAGCGTCCAGGTTTGTGATGCGTAAAGTAGGACGGGCATGATGAGCGATTTATAGAGCGTGATTTTCGTTCGTCGAGAGAGGGCTCTGCTTCTCAATTGCCTACTGAGCCCAAAGTAACATTTGTTGGCAAGAGTTATTCTTCGTTTGATCTCAATGCTGATGTCGTTGGTTGAGTTAATGCTGGATCCCAGATAAACGAAGTCCTTCACAACCTCGAAGGAGGTATTGTCAGCGGCAACGTGGGTTCCAAGACGCTGGGACTGTTTGTTTGTTGACACCAAGTATTTCGTCTTATCTGCTTCTATTCTTATTAGTTTTCATTAAAATGGGTTTTTACGGGTGGGTTTCAAACCCGACGCACAACATATTTTAAGCCTAGTGAGGCTGCCGCTCAGATTAGCCGCCAAACTAACGGTTGTCAGTTTTGACTTTGCCCAGGAAACACCACGTGGAGGTTTGAGTCGACTTGAGGCGATTTCACAAAGATTATGCTGGCCTCGCCAGGTTGAGACAGTCAGACATGTTACATTTTTAGGGATCGCCCCCAGATTCCTTTCTTTAGTTCATTCACCATTTTTAAATCACCATTTAAACATTTTAAACAATTTTAGATTAAAAAATTTCTTATAATATACTTTTTGAAAAATATTATCAGTGCTTGAATTAGATCCCGTTTTCTTCACTTGGCATCAGTTCATAATAGGAGTGCACGGTTGAAAATCTTGGACTAAATTTTTGACTTTTTTTTTATTACATATAGGACAACAAACACCTCAAAAAAATTCTTTTAATTTAAGGAAAAGTTTAAAATTTTCTAATCCAAATAGGATTAATTTTTAATCCGAAAAAAGTTTAAAATTTTGAGAATGTTCGCAAAAAAAAAATTACAAATATATAAATACAATAATTTAAAATCAAACTTGTCAACGACCAGTTTTTAACAAAGTCATTTAATTTTAACCCAAGTCCTCTCGTCTGCCGGTCCGATATCTTATCCCACGCCTTTCGCAGTTGGTAACATAGTTTTTTCAATTTTTTTTATCTATTTTTACATAAAGATTTTTTTAAAAAAATTGTCTGATTATTTAAAAATTTTTTAAGCGTTTTTTAACAAATTCTTCCTACAAAACCTTAAAGGTTTATCCATTCGTTCAACTCAGTTCAACTCAGTTGCAAACAAAGTAGCGCTTATTTTGCACTAGCGAATGCAAGTGAGCTTTCGGAAACGTGGGTTCGAGACCCAACTTGGACAAAAAAAAATTATATATTATTTATTTTTAAGATTTTTTTAAAAACTTTAATGTTTCTAAAAATGCCTTTAATCCGGAGTTTAGATTAAACGTTTTTAACCGTGTGCACTGCATTTTGCCTATGATGGCAGTATAAATTAAATACCGTTAAATTGTATAAGCTAAATTTTCATAAGTGAATTAGTACATAGGACATAAATGATTTTTTTTAAATTACTATTTCATGTTGAATACTCTAAATACCTGTTGGAATTCAATGTAAACGTAGTATAAAAGGTGAATGTCGGACCGTGTAGTAAAAATTACTTGAAAGTTATTAGTTCGATGTCATATTCTGACTGTAGCTACAAATAAACACTTACAAAAACTTAAAGCTTACTGTACAACAATAACTACAAAGCGAATCTACAACAACAACGAAAAGAGAATGACAAGATCCCAGCGGTTGCGCAGTGTTAGAGGGGATGAACCGAATTGGCGGCAGAAAATATACAGCACTTTGCATGCTATTTTTTCAAGATCAAGACCTAGCAAGATCTCAAGTGGAGGGAGGCATTAAAAGAGACTTCAGAGCTAACTGCTGAAATAAAATGAAATTTCAATTTTCATATTTTTATTTTGTTTGACTGTCGTGAAGTCTCTTTTAATGCCTCCATTTTAGATCTTTCTAGCAGGCAAACAGAAAAAATAGCAAGCAATGTGCTATTTATTTTTCGCCGCCAATTCGGTTCATCCCCTCTAACGCTGCGCAACCACTGTGATCATGTCATTCTCTCTGCGTTTTTGTTGTAGATTTGCTTGGTAATTGTTGTTGTGCAGTTAGGTTGAATTTTTTTGTAGATGTTTTTTGTAGCTACAGTCGGCATATGACAATCGAAGTATTTTTATAACACTTTATATATATGTACAAAAAAAACTTACACAAAAAACCTGCAAAATACATTTATATTTAGTTTTAATTAGATAACTACATTCTGCTTATCACAAGCGTTCTATTTCTTACCGCCTAATGTTGGAAGTCGAAAACGCAAACAACCGACAAGTAAGACAAGAGAAGCAACACTTTTCCAAACGAAATTCTATTGCTTCTCGTGTCTTGCTTGTCGTTGTTTTGCGTTTTCAATTTACAACACTAGGCGGTTAAACTGTGTACGTACATTTATTATATTAAATTATATATAATTTATATACTATATCTATTTCTTATATATTCTTATTTTAATACACAACACAATCTATATATAATATAGATATATAATACACTATATATAATCTATATATAATACACAACACAATCTATATATATACATTTATAAATTGCATGCATAAATTAATTCAATAATGAAATAATTTAAATAAATGATATGAATTATATGTATAAATTTTTGATATGATAGTACATTTAGTTAAAAGAAATAGTTTAAGCCATTTATAAAAAATTTCAAAACTTGATTTAAACTAAAATAGAATTGAAATTAAAATTTAGAATAAAATTTTATCTAAAATAAGTCAGTTGTCATATCAGTTGTCATACGTTAGAGGGGATGAACGAATCGGCGTCAGAAAAAAACGCATTTTGCTTACTATGTTTCCAGTTTGCCTGGTAGCAAAATCTCAAGTGGTGGAATGGCAAAATTAGACCAGGTAGTGTTAGGGCGGAGAGCCGGTGACCGAAACTGTCAAAACGAAGTTGACATTTCATACAAAATCTGCAAACTATGAATATGCAATATGAAAGCAAAAATTGGCCAAAATACCAAAATGGCTGAGTTTGACAGTTATGGTCACTGAGAAAGAGAATAGATTCAGCCCTAACACTACCTTGTCTAGTTGTACTATGAGTGGTGGCATTAAAAGTGACTTCACGGTCAGTCAAACAAAAACCAAATATCAAAAATTTTAAATTTATTTTATTTTAACCTACAGCAGTTCTACATATACATTGAAAAAAAAACAGTATCATTCAATTTTTCGCAACGGAGAAAAGGGAGGGAAAAAAACGATGCGTCAGCATAGGAACTTATTGATGGTTACTTGCTACATTTACTGAGCGCCTTGTAGTCAAGATCCAAGAGCGTCATTTAAAAACCTACTCGCTGTCTGTATTGATGACGAGAGTTACTCGCAAAATGACGATGACGCAAATCAAAGATTTACCCTCTACCAAAATCTTTCAACGCGCCTTAAGAAGTTTTCACTTCAAAAAAATAACGAAAGTGCTTGAGTTTGTGTGTGCGTGGGACAACGATCTCCCGGTGCATCAGCAAGTGCAGCAAAGTTAAATTGGCTTTATTCGCTGGTGAACGTCATCCAAGTGCCCACCAGCAGCACAAGCAAGTGCAGTGCAAAATTTGTTGCTATCCAACATCCTCCAAGCGCCACTAGCAGCAGCACAAGCAAGTTCTGCGCTAATTTCTTGCTAGCCAACATCCTCCAAGTGCCATCACCAGCAGCACAAGCAAATGCAATTCTATAATGGCAGAAATTTACCTCTGCGCTTGAGACTTGCTAAAATGGTGCTTCTGAAAAATTGGAGAGTTGACCAGTCAACTGAATTGTTCTGCACTTGCTGGTGCTGCTCATGGCGACTCTCGGAGAACATTGGCAAGCAAAAGAATCAGGAAAATTGCGCTGCACTTGCTTGTGCTGCTGGTGATGGGACTTGGAGGATTTGACTTGAAACAAATTTTGCACTGTACTTGCTGGTGGTGGCGCTTGGAGGACGTTCTCCAGCAAAGAAAGCCAATCTAACTTTGCTGCACTCGCTGATGCACCGGGAGATCGCTGGCGCACACACACACACACACACAAACTCAAGCTCTTTCGTTATTTTTGTTATTTTTTTAGTTTTTTAAGTTAACAATATTACAAGTTTACGAAATAAGTTGCTAGTACAAGCACTCAAATTAAATATCGCATATTGAATAAAATGCAAATTAAATAAAATTTTTGCGCTAAAACACGACCGAAATGTGAAACGTAAAAATTTGTATTTGTCAAAATTTGTAATTGCCAAAATTTCATCGTCCATTTGACACAGCAAAAAAGACAAATTTATTTCAACACACACAAATTTTATTCAACCTGATATTTTCTATCTTACCACGACTAAAAAGTTTCCTTTTGACACGCAGAAAGTTGACAACTCTGAAAATAAAATGCTGCAGTGGTGAAAATAAAAAGCCACTGACAAATACAACAAGTGTAAATATTGTCAAACTTTGTTTGACGATATATAATAAAATAAGAGCATGCATGTAATTATTTGAATGTTCAACATATTCCTTTATCACAACTTAAAGATTAAAATGTTAAAACACTCAATCCATACATTATTTTTCTTGTTTGCAAATGAAGTTCCAGCAGAAAAAAGCAGAAAAAGAAGAAGATCGTTCCATTTTTAAATCTCACCATGAATAGCGGCTGTTTGAGTAAAAGCAAATTTTTCAAAAATGTTGACAAATACAACAACTGAAGAAATTGCCAAACTTTAAAAGCATATATATACCAATACAAAGCGAATTAATAATAAGTTTTGGTTGCAAACATCTTATTGCAACCTAACTAAAGTATTTATATACTAACAAACAGATTATATGCATTAATTTCAGGAGTTGCCAAGTGATTTCTTTGTGAGCTTGCGGCCGATTAAGAACAAGTGTGACGATCATTGTTTATTTTTTTTATGCACAAATACATGCAATTATTTTTTGATTCTATTTTTTCTAAGTTTCCTATCTTGTTATCTTTGCTGTCTGTATTGATGGCGAGAGTTCCTCGGAAAAACACGATGACGCAAACCAAAGATTTACTCTCTACCAAAATCGTTCAACGCGCCTAAAGAAGTTTTCACTTCAAAAAAGCAGTTGCACTTTTTAAATATCTAAATTTAATTTAAGATTGGCAAGAACCTAAAAATTACGAAATATGGTGCAAGTATATGCTCACTACTGGAACAAATTTATCTGCGTTTTTTGAGATAAACATAGGTTCATAACGCCATCTAGCTTTTGTATTTTGCATTTTTTTTTCACAAACGAAATAAGCTTTTTGAAAAAGATTTTCCAAATTTGTAATATAATATAGAATTCACGATAACTTTTTCGCTGAAATAACCATATACAAGCAAATACCGCACATTCTTAGCATTTCTTAAGATTGGATTAAAATTGGATATTCTATGGTAAGAAGGCTGGAAACAGTCAAACAAAATAAAAAAAATGCTTAGGAAGAAATAGGAGGGGTGGGCGGGCTTTGCCAAGAAATTAATCTTGAGGGCAAAACATTTTTTAAAAATTATAAAAAAAATTTTTTAAAAACAATTGGGGGTACCCTTGTATTTTTCTAAAAAAAATAGAAAAACCAATTTTGTGTCAAACTGCAATAGTTTTTGCATAGAAGTGATACGTCACATGAAAGAATATGAAATTTGCAATTTTTAGTTTTTATTATTTGTACAACAAAACCAACTTTTGCACCATTTATTGGAAAAAAAGATATTTTTGGACCTTTTTTAAAAAAAATATTAAAAATATAAATTCTTAGCTAACGGAACTGTTGCAGTAATTTTTTGCAAGTAATTTAATTGAACTTTTAGACAAAAGAAGATTGAATGAAATATATTAAAACACAAAGAGGCTTTTCGCGCCGAAAGTCAAAAATAGTTTTTTTGGCTTTGGAGTAGTTTTTTTGGCAGTAGGTAATGATGTTATATACAAAAATTCATTGTGCTAAGATTTTCTATAGTTTTCAAGATATGAGAATGTTGTTGGTGTGAAACAAACGGAAATATTTTTTCTTTATTATCCTTAAGAAAATTGAAAAAGTTAGTATACATTAACATATATTGGATAAAAAAATGCATATATAATAGCCCTTTTAATTACCAAAAACTCTTTCACAGGTTATTTAAATGTATCTCTAATTTTTAACTCACTTTTCGGTGTTTTTAATTTCCATTATTTTACAAAAGACCCGTTATTTTGAAGAGAGTCCTATGTCCCAACCAGGGACGTAAGGAACCTACATGTGAAGTTTGAAAAAAATCCATCGAGTAGTTTTCACGTGATAGGCGTTCAGACAGAGACAATATTTTTAAAAATTAAATTTTTGGAATCTACAACGTTCAAAATGCTCAGTGCAAAAAGAATTTCGAAAAAATACTCAATGTACAGATTTTTTTTTACAGTTTTATAATAAGTACAGACTAAATTAATTTGAATGCTATTATTGAAATTCGCTGTCAAAAAACCTATTTAATAAGATATTGTACGTTGATAGCGGCTCAAAAATGCGTTCAAAATGTAATATCTTCTGATCAAAATGCCAATAAATAAACTTTTCAGCGAACAATATTTTAGATTTATTTTCACTCCAAGCTCTAATTACATCTTGCACTGTGTGAAAGCTGTCAGTTGAAATCATTCGATTGTCCAGTTCTAGTTTATGTATTCAAACAAAACTTTTTCAATTTTACGACAAAAAATATTCAAATCAGAAAATAATTTTCAATTGCAGTGGAATGGCATCATCATCATTACAGGTTAAAATGCGATTGCAAGACAGTAATTTTGATATATTTTTAATGGGTTCAATAGACTCCAGTATTCGGGGAGCCAAATCGCCGTCCGTTCGACAAGTTTTGCGTTTGTTCTTTTATTTGATGCGTGTAATGCGTTTGGATCAACAGGAAAGTGCCAATTTAGCATAACAGGAAGATAAAGACTTTTTGGTCAATCAGCGCCGAAAAGGTCGTTCAGGTTCCATGATTGGAATCGATAAAGTCTTAGCGGCAAAAAAAATTTGTCTCGACTAGCGAATACCAACATTCAGATCGAAATCAACGAGACTGATGTTCAAAATTTTCAACAGAAGTCACTGTCGGATTTCGTTATGCTAGAAAAAAAGTAATAATAATTTTGAAATCAGCGCACTAATATTAGTCGAAAATAATACATATATTGCTGGGAAAATAAAAAATTTTTCCCCCCTGAGTTAATTAAGTAATTTGAGGTGAAAACCCTTATTAAATTTTTTGGAAAAAATAAAAAATCTTAACAATTTCCTTATTCTAAATGGAATTGCGAATGAAAATATTAAAAAATAATTTTTTTTCTTTCATGCACTTGTGCAAACTTTAAGCCGTGTGCGCACGGGTTTATATGCATCCGATGTTACTAAAATTTCACACGAATTTTTTTCATCCATTAGCGCAGTTTGAGCCCTTAAGACGCTGCATGAAGTGCTTGAAAATTTTCCCCACACAATTAAGGTCCACTCTAATGTTTTGAATTAAAAAAAAAAATTTAAATCAATTAGATGATAGGTATGTTATCGTACTCGATTGTAGTAACTTGCAAGCTGCTGATTCATGTTGGAAAAAAAAGTAAGTAGATTGGTGTCAATGCGTTGTGAGGTCCGGTGAAAAATATCTCATTTAGCATGTGGGGAACATTTTAATAATAGCGACAACTTTTTAATTTTTGCGAATGATATGGATTTTGACCTCCTTAATCCAAATCTGAAAAATTTCTGTCCGCTTGAATTGGTTTAATTTAGTTTGTTTTTTCAGTTTGCCAACAAAACCAAATAGTGTTTAATATAAGGAAATTTTTGTATTCTTATTTTATAAGCTGAAAACTTAGGGGTTAAATAGTTATTAATGCGATTTCATTTAAGGATATAGGCCTCCCATTATTTAGTTTATTAAACTATTAAGAATTTTTACTTTAGCAAAAAATTACTGAAATGTATTACATGACAAAAAATTAAATAACATTTTTAAATATTTTGGACATGATACGAGAAATATTTTTACACCATCTTTAAAATATATTAAATTTCGTTTTGTGTACAAGTATGTGTCAACCAGTGTAGTGTGCGAATAATGTTTACAAAATTAGTACCAAAAATCGTAGTAAAAAGTTTTATATAGGTTACATTTTGTTTATGTTCATTCAAAATTCCTTTATGCTTTTTTTCCCCCTAGGAAAAATCCTGCGGATGCCCATGGATACAAATGCTCCTAGTGCCCTAATTAAGCAGTATGTCCCAATGATCTTAAAATAAAAATAAACTGGCCATTTCAGCCATTGGAAGGACTTTGACCTAGCTTCTATTGATCAATTGTGTTGTGCGTGTTATTAAATGTTTGATCACAAATGACCGAGAACTGGACATGCGCGTTTTATGCCGACTCCAAACGGCTTATGTTCTCAAGAAGCTTTACATGGCAATTTTTACTCTCTGGGGTCTGCCATTGTCTGCAGAGAGGTGACGACCGAACATAAAAATTATTTCAATTGAAAAAACTTTCTGTCTGAGCTGGAATTGAACCCGAGCTACCGTGGTTCTTTAGCTTAGCGGCCACGCACTCTACCCACCAGGCTACGGCCGCCACAATAATCTTACAGGGCTAAAACTGAGAATTGAATAGAAACTATTTACCGAATAAAATAATTTTGGCCGCGTAAATCGGTCAAATACCCCAATGTGCGCTGCTAAAATATTTTTTTAAAATGTTGAATAGTGTTGAATATGTCCCAATGATGATTCAGGGTTAAAATCAAATAACAGACGTGAATAGAAACAATTTACCCAATAAATTAATTCTGACTGCCTAAATCGGTCAAATAACCCAATGTCGGCCTTTGTAGTCTGGTGAAGAGTGCGCTAGACTATCAACTCACAGGTCCCCGATTCAAATCCAGGTTCGGGCATGGTTATAAGCAATTAAAATTGTCTTTCACGTTTGTTCCGCCAAATCGATAATTCACGTATGGTTTCAATCAATTATTCCTCTAATAACACGGTTAAACAAACAAAAAATAATTCTGTTTAGAGATTCTGATAGATAGGACGAAACAATAATTATTGTTATTATAATATACGCGTATCGGCGTTTTTACAGTTTACGTCTTAAAAAATAGTTGACACTATTTTTTAGCAATTTAATTTAACAAATATTTTGATAACTTTAGATATTTACTTCCGAAATGTTATTATGTTAAGCGACTTATAAGAAAATTCCATGGGTAGTATTTTTGGAAAATCTTTTAACCCACTAGCACCTTGTTTTGTACTTTTTTAAACTTTTTCAAAAAAAGTGAAAAAGATATAGTTTTAAGTGCATTGAGTCTTCGAATAGTTTATAAAATAATATTAAATTGTATTAAGAGTAAAAAAATAAATATCAATCGGCATGACATTTTGGACATGCCATTGTTAGTGCTGTTTAGTAAGTGTAGTCCACTTATTCTATTGCTGGGATGATAGTAAAACATGTGTTCTCATTTTAACAAGGATGAGCATGAAAATATAGTTTTTAATGACATCTCAAAAGGTTCTTAAAGCTAAAACACGTCTCTTGAATAATTTTCTTATTCAAGCAATAACAGTAGTTTTCAATTACATTTTTAATTCAATTACTCATAAAATACCAACAATTTTTTCAAAAGACCAACAACCGTTAAAGATCTTGGCGTTTATTTTGATCCTAATCTCTCATTTAAAACTCATAGTCTATACTATGTTTTTTCGAGGGCAAACTCTCAACTAGGTTTTGTCAAAAGTAACTCCAAGGAGTTCTCTGATCCCCACACAGTATAATCCATTTTTATGAGCATGGTCAGGTCTCTTCTGGAATATTCAAGCGTTATTTGGAGCCCTTCATATGCAGTTGATGTTAACAGAGTCGAAAAGGTGCAAAAAAGAGTTTTCTCGCTTTGCTTTGCGTAGCATGCACACATATCAGGACATGCCTTCATATATGTATTGTCAGTTGCAAACTTCTTGGAATTCAAACTGAGGAGCAAAGAAGAAAGAATTTTTTAATATTATTTATCAAGGACATTTAAGATGGCAAGATCCAATACCCAGAATTGCTGGAACTTAGGCCTTAGGGAAAGATCGCTTCTTTATATTTTTCCCCATAAAACTAATTTTAGCCAAAATGAGGTTATCTCTAAATGTCTTAGTCAGTATAATTCTGTTGCTGGTCACGTAGACATCAGTATTAATAGAGAAATATTTAAGAAAATATTTGTTAAATTGTTATATTTAGTTTAAGATTATTAGTTTAAGTTACTGTATTATATCTGTGAGGGCAGTTGCCCAGTAGATGAATGAAAATAAATAAATCAAGTTTTTCTGAGTACTGTTTTTATTTTGGAAGTTGACATGCAACTTTTTCCAAAATGTCGTCAAATTGTGCTAATAAATTGGATTGTTTTTGTTACATTTGTGGAAATCACACACTTCTTGAATACTGCGTTAGCTTCTTTAATAATAAAGAGGAAGACATTGAGTTAGATGTTTTTCCGGATAGGTTGTGGGTACCTAAATATTGCTGTGCTACAATGGTTTTAATCAGTGGTCAAAAGGTAATAAACGATTTAAACGAATTTAAAATTGATATATTTTCATGTTGATTTACCAAATATGTTAGACGCGTTTGAAGAAATACGTGTCCATATTTCAACCAAGATTAATTTTTTGTGTCAAAATATGTGACCTTCTCCGAGAAAAGGGACCTAGTGTGTGAAAATGAAGTTTTGAGAAAAACGCATTTAAAGTTTCATAACGCATTTTTATCGATTTTCCCAAGTTCGTTTTGTATGTTTTTATGCGGTAAATAAATTTTTATCATAAATCTAACTCATTTCATCTTATTCTACATCCTTTTAAGTACCAGAATCCACTCTTAAGTCCAAACCCGTTTTTTGACACACTAGGTTCCTTTTCTCGGAGAAAGTCACACATAGATTTTTTCCAAAGCAGCTACCAACAGAATCTGATGAACAAGGGGAACGCTTTCACCAAACGTGCCTTCCAATGGAAGAACGCCACAAAGAAAAAAATATTCGTTCAATGATATCCAATTTGTGTTGGTGGTTGCATGAGGATGAATGGAGATGCCAAGTAAAAAAAGTGAAGATAAAAAATTAAAAAACGTATTTATTTTGTGTTTTATTTTTATGCCTTTATATTTTATCGCAGCTAATTGTTGTTTTTCACGGACTATTGCGAAATTTTGCTAGCAAACTTTTAATAAATTGTTTGATCTGAAATGTTTGCTTAAATTTCACCGGACCGAATTTTCACCACTGAATAATTCACTAAGCATAACAACATTTTACAAGCGCATTTTTAAAAATTTTTATATATTTAAATAACTCAATTGCTTGAAAATTATGTCAACTTTAAAGTGGTATAATCTTTATTTTCATTAACCTTTAGGGTTGCGGCCTAAATAGCTGACATTTTGAATTTTTGATTTTAGATTCGTGGTTAGCGACCCCAAAAATTTTCGGGGCACCAAATTTGAAAAGCATAATATAGTTATTAGAAAAGATGGCCATGAACACCGCCATTTTGAAATTAAAATTTTTAACTAGGCCAGCGACCTTAAAGCTAATTGACTTCACTTTTATGCCGATTAGGCAACTTCTTAAGGTTTCGGCCGTCTTTTTTCGATTTGGAACCAATGTGCGGCGGTTCCCCGACCGCACCCCTTATTTTCTCCTTTTGAGCACTTTTCTAAATATTGAAGTGGCATTAAAAATATTTTGCTTTATGATTTTATCCAATGCAAGTGGTGAATGATATTTTTCCGTTCTTAATTTCTTAAGATCTTCATTGAATGATGAAAAAATATCAAAATACTTTATTTAAAATATTGAAGCCACTATTTTCACAAAAATGGATTGGTCAGAGATAATTGCTAAATTTGCAGCAGCAAAATTAAGAAAAAATGTATGCTAAATTAATGAAATCAAAATGTTACGTTTACAATGAAACCAAACTACTGACTCCTTACAACATAAAACAGTTTTAGTCACTTCCGGCTTAATTTTAAACCTATATTCAAAATAACTTGATTTGATTAAAATGATTTACGGAAATGTACTTGGAATGTCCAAACCCTTAATTTGAAAGGTGCTTCTATCCAACTGACTGATGTCTTGGAAAGATACAAAGCTGATATCACTGCTATCCAAGAAATGCGATGGAAGGGAAAGGGTTGCATTCGGCATGCACCCTGTGATATCTACTACAGCGGCCATGAGGAGAAGCACGAGTTTGGATGCGAACTTGTAGTTGGCAAGAGACTACGGCCACACGTTCTGCGATTCACACCTGTGAACGAACGTCTTGCCATAATCCGCATCAAGGTTAAATTTTTCAATATAAGCCTAATATGTGCGCACGCTCCAGCAGAAGACAAGGACGATGAGACTGTGGTGCTCTGTTACATCGCCACATAGAGTAAATCTCTACATCCTATTTTACCTTTTGTTACATTAATACTTACCTTTTCCTTACATTGATACTAACCTTTAGTTACATTAATACTTACCTCTCCTGACATTGATTTTTATCTTAACTTACATTTCACTTACCTTGATTTATCATTAATAACGTATTATATCATTTTAGCAATTATTGGAAATACTTACACTTGTCTATAAAACACTTGTTATAAAAAAGCATTTTGAATTGTATTCATTTATTATATTTTCAGAAATTTTCATTTTGTAAATTTCAGTTTTAAAAATTATTTCCAAATAAAAAGTTCTGTAAAAAATTGTCTTAAAAATAAAATTAATTTCAAATAAAAAAGTAACAAAAAAAAACCTTCGCACCAAAAGACCAAGGATATTTTCTACGAGTGGCTTGAAAATGATTACGAGTACTGCCCCCGTCACGACGTAAAAATCGTGCTTGGTGACTTCAACGCTAAGGTGGGCAAGGAAAATATATTTGGTCCAACAGTCGGAAAGTTCAGCCTCCACGACAATAACTCCGATAACGAAATGAGGCTGATTGACTTCGCCACAGCACGAAACATGGTCATAAGTAGCACTAGATGCAGTCCTTTGAAAAAAACCAGAAATCAAATTGATAACGTTTTGATCGACGGAAGGCACTCTTTCAGTGCAGTATTGGATGGACGCACGATCCGTGGTGCACATATTGACTCGGATCACTATCCTGTCGCAGCCAAGATCCGTACACGTCTGTGCGCAGATAAGAATGCACTCAACCCTACACAGAGAAAGCTAGACGTCGACAAGCTGCAATCGAAACAGACAGCCGATGCTTTCGCCACTCGACTCTCACTCCTGCTTCAAAGCACTCCTCCAATCGATGATATTTGCGCGCAGTGGACACACATTTCCAACTCCATGCGTGCGACTGCTGAAGAGGTGATTGGCTACCACCGCCCTCGCCGAAACCAGTGGTACGACCAGGAGTGTCGCGACGCCACTGCAGAGAAAGACGCCGCCTACAAAGCCACCCTGCAGTCGGTTGTAACGCGCGCTGCTAAGGAGCGATACAAAGAAAGAGGAGGGAAGAGAGACATATTTTCAGGCGGAAAAAAAGAGAGGCAGAAAAGCGACGAGCAGGAGAAGATTGAGATGAATGGTGACAGGAATGAGGCCTGAAAATTGTTCGAGAAAATAAGACGCCTTGCCGATGGTTTTAAAACCGGGTCCTTTTCCTGCAAAGATGAAAACTGGAATCTAGTGACAGATGTTCACAGTACACTGAAGCTATGGAGGGAACACTTCTCTAAGCTTCTAAATTTCAAAGCTGACAACAGTCCCGCCATTATAGATGATATTCCGGAAATCTCAATTACTGATGACAGCGTCGAAGTTCCGCTGCCCGACTATGAGGAAGTTCTGACAGCTATAGCTTAGGTTAAAAATAACAAAGCTGCTGGAGCTGATGGCTTACCTGCTGGTTTAAGAATGGAGGCGAAGCTCTATTGAAATGCATTCATGACCTTCTATGCAGAATATGGTCGGAAGAATGCATTCCGAACGATTGGAATCAGAGAGTGCTTTGCGCAATGCACAAGAAAGGCGATCCTTCTATTTGTGCCAATTACTGTGGGATAAGTCTTCATAATATCGCATATAAGGTCCTGTCAAGCGTTTTATGTGAAATATTGGAGCTCGTTGTAAGCCAACTAATTCGAACTTATCAGTGTGGCTTCAGACCTGGAAAGTCCACCATTGACCATATTTTCACTTGGAGAAATCTTGGAGAAGACTCAAGAAAAACAAGTCGATGCCCACCATATTTTTGTCGACTACAAAGCCACCTTCGACAGCCCAATAAGGAAGTACCTGTACTCCACCATGTCTGAGTTTGGTATTCCTGCAAAACTCATACGACTTTGCAGGATGACACTGAGCAACACCAGCAGCGCAGTTAAAATCGGGAAGGACCTCTACCCACGATTTGTTACCAAACGAGGTTTTAGATAAGGTGATTCCTTTTAATGCGACTTTGTCAACCTAATGATAGAGATGATCATCCGAGCTGCTGATCTGAGACGTAGTGGCAAATATTCTACAAGAGTGTTATGCTGCTTGCGTATGCTGATGACATCGATATCATTGGCCATAATACGCGCGAAGTCAGTGCAGCTTTTTCCAGATTAGAAAGAGAGTCAAATCGAATGGGTCTGGCAGTGAATGTAGATAAGACGAAATACTTGGTGCCAACAAACAAACAGTCTTAGCGTCTTGGAATCCACGTTACAGTTGACAGTGCCTCCTTCGAGGTTGTGAAGGACTTCATCTATCTGGGATCCAGCATAAACTCGACCAACGACATCAGCATTGAGATCAAACGAAGAATAACTCTTGCCAAGAGGTGTTACTTTGGGCTCAGTAGGTAACGACATGCTTTTAAACGTTGCCCCAAGCTTTTAAACATAAATGTATTTGAAAAATTCTAAATTTATATAAGTCCTTAGAACGTAACAATTTACGTACGCTTATATTATGATGACGAGTAACCAAGAGAGGGGCTCTTCTGCACCTAGAATACATCTACTATATACATATATGACTATTGTCACTTAAATTTATTTTTCTTTTTAGTTCGTCTTTTTTAAATAAAAGCTTATTTTTAAAAAATGTTTTTAACTTTTTATTTATTTTTTACCGTTTAGTTTTAAAGGTTTATGCTATATATCAAAACTTATGGATATATAGCATTTTTATTGATTTGTGGGCGGTAAAAGGGGGTGAGGCCTAATGTTTTTAATAAACCCCATGCTTTATTTGATGAAACTTTACTGTTTAAATTTAAGCTGAATCAGCCCCCTAGTTTTAGAGATATAGCATTTTTATTGATTTGTGGGCGGTAAAAAGGGCTGTGGCAAAAAAATTTTATCATAATATTGCATTGTCACCGGACTTTCATGCTTATGTATGCTAAATTTCAGCTTAATCGGATACCAACAAGTTGTAGAAAAATGGCTTGCAAGTTTTGATTACATACATACATACATACGAACAAAGCAAGTTAAATAAAAAGCTTATAAAAATACAAATTATTTAACTACTTTATATAATTTATATAATTGGATCAAGTAAGATATTCTTGTTCTAAGAAAATAATTAAGTGAAATCAAGAAAAAGCATGCTGAACTGTAGAATCCGCTTATCAACCGAATATATTTTCTGAATACTATAAAAACTATACTTGGATTAAGATAAATTATTTTTTGTCAAGGTGTAAGTTTAATATTTATAAAATTGCTATAAAATGGTTCATTGGAATTTCATTTTGTCATTCTGTACTTACTTGTATACTTATATTTTTCAAATACTGAATTGTTTTTTTGTTAATTATACATATTATACAGTTTTTATGCAAAAGCTCTTATCTTCTATGCTTTTAATTTTTCTCTCTTCCTATCGTTTGTTTCGTTCAGACGACGCTACTTAATTATTGCATCCATTTTGAATTCGTTTCCTTTGCCTTTTCCTATTGCTGCAATAATACAATGAATGCAGCGACCTAATGTCGAGTAGGTAATTAAAGAAACTTGGCGCAAAATGCCGGAAGTTGTTCATTTGCTTGACTTAAATGCCGCAATGCGGGCTACCAGACAGGCAAGCAACTGTTGGCCACTTTATTAAGGGACCAGTTAAGGAAATTGCACGCTCGATAATTCCTGTGCTCGATAAGGAAGAGCTTTAGACATGGTTTGTGTTTTATTGTTGTTTTAAAAATAATGTGTACTTAACATACTTCATAAAATTGTGAGAATATTCATTTATTTTAACAGAATTTTTACAGATCCTTTCATAAAAATTTTACAATTCAAATTAGATTGCTTTTGTTGATGATTTCGTAATATTTAATGCCTAAACGTATGCTATTGCTAACTAGAATAAGGCTGTGAAAATGTACTCAAAATCCAACTCAATCAATAAAACATTACGTTATCATGTTGTTGTACTTGTGGTTTACCTGCATTTACATAAGCAGCACACAGTCGAAGCAAGCTCACAGACACACACACACTCATACACAATTCACTATCAACACATACTGACTTGCAGCTAACACATGTGGAGTTTACTTACTTTACTACTACGATTTACCGATTTTCAGCATCGACATTATGCAAATCTTTACACTCTGCCAAAGTTACACAAAATATCGGGTTGCCAAGCAATAATAAAGTTGTTTGCATACATTAATGTCTGAATATGGTGTGTATGTCTGGTGGAAGGTGGTAGTTTCTATGTTAAATTGAGATTTGTTGAATAATATAGAATCAAAATATTTTCTTAAAACTTTGCATACAAATAGAAGGGTTTGAGTTTCATTGAAAAACGATTTAATACAAATAAAGAAAATAATCTATTGATAAGTTTAAAATCAATAGATAATGTTAAACCTAGTATATAATCAACTATTATCGACTAGCTGATTAATCCGGCTTCGCACAGGTCTGGAGAAACAAAAAAGTTTATATTAATATTTTTAAACAGTATTGTTGGAAAAATAATAACATAATATCAATAACTGGTACCAAAGATGTAAACATTGCGCCTGCTGGCAGCAAACGTTGGATCACACCTGATGTTGGAGCTGGCTAAAGCAATGATGCTAAGGATAGTTTTTCGAAATAATACTCGGCTGATGCATTGTCACTTGCTAATCAGGTGGTCGCTGCTAAATGATTAGTATGGTTTTTCATTAATTAACACTGATCGTGGTAACTTACTTAAGAGAATATTGCTTACTTCTGTATGCCTTTTAAACGCCTTCTTTTCTAGATGACATCACAGTTATAATTTAGAACAACATCCTGCCACCTCTCTCAGAAATCGTTTGAATGACAGTCAACTAAAAATATAAAGGATGGTTAAATTTTATGGGCCGATGTTGAATGTGAACCACACCTAAACGTCAAGTTTTATTCTGCATTTTATTTGACATTTCCCAATTTCAAACTAATTCAATTTGAACCATGGAAAGATACACAATCGAGCAACGCGTAAAAGTTATTCAGGCTTATTATGAAAATGAACGTTCAAATCAAAATGCATATTGTGCACTTCGTGATTTTTTTCGGTCAATTTAATCGTCCAAATGAGCGTACAATCGAAAACACCAGTGCATGCTCGTACAGCTCGTACTGCAGAAAATATTGCTGCTGTTCGCGATAGTGTGGCTGAAGAGCCGAAGAACCTAACTCGTCATCGTGCCCAACAATTGTACCTCTCACGCTCGTCGTTGATGAACATTATGCATAAAGACTTGCATTTACACGCTTACAAGGTGGAATTGACTCAAGAACTAAAGCCTCTTGACCATTTCAAGCGTCGTCAATGGTCAGAATGGTGGCAAGAAATGGCAACAGTGGATGACCAATTTTCGAAGAAAATCATCTTCAGTGACGAGGCACATTTTCACCTCAGTCCATAAGCAGAATTGCCGTATTTGGGCGAATGATAATCCAAGAGTGATTGTCGAAAAACCAATGCACCCACAAAGAGTGACTTTTTGGTGCGGTTTATGGGCTGGCGGCATCATCGGGCCGTATTTTTTCCAAAATGAGCCCGGTCAGGCAGTTACTGTGAATGGAGTTCGCTATCGTGAGATGATAACGAACTTTTAATGGCCCGAATTGGAAGATATGAATGTGAACGATATGTGGTTTCAACAGGACGGTGTCACTTACCACACAGCTAACGAAACAATGGCTCTTTTGCCCGACAAATTCAATGGCCGTGTTATCTCACGTGGTGGCGATGTCAATTGGCCGCCAAGATCATGTGATTTGACACCGTTGGACTTCTTTCTTTCTGGTCATTTGAAAGAAAAGGTGTACGTTGATAAACCAGCAACAATTCAAGAGCTAAAGGATGAGATAATTTGGCACATTAATGGCATAGAACCTCAATTATACCTCAGCGTCATCGAAAACTTGGACCATCGGATGGAGATGTGTCGCCGAGGTCGCGGTGGCCATTTGGCTGATATTTTGTTCCATACATAATTGAATCATACCAATATTATCACAATAAAAATAAATGATAAGAATTTCCTAAATAATTTGTGTTTTATTCAATATCAATATTGGCCCTTAAAATTTAACCACCCTTTACATACGATTTAAATTATAAGATAAACAAAATTTTTTATTTTTAAATTACCAATTCCTGTTCATTGTAGTTCAAAATTTCTGCTTTAAATCACTTTAATTGTTCCGTATTTTTGATTGGAGATATTTGAGAAATTGCCAAAGTCTGCTTTTTACCTGAAGCACGCTTTCGGACTTTAAAAATATGCTAATTCCTCTACTGTTAATTCTATTTGCAATTGCAGGGTTTCCTTCAAATCTTCAATAGTTGCATTATGTTTTGTATTAATAGCTTAAGTTTGTTTAGTTCATATTGTATCTCTGAAATAAGACCAAAAATGTAATTTTAAGTAAGCAATAACTATGTGTGATAACTATAAGTGAGCAATAACTATGAAATATTTAATCGCTCAAAAGATGTAATTGACATAAGAATTGCATGTGTGGCTGAACAGCCACACAATTTTCAGTGTTATATTCCAATACTAATTTTTTTTAAATTATATCACTTTTTTGGCACAGCTTTAAGTTTTTTTTTAAAATTTTTCCGTTTAATATTTTCACACTTATTCTTCTTTTGTTCATATTAATACACACGTATTTATTTTTTGGACGTATTTTTAAACAGCTCCGCAAGTTTTATTAAATAATTGCAACTTACTACTTCGCTCTCTGACCTACATTTAAGTGCAGTGCATATAAGTAAGCCACGGAAAAGTGCGAATATTGAAACTTAGCAACAGCAATAACAATAGGTGAAACAGCCTACTCAAATATTCAAGCGAATTTCGAATAAGTGGAAATATCGCAATTTGTATCAAAACTTAATCGCACTTTAAATAAACCTTAAATTTTTGTAAAAAATAATAAAAAAGAAAAACAATTTTTATCGTGTTTGTGCCAGCGAACTTAATACCGGCCAAAATTCCAACCAAAATCAACATACATAAAATATAAGCCCAGATTAAAAAAAAAAAAACAATGGAACCTACTTGCGCCAAAAATAACTGCTCTATTGAGCACAAAAGTGCACTTAAACTAAGTTGCAATGTTCTCTGCAGGAAATCCTATCATGGCACATGTGTAGGAATGACAAAAAGAAGTTTGAACTATTTCCAGGAATACACAACACATGTCAAATTTTTCTGTGACGAATGTATGGATCTGTTACAGTCTCATGTTATGCTCGCCATAAAATGTCTTAGCAACTCCTTGAAAGTGATGCATTCAGATAATAAACAAATCTGCAGTAAGATATCAAACTTTGATATTATGACTCACGAATTTGATGATCTTTTAAGAGTAGAGTCCATTTTCAAAGCAAATAGCTCGGAAATCGCAAATATTTTCGAAACCTTGAGAATATTAGCTGAATTAGTCAAAGATAGTGAAAAAATGTCTTATGGAATACGGCTATAAACGAGCTTAAATCAGAAGTAAAAAATAGCTTTGTTGTTTTAAGAAATGACGATTCAACCAAAAATATACTGGGTATTCTAATATCTTTGCGCTCTGATGTGGATATCGCAATTCAATCAGGCAAACCCCAACCATCACCTCCGCAATCAGATCCAATGCTGGAAATATTACTGTCAAAAAATAAATGATATCAGTGACGAACTTAAAGTGTTTCGAGTGATGATTACAGATGTAGCGTATAAAGTAAGATCTGTGCCCAATAGAGCTAAAACAAAGTTACACAAGCCCTCCATCATAACTCTTCCTCTATTTTCGAGGAAATAATTGAAGCTTCCAACCGCTTGCCACAGGTTAGCTCTGTACTAGCTAATCATTCTATAAATCTGGATTCTTCAACTGCTTCTGACACCACAGAACTAATAATACCGACTGCTGCTCCTCAAAGTGTTACACTCCATCATAACGCTTCCTCTATCTTTGAAGAAATCATAAAAGCTACCGATTCTACTCCACTGGTTCATTCTTTGTGCTCACCACCAGCGTCTCTCTCTGATATGGAAATGGGGCCACCTATTGCTATTCCAGTGGACTCACCACTCAAATTGATCCATATGTTTGGAACATCATGGACATCAACTGAATGGGATAACTGTATCAAAAAGCTGAAGAGTGTGAATGATAGATTAAAAACCACATTGTTTGTTAGACAGAACAGAATGTTTAGAAGACATTCGGTGTTGCAATTTCTGACTGCATAAAAATGTCCATCAAGACCAGAAAGTTCTGCAGTTTTAAGTTGGACATTCCCACTTAATATGCATGGATGTTCCTGAATCTCTGGTAGCATAATGATGCATGGTAAGTGGATAATCTCCGAAGCTGAAGACACCTAGATCTAGCAGTGAAAATAACGATGATCATCATATGATTAGAGCCTTGAGTAAGCCTGTAAATAATGCTTATTCTTCAAGCTTAATTCAAAGTCTATTAAAAGTAAAGCATCAATCAATGATGGCAATGTTCATCATAAAATTAGAACTAGGAGTAATCCTACGAATAATGCTTATTTTTCTAAGTTTAATTATAAATCTAATAAAAGTAATGCAACTCATAACCTTTGCCAGATTGTAACTGGTCTTATAAAACAAATGTCTTTCCAAAGTCTCTCTTTTTCCAAAACATACTTCGATTCCTTCGTCCTCTTCCGCTCAAAAATTATCAATATCTTAACGCGTCTCGTTTAACTTTAACCCTGAATCTGACCCCCCTACTTTACAAATACACCTTAAATCCCCAGTACATCCTATCCTAATTTCGTGGACTCTCATACTCTAAGCCCATTTCCATTTGATCCAATTATAATTGAGCAATCGAACCAACCTGGCAGTCCAAAGTCATTCCTAGACCCTCTACTACCACCAAGAGTCAAATTACCGTAAAATTATTGCGCAGAGACTGAGAGTAGATATGCCGTTTCCCGCCATAGAGAGAACAGTGTATTTAATAACGTTCGTTCGTATCTCGCCTACATGCTCAACGCCCCTTATTCAGCATGCATTGAAGGCAAGACCAAAACTAATCTTAAAGTTTTAATTCAGCAAGAAGGTCTGTTGATGACTTGCTTGACTTATTTATTCCTTTTCACGACCATCTCGGCGTGACGATCGACCAAGTCAAGGTGGATATTGATTTCTATGG
This sequence comes from Dichetophora obliterata, assembly GCA_963920525.1. Lineage (NCBI taxonomy): Eukaryota > Metazoa > Arthropoda > Insecta > Diptera > Sciomyzidae > Dichetophora > Dichetophora obliterata. Next base: position 162,339,507 of record OY986435.1, read on the forward strand.
TGCTCACGTCAGGACTACACATATCTTCCTTCTTTAAAAGTCGCGTAAAGATCAACAACAATACTATCGTCTCTAACTCCCATTTCTTAAATACATATATTTTATCATAACTGTGGCTGCATGAGAAGCAAATTAAATAAAATTTATGTCGACGCCAAATCATGTCACTTCAATGTTATAGTATTCACTGAAACATGGTTAAATGATACCTTCAATAATGGGGAAATTCTTGACAGCAATTGGACTGTCTTCAGAAACGATCGGAATTACTCCTCAACTGGTCTTTCTAGAGGAGGTGGCGTTCTCATAGCAACTCGCAATTCTCTTTCAAGTGAACTAATAGATACGCATACCCATAAACTTTTTGATCACCGCATAATTAAAGTTTGTTCAGGAAATAGTTTCTTTATGTACATAGGCGTCGTTTACATTCCTCCCGGCTCAAGTGAAACAAAATACAACGAGCTATGTGAAACACTGTCCTCCTTTACATCCACTCTTAAAGAGGAATATAAGGTTGTTATTCTTGGTGACTTCAACCGTCCAAATATCTCTTTTGTCATTGATGAAAATGACAACTATCTTCTTCCTGTTAACCTTTCTAATGCCATTCTCATTATTTAGTACCTTTTATGGCAACAATCTGCAGCAAGTTTCTTCTGAACAAAATAAAAATGGTACATGGGTGGACCTTGTCTTTACAAACTTGTACGATGAAGTGAAAGTTTGAAGGTTAGTCCATGCACTGAAGCAGAAAAGTTATTTACTAACACTGTTCACCATACAGCCTTAACAGTTATTTTCTCTGCTAACAACATAAATTTTACCCAGTCTTATAATAACTCCATTGCGTACGATTACCTCAACGCCGATAACGAAAGTCTAAAATGTTATCTCAATGCTCTAAATAGATTTAGACAGCGCTGTCTTAAGATTTTATCAGCAATTTGTACTGCTATCGAAAATTATGTGCCTTAAAATAAAGAAAAAGAATAAGCTTTAAACTTCTAGTTTAGGTAGATACCTGTATTTTCCGGTAGCCGCCTAAAATATTGTTGGCTTTCTATTTTTTTAAAAAAAAATTCTAAAATATCATTCCAACACGAAGAAAACTGCAAAAAAGTCCCCTCGAACAAACACATATGCCTGGCCAGACCCCTATACAATTTGTATGAAATAAATTATTGTTACACACATTTTGGGTTATTTTTCTGCAAATACAATGCAGAGTGTTGTTTCCAGGTATTTTTTATATTTTGGGTTGTTTTTATGTGAATTCAATGCAGATGTTTGCTTACAGGTAGTTTTTGTTTTAATTTTTCTCTTATTTCTTTCTTTCGTTTGTGATTTTGGTTTTGAGTTCAGTTAGTTTATTATTGAATGCTGAACATACAACATCGAAAGTCCGAAATATAAATTTTTTGTGCGGAAACTAAAGTGAAATTATTACTATTGTTATGGAAGAGGATTTAGAATTTGTGTACAATACGCGCTTGCGTACAGGCAGCCTTACTGATAATTTCCAACAACAACTATCATCAGCGTTACAGCGTGATTTCGCACTTCGCACAGAAGCAGACGAAGAACTAGATTTATTTGAAGACCAAAGCGGTGAAAACACAGATTTTGTGCCCGAAGATGACGACACGGACTTTGAATATGAATTGGATATTGAAGCAAATGAAATATTCGACAGCGATGAAGAAAGTGAGAATGCACCAACTCAAGCTGCAGACGGTTTTTTGCTTGGAAGAGATGGTACCAAGTGGAGTACAGCTGAACCCGCTACAGTGAGATTCCACCAGCACAACATCATGCGTTTCAGAGGTGGACCAAAAACAAACCTGATCACTTCGCTTGAGATGTTCAAGCTTTTCTTTTCACCGAATATTACGTTCATCATCGTAACACAAACAAATCTATATGGAGAGAAAGTTACACGCAAATGGAACGCAGAACATGCAAACTGCACACCACGAGTATGGGTTGATATGACAAGTGTTGAGCTTGACGCTTTTATTGGGATACTATTGGCTTTTGGTGTCAGTCATAATACTATGCAGCTCTCAAGATTGATGTGGCAAACTGATGCACTTCCAATATTCCGTGCAGCCATCTCATATACACGATTTGTTACTTTGATGCGCTGTATTCGATTTGACGATAGTCGTAGCCGCGCATTTCGTCAACAAACTGACAAAGCTGCTCCCATTCGCGACATATGGAACTTCTTGAATAACAATCTTGCCAGTAATTTTGAACCATACGAAAGTGTAACCATCGATGAGCAGCTATTTCCATACCGTGGGCGCACAAAGTTTACGCAATACATCAAAGCCCGCAAAGTATGGCATAAAAGTATGGTGGGCATGCGATGCGAAAACCAAATATCTGTTGCAAGGAAAACTGTACACTGGTAAAGAGGAAAAACAACGAGAGACAAACCAAGGCGAAAATGTACTCATGAGTTTGGCTAATCGATACGCCAACAGCGGCAGAACTATTATTGCTGATAACTTCTTTACAACATTAGACGCAGCTAAACATCTTTCGTAGATTGGACTAGCATACGTTGGCACCATTAGATCCAACAAAAGGTGTCTTCCCAAAGAAGTGAAAAAAGACAGCAAACGGCCAGTGCTTTCATCTGTGTTCGGTTTCTATGATAACCTTGTATCACTGTGCAGCTATGTTCCAAAGAAGAACAAAGCAGTAAATCTACTATCCTTTGTGCACGTCCCCGAGAAAGTTGAAGGCGTAGCAAAAAAACCGGAAGCTATATTATTTTAAAAATCAACAAAGGCCGGCGTTGATACAATGGACCAAATGGTAACGCATTACTCCACAAAACGGTCAACCAGACGTTGGCCATTAGCAGTTTTTTGTAACATGATAGACGTCATGGGATTAGCCGCTTACATCATATGCAATGAAAATACAGAAGGAACCAGAAAAGAGAAGCGACGAATGTTCTTGAACACGCTGAGTAAACAGTTGGTGCTTGCTAATATTGAAAATCGCATGAACCACAACCATATTTTGGGACAACATTCAACCCGTTTGGCCATTGAATTTTTCTTTGGTAGGCCGTTGAATATTCCCAGCAACATGCTGACTAACCAACAAAGCGGCCCTAGTACACTGAATTCCAGAAAAGATTGCAGAATTTGTGCCACGCAAGACGAAAAGCTGCGTAGGAAGACACGTTTTTACTGCACCAAATGCACTAATCCTGTGTGCCAACAACATTCTAAAGTTGATTATACTTGTTTTTCATGCATTCCACAAAATGAATAAATTTTTTTTTTACATTTAGGCAGCTACATATACATATCAACAAATCCAAAAAAAAGTCTAAAGACAAAAATAATAAACGAGCATACTTAGAAATTCAAAGTTACGGTACTCTTTTTGCCATACAAATGCATAAAAACGTATAGGGATCTGGCTAGGCATATCTGTTTGTTCGAAGGTTTCAGAATATGTGTTTGACGGGGGGTTAAAAAAGTAATGAGTAAATCAAATCAACTGTGTTTTAGATTTCAAACAGATATTAATTTTTCTTGGCTTTTTCGACATAATTTCGATTACATTTTCGCAAGTAGCGATGCACTTTCAGCAATGTCAACCCATTTAATAGGTCTTCAATTGTTTTGCTTCGCAGATGGGCATTTACAAACTGCCGTTACGTACGATTTGTACAAAGAAATATTAAAAAAAAGAATGAAAAAGTCTAATTTTTAAAAAGTTGTTTTATATTTGCGTAGTAATTATGTAGCGCTTTATTAATTAAACACATTGGCCACATTCAGCGCAGACAACTGTTGTGAACTGTAATGGTAGCGCTACCTTAGTTCACGATGTTTTTCTCTGAATGTGTTGCTACTCTACACGTCAGAAGATAGATTCAATTTAATTTTTATGTAAATTTAATTCAATTGCAAAGGTTTCTCACTTAAATTTGCTGCGTTCTTTCTGCATTTATTAATTTAACAGCGTCAGTAACAGCATCTGACAGTGAAGCAAACAGTTGTGTTCATGTAGCATAGAATTTGTTCGCTCGATTAAAAGGCGTTCGCTACTTTATCAGTTTAAGTTAGCGCTACCAAATTTGTACCATTCAGCGAATTTTTACACATCAGTTGCCAACTGTTGTCTGCGCTGAATGCGGCCAATGACAACAATTGAGTAAGTACTTAAAGATATAAGCAAAAATATGTGCTGGCGTTACGTTTCAAAAAACGGAAGTGATTTTTGATTTGCATTACAAAATTTACAAAACTCTGTGAATTGGGCAAGACTTTTTGTATACAAATTTTTTTAGAAGAAAATAGCAAGTTTATTTTCCAAGTGATCAAATTTAAAAATATTCACTGGCTTTTTTTTTTATTAGGCTTTTTTATCTGAAATACGTTACTGGCGTTACGGTACTTAAATTTCCACTGTAGTTAAATTGGTAAATTAAGTCATTAGGTAGTTAATAGCGTTTTCGTTTCTTAAAAACGCTAAATTTTTCTGCCTTTCTTAGAAATTCTGCCCTCTTGAGAAAAAAAAATGGTGAACTCTAAAATTGAATCGTGTTCATTCCTCGAAAATGTTGACCTTAAAAGTAAAAAAAAATTCAGAATTCTCAAAGATGGCAGAAAGTGGGTAGAAAAAATGCAACATTTTTTGAGAAACGAAAACACCATAAGTAATTAAGTAATTTAGTAATTAATAAACAAATTTAATATATTGTCCTTTCCTTGCCTCAACCATTTTTACACTATCTTTAGCCAATGTCTTCAATTTTTATTAAAACAATAAAGTTTACGAAACATTTACTAAACATTTACGAAAAAGAAAAACTGCATTTGTGGAACAGTGCAAACAATTTGATCATCATGGTAAATTAATTTATGTATAAATAGCTTTAATTAAAAAAAAAAATTAAAATGTTTCTCTTTGATAATATCATAAAATAATAAGTTTTAAATAAGTTTTAGTTTTTTGGTCATTGTAGACTTTTCTGTGGTAATGCCCAGATATGTTTAAATCTGTGTAGAGATGAAAATGAGTGCTCGCTTGAACCAATGAAATAGGGAGGGTTGCGCTTAAAAATTCGTAGGAACCGATTTATTAATGGGTAGAATTGCTTGTTGCAGTTGTTGAGAGCATCAACAAATGATTTCGCTCGTTTTTCTTACGGAATCTGCAAACAGTGTCTGCAAAAATACGGAGTACATACATATAAGGTGTGAAAATTGAGACCGAACATCAAAGATATTTTTTTATTATACTCTCACCTTTTTCACATCACAAAGTGGTGGAATTTCAAGCTTTTTTAAGATATTTTGCCCATTTGAGAACGTGAGGTATTTCGGGTGTTTCGGTAGGATATTTTCTGTGTCAAAATTTTAAAAGTTTAAATTCGTATTCGTATAAATAGAAAAACATTTATTCTTCAATATCAGAAGTTTTTAAGACGATTTCTTTTTATAAATAAAAAGAAGATAATAATATAAAACTAAAAAAAATAAAAAAATCCTTAATGCGGTGGGATTTTTCATGGATTTTTCGTGTCGTATTGTTGGGGTGAAGAGGGCTTAATTGGAATGCGATCGCGATTTTTCACTACATACGAATCACACCACTGGTTGTTATACTTGTTGGTTTGGTCAAATTCGTGACAAACTCTACGTCTGCACTTACGATACTATAGAAACTGTGGATTCACTGTGCGGTGTTTGCATATATTTGATTCGAAAAATGCAGTGTTTTTGTGACTTCAGGCACAGCTAAAGGTGCGATATCGCAAAAAACATAAACAAAAACACGAACAAAATTCAGTGCATTAGCAAAAGAAACAGCTACCAACGTTTGCAGCATAGGGGTTAAAATAAATATTGAAAATTCTATGTTTTTCTTTTTGGCACCCATATTCTTCCAGAATTTCGGTGGGGGGCGGTTTGAACCCCCTTAATTCGTGCCTGATCTTAATACACATACTAAACAAAATAAATAATTTTTTTTAGTCAAGTTCGCGTATCTAGGGTGTTTTTTTATAGAGTGATACAACTTTGAGTTGGCAGCACTGCTTTATTTGACCACCCATTTAACAGCTGGTAAATGCTTTTTGTTTAGTTTGCTTTGACATTTTATTATAAATTGACTTACACCAGAGCAATGCGTGCAAAGTGTGGAAATTTTTAATCAAAATAATGGTTCTGTTCGTCAAACTTATCGTGCACTTCGTCCATTTTTTGGCGTACATAATCGTCCTTCAGAGCTGCTAATTCGAAGAACAAAAGATCGTTTTCGGACCACATTTACTGTTACTGATAATGTGCATCCCGTGAGACGCCGAACAGTGCGCACTGAAGAATCTGTAGCCGCTGTACAGGAAAGCATTGAAGATGATCCTAGTCAATCAATTCGTTGCCGTTCTCAGCAACTGGGGTTGTGTCCTTCCACTTTATGGTAGATTTTACCAAAAGATCTTGGCTCAAAACCTTTCAAGATTCAACCTGTGCAGGAATTAAAGCCAAACGACCATCGTATGCCTCGCCAATTCGGCGAATGGGCTGAAGAACAAATTGATATTGATTTTGAATTTCCATGGGAAATGTTATTTTCCGATGAAGCCCATTTTTGGTTGAATGGGTACGTAAATAAACAGAATTGTCGTATTTGGAGTGAGGAGAATCCACTAGCTTTTGTCGAAACACCATTACATCCACAGAAAATTACTGTGTGGTGCGCTTTATGGGCTGGCGGAGTCATTGGCCCATATGTCTTCAAAAACGATGATGGTCAGAATGTTACTGTCAATGGTGAACGGTATAGGAACATGATTCGAAGTTTTTTGTACCTGAATTAGCTGGTATTAATCTTGCTGATATGTGGTTCCTACAGGACGGAGCCACATGTCACACAGCGGGCGCTAAAATTGATTTACTCAAGGAAACTTTTGACAAAAAAATAATTTCACGAAATGGCCCAATTAATTGGCCCCCAAGATCGTGTGACTAAACCCCATTGGATTATTTTCTTTGGGGTTATGTAAAATCACTTGTTTACGTCGATATACCACAAACAATTGAACACCTGGGAATCAACATTCGAAGAGTTATCGGCGAGATACGGCCGCAAATGCTGCGAAAAGTTTGTGAAAATTGGTGTTCCAGATTTCGCCTTGTACGCGCCAGCCGTGGCGGCCACATGACCGAAATCATATTTAAGCATTAATGTCATGAAATTTTATATCCAATAAAGCTCGTTTCATTGATATTTAAAATATATTACTATGTTTTATTATGATTTAAACTTGTATTTCTCTATAAAAAACACCCTTTGTGATTTTAAATCAATATTTTCAGAACAGCTGCCTTCTGATATCAATCCACTATCCACCGAAGCACTAAATACGCTTACACCATAGACACAAAAGAACCGGTTTTAATTAAAAAAATTATATCAAGTTTTAATAAATATCATTTTAAAACTACTGAGTAATCGCCCTGTTACAACTAGCACCAGCTCCCCTTCTTATTTTATCTCTTTGAAGTACCATAGGACAAAATTTTAAACACTGAAAAGTAAACCTTTGTAGTATGTTGGGACAAATTTCAACCCAGATTTGATGTTGTAGCTCTAAAGTACAGTGGTTTTAGATCAGTCCTCACCAGTCGCCGGGCTTGAAAATCATCCGTATCATATTTTAACTTTTTTTTGTACTTTGAGAGTATTTTTTAAAATGAAATTTCCGTCTCTCAAATAGTTTATCGAATGTCATTGTTAGAATTTTGAAGTTTTGGTAAATAATCAATAATGTTTATCTTTTTAAATATCTATTGATTAAAACATAACCAAAAACCATAAACAAAAACACGAACAAAATTCAGTGCATTAGCAATAGAAACAGGTACCAACGTTTGCTACCAAAGTTTTTTGGCACCCAGATTCTCCGAGAATTTTGGTGGGAAGAGGGGCGGTTTGAACCCCTTAACTCCCTGAATCCGCGCCTGATCTAAATACACAAACTATACAAAATTTAAAAGATAATTTTTTTCCTCAAGTTCATGTATCTATGACTTTAAATCAATATTTACAGAACAAATGTTTTGCCATATATGGGAAAACATTTTAAGCCTTCTGATAATCATCCACTATCTACCGAAGTACTAAATACGCTAACACCATAGATACAATAGAACCGGTATTAATTACAAAAATTATATCAAGTTATAAAAAAAATTATTTGAAAACTACTGAGTAATCGGCCAGTTACAACTAGCCCCAGCTCCCTTCTTATTTTAACCGAATGTCATTGTTAGAATCTTGAAGTTTTGAGAAACAATCAATAATGTTTATCTCTTTAAATATCTGTTAATAAAGAATGATGACTTTGAAAAAATATTGCAAACTTAAAAATGATCACTTGCTTTATCAATGTTTTTACGCGTTGATTATCAATAACAAAATGATTCACTTAAAAACTTGAGCTAAATAATTTGTGTTATCAAATAAAGCAAGAAGATTAAAATAAAACTTTTTATGACAAAAAAATAAGTGCCTACTATTACGTTCATAAACAAAAAAACAGATTTTTGTTTAGTCCATAAAATTTGTTCTTTTTATTCATACTGTGATTAAATAAAAGAAATTACTTAACCAAAACTATATTCTTATTCAGGACATTTCCTGATCTTGCGCCACTCAGCCCATTCAACGCAACCCAGGTAGCCATCCTCTGTAACGAAAGCCTTCCCACTTTCACATTCAAGCGCTATGGGATTGGCACCTTCATAAGCGCACACGTAGTACTGCGTAGGGTACTTGCTGGGTTGTGGTTGCCATACGTTCTTGCCTTGACATGGTTCCGGTTCAACTGGTCTTACGTAGACACAGTGTGTGTCAACGAGGTCAATCGGCACACAACCCGAGACGGTGCTATTTTTGACAAAGAATGTGTTGGAGGGGCACGATTGTTCAATGGAGGTATTTGTGCCGGGTATGCAATAATAAAACTTTGTGCCGTCCACGGAGCCCCACAGTTCGTCCTTGTATTTGCATCCCTCGATTTCGGTTGTGTTGAGGGTGGCCGCTAAGCCAAGCGCTAACACGCCGACAAGCAGTAACGTTTCTGCACATGTTTTAAAAGAAGAATTAGAAGAAGGATGAGTTACAACAATCCATTGACACACAGCACAAACGCACCTTTAATCATTTTTGTTAGTTTTTGTTAAATTTACATATAAATCCCGTTACTTGAGCTCGTAGCGCTTTATCCCAGATCTCAATAAACACTATGTTTATGGTTCTGCAAGACATGGTCTTATATTTCCTAGGTTTTGTTTTTTTGTCACATATTTTTGGCTTATCACCTAAAATAACTGCGACACCAAATAATACCGTTGCTACTATCATCTGCCGATTGCGGAGTCTTTTGACAATGCTTTTGCGATATGTGAAACAAGTAAAAACACCTAATCTAGCCATCGATTTTATTTTTACCTTTATGTTCATTGTTGATGAATTTATAATTAAGTAGCTCGTTTGGTTTCGAGATAAGCAACAATTAAAAGCACTTCAGCGCCAGTTATTTTCTTGAGGAATGTATCTTGCTACCTTTCGTATGTATCTTGCACTATTTTTTCTATAATAACACGTTCTTTATTAAAGTATCGCAACTTAATTAATTTGCCTATGGTAGGAAAGTAAAACTGGCAGATAAGATATTTCGGCTGAATAGAGGAAATGCCGAGTAAGGGTCTTAATCAGGGAAAGATAATTTATGTACGTAGGCATGAGCACTTTTAATTGGTATTGCTGAATGTTAATAATTTTACATTAACTGATCTGAAGAATTTAAAGACGAACGCTGCACAAATCAAAAACAAAAAAGAAAAGAGTATTTTTTCAATGAGAGTCCATAACAAAGACAGTAGGAAGTAATGGAGATTCCGAGTGTATAACTTTTTGTATAATTTTTTAAGTGAAATTTCCTAGGCGGCGATTCAATATTAGGTCTGTTAAAGTTACTGTACTCGATTCAAGTAACTTGAAGTTGCTTGAAAGCGTTTCTTTACACATTTTTCAAGCTCGAGAGAGAAGAAGAACAAGCTAAATGTCACTCTCTATCCTATTAAAATTAACCGAAATTAGCTTGATCTTTAAGCTTAGTATGCTGTAGGAACGAACATTTTTAGGCATTTCATTCTACACGCGAAATTTTGGTGAAGACTCAACACTAACACATACTTACCATAACGTTTTCGTTGAATGTTTCTACGCCAATGAAATGTGCGGACATATAAAAGACAGCAAAATTTTGACATTTAAATGGTTGCGAACATGGCTGCATTGAACAAATTTTTCGGTTCAACACCATACTAAGCTTTAGTATACTAAAGCAGTAAATCCCTGTTACTTTTTCTATCTTTCCATACAATTCCCATAAAAAAAACTTATTTTTTGTCGGAAGACAATATTTGAAATTTTTGTAAACATTTAACTTTTTGCCAATGCCATTGATGGTTTGACAGATATTTCATCACTTCAAATGCGTTAAAAAGATAAAGTCCGACTAACAGAACAATAACCGTTTTTCACATTATTGCTTATATCTCCAAAACTTGACCTGAAACGGACTGCGGACATTCGTCTTCTTCGGTCCAAAAGTTGACCCTTATTTGTAAGTCTGTATTATTTTAAAATTTAATATGTGTTTCGTTTAAAGTACTTTAAACAGGAAAATTGCTCTAACTAATTTTTGTCGGTGTTTTTGTGTAAGTGGCGATATTTTTTCATTCGAAAAAGGAAGCAGCATTTGTGCCGCACACAGTACATTTTGCTGTTTCTTTTTTGCGGACCTTGTTGACTTCTTTTTATCTTGCTCAAAAAGAGCTAGAAAAGAGAGCTTTTGTCTCGCAAAGAAGAAGAAGTAGCACATTTTCCAACACAACAAATTTTTCTCTCTTGTTAGCTTTGCTTTGTATGTTGCTCAAATAGTGCTAAAAAAGAGAAAAAATTTGTTCTCGCCAAGAATAAGAATAAAGAAATTTAACGGTTATGCTCTTATGATTTTTTGATATTTTGAATATGCTCTTATGAATTTTTTAAATAATAATTAGCATATTTATAAAGCTTAACTTTCAAATGGATAGCGCCTGCCATTCTCAAGCTCTGAGCTGACGAATATACGTGAGTCTCCTCTTATATAATAGTATAGAAAATAAACGTCAATATATTTTCGACAGTTGTGTCGGGCTGAAGACGTGAAGTAAATAAATTTTTCCTTCTCGACACCACCCTTAAATTTGACCGGCTTATAGGTTCAGTGGGAGTTAATACTGAAATATTAGTCATGAAGGAATATAAGAAAGTGACAAAGAAGAAACTGGAGTATTTGTGGTCAAAGGCGTTGCTGAAAGCCAACCGTTTGACTTGAGAAATGGATTCAAATGCTTTGAGACGCTTATTTTTTTTGTTTTTACTCTTTTTTGAATTTTCCCGGAGGTATGAATCTTCCAAAGATACGTATAGACCCGACCTATACGCATGCACGATTCACATTCTAGATCCTGCCCGGATCAGCCGGGACAGACAGAATACATCTACGTACTAAAACATACCCCTATTGGCAACTAGGATTTTGCACTAAGCACATTAATTGGCTTTTCAGCGGAATTTAAAAATTTAATATGTATCAAATGCGTATTTAAGTATATTTAATTCCATATAAATAAGCAACATCGAATTAAATTATAGTGATTCTCAATTTAAGGTACTCGAAAAACAATCCTGATTTCAAAAACAATCCAAAACACTAAACTCATTTTAACTGGTTTGCGGCCATTGTCCAGCCCAAGGACCTACGTGGAAATGAGATAAATCTCATATCCGCCAAATCAAAATCCCAATTAGTTGGATATGCATTTGGGCCAACGCAGGCATAAACTTGTGTGGAAAAGAGATATGCTCTGGCACACCAATCCAGGTGATAGTGTGAGTTCAGACTAATTCCAAATCAGGAAGCCACGTGAGCACGTAAATCACAATTCGATTTAAAATTAAAATGTTGAATAATTAAAAAGGAAGTTGAAAAACGATTCATATTTGATGGTGCTTACTTAATAAAACATAATATTGAGACAAAAAGGAGAAACAGAACAATCTTAATTACCAATATTACATTGTTATAAAACTGCGTTAGATATAATAGGATGAGGTTAAATTGATTTAATTATTTAAATGTAATATAATTTTCCATTTTAAGACGTCTACCGAATCAGAAAAATTAATCATGTTGAAGTTATCATTGAAATCACTGCACATACATCGTAAAGGTTCATGAAGAGCTTAATTAGAATTGCACTGACTCAACTTGAAAAACAGAAAATGTCTAGTTCCTCTCCTTGGGATGTTAAAATTTAGAGCTGAGATCAGATATTTCGAATTAATCTCGCCACGAAGTAATTTATACAGAAACATGACATTAAGCATTATTCTTCTGCTTCTTAGGGAAGGTAGTAAAATAATTTTAAGGCTTATTTCATACGATGGAAGCATAATATTGTGATACCAACGACTATGACGTAAAGCAAAAAGTAAAAACTGTTTTTGAACGGATTCTATGGCGTCGATGTAGACATTATATTGTGGGTTCCATATAACTGATGCATATTCAAGAATTGGCCTTACGAGAGAGTTATATAATAATGTAGTAGTAAAGGGATCACTGAATTCTTTAGCCCATCTTTTAATAAAACCAAGGACTCCTCTTGCCTTATTTATCACCATATTAACGTGGAGATTGAAGCGAAGTTTTGAATCCATAATAACACCAAGATCGAGAAAATTGGAAACTATTTCTAAGTTAGTGTTATTTATAGTGTACTTTATGTTATTAGTAGATCTACGCGAAAATGTCATTTGCTTACATTTTTTAAGTTAAGATTTAATATATTTAAGCTACACCAGTCCACTAGTCTATTTATATCAGATTGTAAAATATGTCGTTCTTCGGGTGATTTCTTGTAACAAAGAAAAAGTTTCACGTCGTCAGCGTACATTAAGACGTTACAGTGTTTTATTACCGAAGAAAGATCATTAATGAATAGTAAAAACAAAACCGGTCCAAGATGACTACACTGAGGAACGCCAGAAGTGTCCGAAATACTTTTTGAAAGAGAATTCTTATATAAAACCTTTTGAGTACGTCTAGATAAATACGAATTTATCCAATTTAATAATGTAACAGGAAACCCAATAAGGTGGAGTTTTTTCAAAAGAAGATTATGATTAACACTGTCGAAGGCCTTGCTAAAGTCTGCAGTTCCAAAGTAAAACCATTTATAAGAAGCGTAGTAAACTCAAAGAGGTTTGTTGTAGTGGACATACCTTTCAGAAAACCATGTTGAGAGACAGAAATGGTGGACGACACTGAGTGGGTTAATTGATCAATTGATTTTCTCAAATAACTTAGGGATTGCACTTAAGTTTGCAATTCCTCGATAGTTAGAAACATCTATCTTGGAGCCAGATTTATGAAGGGGTATAATATAAGAATCCTTCCATATAATAGGAAAATAACCACTATGCAAGGAAACATTAAAAATGTTTGTTAGAGGATTACACAGGTTTGTAGCACATTGCTTTAAAATACAGCTCGGAATTTCATCAGGGCCGGTCGTAAAAGAGGATTTTACTTGTCGAAGATAACACATAACAATATTTGGGTCTATTACAGGAGTTTCAAAAGAGTTAACTGGCGGGAGAAAAGGATACACCGTGCTAGTGTAAAATGGTATATTGGAGTAAGTTGATTTAAAGAAGTTTGCAAACATGTTAAAAATCACATTGTCACAAGATGATTCTTCCTGATTGAATTTCATAAGGGGTGGAAAGCTGGAGGCTTTACGTTTTGAGTTAACAAAACTATAGAAAAGATTTGGATCATCTTTAAATTGAGATTTTATGTTAATTATATAAGCAGAATAGCATTGTTTATTTAACAGTTGATATCTATAACGACAAGAAGAATAGGAAGCAAAGTCTAAACTAGAACCAGATATTTTATAATTTTTAAATAAACGATTTTTTAAATTTTTTAGTGCCTTTAGATCATTTGTTAGCTATTTGATACCTTTGCAGAGTATCATTGAAAAACTGTACGGAAGATTCGACGTCATAATCTGAATATGATGTTTCGCTAGTAAAAATTGGAGACCAATCAGTCCGCGAAAGTAAGGAATTACGTTCTACATAGTCTGTTTTTTTAAAATTATAAACTTTTTTATTTCGCGCGTCAGCAGTTACTTTATCTTCTTTTTCGTGGGGGAGTAAAACTGTTATTTCAAGAGTTGGATGATGTACATCTTCTGGAAGAGATACGGGATTCGAACAATGCAGATTAACAGTAGTGCATCTATCTACAAATACAAGGTCTAGGGTTCTGTGGTTTATATTTAAAATATCATTGACTTATATATATATATAGCTTATCTAAGAAATCATTTATCCAATCACTATTGGAAACAGGAGTAAGAAATGAAGAATCATCAGACGATCTCCAAGTCACAAAAGTAGGTTAAAATCACCCAGCACAATAAGAACGTCTTTATTTTTTAACAAATTATGAACTTTTTCGATGGAGTGTAAATGTTTTAAATAAATTGTTAAGTCACATTTAGGAGGTATGAAAGAGCAGGTAACATAAATAATACTATTATTTAATTTAACTGCAACACAAATGAACTCAAAGTCACTGGTGTCAAGAATTGTCAATTCTTCAGACACAAGCTAGTTTTGAACAGCTATCAAAACACCACCACCGATCTTATCATGACGATCTTTACGAAAAATTTGATATTTATTGCACATTATTTCAGAATTTAAGATATTAGAGCGAGGCCAAGTCTCTGTAAAAATTATAATGTTATATTGTATTAAGAAATCAAAACTGTTTATGAAAATATCGGAAAGTTTGGAGTTAAGACTCTTGACATTTTGGTCTAATGTCAATGTCAGCTCTAATTTAGACTTGCGGTTTATTAATCGTTTTTTGGATGAGATTTAGGGCTATTTCGGGGACGCGGCAAATGTGCAACATTTACCGGTCTTAATTGTGTTTGGTGGCCAAGAGTTTACATCAACTATAGAATTAAATAAATTTTCAGGAACTGTCTGAATTAAATGGCCTTTTTCTGATGAAATAATAGTTTGAGTCCCGGAAGAAAAAGTCTGTGACAGAGAAGGTGGGGCATATCCCAAATAGAAATTTCATCATAGACGCTGGTACTGGGTGCGTCCCTAACTTCGATAAAAAATGTTACAATTTCTCGAAAATTTTTATTTAACGAGTGAAGACTTTCCTAAAAAAGCTTAATTTTTTAATAAAGTTCATCGGGGGAAAGTGCTCTACATGACGCACAGTACCAACGAAGACCTGACCGTACAGATACTAAATCATCTCGGCTCGATTTGGAAATACCAGTACAAGATGCATGAAACAATTGCTCACATGGACCAGACCAACTGAACACAGGGTACAGAATGCTTTGGCATTTGCATAGCTCGTCCAAAGAAATATTGATAATTTTTCAATAGAAAAATAGTTCATGTTTAAAAGTTGCAAAAAGTGAGCTTATGCTAAATGTGCTTTTAGGGCTATTATTTTTACACAGCAAGCGCACAGATAAGTACAAACAAAGAAAAAAGCAACAATCACTAAAACTAAGATGAACACATCAGTGCACAAAGAGGAAAGTATAACCACAGATAACTTATCATATATATGTATGTTCTTAGCACCAAAAACCGGCAGCAATTTCTTGAAGCTTGAAAAAGAGCGTTATTTTCAAAGCTCGATTGCAACACATACAATAGCATTTTCTAAAATGCAAGAAGTAGTTATATTTATAGAATTTTTGGTATAATAACTAGCTCACTGCTGGTTGTTGTACAACAAATCAAAACCGGTTTGGTCCTTATCTGAAGTTCTTTTGATGTTGTGGCACTTCTTTGCAAGCATTTTATTTAATGTTCTAGGAGAGAATGGAAATCTATTTGGGTTGTTGTACAACAAATCAAAGGTGGTTTTGTGCCTTTGACTTTCTTTTGATCTTGTGGCACTTTATTTAAAGAATTTTTTTTGGTTTTAATAGAGAAACAAACCTATTTTGTATCTCAATCAATTGTTGCGCCAAATTTACTAATCAAGTCCGCAGTCGAGGGGTAAGCGTAGTTTTTAAATTTGCGACAGAGCACTGAGGGGTATTTGATCCAAAAAGCTGGCAAAAGGTCCAATTCTTAAAAAGTAATCTTTTATAAAATTGATCAGGAATAATAGTAATGAAAACTTCTTCCAACCTGCATCAACAAATTTTTATTTTTTGCATTCGGATTTAAGATAATGCTGTTTTTCGTGCGTTTTGTTGAATTTTTTTTAAACTATTTTCACTAAAATTCAAAGAAACGTCATTATTTCTAATGCCATCCTCAAAATGTCGTTGGAAAGGTTTTGAGTGCTTGCATTGATTCCTAAGAATTGCTTAAACTGATATATATTGAAACTAAAATATTAATTATAAAATAAACACCTACTAATAATAAAAATATGCATGAAAGACAGCATTATCTTTACTCCGATTGCAAATATTTACAATTTTTTGATGCAGATTAAGATTTTTTCCTGCCAATAATTTCTGACAGTTTTACAACTATTACAACAGCTAATATTTTTTAAAACAGACTATTTTTAGATGTTATTTCAAACCATACCATACTCCAAATATTATGGGAATCATCATAACATAAACCAAGGATTATTTTGAGGAACCGACTCATATAGCTGTTTTTTTAAGTATCGTACTTCAAAATTTTTTTCGTTCTTTTTAATATATAAAAGTGGTTTTGTTGTGTTTCCGATAATTTTCGCGCATTTATTGTGTCTTTTTATGAAAGAGGTATTATATTACTTCACAAATATTCACAAATATGAAAAATCACCAAAAACTACAGTTTTTTTTAAATAATTTTTAAGTATGTCACCTTACATGTAAATATTCGGCTACCTCTAATAAGAGTGTAAATTTTCCCAAATTTAGGCTCTTTAGGGAAAATAATTGTTAAGCGAAAATATATATATATACGAGCTTATAAAAAAAATCTGCAAACAAGAATTGCAAAAAATTGGATTTTGCTGCTTTATCTTCGACATGATGAAATAATGCTACCACAGCCGTATTAAAGTATATTTCAAGTTTTAAATGTTGTTTTATTTTGATACTGTATTTTAAAGCTTATGGCAAAATTTGAAGTCATTAAGTTAGTTTTTTGTGGAATTTAAAAAGACTTTACCGTTTTGGTAAAGCCTCTTTGAATGGCGTGTTTTTTATCCGTTTTGGTAAAGCCACTTTGAATGGGGGCGATAGGCGTGTTTTTTTATCCGAATTGGCTCATTTTCGAATTTGATCTCTATTTTTGAATAAAAAACTTATATATTGAATGTTGTAACGATAACTCTAAAAATACGACTGCTATCAAGATTGCAGACGGACCTACAGACTAACGTACCTTGATAAATCGACTCAGGCAATCGACTTCAAAAAATCGATTGTAGTGCGGCTTGTGTGTGGTGGCGCGCCGTCTTGTTGAAACCAGTAGTGCCTGATACGCTTTCGACGAACGATTGGCATGAAAAAATTGTTTATCATATCGCGATAACGCTCCTGATTGACAGTAACTCTGTGGCCATTATCATCTTCGAAAAAGAACGGCCCAATGAGCATTTTAGCACAAACGCCGCACCAAACAGTGACTTTTGCATCGTGAAGAGGTACCTCTTGAATCTCTTGTGAATTTTCAGTGGCATAAATACGGCAATTTTGTTTGTTTACCGTTCCGTTCAACTGAAAATGAGCTTAATCGCTCATGAGTTTTCAGCACGTTGAGTTTTCACTATTGACTTGTTTTGTTGAATGTAAATTTCAACAATTTTAGAGCGTTCGCGTGGCGTGTACTGTTCCATTGTAAACATTTGCTTGGAATGACACTTCAAACACGGTATGTCATTAGTCGATTTGGCATCACTGCGGAAAGTTACAGTGTTGCCAGATGGGCGCTTCGAATATGGACAACCCTGTATATACTTTTCTCCTCCTATGGGCGTTACAAGCTAAGTGACAAAGTTAATATACCCATTTACGCAGTACGCGTTTCTACTAGCAAATAATGGTCGGCCGACCAAGTTAGATTAAAAGTGTCCTCTTAGGAGGTTGAAACCATTTTTTATATCCAAAGGGCTTGTGATTTCTTTTTTAGAAGAAAAAAAAAACTAAAAAAAAAACATTGGAGTAGAAATTGGGGCCTCATAACAAATGAGAAGGTTTGATTTCCTTTGTGAAGAGCATTTATTGGTGTCGTATTTAGACCGCTGAACGCAAAGTAACTCCATAAGAATAAGCAATTAATAAATGTGTACTGAATCAACAACAATCAATGTGAATTAAATTTTCTTGAGACCAAAAATTATAGCAAAATCTGTGGTGGCTTAAGAGGTCCATAAAGATAATTTTTTAATTGCGTTTGTTAATTTAATGTTGTTATTTTAAAATATTTTTATTGATATCTTTTGTTCAAATATCAAAATATAAAAATTAAATATTTTCTGCAGAATAAAATCAGATCTATAAAATACAAATTGAATTGCTATAAAATAAAAAAAAGTGTTGTATTAATTTACATAATATAGATTATTACTTCAGGTCAGGTGTTCAATTCAGGAAAAATTGAGTCCTTTTTGAAAGAAACCTAGTTGATAATTTTTTAAAGGAATTTTCAAAATACATACTTTCAAATAAGCGAATGTTAAAATTCTTTAACTGAAAAATATGTAAACATGTACCAAGATTTAGCAGGTCTTTTTTGCTGGTGCTTCAAATACTGTTTCTGTTCTTCAAGCTTATACATATTAGGAGAAGCAATATCTGGGCTGTTGTCAATCCCAATTTTTTGTGGATTTAAGTAAAAATCCAGCATGTTTTTATTCTAACCCTTTCTGGTCACACCTCCACAATATGACTTAAAGATCACAAGGGGTTTTACCGAAATAGTTCCCAAAAACTCAACGAAATATATATATAAAAAAAAAAAATTATAATAGGAGCATTCAAGATAACACTGTAGGTAAATTTTCAACTTTTGAAAAGACAAAACAAAAACCGCCGAGATACGTAAACTTAATTTTTGGTAGTATAATTTAGTGACATACTCAGTTTTTCCTAATTAGATCAAAATACCAAGATATTCAGATTTTTGATATTTGACATTTATTTAAAAAAATTTTATAGTTTTAAACAATTAATTTTTATTTTCTTTTCAAAAATACCTCCAATGTTAA
Source organism: Dichetophora obliterata (assembly GCA_963920525.1). NCBI lineage: Eukaryota > Metazoa > Arthropoda > Insecta > Diptera > Sciomyzidae > Dichetophora > Dichetophora obliterata. The sequence continues at coordinate 162,358,891 of OY986435.1, forward strand.
AATCGAATTAGCCTTGTTGAATCTATTATTTCAACATTTTATTTTTTTCTTCCATTTTGACCAAATTTTAATGTTGAACGTAAAAACTTTAAAAAAATCTTTAAATTTTTTTACTAAAATTAGTGTTTTTATTTCATAAGTAGATTAAATTCCGAAATTTAAAGCAAAATCGAAGTTGGTCAAAATTTTTGGTACCCAAATTGGTCTAAAAGTGACTAAATTTCAATCGCAAGTATCTCGAGATATTGATCTGATTGGGAAAACTGAGTATGCCACTAAATTCTACGACCAAAAAATAAGTTTATGTGTCTCGGCATTTTCGTGTGTCTTTTTGACGACCCTGCAGTGTAAAAATATATTTATTTTGAAATACCATAATAAATTCGAATTATTTATGTTGAACATATTTAAAATGTATTTTGTTAACTTAAATAATTAAAATTTTTTCGATATTTATTTCCATTTATTCAACATAAATTTGAATTACATTTAGTTTTAATCAACATAAAACATAAACAAGAACTACAAACTCGTCACTAAAAATATCAAACGAAAACTTTTTATAAAAAAAAAACAAATTTTTATATGAATTGAATTGTGAGTTTCTTAGATTAAGTAAGTTTGAAGAAAGCAACAACCCCAAACAAAATTTTTGGCCGGAAAATGAACTTAAAACGGCAGTCAGGTTGTCTGTTTATAGGAATAGAAATGAAATTTTTTTGGCCCAATTTTGGCAGGGCAGGGCGGGAATTGTACCAAAACCAGCCAGTTGACTGCCACTGTACAGAACAGCAGATTGGCTAACAGAGGCTAAAATGTATAAGAGAGCATGCAAGTGGCGTTCAGTGGAAGCCAGTTGACAGGAAATGTACAGAGCAGAATACATGCAGGTAGTGGCAGGCAATTGGGTGGGGCATTAACATGTCATTGAATGCAAAATATTGGTTTCTTTTATATATTTTAAATATTTGAGCTTTTTTATTCACCTAACAGTTTTTGGTCCTTGGGTTTGTCGATTTTTTCGATTCACCTAAATTTTGAACGGCTTTGATGTTGTGACATACAATTTTGAGTGAGATTTTTCAAACACCAATTTCTAAGTTTAAAAAAAAAGTTTATCAGTTGTTGTTTCTTTGGAAAGATTCGTTAGAACAATTAATTGTTCTAACTTTGACCTTAAGCTCAATAAACGATTTTAAACTATCAAACAACTAGAATTTGTATTTAAAATCAAGTATGATTTAAACTATCAAACAATTAGAATTTGTATTTAAATCATATAAAGTCAACATAAAAAGGTTTGTCTTCAGTATATCAGGTGTAACCAAACCCAAACAAAGAAGGAAATCCACTCCTGTGGATATAATAGCATTGCCACTAACAATTGCAGAGATTACGTGTGCGAACAGTTTTATTGAAAAGAATGGTGAGTTTTAAAAAAATTGCCTTATAAAAACATAGTCCAACACACAGAAAATAAGCAGATTTCTTAAACGAAATTTGACAGAGAAATGTTTGTACCGTATAATCAGTTAAAGTTTTTAATTAAGATGATGAATTCGCTGGTCACTTATCCTTCCCAGAATCAAAAAATTGTGCATCAGATGAGGATAGTGAAGATTGGATTGCTGGAAAAGATCGATTTGTTCTAGGATCTCCGGTATCAACATTTGAAGTCTTCACCTCAATTCTAGCATACGTTTTACTACACAAACTAAGCGGTTCTGCATTAAGAAGTTTGTTGGAATTGATTGATTCCATCCATATGCCCTACAACTCCCATCTCCACTTATGTCTTTAAAAAACATTTCATAAAAATAAATTCCGCCATTGAGTGTACGGCGCACTGCAACAACTATAACAGACCAGTAAAAGGAAATGCAATGAATATAATAGCACAGACGAATTCGGATATCTGCCCACCTTTTCAATAGGGGCACAGCTGCAGGCAATTATTTCTCGCCCAGATTTCTGCAAACAAGTGCTCACCATTTTAGCAGAAAAAAGAAAATGTTGACAGGCTAGAAGACATTTACGATGGCAAGCTGTATCGCAATGCGAAAATAGATTCATGAATGATCCCTTTATCATTCGTGTGGTATTTGGACAGAGCAGCACTCTATTTAACTTATACTATTAACTAGATTTTTATGTAGTAATTAGCAAATGCACTAAAAATTATTTAAAACCGACGGTCTTATCAAATATTGAAGTCACTCTTGTACACCAGTATATTAGATCTTCTGAAATACAGTAAATTTCGCCACAATGTATTAAAAAATTAATTTTGTATTACATGTAAATGATATTTCTTATTCCACCAAATATGATTCTTAGTGTTCCACTTAATATGATTGAAAACGAATAAAACACCTTTACTTTCATAAATTTTTAAATAACGTTTATTAATGCAAACTTTCGGCAAAAAAAAATTTATTGTAACTGTCAAGTTCACATGTTAAATGTGAAAAGGTTTTCAAAAATTTCAAGTTAAAGCCAGTAAAAAGTTAGAGATCAGAAGAGTTAGACAGAATAAAGTGTCTTCCAGTATAAGACGAGATAATTCTGTTGTCTAGAAAGCAAAACATTTTTAAGCTGCTAGACCATTTCAGTTGGATGCCAATACAATGCTTGTTTTTAAAAGAGTTCATGTGCCTGCCAGGCCAAAATATAAGGCTTCTAGTAAGCCTTTTTAAAGTCGCGAGAAAGGAAAACCTAGAAAATTTTCTCGTTTCATATAAAAAAGTTAATGGGCTTTATGAGTTCGGAAGGGCTAAAAAATCCGTATGATGGCCTGCTAGAAGCGCTTCGAAGCCCTGCTTTTGTCCACTGGGAAATTAACACTGTTTCACAAAAATACTTTGACATAATTGTGGATGCTCGCCTTGTCTGATATTTTTTGCCTGGAAAAAATTTGGTTCAATAATTTTGCCTCTTCTTTGCTAAAATTTAATTTTACCTGATCGTTGGAATGTTTGCGAACATATTTTTATATATTATTTTTTTTCTAACACTGGCATTCTAATAATCTACTTAATCTTTTTAAATTTTAATATTCACACTATTATCAACGTGCTTTTATCTAATATCGTAACTATTATCAAACTAAAAGAACTGAATGACAATTTGCAGGCAAATAAGTCTTGTTCTCATAAAAAGCCCCATTAGATTAACGAAATTCATTTGAAAAAAAAGTTGACTTGATTAACATAGCGACAGCCAATTTGTAAACTAAAGTGCCAGTTTACACTAGCTTCACTCCACCGACTCACTTTGATGTCAACAGATGAGATGGGGAAGTGGGAAGGTGAAGAAAGTAAGGGAAGATTTGATTTGACTTTGATTTGGCATTCGGTGAGTCGGTTGAGGGAAACTAGTGTAAACTGGCACTAACATGCTTAATTTTCTTTTCTGTACAAACTACGAGGTAAAATATCAAAAATGTCCGAAGTGTAGAGATGTCCGTATTACTGGGAAGTCCGGATAAGCGAGACCACACTGTACTATTTAATTTTGGAACCGGAATTGGAGGTCATATTTTCGAAACACTCTAATATATATTCTAAGACTAGGAATTTTTTTCCAAATGTGTGAAATCTGTTTATGCGTCCAGCTTATCGTGCAACAAATTTAAAATAAATCTTATTTTATAGAGCGAAATTATTAAAATTCTATTAATTTAATATGATATCGAATTTTTACTTTAAAATACAAAGATTTTGCGTTAGATAAAAGCTATAAAACTGAATGTCAACGAATGCTCTCGTATCAGTTAACTAAGTGAATCAATAAACGAAGCAATAAAAACACCAAATTATAGATACAAAACAAACAAAAATTCGCAGCTGAAACGTAACCATTTTTTTTATATATAAATACAACGTTGAAGATGAAAATGGCTATAAATAACAACAGCAACGACACAGCAGTTTTATACATTGCATTGACAGCCATTATTTCCGCCATCGCTACCACCACAACTTCCGATGCCGCAAGTGCAACTGCAGCTGAGTCACTCTGCCAACCATCCTCGGATTTGAGGGGCGATGCTGATCCCAATATTTTCTACATATGCAATGAGCAACAAGACACGGCCATTGCCTTGCTGTGTCCCGAAGGACGTGGTTTTTTCAATGGCTACGGATATCACGGTTGCATCCCGTATGAGAACTGGCCTGCTTGCATATCCGCCAGCAGCATGACGCAGACATGCGATAGTGAGCATCTGCTGCAGCCCTGGCAGACAGTGAATCCCAATAAATTTTTCATGTGTGTGGCCGAGGCACTCGCTCCGGTTCTGGTGAGTTGTGAGCCAGGCAAAGGATTTGTGAATGCTCAGCAGGGAAGCAGCAATATTGTAGGCTGCGCCGAGTGGGTAAAATGGCGAGCTTACATGAATTGTGAGAATTATTATTGAAAAGAGACGCATGCCACAGAGTGAGTGTAGCACGCGTACGATTTCAGAGCAGCAAAATAAAAAATCAAAGTGCAGCATGTGCAAACTCTTGACTACTGGTTGACTTTATGTTAATGCAATTGCTTTTTTTCTTCACCCTTTAAATATCTTGACTCGAATGCAAAATGAAGTAAAATAATGGAATTAAAAATTGCCGCAGTTTTCTTCTCTTTAATTTTGATTTTCTTTTTTAATGTGCTTTTATAAAAATTGAATTTAAGAATATCTTAATCAGTTTTAATTTACTATAAACAGTTAGCGGCTTTTTATTTCTATCTTATATGTGCATGCAAATGCCTTTTCTTGATGTATTAATTCACATCCATCCTACGTTCATGTCTACAGATATAAAGGGTGTTTTTTATAGAGTGTTACAAGTTTAAATCATAATGAAGCATAGTAATATATTTTTAATATCAATGAAACGGGCTTTATTGGATAGAAAATTTTATGACATTAATGTTTAAATATGACCGCCACGGCTGGCGCGTACAAGGCGCAATCTGGAACACCGATTTTCACAAACTTTTCGCAGCATTTGCGGCCGTATCTCGCCGATAACTCTTCGAATGTTGATTTTCAAGAGTTGAGTTGTTTGTGGTTCATCGACGTAGACAACGCAGCAGTTCGACCAATTTGTATTAAATTACTAGCTGAAACCCGGCGCTTTGCTGCTACGTCCCCGTTTCCAGACGCCCATCAAATATACTCAGTCAAACTGCTTGTGTAAATTGTGATCGAATACTGAATTCCCTACTGAATACACCCATAAATCAGTGAAACAGCACGTGTAAGTTTTGTTTGATTACCGAACTCTGAAGCTGTGTGACCTCTTATTCCCAAATTAATCGACATTGCACATTGATTCTGCATTGGAGGTGCCATGCGTCATTTTCCAATGCAAAAATCCTCCTTGGTATTTGTTAAATAACTTCCTACAGTTTAATGAAAATCAGTAAGGACATATAGGCTAAATTACTGAATTGAAGTACGGCGAAAATATAGTGCGACCACACCAAATTTTTTGTAAAAGTTTTCTAGAGTAAAAAAATGAACTAAATTACCAAATTTTAGTATTTTACGATCAGAATCGTCTAATATATAGAAGTTCTATTGATTTGTGAGCACTTAAAGTAGGCGTGAAAATATATATTTACCGAAACTTGGAGCACCTATATATCAGGTTTCACTATGAAAACGTGTACAACTCAGGAATTGGCATGATTTCGAAAAAGTGGGCATAGATATACTTCGCCCACGCCAATTTGCCGACAGTTCCCATCTGAACAAAATTTCTACATTCTACATTTTTACTATCAAAACCGTCTGATATATACCCTTTTTATTTGTTTGTGGGCCTCCTTGTCCAATTGAAACCAAACATCACAGGAACACTCTCAAGTTGTGGCTTCAGTTTCCCTGAAATTTTCATAAAGATCAGTTCAGCGGTTTATAAGTCTATACGTGATATACAAACATACCCACATATAAATAAAAAAATCATTAAAATTTTGTCGAAGTATTAGTACATCCTCCCCCCAACGTTCTCTGATTAGTATTTCTGTGCCGACAAGGAATAACCGCTAAAGTCGAGTTAAGTCAAAGTTGAGCTAATGATGCAGCTGTGTTCCACGCATATAGTTCCGTACACACACAAAATCGGGAGATTATAGCGTGACTCCAGCCAAAATTATCACACAAAAAGCAAACAGCATTTCATACCCAGCAAACCAAAGTTTCCGAATTTGTCTGAATTCCGATTAGTTCGTAACTATTTCGAGACTTCTTAACGAATTCGTAACTATTTCGCAACAGTAATTTCGGAACATTTCCGAATAATTCGAAAGAGTTCCGAAATCAAATTTTCAGATTTAAATTGTGAGGTATTTGAAATATTTCGAGTTGAAAAAAATTGGTAAGCCATGACCTTAGTGGCATTTTAAATAATTTTCCATTTGTAAAATAATTTAGTTTTAAACAACTTTTTTTTTTTAAAACAGATGATACTAGAGATGGTTCTTATTTTAATTTTTACAGATGCAAATACAAACGATTCTTATCGTCTGTGGCATCTTAAGCGGATCGATTAAGCAAACTTTGATTCGAAATTGTTATTTAATTTTGTATTTCATACGGTACAAAAATCATTAAGAGATCGTTGCGAATTTGATGTTTCATTTCGTTAGAATTCGGTGCTACAATTAGTTAAAAAATTATTATGAATTTGTTGCGAATTCGTTACGAAAACGATAATTCAATTGTTTACGAATTTGTTACGAAATCGATACGTCAATTCTTTACGAATTTGTTACGAATTCGTTACTAAAATTCCTTCCGAATTCGTTACGACAATTCGTTACGGATTCGTATCAACCCCTCCATACGATTTTCGTTACGAAATCGGAACGAATTCTGATGCCGAACACGGAATAATTTCGAAAAATTCGTAACGAATTCGTTACGAATTTGGAAACTTTGGTTTGCTGGGAGATTTTATATAGAGATCGAAAACTTTAAGCAAAATTTCTTGAAACATTGATATAACACTTTAGCTGTTATTTCTTGTCGACACAGATTTATTTAATTTTAAAGTTTTTGGAGGTCATTTGAAGTGAGAGTTCTTATTTTTCACGAAAAATTCCGCAATTTCGTAAGTGGAAAGCCCTCTTAATCTTGAAAAAATTCTAAAACTTACTGTTAGAGGAAAGAGTTTTATATGTAGAAAGTGTGTACCAAGTTTGAAATAAATACGTAATGTAGTTTTTGAACACGGACTTTTAATAAAGTGGTTTTGAGAAAAACGCGTTTAAAATTGTCACTGTCACAGCAATAGTTTAGTGAAGAGGGGACTAATTAGTAAGCAGTTTTGCTCTGATTGATTTTAAATATTCTTCAGACTATATTATTCAGATGTTTTAGCTATAAGAAAAGACAAAAATAAATTGATTTTTCAGAAGTGCAAACCTTTATGCCTCCCTTAAGTGTCCAGCTGGACCTTTCCTTTCCTGAAACCCGGCGCTTTTGGCATAAAACTCCATAAAATGTTAAAAGTGAAACTGCATGTGTAAATTGAGGACAAATACTTAATTCCGGGGTTGTGAGACCTTCAAAGTTATAGCTATTTGATAAATCAAAAAGTAACTTAATCATAAAAGCCGTAACTTTTGATTAGAAAGAGATTTTGGATTAATTTTTTCACATAAATTATTTTTGAGACTTGATGTTTTTTAAAATATATAAAAACAACATTTTGGAAAAATTAATTTGGCCAAAAAAATTCACGCACCATTGTTGTTTTGATGACTAAAATAATTTTTGCGCTTAGCTTGAAGAAATTTTGCAAATAAATGCTATACCATATGAAAGGTAGTCAGATGTGCAATCTTAACTTGATTTTATTTTTGCAACAAAAACATTTTTGAGCAATTTTTGGAGTTAAAGTCAATATTTGGGACTTTTTTTTTAAAAAATTTAAAAAATATATACACTGACCTAACGGTACAGTTTAAACTATTTTTGTAAAGGGCTTTTATTAAACTTTTGAACAAAAGGAATTTGAATGAAATATATTTATGAACTGCGGAGATATTTGCATCGAAGTTCGATTTTTGTGACTTTTTTTCTCATTCTTAGGCAACGATGAAAATGTTTAAGGAAAATGACGTTGTACTAAAAATTTATACAATTTTGCAGATATGTGAGTGTTTTTTATGTCAAAATAATAAACAAATTTTAAAATGAAATGCACAAAAAACTCTAACGCCAAAAAGTTTTATTAGAACAAAATTACCGTTAGCTAAAAAGTTTTAGAGAGGTCGTGGCAAAAACTAAGTATGCAACAATTTAATCTAGAATGCACTTAATATGGATACCTAGTTTGAGCGAAATGAGCCGTTTAGATTTCTATAAAGGCCAAACAAACAAACAAATAAATAAACAGAAAATGAGTCTTATTACTATAGATCAGTCATGAGCGGGAAAACAAATTTAGTGAGCCAATGTTTTTTGACGTAGAATTACGTCTTACAGCGCGGTTTGTATGGGGGTCATTTTCACAAATTTTTTCAAAGTGATATTTGACACTTTGGGGTATACCTACAGCCTTTAATATTCATCGTACAAAGAAAGAAAAAAATGCCAAAATATCAGTTAAAGTGGGAATAAAACGAATATCTAATAAAATAGCAAAATCTAAGAAGATGAAAAGTTCATATATTCGTATGAGAAATGCACAAGCTGCTTGGCTGCAGTAGCTGCTTATGCTGTTTTTAAGGTTGTTGTTGTTGTTGTGTTTGGTTGTTTGGTTCGTAATCACGTCGTTCGTTGTTGTGCTGCTTTTGTTGTTGTTGTTGTTGTTGTTGTTTTTTATTAATATGAATGTAAAACATCAGCTAAGTTGTATATTAATGTTGATTTTCTATGATTTAAATACAAATTCTAAATGTTTGATTGTTTAAATCATTCTTGATTTTAAATACAAATTCTAGTTGTTTGGTAGTTTAAAATTATTGAGCTTAAACTTGAAACACCCTGTATCTCGAAAATTTTACAATATATTAGGAAACTGAGTACGGAGTTGGAACGAGTATTGAAAGTACATATAGGAATGAAAATGGACTTACCGGATCCGAAATTCGTAGACTAGTATTATTTATCCAAACATGTCTGAATATAAGGGCGCTGCTATTCTTTTGACCGCAACTGTATGTAGCGGGATCTATTGTGGAAGTCCCCATACAAAAACGCAAAATATAGAAAACAATTTTTAATATACATAGTTCATATAAAAAAATGTATGATCCCTAGTGGGGTGTAATATTTGAGCTGATCCTATTAATTCTCCATCTCAATATTTATTCAGAATACACCTACACTTTATCTGCTACCCTTCCACAAAATGGAATATTTTCTATTATAGTACATATGAAAAAGTCTATGACACTTAGGGGGCTAAATGTTTGAGCTGCTGCTATTAACTTTTCCCCCTCAGAACTTCTTCTTAGCACACCTACACTATATCAGCAAACTTTCTGGCGGTCCCCATACAAAAAACACAAAAAAATAGAAACAAAAACGCCTATTGTTGGTCATATCAAAATATCGATGAGCCTTAGGAGGGTTAAATGTATGATCTGGTCCTATTAACTAAACTTCATCTGCCACCCTTCTGGAGGTCTCCATGCAAAAGCACACAAAAATACAAAATATCATTGCTCGTGTATACAAAAATGTGACGAATGAGCCTCGAAACAGTACACTCGAAAACTTTTACTCTCAATAAATTTTTCGGCATGTTCATATTTAGTTTATGACATATTTTCTTTTCCTAGCCAACACCTGATTCTGACAAAGAAGACATACTTCAATGAATTTCTCAATCAAAAGTGTGGTGTGCTCACGAAAACCTAACTGCATAACTAGAAGTCCTCAACACTAGCAAGTGCACTGAGTCGTGGATAAACCTATTTTGTTATATATGTGTAGCAGATATGCAGTGATTGAGCTTACACATCGTGGTGTGAGTTCGTTAACAGCAAAGTAACCTTTTATTCTTTTTCAAAGTAAAAATCAATCTTGTAGTTGTGAATGCCAAGTCATAACTATGAAATATTGAGGAAATAAAAAAAACAAATTTATAAAAAAAAAATTTATTATTGTGATCTATTTTTTGAATTTTTACATGAATTTAATTGTGAGCTTTTTAGATCAATTAAGTTTGAAGTAAGTGGCGACCGTAGCCTAGTGGGTAGAGTGCGTGGCCCCTAAGCTAAGGAACCGCCTGGGTTCAATTCCAGCTCAGACAGAAAGTTTTTTCAATTGAATTAATTTTTCTGTTGGGTCGTCACCTCTCTGCAGACAATGGCAAACCTCAGAGAGTAAAAATTGCCATGTAAAGCTTCTTGATAACACAAGCCGTTCGGAGTCGGCATAAAAGACGTAGATCCAGTTCTCGGTCATTTGTGATCAAACATTTAATAACACGCACAACACAATTGATCAAATAGAAGCTAGGTCAAAGTCCTTCCAAGGGCTGAAATTGCCAGTTTATTTTATTTATTTTTAAGTTTGAAGAAGGCAACAACAACAACTCTGCATAAAGTCAATAAAACAGCAGAACAGAACGCCATCGGCCATTTCATCATATGACATTAAAGCAGTAGCTATTTTTAGATCAAGATTTTAACTCTACCTCTTATTTTTTCGATATTCATTGGAGTTCGACGAGTCTGCCGAAGTGCACCTTAGACTTACTTTACTTAGTTGGCGCTATAGCTGTATGTCGGTCTTGGCCTCATCTAAGAATTTTCGCCAGCCATTTCTGTATCTCGCTTGCTGGTGCCAGTTGTTAATTCCAAGCTTCGTCAGGTTGTCATCTACTTGGTCTTTCCAACGAAGATGCGGTCGTCCTCTTCTACGTTGACCGCCGCTGGGTTCCGAATCGAATGTTTTCTTCACTGGAGCATAGTCTTTCATGCGTTGAACATGACCAACCCAGCGAAGCCGCTCGATTTTAATGCGCTTGACTATGTCGATGTCAGCGTTCAGCTCGTACAGTTCATCATTCCACCGTATTCGGTACTCGCCATTGACGCAGATTGGTCCGTAGATCTTACGAAGAATCTGTCTCTCGAATGCTCCTAAAGTCTTTTCATCTGAACTGCTCAGCGTCCAGGTTTGTGATGCATAAAGTAGGACGGGCATGATGAGCGATTTATAAAGTGTGATTTTCGTTCTTCGAGAGAGGGCTCTGCTTCTCAGTTGCCTACTGAGCCTAAAGTTACACCTGTGGGCAAGAGTTATTCTTCGTTTGATCTCAATGCTGATGTCGTTGGTCCTTCACAACCTCGAAGGAGGTCAAATGTAACGTGGGCTCCAAGACGCTAAGACTGCTTGTTTGTTGACACCAAGTATTTCGTCTTATCTGCATTCCCTGGCAGACCCATTCGACTTGACTCTCTTTCTAATCTGGAAAATGCTGCACTGACTTCGCGCATATTATGGCCAATGATATCGATGTCTCAGTGTACTCTGGACATCTGTCACTAGATTCCCGTTTTCATATTTGCAGGAAGAGGCCCCGGTTTTAAAACCATCGGCAAGGCGTCTTATTTCTTCGAAAAATTTTCTGGCCTCATTCCTGTCACCATACATCGCAATCTTCTCCTGCTCGCACTTTTCTGACTTTTTTTTTTCCGCCTGAAAATAGTCTCTCTTCCTTCCTCTTCTTTTGGGTGGCTTTGTAGGCGGCATCTTTCTCTGCAGTAGCGTCGCGACACTCCTGGTCGTACCACTGGTTTCGGCGAGGACGGTGGTAGCCAATCACCTCTTCAGTAGCCGTACGCATGTAGTTAGAAATGTGTGTCCACTGCGCGCTTATACCATCGATTTGAGAAGTGCTTTAAAGCAGGAGTGAGAGTCGAGTTGCAAAAGCTTTGGCTGTTTGTTTTGTATGCAGCTTGTCAACATCTTCAAACTTACATGATCTAAAAAGCTTACAATTCAATTCATGTAAAAAAGTTTGTTATAAATTTTGAACAAGACTTAGAGCCTGAAGAACAACATAGAAATTAAAAAATTTAGGTCAAAGAAACAAAAAAACAACTTACGTTTTTTTACTTTTATGTTTACTGCAAATAAACTTATTTGTTGCAATAAATATATTATGTTTGCTGAAACCAAACAATATCTGATTGGGGCAAACAAGCTATTTTGTTGCTTTATTTCAATTATTTATTTTTTAGTTACTTATAAATTATTATTTTAATTTTAAGCTTTGAGGTTTGCCATTGTTTGCGGCTGAACAGAAATATTAAATCAATAGAAAAAACTTTTCCCAGTTGGGTTTGAGCCGCAGTTCTTTCGCTAACGAGCCACGCGCAATACCAGTAGGCTACGGCCAACACCAACGGTCGCCTGACAAAAGCCATTGATAAACATGTTATGACTTTCAGATGCATGAAACAAGAACATTGTGGACTTGTTTTCTCAATAATATTTTTTGTTACATCAATCAAAATATGTTTACCTGGAATTGCAAACAAACATTGAAATGGTTGTCACAAAAATAGCATTATGTATGTGTGCTAAACCAAATATGGTCAATCGAAGTCGAAAATGCCATTTTTCCGGGTGTATATTAACATGAGTGTCCGATTAGACCTAGTTTGTCTTGATGTTTGCGTTTGCAACAGTTTTTTCTTTTTGTATAGAAGGAAATTGGTGTTGTGAAGTTTACCTAGTTTGTCGAGAAACAACTTTTTTTAAGCCAGGATGTCATCGGCTAAAGGAAAATAGAACGATATACAGCCGTGCTCAAAAGAACTAGGCACCCTATAAATTCACATGAAACAAAGCAATTACTAATCTTTCATTATTCCTTTCTATTTACACTTAATAAAAGAGAAAAAAAAATCAGTTTTAAAATCGGTTATAAAGCTATACAGCCTACTTTATGAGGTGTTATTGTCGAAAGTGGTGAAGTATAAAATTTTTCCAAATTTAGTTATCATTCGTTTACTTGTCGTTTAGTCAATATAAGAACAGAATATTTAATAATATCATAAAAGTGAAATTTTTCGACATGAATTCTAGTGGAAATCGAAGAAAGTGCAAACAAATTTTGCATGATGACCGCGTAAAAATACAAATATTACATGAATCAGGATATTCCCAGAAATCAATTGCAAAAGTAATGAAGTACTCCAGATGTGGCGTCCAGAACGCTCTAAAACGCTATGCTGAAACTGGAACTCATAAAAACAAACCGAAAACAGGCCGAAAACTGGTCACAACTAGCCGTATGGACCGACAGTTAGTGCGATCATCTTTAAGAAATAGGAAAAAAACATCTTCTCAGCTAGCCGCTGAGTTGCAAGACAGTTCAGGATACAAAATAAGCTCTCAGACGGTGAGAAGACGTCTTGCAGCAGCAGGATTAAATGGTCGCTGAGCTAGGAAGAAGCCATGGCTTTCACATAAGAACGTGGAAGCGCGACTAAATTGGGCCTTGGAGCATCAAAATTGGACTGAACAAGATTGGGAAAATGTCGTGTGGTCTGATGAGTCAAATTTCCAGGTGAGTTTACCAGGGTTGTTATCTAATGAAAAAAATTACTTTCATCACACTAGAACACAGTTCCCATTAAAATTATACAAGATAAAATCACGTTGTTTTTTTTTTGATTTTTCAGATTTTTGGAACACCTGGTGTTACGTACGTAAGGCGCAGAGTAGGTGAAGAATATAACCCCGACTGCTTGGTACCTACAGTTAAGCACGGAGGAGGCAGTATAATGGTCTGGGGTTGCATGGCTGCGAGTGGAGTAGGTGAAATGGTTGTCTGCGAGGGTCGTATGAATAGCGCACGGTACATAAATACGCTCGACAATGCACTAATACCATCTTTTACACGGATTTTTGGCGATACCAACATGGAAAATGTTGTCTATCAACAAGATAACGCACCTTGCCACAAGTCCGCTACAGTTATGCGCTGGTTTCAACAAAACCACGTGCCACTCATGGATTGGCCTGCCCAGTCACCGGATTAAATCCCATCGAGCATTTGTGGTCACAATTAAAGCAGGCAATAAGGAAGCACAGCATAACATCAGAAGAAGGCCTTAAAAATGCTTTAAAAATAGAATGGGACAACATAGCTGAAGAAACCTGCAAAAACTTAGTTTGTAGTATGGTGCGTAGAGTAAGGGATGTCATAAAAATGAACTGGGGACCAACAAAGTATTAATATTCTTTAATAAATAATTGAAAACAAGCATCTTCTGCGTTTTTAGTTTGGTCGAAAATTGACAAATCTCTTTGTTTCAGGTGATTTTAAAGGGTGCCTAGTTCTTTTGAGCACGGCTGTATGTAATATGAGAATGGCTTATGGGAATGAATATGAGACTTTGTTTGTCCACTGATCTGGGCCGATATCAGGATATATAAAGTGTTGCTGTAGAGACGGCCGTAGCCTAGTGGGTAGAAAGCGTGGACCCTAAGCTAAAGGTAACCGCGGTAGCCCGGGTTCAATACCAGCTCAGACAAAAAGTTTTTTCAATTGAATTAATTTTTCTGTTTGGTAGTCTGTTTGCAGAGAGAAACAATGGACAAACCTCAGAGAGTAAAAATTGCCATGTAAAGTAGTTCTCGATCATTTGTGATAAAAAATTAGTAACACGCACCACCACAATTGATCAATAGAAGCTAGGTCAAAGTCCTTCTAAGATCTGAAATGGTCAGTTTATTTTTATTTTTTTTAAAGTGTTGCTAATTTGACCTTGTTTGTCTTGAATACGCAACGCTCCTATGCTGCCGGATATTTCGTATTATATTTTTCGTGGATATACTTTTTATGATGTTAAAAAAATTTTTTAATTTGTTTAACTTCAATTTATTTTTTACTTTTAAAACTCTTAAAATTGTATTGAACTTCAATATTTTCTTATTTTATAATTTTAAATTGTTGTTAAGCTTATTATGGCTAAGCAAACAAAAATAAAAATTAAATAAAAAATTAAATAAAGGAAAGAGCTCTGCATTGATATGAAATTTACTAAACCAATTTTTGTTTGTCTTGCTGAGTTTTGTATGAGTAGAAAGTTAATTAAATGAATATATCTGTATAAACATAAAATAAAACAATTTATTCATTTTTATGAGAAAAAACAAAAGGGGCATGTTTTCAGTAAATTTATTTAAACATAAATTTCCATTAAAGTATAAAAAAAGGATTCTTCGTCAAATAAATAAAGAATAAAAAACTTATAAAAAAAAATTTAGTTCAGAGAAAAAGAAAATGACTTAAATTTAAATCACACAGATTGTGGTTTTTCCCTATTTTTAAGTACCATTTTACTCATGAAGACAAATGGACCATAATTCATACACTTGAGGAATATTTATGCCCAGCAAAACGGAACGGATGAAAATTAACCAAAACAGAATCAAAAATTTTGCAATAAAATGAAAAAATAACATACATAAGATAAGAAAATAATGCTTCTGCCAGGAAAGAAGCCTAAAGGAAACGGAAATATGGCGAAAAGCATAAAGTTGCTACGCAGGAGTCTTTATAATGCAGTATGAACAAACGACTTTATTTTTCAACATTTTTCTGTCACATTTTTCTTTATAAAACTCTCTCTGATTTGCACTATCTAAAATGGCACTCACTTGTGCCATATGTAAGATATATGAGCCTCGTAGATGCATAAGAAAATATGACAACTTTAGACCGAACGGAAACGTATTTGTTACCAAAAAAAGGAAGGATATTTAGATAACGGAATAATTTCGAAAAATGTGAAAGTTGTGTGTGAGTAGATACTCCTATTTGTATGTGAATCGCACATGAAATATTTGAAGCAACGCAACATAAAAAAAAAACACATCAAGTTTATCCATTTGTTATTTATTTCCATTCGTAAGTCTTGTAAGCATGCTTCATTTAAGTCATTGTTGGCGGATAAACTAATGCCATGTGTGGTGGTAGAACACACACAGAGGTTCTACTTGTTTATTCATCAGCAAGAATTTTTATGGCATCGTTGCCAAACTCCTCACAAAACAAGAAACTCATTGGATCGGAGTTATTGCACCAGGGGCGATATATTTCCTCGAATGTCTGACACGCTGAACGAACGTCCGTCATGACCATGAGTGAGGCAGGATAGTGAACAGGATGTTGGTGACCTCTTGTTTGCAGTGTTGGCAATTGTAATTGGCCAACCATAAACCGCATTGGCAATAAAACAAGACACTTTCAGTGTGACAAGGAGTAGTAGTAGTGTGAGTAGAAGAGTGACCACACATGCAGAAAAAAATATATTTGACACAAACATAATAGCGAAGGGCAAACAAGCTTACGTTTACAAGAAGTGTGTTTTTATTTCATGGTAAACATTAAATGTTTTCCGGAAGCACTTTATGTTAACTGGAAATAAGCTTATTTGTTGCAATATATATATTTTGTTTGCTGAAACATAAAATATTTTTGGGGCAAGTAATCTAATTATTGTTATATTTTAATTTTTTATTTATTTTATTACATAAATTTTTTAATTATTTGGTTTTCCATTTTCTGCGGCCGAACAGAAATATTAACTGAATTGAAAAACTTTTTGAAAAACTTTTTGAAAAACTTTATTTTCGAGCTGGGTTTGAACAGCGGTTCTTTCGCTTACGAGCCAAGCACACTACCAGTAGGCTACAATGTAGGCCTAAACCAATGTTTGCCTGGAGTTAGAAGGAGCGTAAGTGCATATATTTATAAAAGTAGTAAAAGCAGTCAAGGCCAAATCGCAAAGGCGCGTTAGGTCGGTCGCGCGTTTATCGTGCTTTGGTCAACTTTACGGGATGAACTGTCAAAACGTCCGACCTCATAATTTTGAAATCATAATGTCGCATTAGCAGGTCGTGCGTCTGTCACTTAGATGATGCCACTGTACGCAGTCAAACCAAAAAAAAAAAAAAAATCCCACAAAGTCTGAAATCACCAAATCACAATGTATATGGTATAAGTACATTATTTCCGTATATCTTTATTAATTTTAGCTATTCATATTTTAATAGCCCTCACTATTAATAAATAAACTATATGCTATATTATTTACTTAACATTATACTTTTAATATATATTTTTTTCTCTTCAACATCTACTGAAATTTATGTAAATGTACAAATTGATTACAATGATTCCTGTACCAAGGTACATTCCTTAAATTGATTTCTCCTTCATTGACTTGCATTATTGAAAATTATTTTTTGACGTTTTTAGCAAAAAACAATAAATTAAAAATATAAGATAACCAACAAAATACAGCAGTAAATGCCTATAAATAGTTTTATTAAAAAAAATTATTAAATCATTAGGTTGGTTAAGTTTAGTCCAGGCTTTTATTTTTATTCAGAGGTGTTAACTGGTGCGATAATTATGGAATGCTTTGAAACTCATGTCGATGCACGATCTTGTTTTGTCGGATCCTGTGATTTGTACGATAATTTGACTGTTTTATTGGGCGTTGGAATTAGTTTTAAAGGTTTTCTAAGAGATGGCGTAACTATCAATAGATCGCATCGGGCACACCTGTGACTATATTCATTTCAAAGCACATTGTCTAAGCTTCATTTTTCAGTATGTGTCATTCCACTGAAGTGTAAACAACATATATTTTTTTCTCTGTGAACATGTCGACTTTCGTTCCAACAAAACGCAATTTGCGGGAAGGTTTACTTTTGTGCTTCCATTTGAAGAAAAAAGCGGTTGAAGCACAACGCATGCTTACTGAGGCTTACGGGGACTATGCTCCATCGATTTCTACTTGTGAGTACTGGTTCCGTCGGTTTAAAAGTGGTGATTTTGATACGGAAGACAAAGAGCGTCCGGGCCAGCCGAAAAAGTTTGAAGATGAGGAATTGGAGGCTTTGCTCGATGAAGACCCGTGTCAAACCCTTCAAGAATTGTCAGAATCATTGGGAGTCGACTTATCAACGGTCGGCAAACGCTTGAAGGCCATGGGAATGATTCAAAAGCAAGGAAATTGGGTGCCGTACCAGTTGAAGCCGAGAGACGTTGAACGGCGATTTTGCATGTGCGAACAACTGCTTCAACGGCATAAAAGGAAGAGTTTTTTGCATCGTATTGTCACTGGCGATGAAAAGTGGATCCATTACGATAATCCTAAGCGAAAAAAATCGTGGGGACCACCCGGCCATGCATCAACATCGAGGGCCAAGCCGAATATTCATGGCACTGGGGAACGCTACCAACAACAATTGATGCAATTGAGCCGAGCATTAAAGGTTAAACGGCCGGAATATGCCAAAAGACACGACAAAGTGGTTTTTCAACATGACAACGCACGGCCACATGTTGCAAGAACCGTCAAGGAAACGTTGGAGGCGCTGAATTGAGATGTGCTACCCCACCCGCCTTATAGCCCAGACATAGCCCCTTCCGACTACCACCTATCAGATCGATGACGCATGGCTTGGCTGAGCAGCGCTTCACTTCTTACGAGGATACCAAAAAATGGGTCGATTCGTGGATTGCCTCAAAAGACGAATCGTTCTTCCGGCGCGGAATCCATATGCTGCCAGAAAGATGGGAAAATGTTGTAGCTAACGATGGACAATACTTTGAATAACATACATTGTACCGTTGTTTCTAAATAAATGCTCAAAAACTGAAAAAAACCTTTAAAATTAATTCCAACCCCCAATATTTAATTTCTAAAGTGCAAGGAATGGTTTGAGTCCAAATCAATGACCCCACACTGTATTTGATTACTTGGTTTTCATTAATCATAAAAGCATAAAACGAAAAATGTGGCAGCTCGCACTGAATTATTTTTTTTTTGCAAAAAATGGCAGTACTTTTTTTACTACAATTTCCTACAACTATTTCTACTACTTTTTTACTTTGTTTACTCTTATTTCTTCTACTATTTCTCCATATTTAATTATGCTATTGTATGGTGGCTAGACCGTCCCACTTTTTCAACGTTTTTTGAAAAGTGCCCGGGACACGTTGATTTCTGATTTTACTCTTAAAAACATGAATTTTGGTTTATAACAAATGTTGCCGTTTTGACTATTTATAGCCATAAGTGGATATTTTTTTTCTGCGGTCAGTTTTTGGCTATTTGGCGATTTAGGTAGAGCAACGAGTATATATCTATAAGAGATTTCACTCGTCGCTCGTTATTTTTTACTCGCCGATATTAGCCATCCATCGACAGGATAGGGTATTTTGATGGGACATTTATTTTATACCCCTTCAAAAGTGCGAGTTTGTTTACATTTTGTTTTCTATATTTTGATCATTTTGGCTGCGTGCAAAAGGGAGCAAAAAGATCGGTATTTTTTAATGTGCTTGCCTGTTTCTTCTTATTTGAATATCTGAAGAAATATTGCAAATTTTATGAATAAAAAATAAAATATTACAGCTTCTTATTTGCATGTGCATGGTTGCCGAGTTTATTTTGTTTCCAGCTGGACATTTTTGTTGTGATTTTGTTGTAGCTATATTTTGGTTGCTGCTGCAGACAAGGATTTTTAGATATTTCATTAGCTGAATAGAAAGACAGAATTCTGATTCGGCTAATGTAATAATTAATGGATAATAAAAAAATGTAGCAATAAATAGAATTGCTCTAGCAGTATTTAATAAATTTAAAATAAAACAAAGAAATATTGTAGATTTAATTAATGAGAATAAAAGTTATATTTGATACAAATTTTACAGGTTATTATATATATGTATGAGTGTTTTTTTCTTTCATCTTCTTTAGTTTGTTTCTAGCTGGACATTTTCCTTGTAGCAATATTTTGCTTGCTACTTTGGATACTCAACCATAATTTTTAGATACTTCATTAGATCAATAAAAATTCTGATGATTCGGCTAATGAAATAATTATTAGTCAGGTCTTGAAAAAATTTTTTTAACACAAATGCTTTTAATAAATAAAATTATCTTGAATTAACAAAATACAAAATACTTGAATTAACCAAATTTCTTCAAAATCCAAGAAGAATTTATTGTATAAAGATATTCTCCGACAGACGTTGTCCTGCCACCGCCTTACTGCCATATATGAATTTTCATGCTAATCGAAAAAAAAAACATTTTGTTTTCACCATTTTCAGAATAGTTGCCGAACGTATCTATGTAAGCTATATTACAAAATTTTAGTCTAATACAACCAAAACCGTCCAAAATATGACATTTTTGTTGATTTGTAGGCGGTAAAAGAGAGTGTGGTAAAATATTTTTCCCTTAAACCATCTAGAACTCAAAACAAATCGAGTGCCAAAATTTGAGCTTAATTTACTTTATACCTATCGTTTTAATATTTTAACTGTATTAAAATGTAGAACTAATTTTAATAAAAAAACTTACGAATTTCGTAATCAATTTTTACTAACACTTTTTACAAATTTTACAAAATTTAATACTTTTTAATGCTTGTATTAAAATTTATTCCAAGATTTCTAACCATGAAGGTAGTGTATTATTTTAAAAAATTAAGAAAAATAAAAATAAATAGAATATATGTATATTAAACTGTCCCACTTTTTCAACGTTTTTCGAAAAGTCCCCGGGACACGTTGATTTCTGATTCTACATAGTCTGATTCTAAATAGTCACGCAAAGGCTTTTTGACTAAAAAAATTATATTTTCGAAAAAACAAGAAATTATTGAGTGTAGAGTAAATACATATTTTACCATTTTGCAAATGATATGGTGCAAGACCATTTGCACTGGATTGTGAATAGCCATAGTATGTTCTCAGTATTACGATGCACTGTTTTGCATTTTAATGTTATTTTTTTGTTGTTATACAGCTTTTCTGCTATGAGTTGGCCTTTGACACCTTCGCTGGCTTAACTATAATATACAGTTTTTCAATATTTTTTCTTGTAAGGAACTTATTAAGATGCATCCTTCCTTTTGGAGTACGAATAAAAATTTTTTGGAAATAAAATAATTTTTAAAAATGTAACAATATTAAATGATCCAGCAGAAAGAATGACTTACCATATGACTTCTAAATATGGTAAATAATACGTGAACAATGGATCCAGGACAGCAAAATTGTGTTATCCAAATAATTGAACATTACAATAAAAATCATCCTGACAGCAGAAATCGTACAATACTTCGCAACTTAAACTAATGTCGTATAATTTTGTTTCTTATGGTTATTTACATAAATACTTATGTAGCTACGTTTAATAAAAATAAAATTGTAAATAATAAAAATAACATATTATATATCTTCAAATTATACATACAAATTTTTGCTGTAAAATTCTTCAAAATACGAAATTTACATAATTAAAAACTTCTTCCTTATGCTCTTTTAAAGCGGGGTAATGTGAGTTGAAGTTATCAAATTTCGAAAAAATTTAATCAAAATCACATTGCAGAGTTTTTTAAAAAAATGTTCAGAACAAATTGCAATGTTTCTTAAAGCAAAAGATGTAAAATTTTATTAGCTTTTAAATAAGTATAAATTGATAAAAATTGATTCATTAGTTTCATAGTGATATGAAAAATACTGAAGAAAACATTTCTTGTTTTTTCGAAAATATAATTTTTTTAGCCAAAAAGCCTTTGCGTGACTATTTAGAATCAGACTATGTAGAATCAGAAATCAACGTGTCCCGGGGACTTTTCGAAAAACGTTGAAAAAGTGGGACAGTCTAATATACATATATTCTATTTATTTTTATTTTTCTTAATTTTTTAAAATAATACACTACCTTCATGGTTAGAAATCTTGGAATAAATTTTAATACAAGCATTAAAAAGTATTAAATTTTGTAAAATTTGTAAAAAGTGTTAGTAAAAATTGATTACGAAATTCGTAAGTTTTTTTATTAAAATTAGTTCTACATTTTAATACAGTTAAAATCTTAAAACGATAGGTATAAAGTAAATTAAGCTCAAATTTTGGCACTCGATTTGTTTTGAGTTCTAGATGGTTTAAGGGAAAAATATTTTACCACACTCTCTTTTACCGCCTACAAATCAACAAAAATGTCATATTTTGGACGGTTTTGGTTGTATTAGACTAAAATTTTGTAAAATAGCTTACATAGATACGTTCGGCAACTATTCTGAAAATGGTGAAAACAAAATGTTTTTTTTTTCGATTAGCATGAAAATTCATATATGGCAGTAAGGCGGTGGCAGGACAACGTCTGTCGGAGAATATCTTTATACAATAAATTCTTCTTGGATTTTGAAGAAATTTGGTTAATTCAAGTATTTTGTATTTTGTTAATTCAAGATAATTTTATTTATTAAAAGCATTTGTGTTAAAAAATTTTTTTCAAGACCTGACTAATAATTATTTCATTAGCCGAATCATCAGAATTTTTATTGATCTAATGAAGTATCTAAAAATTATGGTTGAGTATCCAAAGTAGCAAGCAAAATATTGCTACAAGGAAAATGTCCAGCTAGAAACAAACTAAAGAAGATGAAAGAAAAAAACACTCATACATATATATAATAACCTGTAAAATTTGTATCAAATATAACTTTTATTCTCATTAATTAAATCTACAATATTTCTTTGTTTTATTTTAAATTTATTAAATACTGCTAGAGCAATTCTATTTATTGCTACATTTTTTTATTATCCATTAATTATTACATTAGCCGAATCAGAATTCTGTCTTTCTATTCAGCTAATGAAATATCTAAAAATCCTTGTCTGCAGCAGCAACCAAAATATAGCTACAACAAAATCACAACAAAAATGTCCAGCTGGAAACAAAATAAACTCGGCAACCATGCACATGCAAATAAGAAGCTGTAATATTTTATTTTTTATTCATAAAATTTGCAATATTTCTTCAGATATTCAAATAAGAAGAAACAGGCAAGCACATTAAAAAATACCGATCTTTTTGCTCCCTTTTGCACGCAGCCAAAATGATCAAAATATAGAAAACAAAATGTAAACAAACTCGCACTTTTGAAGGGGTATAAAATAAATGTCCCATCAAAATACCCTATCCTGTCGATGGATGGCTAATATCGGCGAGTAAAAAATAACGAGCGACGAGTGAAATCTCTTATAGATATATACTCGTTGGGTAGAGTTTGGCTTTTTGATACTATTTTTAGGTTTTTTTTTTGTTCTGACGGAAATAAATTTTTTGTTTTACAACTAAATGATTTAAAATTTGTTCGCGAGGGTGATTTTTCTCTTCATGTAAACACGACTTACCAGTGATGCCAATCGTGCAGCACACAACGTTAAGAAGAAGAGTGATGGATTTCTTTCTTCTTTCAAAATTCAGGATGGGTTTACTGACGATTCCACCATAATTTGTGGCCTATTTGTCAATCTTTTTAAAGGATCATTCTGTTCAGATTCTTTTAATCCTGATCTAGAATATTTTAATTATATGAACAACGCACCCAAAGTTTCTTTGGAGAATATATCATTTGCCCCAGAGGATATTTTTAAGTATATTGAATCAATCGATGAAGAACTTAGCGCTGGTCCAGATGGAATCCCTGCCGCAGTGGTAAAACAATGCGGCTCCATTTTGTGTCAACCACTTTCTTTCCTTTTTAATAAATCAATTAATGAAAGTAATTTTTCTATTTTTTTTGGAAAAAGTCATTTATTAGTCCTATTTACAAAATTGTCTTCAATTCCTAAACTTTTTGAGCGAATAGTGTACGATCGAGTGAAAATTCACTGTGGGCAAGTCATGAAAATTCGTCAGCATGGTTTTGTTACTGACAGATCCTCTGTGTCTAATCTCCTGGACCTCACTACATTCTGCTTAAGATCTTTTAATTTTGGTAGCCAGGCCGATTGTATTTATACTGACTTTAGCAAAGCTTTTCATAAATTACCACATACACTTATTATATATAAACTAAAATTAATGGTATTTCCGCAATATTTTGTAAGCTGGATCAAATCGCATTTAATAGAGCGATCTTATCAAATACGGTTCCGAGGCGTTTTGTCTTCTGAATTTGTTGCCGAATCGGGTGTCCCTCAGGGAAGCCTCCAGGGTCCACTTCTGTTTATTTTGGCAATTAATGATGTTACTCACATCATCAAACACTCTCATTTGTTTATTTATGCAGATGATATAAAAAAACTATGCAGAACAATTGATTCTAGAGACAATTCAGACCAACTCCAGGCAGACTTGAAATCCTTTGAAGGTTTGGTGTTCTAAAAAAATATGTTTTTAAGTTCTGATAAATATCATACTAAGACCTTTTCGCATAAAAGGAACAAATTTTTGATTAAAAAATAAAAGATACTGCTTTAAGTCGTGTAAAAACTAGGGCTATCAAACCCGAAGGTTTTTGGAAAATTCCAGGATTTCGGGACTTAAAATTCATGATCCCGGCATTTTTCGGGATCCCGAAATGCAAAAATTTTAAAATATTGCCTTAAGCTTTTAGCAAAAAAAATTTATATTTTAATTTTGTATTTTTAAAATAAAAATCCAAACTTAATCCTTATTCATACTTAAAATATTCAATAACACTCTAAAGTTTGACAACACTAAGACGAAATCATAATTACTAATGCAGACAAAAGTTACAGTTGCAAAGTTGTGATGTTGCATTTGTTAATTTTATGATTGAAAAGATATACATCACCTGATTAAATCAGATCGAAAAAAAATTTAATTGAAAAGTAAAGGTTATAGTACTAAGATTTTTTGTAATAAAAATCAAACCTTTTACTCCTTCCTCCTTAATTAAAGAAATTTTAGAAACTAATTAGCTGTTAGTAAAAAGTATGATGTGAACAAAATATTCATTTTATAGTAAAAAAATATAGTATAGCAATAAAACTACTAACAACCCTCGCAATCCTGTGCAAACGGTCTTGCATCATAGCATTTGCAAAATAGTAGAGTATATTTTTACTCTACACTAACAATATATACATGGATGCATTTACTACGCTATTACAAGTAAGCAACACTAAAAACCCATAGTCTATGTTTACTATACTTATGCATTCCTGAAATGCACACTGACAGCTGATAGTTGAAAAAAGAAAAACTGAAAAACGATTTGATACGGAAAATAAAGAAATCCTTCAAGCTATGAACTTTATTTTTTGCAACAAGGGTTGCAAAGTAAACCGAAAAAGACCGTTTACAATTGTGGGCAAATTTTTGCAATTGCACATATTTGCAATCTCAAATGCACAAGATTGTGAATTGTCCTATTGTTACTTTCTAAAATTGAACAGCCTAGTAAAAAGAGTCTTCTGTTATCACAACCAAAACAAACTAAAAAATAGACTTTCAAAGTGTGTAGAGGGGTAAAAAAAGAACAGGGTGGTTTCGATTTTAAAAAACCAACGTTTATACTGCAGTTGCATTTATAGTTGCTGAAAATTGTTATATTTTCTTATGAATAAAATCCTGGGATTAAGAATTTTGAATCAAGGGATTCCAGGTTGGTTCGTGATCCCGGGATTGAAAGTCCTAGTAACTACCGTCGAAGACCTTGGTATATGCATGGATTCTAAGTTGTCGTTTAGCATTGTTTTATAAAACGCTGGGCCAAAGAGTTGGATAGCTTAATAACTACTACAACGTTATATTAATCAATTATGCATCCTCACTTGGAGTACGCAAGTCAGGTATGGTACCCACATTACAATGTGCACATGGGCGTCCGCAGGGGGGAAGGGGAGGGCACTTGCTCACCCCTTTGGCAGTGAATTTTTTTTAAATATCTTCATATTAAATCAAAAAGGCGTAAGCTATAGTTAAAAAATTTTACGAGAAAGTTAAAAAACTTCCTAAATTGTAATTGCACACGGAGAATATTAATTTGCTTAAATCAAGCAAATGTTTTGCTTAAAAACAAATCAGCAAAACTTTGCTCAATCACGGTGTGATTTTAGAAAAAGATTGCTAAATTGAAATCACTCCTCATGTATTTAGGAAAAATCAAAATTTTGATTAAACTCAAGCAAAATTTCGCCAAGTTGTTGTAAAATTTAAAAGCAAATTTCTGCTTAATTCAAGCAAATATTTGCTTAGTTATTTTAAATTGGAATAGCAAATTTCTACTTAATTCAAGCAAATATTTTCTAAGTTATTACAAACTCAAATAGCAAATTTTTAGTGAACCTTTACCTTAATGAGGTTCACATCAATAACACTAAGGCGATACAATCCTTGAAGATAGGAGCAGTAACCAGCCAATCTATCGCTATTGCAACCATTATTGCTACATTTTTTCTGATATTGATACCAAAACTTTTATGCAAAAAGGAATATTTTCATAGTTTCTGAAAAAGAAATTCCAATAGCACCAAGGACAATAGCAAATTTTTCAAACATCAAATTCAATAATATCCCATATATTTGATCGATTGAGGACAATCGATTTTAAGGAAGGAAGAGTTAACGAGGATAATGTTTCTCAATTCTCGTTGACAAAAAATACACATAATCCAACTGCACGCGCATCCGGCCCAGACGCTGACACTGCATTTTCACACAGTAGTGCGATTACGAAAGAATTCACAAAAAATGGAGCAACAACCGAATTCTACCTGTAGGCAGCAGCTGCGCTGGTAGAACACGCAAGCAGAACTAAGTTATCTTTAAGGTATAAAAATTATTAAGTTTCAGTTCTAAGTTATGATTTAATGAATAAAAGTCTAATGACCAAAAAAATTTATCGCTAGAAACGCTAACACCTTGATTTATTTACCTACAATTTAGTACAATAAATTATATGTCAACAGCTCTATTAAATCGCATGAGCACCTTCGTTAACAACTAACTGTAGCCTTTTTGATGTTAACTTGTCGAAAGGTTAACTCAAAAGTACGCTAAAAAGTATAATGTAGTTAGATCTACGTGCATTAATGCATGGTTAGTTGTAACGTCTTCTAATGTCCTTGAGCCCAGCTACTTTATTGGTGTGTAAAGTTTTCCAATATTGGCTTGTTTTTGGCGTTAAATTTTTTTTAATTGATATCTGGATTGTGACTTTAAATGAACAAATTTTGTGAAAGTGCGAAAAAGCTGTACTAGTTATTGCATGTTAAAAAAAAAAAGAATATATAACAACTTTACATGTAGCAATCGAGTGTCATTAAAGAGTACGCAACAATGTAGATTACTCCTGGTTTTCACTCGTCGTTGACGGTCAAGTCTTATCTTTGTGGATGAAAGACGCGGACATCAACGAAGAGAGGTGGAAGTTCAGAAGGGAATAACTAAGAATTGAGGTCAAGTCTTGAAGAATGTAAGCCAGGAGTAACTTTGACCATGGTAAGAAAACAAGGTGAACGTGATTTTGAATTTGTGTTGTAAAAATCCAACACTTGAGTTGTCAAACCATGCAAAATCAACTTTCCTGTCTCTTTCACTTATTCACAAGTTCACAGCTTTATAGCATCTTCAGGTAAAACGTAGCCTTCGTCTTAAGCTTCGTTCGTTTTCCGACGATATCGGACTAAATTGGCTTGATGTATTTTTTCCTTGCATCGTCGTCCACTGTTACGTTGCTTACGTTGCTCAAATACCCTTAACGTGAGTATTTGACAAAAACCTAACTACCAGATTGTAAAAGTTCATAATTTTGCGTAAAACTGACAAAAACCTTAAATATTTTATATGGGGGTTGGAATTAGTTTTAAAGGTTTTCTAAGAGATGGCGTAATTATCAATACTAATTATCAATACTCGCATCGGGCACACCTGTGTCATTCCACTGAAGTGTAAACAACATATATTTTTTTCTCTGTGAACATGTCGACTTTCGTTCCAACAAAACGCAATTTGCGGGAAGGTTTACTTTTGTGCTTCCATTTGAAGAAAAAAGCGGTTGAAGCACAACGCACGCTTACTGAGGCTTACGGGGACTATGCTCCATCGATTTCTACTTGTGAGTACTGGTTCCGTCGGTTTAAAAGTGGTGATTTTGATACGGAAGACAAAGAGCGTCCGGGCCAGCCGAAAAAGTTTGAAGATGAGGAATTGGAGGCTTTGCTCGATGAATACCCGTGTCAAACCCTTCAAGAATTGTCAGAATCATTGGGAGTCGACTTATCAACGGTCGGCAAACGCTTGAAGGCCATGGGAATGATTCAAAAGCAAGGAAATTGGGTGCCGTACCAGTTGAAGCCGAGAGACTTTGAACGGCGATTTTGCATGTGCGAACAACTGCTTCAACGGCATAAAAGGAAGAGTTTTTTGCATCGTATTGTCACTGGCGATGAAAAGTGGATCCATTACGATAATCCTAAGCGAAAAAAATCGTGGGGACCACCCGGCCATGCATCAACATCGAGGGCCAAGCCGAATATTCATGGCGCCAAGCTTATGCTGTGTATTTGGTGGGATCAGAAGGGTGTCGTGTACTATGAGCTGCTAAAACCTAACGAAACCATCACTGGGGAACGCTACCAACAACAATTGATGCAATTAAGCCGAGCATTAAAGGTTAAACGGCCTGAATATGCCAAAAGACACGACAAAGTGGTTTTTCAACATGACAACGCACGGCCACATGTTGCAAGAACCGTCAAGGAAACGTTGGAGGCGCTGAATTGGGATGTGCTACCCCACCCGCCTTATAGCCCAGACATAGCCCCTTCCGACTACCACCTATTCAGATCGATGACGCATGGCTTGGCTGAGCAGCGCTTCATTTCTTACGAGGATACCAAAAAATGGGTCGATTCGTGGATTGCCTCAAAAGACGAATCGTTCTTCCGGCGCGGAATCCATATGCTGCCAGAAAGATGAGAAAATGTTGTAGCTAACGATGGACAATACTTTGAATAATATACATTGTACCGTTGTTTCTAAATAAATGCTCAAAAACCGAAAAAAAACCTTTAAAATTAATTCCAACCCCCATACTTATTCTAAGCAATATTTAATAGCATATTCTAAGCATAATTTTTTTGCATCAGCTGTTTTGTTTGTTTTGTTTTTTTTTTACATATATGATTAATTTTTGCTGCAATTTTAATCATAGTGAAAAGTTTTGTGAAAATTAATAATTATAATGTTTTCCGCGATCGCTTTATACAATTTTAATGAATCGGATACAAAGCAGGCAAGGCAGGCAAATCTGCAAAGCAGGTAAAACTCCAAGGTCCAATCCAACTCCAAATTGCTCGCTTGTGGTTTTTTTGTGTGCTAAATAAAATATAAATTGATTCTAAATTCTTACATTTGTTAATAAAATAAAACTTACGATTTATTTTAAGCAACTTCCATGTCAACAAATTTCTAAACGATAAGAAAATTTTCATCGTCTATATTTGACGTTTCGTTTCAAATTTTTTTAATACATCAAGCCAATTTTTCACTTCAGTTACGCTGTCGTTCATTTCTGAATCTCGTTGAGCTAAGAAATTATTTTTACATCAAGCGAAAACAGCTGACATTCGGCTTTTGAACGAAGCCTTCGTGAAATGCACGTTACGTTCGTTTTACAGAAAGACTCTATAAGCAAAAGACTTCGACGTCACATTCACCTTATTTTCTTACGCCATGACTTAATGACTTTCATGAAAATTAAATTGTGAGAAATTCGTTTAAAAAAGTAAATTTAAAAAAATCAGTATGCAATAGTAAGACTATCTGCAACTAGTTTGAACATCTATTTGCAAGAAGTTAGTACAAATAGATATATAAGTTTGTTTTGTTCCTTTGTTATAATACAATGAATAAATATTTTGGTTATTATGTTTACATTTTGGCTACTTTTATTTTGCTTTCTGGTTAAAAAATTTGCTTCGGCAACCCTGATAATAAATAGTATAGATAGAATAACACAAGAATTCAAGTAAATTTCATTTGCGCTCATTCGTAATCGATAGCTGAGTGTGAAAAAATAGAAACATTTCTTTTCGTAGCAAATGTGTTCAAGATGCTTCCGAATGCATTCATGCAGATGCCTAATGCGAATGCTGAATTTACTAAAAGCAGCATAAATTGAAGAAATTGAATAAATAGTAGGCATTGTTATTAACGTGAAGTGTTATAAAGAAAAGTAATAACAATCTGGTAGCTCTTTTCGCAATACAAATTAACCTTGCTACATAAAAAACTATATAAAATATTTAAATAAATATAAGTCAGGCGATATTGAATACTCAGAGAGTGCGGTGCTTTTTAAGTAGCGTCAATAGTTTTAAATATAAAAACTTATGTCTGAAACATTAAGTCATTACATAAATTTTCATAATAATAATGCAATATTGATACTCCGTGTTACTCCGTGTGAAAATCGGTAGAGATCTCAATCCAATTTTAAAAACTTCAAATTAAGAGCGCATATTTGAGATCAAAGCTTATGTTAAAAATTTCAACTAATTATAGTAATTTTGAAGCATTTTAAGTAATTTTAGAAATGGGAGGTAGGCGTTGGTCCTAGGAGTTTTATTTAATTTCGCTAAATTTTAAAGTAAATGGCGCATGTATGTGATTTGATTTAAGCTCATGTGCAAAATATCAAGTCATTTATTTTCAATTTTAGAAGTGCGCATTAGTTATTTTTCAAGTCAGTGTTGTTATATTGTAGAAATTTAAGAATGGGTGGTAGTCGTGATTCTTATTTAATTTTGCCAAATATTCAACCCACAACGCGTTCTTGTGATTAAGGTTAATGTAAAAACTTTCAAGCTGTTATAAATATTTTTATTGACTTTAAAGAGGTAGCACCGTTTTTATATAGTAACTTTGTATGGGAGGTAGGCGCGGTTTAAGCTGGATTGGCTAATTTCATAATTTTATCGTTTTGTTTTTTTGAGATCAGATTTTCTATTCATGTAACATTTAAGAATTTGTCTCTTTCTTTCTTCAACAAAGAAATAACTTGTCATTTGCTGGTTAAAAAAGTAAAACAGATATGTCACAATAGAATATGTGACTCCTTATGTCCTTAGAATCATTTTTGTTGTCCTCTAATAGGGAAAATGTGTTCAAAAATAATTTCATCAGATCGGCCCACTCTAATGAAGAACAACAAAACAATTATTTTATAACAGTGGCGTCATTGAGTTTATTTTTATAAAAAAAAATTTCCGACTTAAAAGTGAAAAGAATATGAAAATAAATTAGCAACTTTCTTTGACAAGGATTTGAATGCAGGGGAAAAAGAAATAAATAATAGATTATTTAAATGATGCCAATGATGAGATACTGACAGTGGTTAAGATTGTGTTGACGACGATGTTGATTATGATGATGACGATGATGCTGACGACTACAGTACTAAAATATATTGTGACATAATTTTTTCAGAGTTATGACAATGAAGTGAAACAAGTCAGTGGCAAAAGAGCCGCCGAAATGTGTGACACTTTATATGTATGTGTCAGTGTGATACATGATTGTGCGTACTCCTGCTTCAACTGTACGTTATTTAAATTTTAAAATTTAATTTATGAGTTCTTCACGCACAGAGCTAACTTTGGTCTTTTACATTGTTCTGACAAGGAAAGTTTGAAATGATGAATTTGTTTAAATTGTAAAAGTTGGCTTTTATATTTCTTCAATTGGTTTATATGCATGTGTACTTTTGTGTGTTGAGCGCAAATAATCATAAAATATTTTATTGTATTGCAAGATACTAGGTCTGTTTCCGTACTCGATTCAAGTAGCTTGAAAGCTTTATTTTGCAGCTCGAGAGAGAGGAATTACATGCAAAATCTATTCAATCAATTCTCTAATCTATTACAAATAATTGAATCGAGTACGGGAATATACCTACTATTTTAAATGCGCACACGAAAGTAAACAGTTGTTAGATGCAAACTTTTTGACGTAGTGACTTTGATAATGATGAAGAAAGGATAGAGTTGACTACGGATGTTTTTCATTCATGATTTTAAGGCAAATGGTTGAATCAAATGATTCTTATGAACAAAGAGTGTGTAAATAGTTCTCTATCATAATTTGCTTATTAGCAATAGAATGTGCTTTAAAGCAATTGTTTTTGCCAAAAAATAAGTGATGTACTTTAATTTGAAGAAATTGCCCCTTTTATAGGCCTCTTAAGTAAATGATAACGTTGCTTAGAAATACCATACAAAAATGTACTTCATTGGTAGTAGGCAAACGATAAGTTTTTTCACTGAATTAAACTTGTGTTCCTTCCTGAAAACATTTACGCTTAATTTACGAATACTTGAGCGATACATTCTGTCATGAAAATACAGTCAATTGATCTTGCGATTGAGGGAGCAAAACTCATAGATTTTGTATCACTATAACGCACCATCTCACAAGGCTATCATTCTGTTTTAAGCTTACTTAAGCAATTGCTTAGTTTATTAAATTAAATTTAAACAGCGCCTACGAAATATGACAAAAAAGTATTAATTGACCTTTGAATGACGTAAGCGGATTTGCTTGATATTGAATTCAGGAGTGTGTTCATACTTAACCCTTAATTATCAACCCTCCTTTAATCCCATAAACTTTTAATCCCATAACTTTTTTTGCAAAGTAATACAACACATTTTTAGTCATTACAATATTTTATTTATTTTTAGGGCACATTACGACCCATATTATAAAATTCAGTCCATATGTTAACGTAACTGAAACGAAAACTAACTTTTTAAATTACAGAAAACAAAAATCTTAGAAAACAGACACCAAAAGTTTATTTTTTAAAAAAAAGTATAAAAAAACGTAACAAAAACTATTCTTTTTCCATAAGCTTCTTTGAAATGAAAAAAACAATTCAAACAAAAAGTTTCAATAATGCTTCATTAAACAAAATCATAAAAAAACGTGCAGAAGGTTAACATACACATTTGGTGCACAAACCGTACATATCTTTTTGCCACAAGTAAGGCAAATTAGCTTGTTACAAATATGGAAAGGGTTAACAGTTCTGGATCGTTTTTTGTAATTACAAGCATACAAATATTTTCGTTGGTCCCTGATACTAGGGTGTCCCAGAAGTACCCGACCTGACGTATAGATAGCAGTTGTTGCTTTAAAAAATTACTATGGTAGAAAGTACTATCCTTATAAAGCTTAAGTTTCAGGTTTTAATACGTTACGTTGTTGAGTATTTGCTTGGCAGCCATCATAAGTGAACGTTCCCAGTGAATGGATAAAATTTATCATCGCTATGTGATACAGTACTTTCATTTGAAAGGTCCAAGTCCAACCAATATCAAAGCCGAGCTATATTCTACTCTAAGGGAGTCTGCTCCTTCGTTTACAACAGTAAAATATTGGGTGGCAGAGTTAAAATGAGGCCGTATGAGCTGCCAAGACGAACACCGCACTATGGGATTTTGGTCCCATAGTGCATCGTAGTGGCCGATCAAATTAGGTGACCACGCCAGAAATGTTAAAGAAAATCCACAAAATGGTATTGGATGACCGTCGAATGAAAGTGCACGAGCTAGCATTTCAAAAAAAGCTGTACATTGCATTTTGACTGAAAATTTTAACATGAGAAAGTTGTGCGCAAGATGGGTACCGCGTTTGCTCACAATGGAACAAAAACCGTGTCGTTAGGATGTTTTAATCGATTGTCAATGTTCCATAGAAATAAAGCCGAGTTTTTACGTCGATTCATAACCATGAATGAAACATAAGACCATCACTTCACACCTGAGACCAAGGAACAGTAAAAAAATGGACTGAAAGGGGAGAAACGGCTCAAAAATAGGCGAAGACAGTTCCATCTGCAGCCAAGGTCTTGGCGTAAGTTTTTTGGGATGCGCGCGGGATAATTTTTAATTGAATATCTTCAAAAAGCAAAGGAAAAGGATGCTTAGGAATCCTATTGTACGAAAATTATTTATACACTGCTATTCCTACCTTCAACAGAAAAGAGGAAAGGAAACAAGATGGTTAACGTTTGCCTTCTTTTTATTATACCTCCAATCGCACTTCGTAAGGGGTGTATTAAGTTTGTCACACCACTTGTAACGCTAATAAGGAGGCGTGGTTGATGTAGAAAAGTGAACATGTTTTTGATCAGCATCACCTCTTGAGTCGATTTAGCAATGTCTGTCTGTCTGTCAGTCTGGCAACACGACTACAGCCGCAATATTGAAGCTATCGTTATATAATTAAAAATAAATTCTTATATTAAAAAACTCCCACCTTCAAAACAACGCTTATTTCCCATACAAAGAGACATTCTCAAACCGGTAAATCTCTTAATATGCCATTATAAATAATATATTGATTTAAAATTTTGCACATAAGCTTCTTAACTCGAGAATAGATCGTTCGATTTTAACGATTTGAGCTGGCTGGATTCGTACTGGTCCAAGGAAGGACACTATGGAGGAAAATCCTGTGAAATTTCCAGTAAAATTGGAAATCCTGGAAGAACCGGTTTTTAATAAATTTGTTCTAAGACAGATGGCGCTGTTCATCGACTTTGACATTTGCTAATGATTCGAAAAACTTGCCATTGCGCAATATGACAAGTGTCTTTTTCGTTTCGTCAATTCAATTGAATTAGACTTGCAGTAGCAGTGCGGTCATATAAAATAAAATTTTACTAACCCATTTACAACCAGTGGTCGAAAAATCGACCAGTGACTTTCGAGTTTTCTGTACGCTAGTGAAAAATAGTCGATGCTCTCAATTACTGGGGTTTCTTTATCTGCATCGGATTCGATGTCGACTCATTCAGGTGTATTTTTATTTCTAATGCAAAGAAACTTCCTGGTCCTTGACAGAGTTAACACTAGATATACTGACAATTTTACAATGTGAGATAAAACGACACCAGTCAAAATAGCTACTATTGGGAAAAATGATTGGTGGCGTTTATAATATTATTTATTTATCACTCAAATGTCATGACAAGGGCTCGAATTTTGATGACCTGAAAAACTGCAAAATATTACCTAAAAATTACAAAAAATACCTAAAAACTGCACAGAATTACCGCAAAAAATTACATAAAAAATAAACAAAAAAGAAATCTTTAAAAAAAAGTATAGCAGTGATTACTGGTATATAACAATTTTCATGCTAATATGGGGTTTCGGACTATCCTACATGTAGGATGGATTTGACAGGTTGGACGGCCATGTAGGATGTGCGAAAGCTCATACTGCAGCCCGTCCTACATGTAGGATGAAAATAAAAAAGTTCTAAAAGTTCCGCTATGATCTTGTTTTTCTCTGTGCGTCCTTGTTTGTAGATTTCCTTGGTAATTGTTGTTGGCGCAGTTAGCTGAAAACTTTTTGTAGAAGTTGTGAATTCTAATTGTGTAGCTACAGTCGGCATATGAAATTAGAATTACTTTTGTTAAGAGCTTATAGCAATTTATTAAATTTTTTATATATTACTGAAACTATTTCTTTTAAGCAAAAGTGTTACCATATCAAAAATACATATAATTAAATTAATTTATACAAATTATTTCATTATTGAATTAATATAAAAAACTAAAGCTTATTTATATCTATTTATATCATAACACTAACACAATATACATGTTCAACATATCTATATTGCGTTGTTTATTAAAAATAGAATATTCTAAAATTAAGAAATACCTTAATTAATCTATAACATATAAATTATACATAATTTTATCAGAAATTGATGCTAAACAGTTTAAAAAATAGTATTTTTTAAATTAGTTCGATGTCATATGCTGACTTTAGCTACAAATAAACATCTACAAAAAACTAAAGCTTACTGTACAACAATAACTACCGAATTGGCGGCGTAAAATATACAGAATTTTGCATGCTATATTTTCTGTTTGCCTGCTAGCAAGATCTCAAGTGGAGGGAGGCATTAAAAGAGACTTCAGAGCTAACTGCTGAAATAAAATGAAGTTTCAATTTATCATATTTGTATTTTGTTTGACTGTCGTGAAGTCTCTTTTAATCTCGGTTCATCCCCTCTAACGCTGCGCAATCGCTGTGATCATGTCATTCTCTCTGCGTTTTTGTTGTAGATTTGCTTGGTAATTGTTGTTGTGCAGTTAGCTTGAATTTTTTTGTAGATGTTTTTTGTAGCTACAGTCGGCATATGACAATCGAAGTATTTTTATAACACTTTATATATGTAGGGTGTTTTTTATAAAGTGATACAAGCTTAAATCATAATAATAATGGATGGGCTTTATTGGATAGGAAATTTTATGACATTATTGTTTAAATATGATTTTGGCCATGTGGCCGCCACGTCTGGCGCGTACCAGGCGCAATCTGGAACACTAATTTTCACAAACTTTTCGCAGCATTTGCGGACGTATCTCGCAGATAACTCTTCGAATGTTGGTTTCCAGGTGTTCAATTGTTTGTGGTTTATCGACGTAGATAAGTGGCTTTACATAACCCCAAAAAAATAATCCAATGGGGTTAAATCACACGATCTTGGGGGCCAATTAAATGGGCCATTTCGTGAAATTATTTTTTCTTCAAAAGTTTCCTTGAGTAGATCAATTGTAGCGCCCGCTGTGTGGCATGTAGCTCCGTCCTGTTGGAACCAAATTTCAGCAAGATTAATACCAGCTAATTGAGGTACGAAAAAACTTAGAATCATGTTCCTATAGGGTAATGTTCACCATTGACAGTAACATTCTGACCATCATCGTTTTTGAAGACATATGGGCCAATGACTCCGCCAGCCCATAAAGCGCACCAAACAGTAATTTTCTGTGGATGTAATGGTGTTTCGACAAAAGCTTGTGGATTTTCCTTACTCCAAATACGACAATTCTGTTTATTTACGTACCCATTCAACCAAAAATGAGCTTCATCGGTAAATAAAATTTTCCATGGAAATTTAAAATCAATATCAATTTGGGCTTCAGCCCATTCGTCGAATTGGCGGCGCATACGATGGTCGTTTGGCTTTAATTCCTGCACAAGTTGAATCTTGAAATGTTTTAAGCCAAGATCTTTTCGTAAAATCTTCCATAAAGTGGAAGGACACAACCTCTGTTGCTGAGAACGGCGACGAATTGATTGATTAGGATCATCTTCAATGCTTTCCTGTACAGCGGCTACAGATTCTTCAGTGCGCACTGTTCGGCGTCGCACGGAATGCACATTATCA
Source organism: Dichetophora obliterata (assembly GCA_963920525.1). Classification (NCBI taxonomy): domain Eukaryota; kingdom Metazoa; phylum Arthropoda; class Insecta; order Diptera; family Sciomyzidae; genus Dichetophora; species Dichetophora obliterata. The sequence goes on from OY986435.1 coordinate 162,395,908, forward strand.
GTAACAGTAAATGTGGTCCGAAAACGATGTATTGTTCTTCGAATTAGCAGCTCTAAAGGACGATTATGTACGCCATAAAATGGACGAAGTGCACGATAAGTTTGACGAACAGAACCATTATTTTTATTAAAAATTTCCACAGTTTGCACCCATTCCTCTGGTGTAAGTCGATCCATAATAAAATGTCAAAGCAAACTAAACAAAAAGCATTTATCAGCTGTTAAATGGGTGGTCAAATGATGCAGTGTTGCCAACTCAAAGTTGTATGACTCTAAATAAAAACACACTTTATGTACATAAAAACACTTACACAAAAAACCTGCAAAATAAATTTATATTTACAGTTGTAATTGAATAACTAAAGTCTGCTTATTACAAGCTTTCTATTTCTTACTGTCTAATGTTGTAAATCGAAAACGCAAACAAACGACGAGTAAGACACGAGATGCAACACTTTTTCTATACGAAATTCTATTGCTTCTCGTGTCTTGCTTGTCGTTGCGGTTAAACTGTCTACGTACATTTATTATATGAAATTATATATATAGTAGGGCAGTTCACGATCTTGCATTTGCAACGATGCAACAAGATCGTGAACTGCCCTAATAGCTATCTATAGTATCTATATAGTATATATCTATTTCTTATATATTCTTATTTTAATACGCAACACAAACTTTATATAGTGTGCATGTACATTGTGTTATTACATAAAAAGATATAAATAAGATTTAAATTTTTAAATTAATTCAATAATGAAATAATTTAAAAAAATGATATGAATTATATGTACTTATTTTTGATATGGTAGTACATTTAGTTAAAAGAAATAGTTTCAGCATTTATTCAAACTTTCAAAAATTGATTTAAATTCTCATCTAAAAGAAATCAGTTGTCATATGTCGACTGTAGCTAAAAAAAGTCTAAAAAAAATTCCAGCTAACTGTACAACAACAATTACATGGCAAATCTGCAACAACAACGCAGTGAGAATGGAAATGTTCACAGCCGTTGTGCAACGTTAGAGGGGATGAACGAATCGGCGTCAGAAAATAAACCGCATTTTGCTTGCTGTGTTTTCTGTTTGCCTGGTAGCAAAATCTCAAGTGGTGGCATCAAAAGGGACTTCACGGCCAGTTAAACAAAAACCAAATTCAATAATTTTAAATTTATTTTATTTTAACCTACAGCAGCTCTACATAAACATTGAAAAAACAATATCATTCAATGTTTCGCAGCGGAGCAAATGGAGGGAAAAAAACGATGCGTCAGCAGAGGAACTTATTGATGGTAGCTTGCTACATTTGCTGAGCGCCTTGTAGTCAAGATCCAAGAGCGTCATTTAAAAACCTGCTCGCTGTCTGTATTGATGACGAGAGTTACTCGCAAAATGACGATGACGATGACGCAAACCAAAGTTTTACCCTCTACCAAAATCGTTCAAAGAGCCTAAAGAAGTTTTCACTTCAAAAAAAATAACGAAAGTGCTTGAGTTTGTGTGTGCGTGGACCAACGATATCCCGGTGCATCAGCAAGTGCAGCAAAGTTAAAATACCTTTCTTTACTGGTGAACGTCCTCCAAGTGCCACCACCAGCAGCATAAGCAAGTGCAGTGCAAAATTTGTCGCTAGCCAACATTCTCCAAGTGCCACCAGCAGCAGCACAAGCAAGTGCAGCGCAAGGAAAAGGTATTAAATCTAGTAAAAATTATCTAAAAACTAAAACCGATAAAAAACGATGAAAAATGACGACAAAATAACCTAAAAAGGTTTTATATTTGGAATTTAGGAAACATAAATGAAAGTTCTAAATAGCTAGGAAATGTCTAAGAACAGCAGAAAAAGATGAAATGTCATCGAAATCTTAGCTCTGGTCACGACAATCTTTGGAAAAAGGAAAAAAAAAAATTAAGTTGAAGTAGGAATTTAAAAATATTTTGTAAAACCAGCCATTTTTAACTGGTGTGGTAAATTTAGGGATAGTTTTTCAGTACGAGTTAAAACTTTAGTTAAACTAAACCTAGCTTAACTCACCAAAATTGGACGTTTAAGCTCAGTTTAACAAGATATTTTAGCATTCGTTGAAGTAAAATTACTTAAATTATAATATAATGGCTGCGTTCACGAAACTCAACATGTTACACGTCTTGTAAGTAGCACTTTTCGCTACTTTGTGTGTCTTGTGAACGGTGAATGCATTTTCTATCAACACCGTTAAATAAACTGACAAAAATTTCACTCATTTTTTTAGTTAAATGTAGTAATTAATTAAAATGTTGATAAATTGTACTTTATTTTACCTAATTTTGTGTTATTCGACGTTTTACACTTTCACTTCCAAATGTTAAACTTTGCTATTGGAAAATATAAGTAAATAAAAAATAAAAAATAGACAACATGCTGGGAGTATCGGAAACTGATATTTGCCGTTCACAAGACTTTTACTCAACAGTTGCACAACTGTTGTTTAAAATTGAATTTCGTAAACGCAGCCAATGTGTTTCTTTATTGCCTAAACCGAGTTTAAACGTGCAATTTTTTGGTGAGTTCGGTTTAATTTTATTAGACTCTAAACTCGTACTGGTTTAAACTTGTCTTGTTTTCTTTTATGCTTATAATCAGCGGACCTGCGCTACTAAATGCATAAATTTGGTATATATATAATAAAACAGAAAAAAATCTGTACATTTAATGTTATTTCGAAGTTTTTTCTGTGCCAAACATTTAAAAAAATGTGGATTCCAAAAATTTCATTTTTAAATTTTTGTCTGCATGTCTGTCTATCTGTACGCGCATAACGCTAAAACTACTGGATGGTTTTTCCTTAAACTTAACATGTATTTTCCTTGCATCTCTCACCGGAACGTAAGATTCTTTTTATTGCCAATTATAGAATTATTTTTAAAATAACGGATCTTTCTAAAAAATATTTAGAATAAAAGCTCTGAAAGTCGTGGAGGAAGATGAAGTTAAGTTCCTGGGCCTTACCCTAGGCAACAACCTTGTATAGAATTCTCGTAAAAAAGCATACAGAAAAAAATATCGTATGGGTTAGGGCTACTTTATAAATGGAAAAATACTCACTGTTGACACCATTTTCTTGGTATATATGGTGCTTTTTTAGCTGCATGAGAATTTTGTAATAATAATACGAGACAGAAATATTGTAGAAATGAATTTTTTATTATTACATTTTGGTAGATAGTCTTATGGCATTAATTTTTTAAGTATGATTTTTGGCATATATCCGCCGCGGCTACGAGTTACATAGTTCATTCAATCAGACAAATTTTCTCTATTTTAATAAATCTGTCCGTATGGCGTCAATGGTGGCTTGAATATTTGCTTCCAATGCTTCAAGAGTCGCTTATTTGTCGTCATAAGCCAATGGCTTAACTTAGGCCCATAAAAAGTAATCGAGAGGCGTTTAGTCGCACGAACGAGGCAGCCAGTTAACAGGACCACTTCTGGAAATAAAGTTGTCACCAAATTGATTTTGCCATAAATTGATGGTTAAGCTCGCTTTACGGCAAGTTGAGCCGTCTTGTTGGATGTCTTCGATGTTAAGCTGATTAATTTTTGGAAGCAAAAAATCAGTCAGCATGGCTCTATAGCGCTCGCCATTCACCGTAACGGCTGCTCCTTCCTCATTTCGAAAGAAACAAGGACCGATGATGCCTCCAGCGTGTAAAACGCATCAAACAGTCAATTTTAATGGAAGATTTTTTGAGTTACTCCACATGAACTTTTTTAGAACTATTTTTTTGCAAAGTGAACCACTTAGAAGCGCTTGCGGTGATTTTAATTTTTTATCTGATGTTATATCCTTAAGTGAATCCATGGACTCAATCAAACATAATATAATAGATAACCTGCAGTACCTTCGTTGATTATGATCTCGTTCTCGCAAACACATATCTAATGCAACTGGTGTTGTTTGTAAACACATTAATAGAATAATCTAAATGTATAAATGGACCTAAGGCTGAAGTGGATTAATTCTGGTGTATGTTCATCTAAATAATCTGAATGAACCTAAACTTGTGGATCTTCAGTTGCTGTATATCTTCATGGTGAATGTGACTAAATTTGTCGGCTGTACCGTGGTGTCTTGGTTTTTACATCTTGAAACACTGCGTTAGATCAATTTGTAATATATTAATATGAGTGGCCGATAAGACCTAGTTTGTCTTGATGCCTACGTTCGCAACCGGTTTTCTTTGCTTTAAGAAAATTGGTGTGGTGAAGTTTACCTAGTTTGTCGAGTAACCAACCTGCCAAGCCAGGATCCCACCGGATGCAAGAAGACAGAACGATATGTATTATATATGTACTTATTGGATTGGTGTTTTATTGGGTGTGAGCACTTCTTTGTCACACGACTCCGCCGATGTTAGGATATAAAAATTGTTGCTACTTGACCTTGTTTGTCTTGATAACGCAACTCTGCTATGCTGTCTGGTATTATCGTTTTGACTTAGCTTTTTTATTATGTTAGCATTATTTTCCAATTTGTTAAAATTTTTAATATGTTAATAATACTTAACTTCAATCAATACCATATTTTATTGTAATCAATATCTTATTTTAGAATTTTAATAAAAATACATAGGAGGTGAAAAATTACAAAGAATGCAAAATAAATGCATGAAAACAGCCTTCGGGCTACCATCACTTTATCCTAGTCATAAGCTTTATGTGGAGAAGTTTGAAAATGTCTTATCATTAGACTCTATCCAACTAATACTGCTAGTATTTAAGAATATAAGACGTATAAGCTTTATTACTACACAACTAAATCAACATACTCACGCATTCGATACTAAAAACAGAAATAAGTTAGTTAGATGCAGTCGCGCGGTCACGAAAGAACGCTTCTTATATGCAGGTCCATTCTCATATCTTGAAAACTACAGAAAATCTAAGCACAATGAAGTTTTAAATAAAGTTTTAATTCTTTTTCAAAAAAGGCCCAACACATTTTTTTTCTTCCAAAAACGGTGCAAAAGTCATTTTTGTCGTAAAACAATAAAAACTTTTTATTGGCGGAAAAAAGTCAATTTTTAAAGTTTACATTTCTCAAACTATAAACATGCTTATCTTTAGAAAAATGCTTAAGTATTAATTCTCAATTCACAAATTTTAATTTAAAGGTTTTGTTTTTTTCTTATAAAATTCACAAAAGTCAGGCTATTTTGAAGTTGTAAAAAACGTAATTTTTCATCTAAAATTTGAAGACTTTTCTAAATAATTTGACCTTGTACAATTTGATTTTGATACGTTCACATAATTTGTATCTATGTTATTTTTTTCCAAAAAAATTCTTTTCAGAAGTTTCTATATTAATTTGATAAATTTTCAATTTAAGTAAATTTTGAAGCAAACTCTAACTAAAATAAATATCTTCGTACGTTAAAGTTTGTCAAAGGACTAAACAATATCATCGTTAAAAAATGTGTACTTTGCATTTATATAAAATGTAGATGCGACCACTGTCGACCCCCGATATATATTCAGTTTTGTTTACTTACCCTGGAACAATGATGAGTTTTGGCCCTTTGCGATAAAATGAGATGAAACCGTCATATAATCAGTGTTGCCGCAACGATTCTGAAAACAGTATCCATGAAAAGGTCAAAAAAGTATCCAAAAGTATCCACTTTTAAAAAAAAAGTATCCAAGTATCTAAGTTCAAAAACCAATAATGTATTCATTTTTAAAACATAAAAATACAACCTTAATATTTTTAAATAATGAAACCCATTTTCTTAAGCTTCCATAACAATTTTATTTATTTAATTTTAAGACTAACAAATATTTTTATTGACATAAAATAATAAGAAACAAAACATGTTTAATAATATTAAAAAGAAAAATATTCAGTTCTTCTGAATACTTCAGAATATAAGGATAATATTTTTCCAAAAGCAATATACAAAACAATATGTAATTGCATTAAAAAGGAACAAAATTTAACAACTTATTCAGTCTAGTGCAAAAAATATTATATAGGTTGCTATTGCCTTTTAATTATATTAAGCTAAAATTGCTCGTTGAAAAAGAAAAATAAAAAGATTTAATTTAAATAGGTGGCGTAAGCAAAGGAGTCGTTTTCAGACACGGTCAAGATATTTTGGTCCCAATTTATCGGAAACAAAAAAAATTAAAGTGCATATTTATAAGAGTACTTGTCGCTACATCCTTTACTAGAATTATTAAGTTTCGTTACAATTTACAATCGCTACGGGAACCTTAAAGGTTAAAAAGAACAGATTTTTATAAAAAGTCGCGCTAATTTTTTAGTATTGGGCAAAAATTACAATAAATGTCTTAAATTAAGTTTTTTTAATTATTTTTTACAACGTGCAATGTCATCTTAAACTAAGCAGTTCAAATATATTCATTTGAAAGAATTTTGAAAAAAAATAGTTTCTACCATTTCCAAAGAAAATCTATTAGTCTTATCGTTTTTAGCTAGTTTTAACCCAAAAAAAGTTCATAAATAGCGAAACTATGGCAGACTTAAAATATTTTTTACAAAATTAAAGTTTTTCTATATGACCTTGTTATTTATTAAAATAAAAAAAATAAACTGGCCATTTCAGCCCTTGGAAGGACTTTGACCTAGCTTCTATTGATCAATTGTGTTGTGCGTGTTATTAAATGTTTAATCACAAATGACTGAGAACTGGACCTACCTGTTTTTATGCCGACTCCGAACGGCTTATGTTCTCAAGAAGCTTTACATGGCAATTTTTACTCTCTGAGGTTTGCCATTGTCTGCAGAGAGGTGATGACCGAACAGAAAAATTAATTCAATTGAAAAAACTTTCCGTCTGAGCTGGAATTGAACCCGGGCTACCGCGGTTCTTTAGCTTAGGGGCCAAGGCTACGGTCGCCACTTTATTATGTTGATTTTATATGATTAAAATACAAATTCTAAATGTTTGATAGTTTAAATCATACTTGATTTTAAATACAAATTCTAGTTGTTTGATAGTTTGAAATCGTTTATTCAGCTTCAGGTCAGGTTAGAACAATTAATTGTTCTAACGAATTTTTCCAAAGAAACAACAACAACGTTTTCAATATGAAAAGGAAAACATCACTAGCTATTCATCACAACAATCATTTTAACTATCAAACATTTAGAATTTGTATTTAAATCATATAAAATCAACGTAATTTTTCATAAAATTTAAAAGTTGTTTTTAAATAGCTGATTTTTAAACAAAAGAGTTTGCTTTAATGAATTTTTTGATAAGAAAATATTGCCAAAAAATGTCTAAATGTCATCATATATTTTGACGTTTTTGTCGAATTGAAGGGACTGCTTACTTTTTGTATTTTGAAAACAAAGACATATATTCATATTAAAAAGATTTTTTAAAAAAGTATCCAAACTAACACTGAGCCCTTAAAAATGTATCCATCATTTTTTGAATTAAAAAAGTATCCAAATGGATCCAATTGGATCCAAACGGCAACACTGCATGTAATAGTGAGATTGCTATGTGTGTACAACGAGTATATATCTATAAGAGATTTCACTCGTCGCTCGTTATTTTTTACTCGCCGATATTAGCCATCCATCGACAGGATAGGGTATTTTGATGGGACATTTATTTTATACCCCTTCAAAAGTGCGAGTTTGTTTACATTTTGTTTTCTATATATTGATCATTTTGGCTGCGTGCACAAGGGAGCAAAAAGATTGGTATTTTTTAATGTGCTTGCCTGTTTCTTCTTATTTGAATATCTGAAGAAATATTGCAAATTTTATGAATGAAAATAATATTTTACAGCTTCTTATTTGCATGTGCATGGTTGCCGAGTTTATTTTGTTTCCAGCTGGACATTTTTGTTGTGATTTTGTTGTAGCTATATTTTGTTTGCTGCTGCAAACAAGGATTTTTAGATATTTCATTAGTTGAATAGAAAGACAGAATTCTGATTCGGCTAATGAAATAATTATTGGATAATAAAAAAATGTAGCAATAAAATAGAATTGGTCTAGCAGTATTTAATAAATTTAAAATAAAACAAAGAAATATTATAGATTTAATTAATGAGAATAAAAGTTATATTTGATACAAATTTTACAGGTTATTATATATATGTATGTGTTTTTTTTCTTCCATCTTCTTTAGTTTGTTTCCAGCTGGACATTTTCCTTGTAGCAATATTTTGCTTGCTACTTTGGATACACAATCATAATTTTTAAATACTTCATTACACCAATGAAAAGATGAAATTCTGATGATTCGGCTAATGAAATAATTATCAGTTAGGACTTGAAAAAAAATTTTTAACAAAAATGCTTTTAATAAATAAAATTAACGTGAATTAACAAAATACAAACACCAAATTTCTTCAAAATCAAAGAAGAATTAATTTTATAAAGATATGTTCCGGCAGACGTTTCTATATATTCCTGCCAACGCCTTACTGCCATATATGAATTTTCATGCTAATCGGAAAAAAAAATTTTGTTTTCACCATTTTGAGTATAGTTGCCGAGCGTATCTGTATAAACTAAATTAAAAAATTTTAGTCTAATACAACTAAAACCGTCCAAAATATAGCATTTTTGTTGATTTGTAGACGGTAAAAGAGGGTGTGGCAAAATATTATCTCTTAAACCATCTAGAACTCAAAACAAATCGAGTGCCAAAATTTGAGCTTAATTTACTTTATACCTATCGTTTTAATATTTTAACTGTATTAAAATGTAGAACAATATATATTTACGAATTTCGTAATCATTTTTTTTACTAACACTTTTTACAAATTTTACAAAATTAAATAGTTTTTAATGCTTGTATTAAAATGTATTCCAAGATTTCTGACCATGAAGGTAGTATATTATTTTAAAAAAATTAAGAAAAATAAAAATTAATACAATATATGTATATTAGACCGTCCCACTTTTTCAACGTTTTTCGAAAAGTTTCCGGGACACGTTGATTTCTGATTCTACTCTTAAAAACATGAATTTTGGTATATAACACTTTAATATTAAGTAACGGTCGCGCAATCGGCTTAAAGGCATTTTGGCTAAAAATTATATTTTCGAAAAAACAAGAAATTTCTTCTTCAGTATTTTTCATATCACTATGAAACTAATGAAACAATTTTTATCAATTTATACTTATTTAAAAGCTTAAAAAATTTTCCATCTTACGCTATAAGAAACATTGCATTTTGTTCTGTACATTTTTTTAAAAAACTCTGCAAAGTGAAATTTTGATTAAATTTTTTTCGAAAATTTGATAACTTCAATTCACATTACCCCGCTTTACAAGAGCATAAGGAAGAAGTTTTTGATTATGTAAATTTCGTATTTTGAGGAATTTTACTGCAAAAATTTTGATGTATTATTCAAAGATATATGATATGGTATTTTTTCGAAAAAGCAACACAACTGCACAGTGAGTTTTTTTTAAAAAATTCAATTTTATTTTTATTAAACGTAGCTACATAAGAATTTATGTAAATAACCATAATAAACAAAATTATACGACATTAGTTTAAGTTGCGAAGTATTGTACGTTTTCTGTTGTCAGGATGATTTTTATTGTAATGTCCAATTACTTGGATGACACAATTTTGCTGTCCACGTATTATTTACCATATTTAGAAGTCATATGATTCTTTCTGCTGGATCATTTAAAATTGTTACATTCTTAAAATTTTATTTATTTCTAAAAAATTTTCATTCGTACTCCAGGATGCATCTTAATAAGTTCCTTACAAGAAAAAAAATCTTGAAAAACTGTATAGTATAGTTAAGCCAGCGAAGGTGTCAAAGGCCAACTCATAGCAGAAAAGCTGCATAACAACAAACAAATAACATTAGAATGCAAAACAGTGCATCGTAATACTGATAACATACTAGGGCTATTCACAATCCAGTGCAAATGGTCTTGCACCATATCATTTGCAAAATGGTAAAATATATATTTACTCTACATTAAGAAAATAAAAAGAAATGCATTTACTACGCTATTGCATATATACAACACTAAAATCCATAGCTAAAATTTACTATACATTGCAATACTAAATTGCAAACTGACTGCTGATTATAAAAAAAAGTAAAGGCGAAAAAAACTGAAAAAATTTCCAAATTAAAATAATTTTGCTTTTCATCAATTGGCTGTGAATTTCACGTTTTACAACAACTGTAGCAAATTATATCAAAAAGGCCGTTCACAATTGATAGAAAATTTTTAAAATTTTTTATAAAAGCACAAATATCCAAAATACCCGAAATTGTGAATTGCCCTACTAAAAATACAAGCGCATTAAGATCCGTGCTTTTGTTAGATTGTTGTTGTTTCGGAGAATGATCAATATCAGATTAATAGCATAAAATCCGTAGTCACAAGGAAGAATGACTAAACTCAAGCTATCGTAAAAAAGCGATACGCCATTTTCTTTATTGCCATTCCTTGGAAGGATGAAGGAAAAAGCTTTTTAACCATAATAGAGTATCACTTATGTCTGCACATATTTCGTTTGTAACGGTTCATATATTTTAATTCAAATATTCATTAAATTCATAATATTCATTTTATTGACTATGAGTTTAGTCATTATTCCTCGTGACCACATAAATAGTCATTTAAATAATTGCATATTACAAAAATTAAGTTGAATGTCTTGCAATTAAAGCTAATACCATATATATATATCTTTTACATACCTACTTATGTAGCTACGTTTAATAAAAATAAAATTGAATTTTTTTAAAAAAAACTCACTGTGCAGTTGTGTTGCTTTTTCGAAAAAATACCATATCATATATCTTTGAATAATACATCAAAATTTTTGCAGTAAAATTCCTCAAAATACGAAATTTACATAATCAAAAACTTCTTCCTTATGCTCTTGTAAAGCGGGGTAATGTGAGTTGAAGTTATCAAATTTTCGAAAAAAATTTAATCAAAATTTCACTTTGCAGAGTTTTTTAAAAAAATGTACAGAACAAAATACAATGTTTCTTATAGCGTAAGATGGAAAATTTTTTAAGCTTTTAAATAAGTATAAATTGATAAAAATTGTTTCATTAGTTTCATAGTGATATGAAAAATACTGAAGAAGAAATTTCATGTTTTTTCGAAAATATAATTTTTAGCCAAAATGCCTTTAAGCCGATTGCGCGACCGTTACTTAATATTAAAGTGTTATATACCAAAATTCATGTTTTTAAGAGTAGAATCAGAAATCAACGTGTCCCGGAAACTTTTCGAAAAACGTTGAAAAAGTGGGACGGTCTAATATACATATATTGTATTAATTTTTATTTTTCTTAATTTTTTTAAAATAATATACTACCTTCATGGTCAGAAATCTTGGAATACATTTTAATACAAGCATTAAAAACTATTTAATTTTGTAAAATTTGTAAAAAGTGTTAGTAAAAAAAATGATTACGAAATTCGTAAATATATATTGTTCTACATTTTAATACAGTTAAAATATTAAAACGATAGGTATAAAGTAAATTAAGCTCAAATTTTGGCACTCGATTTGTTTTGAGTTCTAGATGGTTTAAGAGATAATATTTTGCCACACCCTCTTTTACCGTCTACAAATCAACAAAAATGCTATATTTTGGACGGTTTTAGTTGTATTAGACTAAAATTTTTTAATTTAGTTTATACAGATACGCTCGGCAACTATACTCAAAATGGTGAAAACAAAATTTTTTTTTCCGATTAGCATGAAAATTCATATATGGCAGTAAGGCGTTGGCAGGAATATATAGAAACGTCTGCCGGAACATATCTTTATAAAATTAATTCTTCTTTGATTTTGAAGAAATTTGGTGTTTGTATTTTGTTAATTCACGTTAATTTTATTTATTAAAAGCATTTTTGTTAAAAATTTTTTTTCAAGTCCTAACTGATAATTATTTCATTAGCCGAATCATCAGAATTTCATCTTTTCATTGGTGTAATGAAGTATTTAAAAATTATGATTGTGTATCCAAAGTAGCAAGCAAAATATTGCTACAAGGAAAATGTCCAGCTGGAAACAAACTAAAGAAGATGGAAGAAAAAAAACACATACATATATATAATAACCTGTAAAATTTGTATCAAATATAACTTTTATTCTCATTAATTAAATCTATAATATTTCTTTGTTTTATTTTAAATTTATTAAATACTGCTAGACCAATTCTATTTTATTGCTACATTTTTTTATTATCCAATAATTATTTCATTAGCCGAATCAGAATTCTGTCTTTCTATTCAACTAATGAAATATCTAAAAATCCTTGTTTGCAGCAGCAAACAAAATATAGCTACAACAAAATCACAACAAAAATGTCCAGCTGGAAACAAAATAAACTCGGCAACCATGCACATGCAAATAAGAAGCTGTAAAATATTATTTTCATTCATAAAATTTGCAATATTTCTTCAGATATTCAAATAAGAAGAAACAGGCAAGCACATTAAAAAATACCAATCTTTTTGCTCCCTTGTGCACGCAGCCAAAATGATCAATATATAGAAAACAAAATGTAAACAAACTCGCACTTTTGAAGGGGTATAAAATAAATGTCCCATCAAAATACCCTATCCTGTCGATGGATGGCTAATATCGGCGAGTAAAAAATAACGAGCGACGAGTGAAATCTCTTATAGATATATACTCGTTGGTGTGTATGCGTGCAAGTATCGAGCAGCCTAATAAACGAGTAGGCGAGTGCAGAATTCTCTCTTTCTCTCTCTCTCTGCGTGTCTCTGTTTCCGACACGTAGAAATTTCGTTAAGGTCATGGTGGAAGAAAACATGGTATAATTATTTGGCAAGGTAGTAGCGTAGACTGGCTTTTTTTTCTCACGAGCGGCGATGGGTAGTGGTCAAAATTAGCTGTTCATGCACTTAATCAAAGAAATTTGAAAAAATAAGCAACGACTTAAACATAGCTAGTCAATAGCAGTAAACTAAAAACATTCCAATAAACTTCGCGAACAAATTTAATGAATCAAACAAAAGTTAAAAATAAACACATAGCTAGTCAACAGAAGCAAACTACAACTCCTTTAGCTGTTTTTGACAACTACCAATCGCCAAACCAACTACCAATCGAAGTAACCAAGGTTCACGCTACGTCGACGTCGTTTTCTAAAGTTGTCAAACTTGTGAATGAGTGAAAGAGACAGAAAAGTTGATTTTGTATGGTTTGATAACTCATGTGTTGGATTTTTACAACAAAAATCCTAAATCGCGTTCACCATGGTTAAAACGCATTTGTTATTTTTATTTGTGTGATTGTTTCAAATCATACGTGAGAATCTTAGCTGCAATTAAGTTTTCAGAAATGAAAGCTGCAGCAAATGGGTGCAATCTGATGTTAGAATTTCAAAAAGTTTTTTTGACACCAGGGTGGACCATAAAAATGTGTTTTTTATTTTATACTTTTTGCGTATGTGTTGGCAGTATTAAGGGCTCGCTGATTTCGAATCTGATGTTAGAATTTAAAAAAGTTTTTGTCACTGGGGTGGACCTTATATATGTGTTTTATACTCTTTGTAGTTGCGCTGGTCGCTGATTTCGAATCTGATGATAGAATTTGAAAAAGTTTTTTTGACGCTAGGGTGGACTCTAAAAATGTGTTTTTTCGCTCTATACTTTTTGCGTATGTGCTGGCAATATTAACCCATTGAGGACAATGGTGCTATATGACATAACTATGTCGAATCCCACAAAGCTAACGAGATCAAACCTAAAGTAGTCAAATTTTAACGATGGTCAAAGTTGGCTAATTCGTAAAAAAATGTACCGTCTTTAAAGGGTTAAGGTGCCACTATTTTCAAATCTTATGTTTGAATTTAAAAAATTTTTTGACATTAGGGTAGATCCTAAAAAGGTGTACTTGTTTTATACTCTTTGTAAATGCACTTGTCGCTGATTTTGAATCTGATGCAAGAATTTCAACAAATTTTTTGACACTACGGTGGACCCTAAAAATGTGCTTTTTGTTTTGTTTATACTCTTAAGTTAGCCCAGTTTTCAATCCAACTTTTCAATCAGTTCAAGCTCCATATCAGAGACATGGTAAATATTTAATGCTCAACGCCTTGTTGCGTAATGAATCAAACATCGCTGGCAACGGTAACTGTTTATTTTCATCCCTCATGAGAATACTGCATCTTAATTTTCAATAAGTATAGAATTTTTTCTAAAATATTATGTTAAACTTTTTGATTTGATTGTTCATTTACATTATTTGCTTTAATTAAATTATATTAAATAAAAAAATAATAAAAAAGTAAAAATATACAGATTTTATTTTGAATTACATTCGGAGTTAAAGACTTCGTTCCTAACGGGGGTCCCCCGACCGCACCACTTTCTTTTTTTTCAAACGAATCAAAAATGAAATTTTTTTTTAAAAAATCTGTAAACTTTTTACTTTTGTTTTTGAAGATTATAATGAAGATTATTTATTTTTTATGCTTCCAAATTTATAGAATTTTTTCCAAAAAGACACATTTTTTCACCATTGTGTGACATATTATTTTTAAGAAAAAACTTTTTCATTTTTTCGACACAAAATGTGTTGTTCTATTTCTTTTAAGAAAAATCTAGTGGTAACAAAATTCAATGTCCAACGCCTCAAAAATAATTTTTTCTTGTGCGAAGTGAGAAGACCTGATCGCAATAAAAACACCACCCCCATTACAATAATTAAAAGCAATTGAGTTTCTATCTTTGCGATATATTTCAAAATTATTAGACATCATCTTCGTATTAAGCGTATTGGGTTAAAGCCAAGTCACACTGAAAACAACAACATCAAAGTGCAGATTATGGCTAGAAATGAATAAATATTATAATTTAGTATTTTATCCTCGAACATTTTGGTAAAAGATGGGGAACTGAAAGCATCTAGTTTTTTTGGTTCTTGTTGAGATCAGGTAAAATATATTTAAAGAAGCTGTTGAAGTGTTACGGATATTAGAGATAGGGGTTGTACTAGGGTGAGAGTCAGGGACAATTATATTATTGTTGCTCTTTTCGAGCCTTTTGCAGAAAAAAACATGCTTAGACCTAACGTAGGCGCCATATGTGTCCATAACCTGTTGGACTTGATTTATCGTCAAACCAAATCGCTCATTGAAGCAATTGAACATGTGCGTAGTTCGGTTACTTCAGTAAGCAGACGTTCTTGCTGCATCAAGGCTTTATGGTCTTAGAAGGACTTCGGACTGGCAGGTTGGCTCAAGTGCTCAATAATTGGAACATATACATTTGGCGAGGGGCGGGCTTGTAGTATGGGAGTGTACGAAATTCAGACCAGGAATTTTTGGTGTAATATTAATTGAGGGATCAGACTCTGGGTTAAGGTTAAATAATAAGAGGTTGGAACTTGACAGAAACAGAGGAGGAGGAAGGATTTAAAGTCTTTTTTGGTAGAGGAGAGAATTTGGGGAAGATATGTGACCTGTTAGAGTCTGCCGAAAGTTTTTTGAAATTAGGTTTGGTGTACGGAACAGGTAGGTTTTTGTTTTTCTTATGTAGGGGATACTTAGAATAGGATTTAGAGGTAGAATTAAAATAAGAATAAAAGTTTAACTTAGATTTAGATTTAAAATTTATGGAATTAATGTTTAAAAAAGAGTTAGAGCTAGAAGTATTATTATTTTTAGAAGGATTATTACTTATACTGATAGAACTTGATGTCTTTGATTTTCTTCCAGGTTTTTCTGTCCATTCAATAATTGACAATTTTCCGGTGGTCTCACTGCCGCAAGAAGTGTTCAGGAACATCCACGCATACTTAGTTGGGATGTAAAGTTTGAAGCTGCAGAATTTTTCGTCCTTATTGGATATCTTTGAACAGTTTGTAATAGAAATGGCGTACTTTTTAAGAAAGTAGTTGCTCATCCAAGATATACTTGTTTTGACGTAAGAATAGAGGGTCCTTAATGAACAAAGAAGTACTATTACTTTCGTTATTCTCCCATTTAATTGGTTGATCCGTAACGTTGCACACTGTGCAATGAACGGAGGTGCAGTGGCAGAGGAAGCTGCAGGTTGTGCATGCTTACCATATATGCTTTGCGTTGGGGAGGGTTAAGGACGCAGCGATGGAGAATACAAGGCAGTGTTCATATTTTCCTCAATGATTGCAGCTCCGAGAATCTCGGCATGGATGACATGACTTTGTCACCAAAGTAAACGGCGCTGTCGAGACCATCAAGAAGCTGATGGTATCCTCAATTTCTATTTTATTGAGTACGTCCTTTAAGTTAACACTTTACTTTTTTAACAAAGCCGAAATTGAGTTTCTCAAGCCCCATGACCGAAATATGGCTTGGGTTTCGAGAATCACAGTTTAGTCAAAAACAGGCTCTGGCACTGAATTATTCATTGTTAATTTTTTTTTATTTCAACACAAAACTTCTTTATAACTTTTATTGTTCAAGAATGTAAATACTTTACAACTGATAGCCAAAGCTATAGAGTGTATACATGCTAACATAAAAATAAGGAAAATATTTTCTTCTTAGTTTCAAGTGGTAACATCTTAAACTTTTGTGAGATGAGTGAGTGAGATGAATTGACTATTAATAAAATTTACCGATAAAAAAATTTTCTACTTAGTTTTAAGTGGTTTCTTCTGTAAGGAACACAATTTTTACTAATTCTATCCCTACATATCTTATTCAGCCTTTTCTTTTAGTTTGACAACTGGGTCAGGTACCCATAAAACCATAAGAGATGGCCCCGTTGAAAAACACTCTCAACAGCGCCTAAATTTGGATGATGATAACCACTCAAGTAACCAGTCCAGCGCGCGTCTAGACGACCATACCAGCACTGCAGCTAACGATATTATTAGCCACAGCAGCGGTTAGTCTAAAGCTTAAAATAATTTAACCTTTAACTAAAATACAAATTAAGATAAAAGGTACTAAATAATGTAATAAACTTTATAGGCACAAGAAGTGCAAAGTTTAAATAAAATAATTAATGGAAATATATAATGTTGACAAAACCCTAGTATTTATTCATTTATATAAGCCACTTTACGGAAACATCAAGTTACAATATATTCAAAATGAATAAATAAAACTAAAATATAATGAGACATAGTGGTGGAGATTTAATAAATGATGGAGGTGTAAACAAAGGTAAATCATACGGCCGGTGGCTTGACATCAAGGGTAAGTCCATTGAGTTAACCACGGTAATTTAAATCATCCACTTTCATCCTAGTAATTAGGTGCATCTAAATAAGATAATTAGAAAATAAATAAGTAATTAAATAAATTTAGAACGGATAAGAATATTTACTCTAAAATAGTGTAAGGAACGGAAAAGGGTCTCATCGCTCCCGAATCACCATAGGCGTACAATCATTATTAGGAGTCTTTACACCAGTATAATATCCGACCCCTTACCTGGGCACTTACGTCTCACTTAGCGGCTAAATAATTTTCTACTGGGGTGATATATTATTAATATGTTCTTTTTGGTTTCTTTTCATGAACATAAATGACATACACATGCACCCCATATGATGGAGCCAGCTGGTACCTGCCTACCAAAGTGATTAGTGTGCAAAACGGCACGATCACATGATTTTAAGGAGAAATTCGGACAAATGCTGGAAGAAGAAGCATAGCGTGCATGACGACGAGAAGTCTATAAAGGAGAGAACTTCAATGAAACGGGAGCTTTTTCTAAACCAGCGTGGTAGCGACCGGTCGATGGTCTTAGCTCTTCAAGCAAAATATAACAAAACAAAAGGACAGCTAGCAGAGATTGAATCATGCTGCTAACAGAACACCAGGCAGAGGACTGGCAGAGCAGCGAATAGTGATGCTAACAGAGGACCGCAGCAAAGCCGACTGAGGAAACAACAGCGACCACGCCGTAGCAGCAGAGCAGGATAACGCCGACTGCACCGCGACAGAAGGAGGAGACAGAGCGTCAACCACGTTTCAACAGCTCTGCGGCAGAAGAGCCGAGGACAGCGCAAATATATAATAAATTGTACTATTTAAATTACAATTTGTTAAATTAAATTTATCTGCTAAATATTATTTAAAGTGAACAAAAAAAAATGTATTCATACCAACATTGAACTAAGGTGCAAGCTATCTTATATAGCTAAAATAATAAATTAGAGTATAAAATAAAGTGTAAATTTT
The DNA here is from genome assembly GCA_963920525.1 of Dichetophora obliterata. NCBI lineage: Eukaryota > Metazoa > Arthropoda > Insecta > Diptera > Sciomyzidae > Dichetophora > Dichetophora obliterata. The sequence goes on from OY986435.1 coordinate 162,414,091, forward strand.
GTGGCGAGCACGGGATGGTGCTACTTCCGGCCATCTTTTTAGGAGAAGTTAATATAGCCAGTCATTCGCTGACACGACATACAAGGTACCGCCATTAAGAAGAGTAGGTAGTTGTGGAAAGATCGTTTGGTGAGCTTGAGGCCCGGGATGGCCAGCCCTTGCTCAGCCATGCTTCCTAGCTACACGCTTGGGATCACAAGTAAATAGGGTTTTAAAAGGCTAGTGGACCAGAACTGACAGACCACTGCTAATAGATATAGGAAGTTTAGGGTATATGATTAGGTACGTTTGGTGAAACCGGAGGCCCGGGACGACCAGCCAGGGCTAACCAAGCTTCTCGACAATAAACTAACGTGACTAAGAACTCAACCTGGTTGGACATTAGTGTACATCGAGTGTAGACATAAGGGATTGAAAGGGTCAGATTATTAACCCAATCAGAATAAGTTTAAAAATACATATGGTGAGCCTGGTGGCCCGGGAAGGCCAGCCCCCTTGCTTGGCCAAATAATTCAGCTACTTACTGAAGAAATAATAAAAGTTTTACACCACGCGAAGCACCACTCGACTTCGGTGACGGTGGTAAGTGGAGGCCCTGGAAGGCCAGCCTTTGCTCGCCAACGAACATAACCTTTCAACGCCGTGCATAGCCGTGGTCTCTGTAAACAGTCCAGGGAGTAGTTCAATCCGTTTAGTGAGCTTGTAGCCCGGGATGGCCAGCTCCTTGCTCAGCCGGACACTTGAGCGAATCGCTGGACATACCGATGTAAAGCTAGCCACGCTAGTGTATAGGTTTCAGTAGGCAACCCATGTCAGTGGAACAATAGGCAATAGGCCAACGTGCAGTTAAGATATGAGAGCCAGAAGTTAGCTAGTATTCATTTGGCCGCATTATAAAAGGACACATAAATAAAGGAGAATATAAAAAGAAACTAAGTATTAACTTTCTATTTCCAAATTGTTGATACATTTAAACAATTAATGAATTTATATTTCAAAACTAGTTATATATATATATAACTGAATATTACATTTAAATTGCTAAATTATTGAATATATGAATATATCATGTTAGTTTAAGTATATATAAGGAGCACACGAAATTATAATAATAAAGTAATTGTAATCGGAGACAAGTGGTGTGTTGATTTAGTATCTGCTTACAGACAAGAAGTAAAATAATTGTAACGGACCCTGGATCCGGCGAGCGCATCCTCCGCCAGAATTTAGGTAAACTTCATTGAGATGAGTGAGTAAGATGACATGAGTGCTCAAAAGATTTTCACATCACTTCATTAATTCAATAACGAATCATATGAATAAACCAATGTTTGTTCAGTTTTAATAAAATTTTCTCTATAGAATTAGAAAGATTTATCTTTGGAAAATTTTTCTTTTTTGGTACAAAGAAAACTTCATAAAATAGCTCAATGAAGTGATCTTCTTGATTTAAGCGTCATAGCTTAAGTTTACGAATTGCGATTCAAAGTGATTGGTTACTTCCCGTATTTTCGAAATCTTAATCATGCCCCCGTGACTATTATTTGTTTCCAATGCTGAAAGTTTGGCTCGAAGTGAAAAAAAATTACGTCAAACGACGAGGTGATTGCAGCAGTAAGCACCTTTTTTGAAAACCTGAACAACAGTCACTTTTTGGAGAGTTAAGAGAAGTTGGATCATAGCTGGAAAAAGTTTATATAGCTAAAAAAAAAGGTTTCGCTAAGAAACAAAAACAAAATATTAAAAAAAATTGTCCCTTTTGAACAAAATTCTCTCAGATCTACATGGCTAGAAATCTTGGAATAAATTTTAATACAAGCAAAATATTACAAAAATTACATTTTGAATTGAAAATGTATTAAATTTAACACTCCTCAATTGATTATAACATTTTTTAATATATTTTGTTTAACATTTTAATACAGTTCAAATATTACAACGATATTTTATACCCTTGGAATTAATTCGACCCTATTGTGATATTATATTTAATTTTTAAGACATGTTGTATTATATTAAAATATAATTTTGTATTAAATGTTAATACATTTAAAATATTACAACGATTTTGTAAGCTCTTTGGAATCAATTTGATACTATATTTACTATTATACTTCATTTTTAATACAAAATCAGTATTAAAAATTATTACAAACTAAGCATTAAATTTCAATACTTTTTTTAATATAACTGAATTTTAATATTTAGCCAGTATTTAATTTTAATACATTTTTGGTGTGGTTACCAAAAATTGGTGATATACTTTCAAAGTTTAAAAAATTTGTCAGTTCTTTTTTTCGTTGCTTGCCCAAAACGCTAACATCGAAAGAATTTTTCTCCAATGGGCTTGAAGTGGTGAAATGAAAGAATCAGTTCGAGCTTTCTTAACGGTTAAAAAGCTTAAAATAGAAACGGTTATTAAAAAAAGCTCAAGAAAGCTTTAAGTATGATTCTGAAGAAGCTTGATAAGTTAATCACTATTTGATCTCGTTTGTTACTTCAGTTGAAAAGACTTTAAAAAAAAGGCACAGTTTCGATAATATCGTAAGTATAGACGTAGAATTCCTTCTTATATAGTAATAGAGAAAAATTCTGTTTTTTTCATTTATATTTTTCAAAACTATTTAAAAACATTTCATCTTCTAAATAAAAATTATTCAAAAACAAATTTGTTGTTGTTGTTGCCTTCTTTAAACTTACTTGATCTAAAAAGCTCACAATTAAATTCATGTAAAAATTTGTTTTGTTTTATAAAAAATTTTCGTTTGATATTTTTAGTGATGAATTTGTTGTTAATTTTTTATGTTGGTTACAACTAAATTTAGTTCAAAGTTACATTTAATAAATGGAAATAAATATCGGAAAAATTTTAATTATCTATTTTTCCTATAGTAAAGAGCATTAACATATAAAATATTTATATCAAACGAAAAGTTTTTATTAAACAAAACAAATTTTAACGTGAATTTAATTGTGAGCTTTTTAGATCAAGTAAGTTTGAAGAAGGCAACAACAACAATGAATTCGTTTATGAATAATTTGTATTTAGAAGATGAAATGTTTTAAAATAGTTCTGAAAAATATAGATAAAAAAAACCAGAATTTTTCTCTATTACTCTATAAAAAGGAATTCTACGTCTATACTTACGATACTATCGAAACTGTTTTTTTTTTTGTAGCCACATACTGGCTCTCTTGCTACATGCATCTGTTTTCTCTATTGTATTACAACCCAACAAGCCATGAATGTGACTGTTCCAGATTAACGGTACTTAAAACGGCAGCGTCTGATTTGGTGGTATGAAAACGACATGTTTTTGTACCTTTAAACCTTTCTCTATATAATTGCAAAGTCCTTTTTTATATATATCAAGATTCGAATTTAAATTTATGTCATATTCGCTTGATGCGTCGTTTGTTTTTTGTCTTTTTTGCCTCTATTTTTCACCCGTTCGCCAAAAAACTCTGAAATATGCATTGAACCAGTTGAGTTGCCGTTTATTGTTTAGGTTTTTGTTGCAACTTAATAAAAACTATTTTAAGAAAAGGTTACAATTGTTTAACAACAAATAAAATTAATATAAAACTTAAAATTTTCTATATGACCTCGTTATTTATTATGTTGATTTTCTCTGATTTTAATACAAATTCTAAATGTTTGATAGTTTAAATCATTCTTGATTTTAATTACAAATTCTAGTTGTTTGATAGTTTAAAATCGTTTATTGAGCTTTAGGTCAGGTAAGAGCAATTAACTGTTCTAACTATTTAATCAAACAGATAACTAATTAATCAGCTAGTGATGTTTTCCTTTTCATATTTAAAATGTTGTTGTTGTTGTTTCTTTGGAAAAAATTCGTTAGAGCAATTATTTGTTCTAACCTAACCTAAAGCTCAATTTTATTTGTAATTTCAACGATTTTAAAGTATCAAACAACTAGCAATTGTATCTAAAATCAAGAATGATTTAAACTATTAAACATTTAGAATTTGTATTAAATCATAGAAAATCAACATTAATATACAACTTAATAAATGGTACGCTTATATGAAACACACATTGCATAGTTTGCTGACAACGAAACGGTCCGCTTCAGTGCTTTTAAAAGTGCACACCGTTTTCAACCGAGCCGATTGGCTATCTGGAAAACAAAAAAAAAAATTAAAGCAACTGATGAGTATCTATATATGTATGTTTTACATACATATAAATAAGAACAACAACAACAACAACAATAAAAGCAGCACAACAACGAACGACGTGATTACGAAACAACAACAATAAAAGCAGCACAACAACGAACGACGTGATTACGAACCAAACAAGCAAACACAACAACAACAAAAACCTTAAAAACAGCATAAGCAGCTAAGGGGTCGTCCATAAACTACGTTACCAATTTAAGGGGGGGGAGGGGTTTTGAAATGCACTACGATAAGTAACGGTAGGTGGGAGGTGTTTAGATATTGTAACGTTACCAAAAATTAAAAAAATCGACGAAAAACCTCTAATTAATAACACAATCATTTCAAAAATTTTTAACCTTACATGTTTATGTTTGATCGTCTAAATTTATGGTTAACTTTTGTTTCAACGATTTCTTCCACCACCTTTTCCCTCGACACAGGAACCTTTTGGTATTCCTTCACCATCTCAGCACACGTCTGTAAAATTTGGGTCTTTGCTTTTGCGACAGGCTTTGATGTTAAGGCCTGAATGTTCTCGATCAAAGGAGATACCGTATGACATGTACTGTCCTTCTCAGAAAGAAGAAATCGGTTCAAGGGCTCGTCCTACCTGCGGCTTGTATTTCGTTTTTAAAACTTCTATGAATTGTCATAAGTTTGTTTTATATCGTTTACAATAAATCGGAATAAAACATACTATATAAATAAATCAATTTTCAGGAAGCATTTACACAAAAACACAGAACTTGGCGCAGCTCGGGTGCATCCTTTAAGGGTACTCTGTCAAAGACCAGCTGCATTTTTTTGCGTTAGAAATGAGGATTCACCTGAATGGGTCGACATAGAATCCGATGAAAAATTCTATTTTGAAGAATCCTCAACAAAGCTACCAGCTTCTTCTATCCCAGTGATTGAGAGCATCGAATCTTGGATCGCAGATGGAATAGCTTTTACAGATGATATTAATTATTGATTTTTTTCCAATTGTTCCTTTAATGTATCTAGTCATACTAGACACTAATACTAGTGAAACTTGTCAGAGCTAGTCAAAATATATATTCATTCGAATGAATTAATTTCATATGTCACGTTACTTTATGGGGGGGAGGGGTTTTGAAAAGCACTACGAAAAGTAACGCAGGGGGAGGGGGCGGTAAAAAAACCAGAAAATCAGTAACGTAGTTTATGGACGACCCCTAAGCAGCTTGTGCATTCCTCATACGAATATATGAATTTTTCATCTTCTTAGATTTTGCTATTTTATTAGATATTCGTTTTATTCCTACTTAAACTGATATTTTGGCATTTTTTTTTCTTTGTACGATGAATATTAAAGGCTGTAGGTATACCCCAAAGTGTCAAATATCACTTTGAAAAAATTCGTGAAAATGACCCCCATACAAAGCGCGCTGTAAGACGTAGTTTTACGTCAAAAATTGAAATAAGATTATTTATTTGGTCTCATTTACTTGAACCACAAGTTTGTTTAACTTTTTGAAATAATAAGTGTAAAATGCTTTTTATTTACATTTTTTTTAATGTATTTATTTTATAGTAAATGTTTTTAGAACTAAAACTTTGCAATAAATTTTATTGAATTTTAAAAAAGTCTACTTTTGTCCTCTTTTTTTTGTCAAAAGTTGTCTTTTTTTGCCCTAGACTTCTGGTAACCCTATTCATGTGTGAACAATTAATCACATTCATTACGTCTTAGCGTAAGGGATCAATTATGTTTAGTTTTGAATGTCTAACTTCTGGAATACACGCTTTTAGAATGATTTCTTACGTAACGATATAATTGATTAGGAAAAAAAAATTACTGGAACAATTGAACATATAAATAAATAACTACGCCTGTAAAAAATACAAATACACAAAAAACACACACACATGTGCATAGTCAAATACACAACCAGATATAAAACGTGATGTAGAGTCCAATTAAAGCGCTGAAAGCTATTTGAAATGAAATATGATGCCATTTCATTGATTAAAGTGTCATTTTATGGTGTGCAAAGTGATGTAAGTAAAGCAGAGTAATTGGGAGGAATTGTTACACACACACTTTCACTTTCATCAGTCATGCCTTGATGCCAACCCACACAGACTGAGGCAACTATAAAGAAACAATGGCGCTACAGGATTAGGTGTTGCAGTATCCGCTCTTGTGATGTTGAAGTTTTTGTTGTTGTTTCCAAGATGCGGAGCCTATTTCCTTTTGGATAAAATCACTGTCATTGACATGAAATATAAATCGACACCCACATCGACATCGACATCTTTCAAAACGGCACAAAGGCGCACGTCCTACAATGCAAAAGAGTTTTAAGATAACGTCTCAGATAAGAGCATCGGCAAACAAGATGGATTTGCAAAGTTATTTCATTTTCTTTATAGTGGTATGCTTAGCAATGTGACAGCCTTCAATGGAGCATCATAAAAGATATAAAGAAAATAGGAGCAGCCAGACAGTTTTTCAACCAGTGGCACGTCTTGAGTTATTTATCCTGTGTTCTTCCATAAAATAAAATAGATGAGCAACACAATGATTATAAGTGAAGGATGTGCTTCTGAATAAAAAAGCAATCACTATGATTCCAGACAGATGGCAGATGTGCTGTAGTTTTTGTTTAGTTTTAGTATTTAAAATAAATCCATAAATTAATCAGGGTAATGATAAATTGGAATAATACTATATTATGAGAATGGATATATGAGCAATTTGATAAGGCAGCGACTTTTTTAATAAATGACATTTTTTTCTTCAAAAAGTGTTTTATTTCTTAACACAGTCCCCTTTCAGATCGATACAATTAGTTCAGAGTTTTTCCAATAGTTTTATTCCTTCCAAACAATAGGTTTCATCAAGATTCTCAAAATAGGCATTTTCTGCCAGTTTTGAGCCTAAATAGATACATAGAAATCTGTAAAGATTTCCGTTGAATTCGCGAATCTTAGGAGAGATTCAAGAGATGTTTTGGCTACATTATTAATGATGCGAGGCATGTGCATAGTAGGTAATCCAGGATCATTGCAGTTCCTAGAACCATTGAAGGCATCCACTTCGACTTGACGGCTATTTCAGAAGTACGTTTAAATTTTTCGGTCTGATTTGTTTATCAACATGGAGTGGCGCTCGCAAGATAATTGTACTGTCGTAATTGGTTTGCAAAAATGAGGCTATGAAAATCTTCCGGATGCTGCACCAGCTGGGTGTCAAGCAAATTTCTGTGTGCCGTACGGTGAAGTTATTCGAGGATACTGGTGATGCAATCGACCGTTCGAAGTTTTAATCTCCGCGCTCTGTGAAAGAACGAATTCAGCGTAATCCGTGGCGCAAATAGAAAGTCTTGTCGCTGCAGATGAAAATCAGCATGGAAAGCTGTCGCGTATCAATAAACATGATATGGGACTCGTAACATACAAGTATCACACTAGGCCCCTATTAACGAAGGCAATAAAGGTCAATTGTAAACAAAAATCGAATGAGCTGCATCGCCGGTACGTGAAAAATGCTCAGAGATGAATTCTGTATTCCAACGAGGAAATTTTCATCATACAAAAATCGTTCAACACACAAAAGGAAAGAACGTATGCTGTGTCATCACGACAAGTATTTGAACTTGTTCCGAGAGTTCAATGAGAACACTATCCGGTTTCTGTGATGGTATGGTGGGAAACCGCCCATGACGCACAGTGTTCGAAAGGATAATTTACGAGCTACTTCAATTGTAATTACTATAACTACTGTAACATTGAAGATAGGGTTACGAAATTTGGAAAACCGGTAGCCAAGGACTACTTAAAGAACCTTTCAAAAAGTAGGCAGTATTGAATAAAAGGGCGTGGCACCGAAATAAATACACTTTAACTTGGTAAATATCGATACTAGGATGCTTAAATTTTGCACATGAGTTTGCATGTTCTTTTGCGAACAGGTTGCAAAAAGTGGGCGTGATTTAAAAAGGTGCATGTCCCTTAAAAGAATTCTATGTACTTGTCAATACCACTGCATGTGTAATTATGAACATATTTATTTGCATTTTAATGCACTGAAAAATAAAATATATCGACAAAAATGGTGTTTAAGCTTAGGGCTCCATACTTATTATGGTCAGATGTGACTAAAAATTGCAAAATTGCATTAAATCAATAAAAAATAAACACCAAATAAAAATCACGAAGAACACCAAAAAGCACAAAAATTTAATATAATAATTATCCAAAATGTTTTAAAAGAATAAACATTCTAAATCAACATATAAAATCAACATTGAACGTTTTAGTGATTAAAATTTGTAAAAAATTAAAGGAAAATGGGACAAATTTTTCACACACACGTAGAAAACCGTTTACACGTGAAACTAGAGTCAAAGGATAGCAACTCTAGCCAATTCCTTCGTTCGTTTTTTTTCGTGACTAAGCTTAAGTTTCTGAAGCCTTTTGACTCTTTTGAATGTGGTTTAAATATTTTTTTTCACAGCCATTTCTTATTCCATTCTAAAAAGTTTTGATTTTACGGCCACAAAATTTCCAATCAAAAACGTGCCTCCACATAAACATAACAATTATTTTTTTTCAAGGATTTTTTTTTCTTATCTGTCCTCCCAGAGCAAACGAAATCAATGCTTTTTTTAAATTTTTGATGTGTTGGCGTTTTATATATTGACACTGTCACTTAAAAAATTTGCTTATTTGCATTCGACCTGAAAGAATTTTTTATGACTTTACAAACATTTATAAAAATTTTTTAAGCATTTACAGTTTTTTTTTATGTTAAGCCTTGGACAAAGCTCAGACGGGCAGAATAACAAACGGACGACGGACAGACAGACGACATTGCTCAACTGTCTGAAGCTGTATCTATCAGCCACGCCTCCTATAGTACCTTACAAATATTTACGCAAAAATAATAAACCCTGACTATTCTAGGGAAAGGCTATTAAAATAGTTTTGCACTTCTGTGCACTTATGCGCAACTTTGCGCCACAAAAAAGTATTACCAGTTCTAAGTTGAATATATGTACAATAATAAAAAAGACACAATTTTACAGTTCAAGATGGTTCATGTTACTTCTACTCCAACAAATTCTTACTAATAAAGGGTGTTTATTATAGAGTGATACAAGTTTAAATCATAAAAAAACATAGTAATATATTTTTAATATCAATGAAACGAGCTTTATGTGGCTGCCACGGCTGGCGCGTACAAGGCGCAATCTGGAACACCAATTTTCACAAACTTTTCGCAGCATTTGCGGACGTATCTCGCCGATAACTTTTCGAATGTTGATTTCCAGGTGTTCAATTGTTTGTGGTATATCGACGTAGACAAGTGATTTTACATAACCCCAAAGAAAATATTCCAATGGGGTTTAATCACACGATCTTGGGGGCTAATTAATTGGGCCATTTCGTGAAATTATTTTTTTGTCAAAAGTTTCTATGAGTAAATCAATTGTAGCACCCGCTGTGAGGCATGTGGCTCCGTCCTGTTGGATCCACATATCAGCAAGATTAATACCAGCTAATTGAGGTACAAAAAAATTTCGAATCATGTTCCTATACTGTCATGTTCACCATTGACAGTAACATTCTGACCATCATCGTTTTTGAAGACATATGAGCCAATGACTCCGCCGGCCCATAAAGCGCACCACACAGTAATTTTCTGTGGATGTAATGGTGTTTCGACAAAAGCTTGTGGATTCTCCTCACTCCAAATACGACAATTCTGTTTATTTACTACCCATTCATTTACTACACAACCCCAGTTGTTGAGAACGGCGACGAATTGATTGATTAGGATCATCTGCAATGCTTTCCTGTACAGCGGCTACAGATTCTTCAGTGCGCACTGTTCGGCGTCTCACGGGATGCAAATTATCAGTAACAGTAAATGTGGTCCGAAAACGATCTATTGTTCTTCGAATTAGCAGCTTTGAAGGACGATTATGTACGCCAAAAAATGGACGAAGTGCACGATAAGTTTGACGAACAGAACCATTATTTTGATTTAAAATTTCCAAAATTTGCACGCGTTATTCTAGTGTAAGTTGATTTATAATAAAATGTCAAAGCAAACTATACAAAAAACATTCACCAACTGTTAAATGGGTGGTCAAATAAAGCAGTGATGCCAATTCAAAGTTGTATCACTCTATAAAAAACACCCTTTATTATTAAAAAATGTTTTTTCATACTTAACAGTAAACTAAGTTTATAAAAGTAGCCATTTACATCAAAAGAATAACAATTATTATATAGTTACTTTGGCGTTTCAAACTGTTGATTTATTTTCACAATAAATATTAGAACAACACTTTTTTACGCAGAGCAAAGCTCACATGCATCTCTGTATGATCACTGTACTTTGAATCACTGCACGAGAATAGGACAATTGTCTTTATCGATGACATCAACACAGAAAAATAACCAGTTTGCGCAATATAAAAACCGTTTGAGCTAAACTAGTACTGGTATTTCTTGACCTAGTACATTTAGTAGTATTTTAACTAGTTGGCTACACTGCAGGGTAGTGTTTTTCAGATTTCGTCATTGTTATTTGTTCGTCAAAGAGATAACATCGCTCGCAAGAAAAATGACTTCGAATGAAAAATTTATAAATTGTATAGAATTATAAATTAATATTAATTAATTAATATTTATATAAAATTTTTATATATTAAAACATTTTTTTTTCAAACCGAATTATTGTGCGTCTTCTTTTTCCAATATTCCTTTTGCTCTTTTTTTCGCTAAGGACCGTGTCAATCTTTACTATTCAAAGGTTGCACAAAAATGATGCTTGATATGGTACGCAATTGAAAATAACTTTTTTAAATATAATTAGATATGAAAAGCGCCTAATGCATGACTCGCCCGGGGTGCCTAGATGGGTAAGGGCGGCCCTGTACGCCGCCAAACGTCACTTTAAAAAAGGTACCCAAACGGTCTCCATCCCACAGCACGTTCATGTCATCGGATGTGAAAAAAAAAACAAAAAATTTTATAAATTATATTATATTTATTGGTCTTTTCTATATTATGTATCAATAAACAGTTGAAAATAACAAAAATGGCGGAAATTTGAATTTCAAGTAGTTTTTTCACATAGAGTGTCCTAAAAAAAACTGTCAATAATATATAAAAAGTTAGATTTGGAATCCATTAAATTTATCTATTTTAAAATAAAAAAAATTAAAGGCAATCTATAGAGTAGTTCTTGAAGTATCGTGGATACCAATTTTTAAAACATGACTTTTCAGAAAATATCAAAATAAAGCATTATGCTTTATGAACATATCGAGCCATAACAGGAGAAATAGCGTAACCAACAAAAGCAAAATTTTACAGGAGAAGCAATTTTCTAGTTTTGTCTGCAGAAGCAGTACATGTAAATTCGAATTTTGTGATGGGTGTAACTTAAAAACGGTTTAAATTAGACATCTGCAATGGGAGTAGATGGGTTTGCTATAGTTCTATCGTTTTTCATTAAAAAGTGAATTTTGGAATTCGTGTTGGTTACACTTGTTTTGCGGTTATGGCTCAATATGCTACAATATGCTACTCGGCTCATATGCTATAAAAAAATAAGCAATAAAAAAAAAATAAAATATATTTTTCTGGTGAAGCTTCATGAGAACCTGCCCTTAAGTTAATTTTTCTTCTTTCGAACTACTTCACTGCACTGTTGCCAACTTGGTGCTTTTTTCACAAGATTTGTTGCGTTTTGAAAATTTTGGCGCAAGAAAAATGAAGTTTGGTGCAGGTGCATTTTTTGGTGGCTTTTTTTTCGGTTCCACCAAATGTGACTTAGTTTGTGCCTTAATATTAAATGGAAATTGATCACAATATGTGCTTTCATGGTACAAGTATATAGAAACATAAGTAATTTTTGTGTAAGATTAGTTAAAATAGCTTAGTTTAAGTATTTTAAATTTGTGTTACTAGTGAAGTAAATTATTTTTTAAAAAATAAAATAATCGGTTGTTCAGAATATAATTTAAGCGCATTTTTCGCCCTTTTTGTGGATTTTAGAATTGAAAAGTTGGCAGCACTGCTTCACTGTGCTAATATTCAGAGTGCTGTAACTTCGGTTTAGACCGATCGATTTCGTTTAAATTTTGCAAAGTATGGTTTTATGAGCCGAGAAATTTTTTTTACATCAGATTTCCAAAAAACCGAACCGTTATTATCACAAAAAATGAAAATGAGGGGTACCTTTTATTTCACGAAGAAAAAACATACCCCAAGAATCCTTTTTTTTTGTCCTCTAAAGGCGAATTTACACATTTCTCTCAAAACGATGTTAGTGAACGTTGAACGATGATAGTGAATCAGTTTTTAATTTACATTATTCAAAGTGTAAATTTGAAATTTGATGGATGATTCGGTGTTGAATGTTAAAATATATTCGTTGGCTGGTTAATTTTATTGACGTTAAAAAAAAAAAAAAATAAATAAAAGCTATTCAGCAATTAAATAAAAAAAAGTATAAACTTTCTGCTTTAAATTATGTTAACACCTTTCAATTGTGTTTCAGTACGAATGACACATCAGTTCGGTTTGCTTTCACTTTCATCAAAAGTAGAAAGACCTTCTACTTCTTTCACTGTTCAATGTGGATGACAATCATCTTCACTTCACATTTTACAAATCAGATGATTCATCCAAAGTGAACGATGATAATGAATTGTGTAAATTCGCCTTTCCTGGGAAAAAATTGTACCAACATAATTTAATCAAATCGGCCCACCCTAACTCGTATACTCTCTCCTATTATCGATTGCACTGACCCAAGCTTTTTAAAAATTTACAATGAAACGAGACTTAAAGCTAAGAGCCGACATAAAATACAAAATTTTAAAAATTTTAAAAGGTTTAAAGGCAAAAAAGTTTTGAAGCATATGAGGTGGTAAGAGGTTAATGATGGTGATGATTATGACGAGTAAAGCCAAGCCGAGTTGATGGAAATAAAGTAGAGCGAATATTTGTGCAGGTTAATCTTTTGGCGGTTTTTAATAACTTCTAGCGGCTGGCATTAGGATGTATATAGTATTTCTAGCTGCTGTTGGTGTTGCTGTTGTTGTTGTTGTTGTTGTTAGCGGTGCTTCTATTAGTGGCAATGCAAATTAAGACGTCCTGTCATGTGTGCTAAGATCGAGTAAACTAAAGAAACTGTTAAAAGTCGCCAGCATACAGCAGGCATCAAATCAAAAACTTGGCAGATATGCTGCAATGTTGTTGTTCTTGTTCCTGCATAATGCAACATTCTCCCAAAGCATGCAAATAGCTGTAAATTAATTTACCGCAAACTTCAGGATGCATGCCAGAATGCTAGAAAACAACCAAGCATAACGTCTTGAAAGTTTCTGAAGTTGAGCTTTTGTTGCCATGATGCGGTCTATGCAGCTTATGTTGTTGCTTCTTTATGTTCATGCAGCTGTTTTGGGCTTAAAGCATGCTGCACAAGGCTTTGTTTATGTAAATTAAGGATAATTTGTGTGCGTGTGTGTTTGCGTATTTGTGGTAAATGTGTGAGGGTGTTTTTGTGTTAGTGTATGAGTGACTGTGAGTGTTTGTGTGTGTGTGTGCCGTCTGTGTTTGCTTCTTAATGACTTCCAAATGAATGCACTTGAGCGTTTAAATAATTTTGTAAAGTTGCCAAGCTCAGATTGAAATTCATACAAGGTGGCAACGCCAAGAGACACATACGTAGCTCAGGAAATTCTTCGGTTTGATTAAAACTTAATTTTCTGCTTAAGATGTTTAACAAGATGGTATGTTTAACATTTGTAGTGATACGCCGTCGAAAATCTAGATTAATAAAACTTATTTTCTGTTTGTTTGTCTGTTAGTTTGTTTCTATGACCCGAATATAAATCTGAGCAGCTGGAAGTATTTCGCTCAAATTTGCCACAAAACTACTCGTATCCTAAATTGCATTTGTAACGAGTCTTTCTTCTTAGGCTGCGGTAAGCTCTGCCGTGCCCAAGAGTCCGTCCAAGTTGCCTCGCAAATCCTCTGGTAAAACTAAAGAAAAAAACTAAATAGTTTTAAAAATCGGATAGCTTATCACTGTTGACTTTGAGGTCAATTTATTCACTAATCCAGAAAATTTTAGCTCGAAGCGTTTCAAAATCCTATTTTTTTTTTCTTATCATTAACAATTTAAATTTTTCTTCAATATGTTATTTGACTTTTAAATAGTTTTTCTTCGGTTGCTTAGCAAAATTCTTAATACGAATAAATATATTTCACATACTTAACATTTGGGCAATTCACACTTCATACTAATTAAGGTTTAATGTGCTAATTCTGAAATGTGCTATTTTGCCTGTTAATTTTTTGTTTTGCATGTAAACACGAGTTAAACAGGCGTGTTAAATGTTGCCACTTTTGTACATGCCCTAAGGCATGCTTTTGTAGTGTTAATGTGTTATTTCGTGAACAGCTGTTTTACGTGAATCAGAAAATAATTGACTGGTAAGTAATTTGAATGAAGTTTTCAATAAAACTGATGAAACTAATACTACCTATTATTACGTACTCTAAAGTGGTGTATAGCAATTTGGACTCACGGTCTATTCACAAATTGCTAGTTGCCCTGAATAATGCTGTCCGTTATGTCTATGGCCCGAAAAAGTTTGAGCATGTATCCTTTCTTCGCACAAAAGTACTTGGTCGTTGTCTTTTTCTTTTATGTTTATTCTTACATAAGATTATATACTCGCGTTGTCAACTTTATCTATTTGAAAAACTTAAGTTCTGTCGGTCTAGCAGGGGCATGAATCTTTTGATTCCGAATAACTTTTACAAAACTCCATCAGGTTGTTTTTTGTCAGTGCAATCAGATTGTGGTATAACATTAAGTTGTTTCCAATCACAGAGCCTTCAAGCCTTTATTTTTTACTTTTTTTCGTAATTTTACCTATCCTCGTTTTTTTTCCTCTTTCTCTCTCTTAAGTTATTTCTAAGTTGCAATTAATCTCCCGATTATCTTTAAGTTATTACTTTGTCATTAATTGTGTTATTACTTGTTGTTATCTATTAAAATTTAAATTTTCATTACAATTTTAATTCTAATGTTTAATTTTTAAATTTAATTCTTAAGTGTTTTGTTGTTATATAACTCATAAATGTGTTAACTTATAAATGTGTTATTACTTGTTATCTTTTTCAATTTCAATTTTAATTCAATTTTAATTCTAATGTTTAATTTTTAATTTTGATTCCTAGAGGTTTTGTTGTATAAATTCTAATTTGCAGCATGCACAAGAAATATTTTCTTATATGCTAACATATCTGATCATTAAATACAAATACAAAATGAAACAATCATATACAGATAGCGTATTTCATGCGAAAAATTAAATCTTCTGCGCAGCTACGTCACTCGGGCTTACAAACGCAACAACAATCTAGAAGAACATAGCAAAATGAAAACAAAGAAGCAATCAAAGTACTGACAAACACATCAAGCAAAGTAGCTGTTTTTTTGTGTAGGCGTACAAATGCGAGAATATAGCATTATATATGCATTTCTTTTCAATAATAGTACTAAAAAATCTATTTGCTTAAATTTATTTATAAAAATATTATGTTGATTTTATATGATTTAAATACAAATCCTAAATGTTTGATAGCTAAAATCATACTTGATTTTAAATACAAATTCTAGTTGTTTGATAGTTTAAAAGCGTTTATTGAGGTTTAGGTCAAGGTTAGAACAATTAAATCATATAAAATCAACATGATAAAAAACAAGGTCATTTAGAAAAAACTTTAAATAAATTTATAAATATATTTATAATGCAATTAATTTCATTTCAGTTTCTCAATTTTCAATAAGAAAATGTCGATATTTCTTCATCGCTATAAATAAATTATTGCCTTTTAAAATATTGTGACTACTTTTCTATTTATACACTTTGGCAACCTCAAGCTACGTCACACCAAAGATGGCGGACATGCGCTATACGCTGTCTGTATATGATTGTTTAATAAAGGGCTGCACAAATGTATTTGCTTCTTTGATTCCACCAAGTACTTTTAGCTAGGCACATCATTTGTAGCAGAATTAAGCAAAGAAATAGCGTAAAACCGTTGCTTGTTACTCAAAGAAAAAGTAATGTTTTAACTCTCTCTCTCTCAGATTAAATGCATACGCAACTTGCTCTCATCAATTACAGTAATTATCGGTCGCTATCTCGGCAAATGAAAAAAAAACTGTATAGTTCTGCAAATACTGCAAATACTTGCGTATGCTGAAAGCAGAAGTCATTATCAGTTGCTAATGAAAGCATAAGTAAAGTAAAAATAAAATAAGAGTTAACTTAAAAAAATGGAAAATAATGAAGTAAGTAAGTATTGAATTATAATGAATATATTATAAATATATTATAATTGAATTATAATCCTGTAAATAACAATATTAATAGAGGTTAATATTAATAACGATGCTTTAAAAGTAAAAATTGTGAGCGGCGATTTTAAACTTATTATTTTTTAAACTAAAATGATCTTTTTACATTTAAACATTAATAATTAATAAATTTATATTACCACATATAAAGTTAATATTTTTGAAAATTTTTTTGTGCTTTCGTTATGCTTATCTGAATGGTTTTTTGTTTTTAATAAAATATATATTTAAATTAAAACATGCAACTGCAAATCCATCTTCTAAATTTCTGAAATAATGTTTCAAGTACTTGACAACTTGTACTCCTCTTGCAAGTTATTTTTATGTACATAACTAATACGCGATAGACAATTTATTATTTGTTTTGCTTTCAACCGGTTTTCCACTTACGCACATTACCTACAATTTTCGCTCACGCCAACGCTATCCACAAATGAGAGTGAGAGAACGAAAGTAATTGCGATCCCCACAAATGTTTTGTACAGCGATTCAAATGTAATTGTGCAGCCCTTTATTGTTTAATGCTTTGAAACTACAAATTAATACTTTTCACTTAAGTTGCGCTCACAGTTGACAAAAATTATTACATTAAAATATAAGTATATATAAATATTAAAATGAAGTGAAAATTGTCCAATTCTAATTAAAGTGAATACAATACTTATAAAATACGATAGCTGAAGGCATTGGCGTCGGAAGCGGGGGGAAAGGTGGGCAGTTGCCCCCCCACTTTTTTAGCTAGATAAACAATTTAAAAGGAAAAGTTATTAAAAATATCAGTTTTTTTACAACGATAATATTTTTGTATTATATATTTTCCTCTTCTTTCTCTCTTCTTCATGTTTCATGTGAAGAAATTTTGGTGAACTTTTTTTGCACCACCATTTGTACGGCCCCCCCATTTGTACTGCCCCCCATTTGTACTGCCCCCCCAGATGAAATTCGCTTCCGACGCGATTGGCTGAAGGCTGAACACACTCATACTTGCGCGTGAACACTATAAAAATCATATGCTGATAGCCAGCCTTTCAATGGAACTTTGTTTATTTGTTAACATTCCTTTTGTATAAACTAAAAACTAAAAAAACGGCTTTTTTATATAACATTGCTAGCTAAGAATAGAAAATATTATCAGAAACCATTTCTGTTTCAATGTTTTATCATTGATTTTCCGCTGTTTATAAATGTATTTCATTAAATTTTAGATGAAAAGCTTAACGAAACCACCTTCAGAAAAAAAGTAAAAAATAATTCATAAGCCAATCAAATATTATCGCAAAAGATCTGTTTGCATACCTGTTGATTATAGACATTCTGTAAAAAAGGTACCAGGTATTGATCATTTAAACAAAACAAAATTACCTCTTCGAGGCACCCGTTTTCAGTACACAGAAGACATAAAAGAAAATTGGCCATTGATGTTGATTCCAGAAAATGTATTTGACAAAGTAGTGATAATTGGATTTTTTGTGTGCATAATTTACTTTATTAATTTACTTTTAAGATGAAACAGTAAATTTGAATGAAGAATAAATATTGTGTGTTTTATTGACCCTGTACTTTTTTGACAGAATATATATAAATAAAGCAAATTTCCCGTATTAGTATTTTCTATTATTTAAACTTCCGCCTGCTCTCCGCCTATTATTGTATTTTCAGATATCCATTTACTTTTTCACTTATATTATGTTTTGATTTCATCTTGATTCAATACTTGGTATATTTGGTTTTTGCTATTATATGTTTAATTCAAAGAAAAAGTATCTGTGAAAATACACCCAGCGGATTTAAAAAAGAATAAAAAATTATTCCCTGTGCACAAGACAAAGACACTGGCTAGTGTTCAGGTGGTGATCACGACATTTCACACGACAGCAACATTGCGACATTCTGAAAAGAGAAAAATATTGCCAAATCTTTGACTCTAAAAATAAAGTATTTGTCATAAGCAGGGCTCGGTTTTTGATGACCTAAAAAACTGCAAAAAATTACCTAAAAAATGACAAAAATTATCTAAAAACTACAGAAAATAACCTAAAAACTGACAAAAATTACCTAAAAAACGCAAACAATTGCATAAAAAATAAACAAAAAATTTAGTCTTTAAAAAATAAAAAATTGCTTAATTAAAATTTATTTTATACTAGCATATCCTGCGTTTTTATCCAACACTTGTTTCAT
Organism: Dichetophora obliterata; assembly: GCA_963920525.1. NCBI lineage: Eukaryota > Metazoa > Arthropoda > Insecta > Diptera > Sciomyzidae > Dichetophora > Dichetophora obliterata. The sequence continues at coordinate 162,432,887 of OY986435.1, forward strand.
TTTTCTATATACCCTTTCGTCAGTTTCACCACGCGCAGAGCTATTTTTTCATCGAAGTCTATAAATAAAGCTACTCCTTTGTCGAAAGGCAATGTTTTTGATTAAAGGGACTCTAGTGTTAGAGGAATATGTTTAAAAATTTGCATTTTGACATTTTTAGGTACGAAAAAAAACAAGAAAGTAATTGAAAAACCCAAAAAATGCTTTAAAAATGAAAAACCTCCAAAAATGATAAACCTAGTAAAAATGACCTGAAAACTAAAAACGATGAAAAATTACGAAAAAACGTCCCAAAACTTTTCATATTTTGAGTTAAGGAAACATAAATGGACGTTTTAAGTAAGAGGAAAATGTCTTAGAAGCAGCAGAAAAAAGATGATATGTCATCGAAATCCTAGCCCTGGCCATAAGCAATAAACGACTGTAACATTTAAATTGCTTGGAATAATATTTGTATCAAGCTTTTAGTGTTCATAGCAAAGAGTAAAAAAAAAAATATTCTATGTTACTTTCTCCATTAAAATCATTTTACAATACATATTCAGTTGATTCGATAAATTGTTTCGGATTTTGCTGTATAATTTTTAATTTTGTAAAAACAGCTTATCAGAAGAAGATCATTAGATACCATACTAAGTGCTTCAAACGGAGACTCGGCATCATCTGCATATAATATGCTTTTGGAGTTAATGTCATAATAAGGAAAATCATGAATTAATATGTTGTATTAATGCGAAGCTAATACTGTACCTTTAACTCCACTATAACCAGAACCTATTGATTAACATTATAACGATCACGCTACAGGTTGAAAGGCAGCTTGAATCCATATCTCAAAGCAGAATCTGCATACATAATATTTTCGGAACTTGCTCAGGAAAATTAGGTGTGGGGTTGCTCGAGAAATGGATTACGAGTAATGCTACCGCACTAAGGATGTATGCAGCAGATATTTAAATAAATAAAAGAAAAACATTGTGAAAGAAATGGTATTAAGAATTTCAAAAGAAAAAGAGAATATATATCAAGTCTTATGAGCAACTTTTAATTGGATTTTTAACTATTAGCCATACTAATAACCTTATTAGTTCACTTTTCGTGCAATTAAGGGAACTACTAATTTTAAGTGAGTTTTAATTGTAAAACAAGAAAATAACTCATTAATTGTTAAGTATAAACACTTGCAAAAGTTCGATAGCTAAGTTTAAAAATATATAAAAGATATTAAAACCTGAATTAATTAAAAAGGTTTGATAGGAGATTAAATATTCTTAAGTAAATATTTTTAAGATAAGTGAATAATTTTAATATTAGAAAACATTTTGAAAGTTTAGGTTAGGTTAGGCTGAAACGGCAGCCGATGTATGTGCTCAAAACATTAACACGTACCACGGCTCACATAGACCTATAAGGTCCATTGTGATACCGCTGCACACTTGGTCTTTTGTCCGAGTGGAACCACATTGAGCTCTTAATAAAACTTGTAAGACGTTTGACGCTTGTCTTTGACAGGTCGTCAAGTTTAGAGAAGAAAAATGACCCCAGATATTTATGACTTCTTCTAGCAAGCGCGGGATAGGAACATAGAAGGTGGGAGATGGTTTATTACTCCTCCTCGTCCCTGAAGCTTCTACAGAAGTCATTTGTGTTGGTATTGAAGGTTAGTAAACATTTAAGGCTAATAACTTTTATAAAAACAAAAAATTTAATTAAAAATATTAAAATGAGCTTGTAACAACTACAACTTCTATCATAATAGCTTAATTTTAATAAAGATAAAATTTTATTCATAATTATTGGATCGAGTTATTGAAAATATTTTGATAAAATTTAGTGTTTAGTTTATGAATTATTTTTTTTTAGACACAATGAGGGATTTCACAAGCTGTCTTATTGTTGTATTGTGCTTTTTTCACAACAGTTTTACAATTTTTGTTATTGCCTTCCACATAAAACTAATTTACGACATAACGATTGCGTTTGATATGTTTACTACTTGTCGTATTTTACTAGTGCTGTTCTTGTAACGAGTTTATTATTACCGAGTACATTTTATAAGTAATATCACTATTACACAGTGGCGTAAAAAGCGGGCCCGCAGATCCCGCGTTGCGGGTGGGCGCAATTAAGCCAGGGCGCCCTCAAGTTCCTTGATGAAAATGATAAATAAAGTGGTGGACGACGCACAGTTTTCAAATTTTCCTTGTTATTCAAATTATATTAATTTTTGTTTTATATCAAAATAAAGTTTAAAATTTCTTATGTCTGGAAACATTGCTGTTTTTGTTTACATTTTTAAATTATGGTCTTAAGTTTACCATAAAAGTAAACACTAAAAGCTTTTAAATTTTCAATTTCTGAAAAGTTAAAAAAATAATTTTGAGAAAGATTGACTGTAAGTTTTTCACAAAAACTTCATTAGACCTGCGTTACACCAAATCAAAAAAAAAAAAAAAAAAAAAATTCTTGCTAATACGGAAGATAAACATTTTTTTTATGGTGACCTATTTAGTCAAAATGTTAGATATATTTGATGTATGGCAGCTGATTATTTTTCAAAATTGAACTTATTTAAAAACACAAAACTACTCAATTTTTAAAATGTCTTTGCTGTAATCAAAAAAGCTTACAAATATGAACAAAAACGTAGTTAATTTGAGTGGGTAGTCTTTTCCTAAGAAATTTATCTATCTAAGAAGTTTATGTAGCAAATTTCGTTGTTTTGAGACAAGACCTAATGAAGTTTCAGGCAAAAATGAGTTTCGTTTATATGGGAAGTGGATGTGGCAGAGGTCGGATTTGTGTAACTTTTTCAAGATTTCTTAATTTTGTCTTTAAAGATATTCGTGTCAATTTTTATAGCTCTACGATCACTCTTTCTTTTTTTGGCCAAATATTTTGAGCAAAAGTCGTCTTTGTTTGGCAAAATTCGATTATGGTTGGAGTCGATTTACCCGTTTGCTTTCATATTTTCAGCAAGTCAGCTACTGATGTTATTTGAATCAGTCAGTTGGTCATATTTTGTGACGTTAGCAAATTCTTTAGTTTACAGGTAACGTCAAATACAAAACATTTTAATTTAATATCTGAAACTTATAAAAAATTAAAAATTATTGATCCCGTTTATTCAATCATTAAGTTTGTTTACTTTTTTAAGTTATTAATATGTGATGCTTTTTTTACCTGCTTTGTAATAAAATCTTATAAATTTTATTATATTTGTTATTATAAAAAGTATTTATTACGTTAGTGCTTTTTCAACAAATTCTAATAAAATAAAATATATAAAATAAAATATTTTTAAAATATAACAGTTGTAATAAATGATGATCATCATATGACCATTGAATTAAAAAAGTCTCTTTTTGTTTTCTTTTTTGCTTGTCAAGAGTTCTCTTGTTTTCTCCTACGCTTCTAGTAACCTAGTAACAACATAGTTTTACTCTAAAAGTAAAAAGCAGGGCGCTTTTAGAAACCTGCGGGCGGTTGCACAAAATAAAGTTACGCTACTGCTACTACATATAACAGCTTTTTTTTTTATTTTGCGAGGCAACATTTAATAATAACTAGTTTTAAAAAATTAATTTTCTTCAGTCACCGTCTGCTTCTTAAGTCGCCTGTATAAATACAACATACAACAAAATATACCCTTAGGGTGTGTTCATAGTAGTTATATATTTTAATGAAAATGTAATGCAACATACGACAATACGTCAGCTTGTTAAAACCCTAAATGACTTACTTTGAATATCCTTGATGTCTGCAGGCGCCTGATGACTAGGAGTCCTGACTATTCAATGTCATTTCAAAAGTTAAAAAAAAAATTATATGTATTATCTAATAAACATCATTAAAAATTATATTTAAATGTTGATTTTATATGATTTAAATACAAATTTTTTATTTAATTGTTCTAACGAATCTTTGCCAAAGAAATTGACACTTAAAATCTCATCGCCTCTGTGGTGCAGTGCGTTAGTGCGCGCTTGCACGGGTATCACAAAGATTTCTGATGAAGCCTTTAGCAGGGCCGAAATTGCAATAAAATCAGCTAGTGATTTTTTCCTTTTCATATTGAAAAAACATTGTTGTTGTTGTTTCTTTGGAAAAGATTCGTTAGAACAATTAATTGTTCTAACTTTGACCTAAAGCTCAATAAACGATTTTAAACTATCAAACAACTAGAATTTGTATTTAAAGTCAAGTATGATTTAAACTATCAAACATTTAGAATTTGAATTTAAATCATATAAAATCAACATAATAAATAACAAGGTCATTTAGAAAAAACTTTAATTAGATTTAAATTTTAGCTTTATTGTAACATTTTTTTTGTATTTATTTTGTTAGTTAATATCATTACAATTTGTAGTATTTTTTATTAGTTTGATTTAAGAAGCAAGTTTGTATTAAACCAGCAACATAACTTTGTATTTTGTTAAGGATTGCTTTTTTTTTGCTGAATAGATTGCTGAAAGAGAAACAATTCATAATTTGGAGTTTTAACATCAAATACTTCACGCTTTCTGTGGTTTTATTGAATGTATGAGAGAGTAATACATTAGAAGACAAAATTATTTTCTTTGTGAATAATTATAATGAAAAAACAAAACAGGCCCCACTATAGACAAAGTTTCCCTTAAGCATTGATGTTGATTATAAAAATGTAGGTTCAGGAGCTTATTTCATCTGTATACTGTGGTCTTAGCGTTGAAACAGAAAAAATTAATCTGCCAGACAGCTGTCTTTGCAATAAAAATAATTATTTTAAAGTTTAACAAGTTTTTTCGACCACATTAAAAAATGATTTTCTTTTAAAGGCCATGATTAAATTTGTCTATGGCAAATATATTTTGAATCAGTAAGAAATATGTTTCTGCATGCAAATATATAGTATATAGTTGTCTATATATTTGTGTATATATTATGTCATAAGTATAAAGTGTACATACATTAGTAGTAAATGTACCTACATGATTGTAAATAAAAAAAAAAAACAAAAAAAATACTGCAAAAAAGTTCGTTTTACCGCGTAGTTTTTCAAAATGTTTTGTGATTTACAAATTTTCAAGTCCGAAACCTGGCATCGGGCATTTATCACGGTTGGGTCTCTCTTTTCATAACCTCGCGTGGAAATAACAAATCATTCAATGTTGACGCCAGTTTTGCCTGGTTAGGGGATTTCCCCTTAGATTTAGGGGTTTTTTAACTGTGTTGAGGGATTTTAGGGCAATGAATCTTTAAGGGCTTTTTAGGGAGATTTAAGTTTTTTAGGGGTATTTTAAAAATTGACCTTTGGAAATAAAGTTTTCTTACCTTTCCTTAAAATTATGCTAAAAATTTATGAAAAGAAGATATTTGGCTTCTTGGGTATTTCAGCAACACTTAATAAAAACAGCTGAATTGGCAGGACTTTCAATAAAGTACCAATCACTTTCAACTTCACTTCGAACTTGCTTCGTGCTTTAATTGCAATTGATTGATTCCGTGTAAGAACTAAAAATAAAGCATGTATGGGAAAAACTAAAGACAAGAAAAGATATGCCCAAAAATATATCAAAAATTGGGAGACGGAGTCTTAATAGTAAGACTTCATTTTAAGGTCAATTTCACAATGGACAATTGAGAACTATGAAGCAACTTTCTGCCCTTGTTAAAGACTTCGAACAGCTCAGACCTTTAAATACTACCTTTCAGTTGCCCCAATGAAATTTTTGTATTATTTTGGAAAACAATTTTTAGGGGAATTTTAGGGGGATTTGTAATACAATCTAGGGTAAATGGTGAAAGGCACCAACACTGGTTGACGCTCTGATTATGCCAGCGATTTCGTCGTCTATGCTGGCACGCCAACTACCTAAAGAGCAGTGTACTTCGTTTTTGTCGTTATACTATGTTCACACAGAGAGTTTGGTTTCAGTTTAGTTTGAGTTAAGCCGAAGCTGTTCTCATAGAGATGCGTCTTCAGAATTGAGTTTAGTTTGACTTTTCTTTGATTTCTTATGTGCTCTAATATATTTTTGGTTTCTTTGCAGTAATTGAAAATGAGTGCAAATTTATAGACAATTTTATGAATTACTAAAACATATAATGATTTAATAAATAAATTTATTGAAATGGAGCTGAAAGTTCGTAGAACAAATTAAATCAAATCATGCTGAGCAGAAGATGGGGAAACTTTATTTTTCAACACAACAACTACGAACGTACCTTGTCATTTAAAAAATTTAATATGAACCAGTGATGATATTTGATAATTTTGGAGCGGACTTTTTTTACTCTTTAGAAAGGACTTTTTCGGGCGTGAGAGTACTTTTTATTAATTTGATTAAATAAGTTTTTTTTTCTCAATACATGTAACTGATCCTGGTGGAGTGCTTCTCGTGGAACATTCATCACAGTCAATGTTTCCGTCAATGCTTCAGACTGGTTTGCTTGAATTGGAGTCGACAATCCAGGAAGCTTTAACAACCATCTGTACCTTTTTTTGGAAGCCTCGATAGGCTAGTGGTAGCGTGTTTGACTGTCACTAAGGGGTCCCGGGTTCAAATCCTATGCATGGCACTTCATTTTTTTGTTCAATTTCAAAATCTGAAAACAAGTGGCGCGTGGGCTAGACAGATATATATTGTAAGAAATGGATGAAAACATACATCGTGCCAATTTTTAACATTTCCGCAAAGTTACTATCTTATTTTTATTGGCTGCGGAAGAAAGAGCTCAAGCTTGTTTTTGACACTTAATATTTGATCGAAACTTAACGAGCGACGAATTTAGAGAAACGCCAAGAACAATGCATTACAAATGCAGTCTGTCGTACATTTTTTGCTCCAATTCGTACTATAAGCGTATACAATCACTCTTCTTGTATTTTAGCTTTAGCACTATTTCAACTGCTCTAGTTTCATTGTCAATGAATAAAAATTGGACAAACCAATGAAGTATCATACGGTCTTTATTTCTAATCAAAATAACTTTAAAACATATCAATTTCCGACGAAAAGTTGTAGTTGGTGGTGATAAGAAAAGTTTGTGGTTTTGAAAGGAAAAAAGGAACGCTTAGTAACTTGATTTGACTGAGGTTGAGGCATAACACTTGCTTCAGATTTTATAACACATGTGTCTACAGCTTCTGGCACATTAGCAAAAACATCCTGCAAAAACGTTTCACTTGATCCATCTTCCATTCTTTACCAATAATTTGGTCTACGTGGGCTGGTCTAAACGCCTGCCGCCACCTTCACCTAACCTAACCATCTGTACTTTTAGTAGATTTATAAACTTAATCATAGTTATTTTTAAAATACATAACTAAGACTTTATGGTACATTGCTATAAAAACAAATAACAATACTTTCCTCACTGTACTGTACGTCCACTACACCATATGACGTTGGTAGTAATAACGTTATATTCACAATCACAAGAAAATTAAATCTCAAACTAGGGCGCCCGCAGGATTTATTCTAGGGGGAATGGCAACGACAAACAAGGGTCTAGAATGAGCATAAAGAATATGTAGCCTATATAATTCTATTTTCTGAGACTTTTGGTACTCATAACACATAGGAAAATCCAATATATTTTAAAGGTGATGTAAAAATCTTGCTCGTTTAATGCTAGAAATATTCCAAATTTCATTTTTTATTTTTGTCATGTATAAATATATAAATATTTATATATGTATAAATATATATGTATAAATATTCTTAGTTGTTAAGAAAATAAAAAATTGTGAGGTTTCATTTATTTTTAAATGAAATCGCAATACTTACTTTTAAGCCCCCAAGTTTTCATTTTTTCAAATAAGAATACAAAAATTTTACAATATTGAACAATATTTTTGTTTTCTTGGAAAGCTGGAAAAAAACAAACAAGATTTTAAGGCTATTTTTTCAACTTTGGAGGTATATAACTTCTAAACCAATTGCGAGCGGCCTGAAATTTTTTAGATTTGGGTTGAGGAAGTCAAAATCCTTATATTCCTCAAAAATTAAAAATTAGAGTTTCGTTATTCTTTTTTTTTTATTTTGACGAGATATTTTTGATCGGATCTCACACTGCATTGACACCAATCCATAACATAATTATTGTATGAATAATTAAAACAAAGTTTTTTTTTTAATTCAAAACGTGAAATCAAAATGAAAAAATTAAAAATTCAAAAATTAATAAATATATTTCTGGGTTGTGGGCTCCATACATTTTCTTACCATATTCCAGAACCTCGCTGCATGGTTTGATTCTGAATCCTGAATCCTGAAGTATTTAATGGATGTTTCAAATCAAGTTTCCTATTTACAATTAAGTAATAAAAAACTTTTGATCATAACATATTCTAATGTAAAATTTTTTTATCCGAATTTTTCATATGATTTTTAAAAAAATTTGTCTTGATTCAAAATTGGCCTACTTTATTCATAATTTCCAAATTTTTCTTTTGCTTTTGAATTAGAAGTCTTGCCATCGCCTAGATTGCTGCAACTTTCTCAAATATAAATGCTGCAGGATTGTTAGCTATTTTCATAAATTTAGGAAAAATTGAAAAATAATCGAAATTTTTATGACAGAAAATTAATTTTTTTTAAGCCGACTTTTTGGAAAACATTTATGTCTATAAAATTTATTTTTCTTTGTTTTCTGCTTGTTTATAAGGACTTTTAAACATAGATTTGCATTTCGTCAAAGTTTGTATACGTTATTAAATTAAATGCCCCTTGCTATCTGTTGCTACGAAGAATAATCTTTGACTAATAAGGGATATCATTCTTTAACATTTTTCAATTTCTCGTACGAACTTCTTAATTTCTTCCATTACAAACGCAGTATTTACTAATGGTTTCGTACTATTTACGAAATAAGAATAATATTAGTAGAAAACAATTATTCGTAGGTTGACCATACGCATTATTCGTAGAATGTACGAATTATTAGTTGAGTTTAAAAAATCAAAACTCGAAATCGTTCAGCCTGGTTTGTCGAACAATTACCAAATAAAAAGGTGGTTAAGCGCACAAAAGTGATAAGTCAAAATTTTTATTTTTTTCACTTACTTACTTTCACTCTCATTATATTTGAAATGTTTCACTTATCAGTTTTATGCGCTTAACATTCGATAAGGAAATGTATGATTGCAACGTGGCTACTACTGGAAGAGCAGCTGACTTGCAAGCTAAAGAACCACGGTTCAAAGCTGAGCTCAGACAGAAAATTTTTTTTCGTAATTAGGTATTAGGATCATTCGTAAATGTAACAAATTTATTCGTACTATATACATACATTTTTTTTTTGTACGAATACGAATAAAATATTCGCAATATGTACCAAACTACGCCTATTCTACGAATTCTATTCGTGGCTTAAAATTACGAATAGAATTCGTCGATTTAAAAATGCTTGGATTTGATCAGGGGCCGAATTACAGTATCCGTGAGCGAGCAAAATTACGAAGGGCACGACGAGACAAGTGCCTATCAATCTTGTACAATTTTGCTCAATCACGGATGCTGTAATTCGGCCCCAGCTTTATTTATAAATTAACATAAAAAAGTATTTTCGTAAGTTCTTCAAAATATTTTAACATACAAAATGAACATATCGTAATATGAAATCAAAAAAGACGTAAGTTTCAAATAATTTCAAATCAACTTTTTGATAAATAATGATGCACATTATCAAAATACAAGTTGCTGCAAAATTTTAAACTCCTACAACTAAAAATGGCGTGAGTAATGAGTAATGAAGATATATTAAACATTTGGACTGCCTAGGGGGCGGCGAGATCTCCTTTTCCCCCTGTGGACGCCCATGCCTGAAAATGGAACACTCAAACAAAACACACTTAGAAATTAGCATCTTTTGACCATGATTGTTATGTCAAAGGAAAAAGCAAAAAAGAGGCACGCAAAATTTACCAGTTAAATAAAATTTGGTGAATCAAATCCGAAAGTACTTTTTTTGGACCAAAAGGAGTTGGGGACTTTTTAAAATCGAAAGGAGGTAAAAAAGTCCTTATCCACTACAAATATCATCCCTGATATGAACGTACCTTTTCATCTGAACATTAGCATACTTTTAGGGATTTATCAAATTGAGTTTTGATAATTGAGTTTTGTTGAGTTTAATCCGGTATATTCATCCTGTATAATGACTGGAAACTAAAGAGTTTATTTTGAGTTCAATGGCAAAACTCAACTTTATACTGGAAACTCAAACTAAACTCTCTGTGTGAAGAAAGCATTCGATTTGGCAGATCCAGTCTTTTTTGTACCTGCACCAATTGATATTTCATTGAGAAAAATAATTCAGAAAAATAGATCCGAAGTCCGATTTTGCATATATTTCTTTAATAAAGCAATGTATTACTAAAATTTTTTCATACATAATCTATTTTTACTGATGTCTTATGTCATAGCACCAAAAACAACAAAAATTTTAGCTAATTTACTCGAAGCAAAATCAAAGCTGTTGTTGTTTGTTAGAGTTTTACAAAACCGACGAGAATTCGATGATCTGAGTGCAAAAGTTACGATATAAAATTTCTTTTCATGGCAATTCTGCTTGGCGTTGACAAAATTTATCTTACAGTACGGCCGAACGCCATTGTTCGTTCATTGTTCGTACATTTCACGAAGAAGCTTATAGTATACGTGTATAAGTGTATAAGTATTGCGCTGGCAGCAAATTGTAGCCTATTCACATGTGAACAGGAAATTTGAAAATGCCCGACACTGATGGAAAGCTAAGTGTCATGCTACCATTTAAAAACAAAACAAACAAGTACGGACATTCTGCTGAGCTCGCCCTGAAACGACTACATGCAACTGAAGGCAGACTTGAGTGCAATCCGCACTTAAAATTACAATATTTTATCTTTATGTGAAATTATATTAATTAGGTCATGGAAAAGGTCCCTGTTGCACAGGTAAAAAAAAGATTAGACCATTGCTACTATTTACCACATCACCCTGTATTCAAAAAATAAAGCACAAAAACACGACTACGAGTAGTTTTTGATGTGTCAGCAAGCAGCGGTACTCTTTCATCATAAAATGAGGCTTCACTCATTGGAACAGCGCTGTTGAGTAAATCTTCGACAATCTTATATGATATCAAAGTCATAATTTTATTATGTCTGGAGACGTGGAGAAAATGTACCGCATGATTTGGGTTCATAAACATCATAGGGATTTTCAACGTTTTCTTGGGAGTACACAGCTCTCCTGATCAGCCCGTGAAACATTTAAGATTGAAAACAGTTGCATACGGGAGTGCGTGCGCACCATTCTTTGTAGTAAGGATTCTGGAAGAGTTTGTACTTAAAAGGCAAGATACATACCCGTCGGAAAATTTTATCAAAGGCAATTTTAAAAGATTTTTATATGGTGATTGAAGTACTTGGGATACATGGGGAGCTAGTTGCGCTTTTAAAGGCTGCTGGGATGAATTTACGTAAGTGGACTAGCAACTGCGATGAGTTATTATATTCTCTAACTGAATCTATGCGAGAGATGCCGCTCGCACTTTGGGATCCAACAACAACCTTAAAATTAATTGGTTTTAATGGGAACGCATCCAAAAAGTCTTTCAATTCGGCATATTGTTTTCTACAACAAAAACAATAACAAAACAGTAAATTTTGCCTGTGGTGCTCATATATTTGAACCTCAGGGATTTGTAGCACCATGCATTATTCTAATTAAAATTTTCTTTCAGGAATTGTTGTTTATAGAGCAAGCCTGGAAAGACGAACTTCCTATCGAAGTTTCCAATCGTTGGATAAACCTACGACGCATGATGTCTAGTCTAAATTCAACACGAGGTCCAAGGAGAGCGTTGTTCGTACTAGGTGATGCCCTAAGCAATCCACACGCCTGTGGACCCCCCTATCCAATACTAAATTAGTATCGGTCTTAAAAAATTGTTTAACATATTTACTACAATGACACGGATCATTCTTTACCTTATAATATGTACAAAAGAAGAAAAAGGTACATGGGGTAGGTATAACAATAAAAACCAAAGCATAAATTCTTTTATTTTTTAAATGCGACTTGCTACTTTTACTGGCATTAAATTCGCGCATAAAAGTTTTTAAGTTCTACGTTCTTAGCATATCTGCCTCTATATATAATTCTGATAAATCATCGAGCTTTGCCGTCGTTGTTTTATTCATTTTTTATTTTCAATTTCCAAAAAGATCGTTCCTGTACCATCATTTTTTATTTATTACATATGAATTAGCCTTCAAATGTTTTTAGTGTCAATATGACACTATTTTTAAAAATAAAAGCTTATATCTTTCTTATTTATGCTCAAATGCACTTGGGATTTTGGCTCAGTGTAAAAATAATACTTAAATTTATATTTTACTAAAGAAAAAATTTTAATAGATGTCGTTGTTAAGCTATACAAAAAATTTTCCTCAAACGACTTTAAGCGTCAAATAAACACTAAGTTAAGAATTGAACACAAATAAAAATTAAAACTATAAATGTAAATATTCCTGTCCGTACAAATCAATTGAGAATCTCTACAGAACGCGATGTGATAACTGCGATTCCCACTTTTGTCCAATTAATATTTTTAGCCTCTTTCTTATTGGTGAATAAGAATCAAATTTTTTGATTTTATAGTTCTAATGTAGAAATGATTCTGGAACATTATTTTTTGATTTTTTTTTGAAACGAAATACATATTTTAATATAACATGAATATAAACTCAAAAAATTGAGTTCACAGTGGTATAAAATTTAAATCTTCAGTTCAAATGCATTGTGTCAAATTGACACTAAACCTATTTTATGTTAGAAAAAATCAAATGCGTTTGAAGGAATGAGAATTTGTCTGCTATTTCTTATTAAATCTCTCCTCTTCTACGCATCTTTACATTCAATTTATCAATAACGTAATTAAAACTTATGGCTTTAAATTGTTCGTTTGTGCTGAGACTTACTTCAGGAACTGGACCATTATTGGTCATTTTTTTATACGTTTTTGACGTGTTCTGAAAGCTTTTCTTTTGCAAACTCTTATTATTGTAGTTTATCTGACAAACTACCTGCTTATCTTCTGATTTCTTCTTTTTGTATGTCATCCACAGAAATTACGTCTAACGTATCTATAATTTTATTAAAAGCCTCTGAAATAGCAGATGTCGCCTTAGCGTGTGCTTCCCATCTGGTGTCTGATAGAGATTTCAATACATTTTCATTTTCCAGGTGATTTATTTATATCCGTCAACTTCGACATCTTTTACATAGAGATGGGCTATGTATACGAGTATCTACTCATAGCTGGTCCAAGTTCGTCAAGTGCGGCATAAAATCTACTGATCCCTTTTCCCTTTTCCCTTTTCCGGCGTTTCCATATTTGGTTATGCGTGCCGCTAGGAAGGGATCAAATTAGCTTATTAATTCCAGCAACCCTTATATAATGGCCGCATTCAGCGCAGACAACAGTTGGCAACTGTCGTGACTTTAAGAGCAACGATTTTAGATTCATATTAAAGATATTTTCAAAAGGCTTATTTTGTATAATAAAACTTTAAAATTTCTCAAATATTTACGCTATTTTATTTGCATAAAAGTTTAAAAACAAAATATTTTTATGAAAGTCATTTTTAAAAATTTTGAAAAAAAAATATATTAATTAATGATAATTTATCTAAGATCTCTCAAAATTTCAGCCTGGGATGACAATGGAAACACTATTAAAATAATTTTTGAAGTAAATTTACTTTAAAATTTATGCTCAACACAGCAGCTATCGAGAAAGCAACAAGAACTGAACACACTAAAGGATACCATATGTGTGTGTATGTGCACAGTGCAACATCGGTGCTTCGGTGTAAGCTAAGCAAAGTTGATAAAAATCTTCGAAAAAAACTCATCTAATAACAATTAAAATTGAAAAAGCTAAATTTTTGAAATTTTTTCCTACATTTATCACTTATTTTATGTTCAAGTGTTATGAAGGGAACTTTTTCTACCATCCATTGAGAAACCGATCGTAAATCGCGCCTTTGAAATTTGTGATCTTTCTCATTAAAAGGATTGCAACACAAAAACTTTTGAAATTAGACATTTTATGTAAATTGAAATTGAAGAAAACACTGACGTCAAAGTTAAATATTGAAGCACTTCACTTGCACTCACAGAGCTGGCGATTATTGGGATTTAAGGACGTTCGGTAATTTTTGTTAGGATTTTTATTTGTGTAGGTTTTTTCCTAAATGTGCTGCATGAATGTGTTGTGTGAAATTTAATTTTAATTGTTATTAGAAGAGTTTATTTCGAAGAAGGTTATGAACACTGCTTAGCTCAGACCGAAGCACTGATGACGCACTGTGCACATACACACACATATGGTATACTTTAGTGTGTTCAGTTCTTGTTGCTTTCTCGAAAGCTGCTGTGTTGAGCATAAATTTTAAAGTAAATTTACTTCGAAAATTATTTTAAAAGTGTTTCCATTTCCGTCCCAGGCTGAAATTTTGAGAGAACTTAGATAAATTATCATTAATTAATGTATATTTTTTTCAAAATTTTTAAAAATGACTTTTACAAAAATATTTTTTTTTTAAACTTTTATGCAAAAAAAAAATAACTTTAATGTTTGAGAAATTCTAAAGTTTTATTATACAAAATAAGCCTTTTATTTCGTTGCTCTACCTTAAACTTCACCGAAGTTATGATCAAATGAAAATCAGTCCTCAAGAAAAAAAACCGAATTTTTCAATTTTTGTGTACCCGTAACTCAGTAACCATTCGAAAAAAATAAAAATTACAAATTTATTTTCTAAATTGTAGCCAACACTACGCGTATACAAAGTTTAAACCAAATCGGAGAGAGTCAGGTTGAGAATTTAATTTTTTTTAAGGTGATTCCTTATTGTGCGACTTTTTCAACCTAACGATGAGGAAGATCATCTGAGCTGCTGATCTGAGACTTACTGGCAAAATATTCGATAAAAGTGCTATGCTGCTTGCGTATACTGATGACATTGTATCATTGGCCATAATAAGCGCGAAGTCAAAACACCATTTATAGCATAAATTTAGATTAAAAACAAAAATAGTCGATACCCATGGGTTTTGCAGTGAATGCAGATAAGACGAAATATCTGAAGCTAGCAAATACATCATTCCATCGTCTTGGAACCCACGTCAGTGTTGACAACAGCTCTATTGTTGTTTTAAGGGATATTTTTTATCTGGGATCCAGCAAAAGCTCCATTAATTGCAAGATAACTTTTGCTAATATGCTTCACTTTGATCTGAATACAGTTTTCTTACAGGGAATGTTCTTTGTCCAAATGTTGCTTGCTTGCTTAGAGAATTTGCGCCAGCCATGTCTATTTCTTGCTCACTGGGTCCAGTTGAAAAGTCCAAGCTTTGTCAGGTTGTCCTCTACTTGGTCTTTTCAACGTAGATGCGGTTGACCTCTTCTGCGTTGACCGCCGCTGGGTACCGAATCGAATATTTACTTCGCTGGAGCATCGTCTTTCATGCGCTGAACATGACCTAGCTAGCGAAGCAGCGCGATTTTAATGCGCTTGACTATGTCGATGTCAGCGTACAGCAGCTCATCATTCCACAGTATTCGGTACTCGCCATTGACGAAGATTGGTCTGTAGATCATACGAAGAGTCCTTCTCTCGGATTCTCCCAAAGTTTTTTCATCTGAACTGCTCAGCGTCCAGGTTTGTCCAAATTTATCATTCATTATATTGGTCCCATGCAATATTTTATTGGTTCAATAAATATCTGTTCTTAAGTTTAGAAAATTATGAACGTAACTTTATAATTAAGAAAGCTTTGATTCTTTCAAAATGTGCTTTGATTTATTGCGAATTTTTATTAGAGCCAAAGAGTCGCTTGTGTGAATCCAGGAAATATTTCTAAGTTAAAAAAAAAGATTAATTTAACTATTGAACAGAATTCGTAAGTTTTTTTACTTATACTTAACAATTAATATAAAATTGATTTATAGTACATTAAAAATTAATAAATCTAAGTTTTACCTAATGAAGTTCATTGGTATTGAATAACCAGATTTGATTGAGTGTATCTGTTGAACTCTAAAAAATAATGCTTAAAGAAAGTTATAAGAATAATTTCTCTATAATATTTACCTAAGTTTTGCCAAATGTAAGATTATTTTTTATAAAATAAATTGTTTAAGTTTTAATAGAAATAAAAAAAAAAAAAAGAAAATACAATATAGACTCCTTTATCTGTAGGTTTTTCTTTGGAATAAAAGATACATTTCTATATATAGTCTTGAATTTTATCTCTAGAAAAATTTTTCCGATTTAAAAAAGGCATATTTGTTTTGTAAGAGATTCCATTTATATGGAAAAATAATACACGAATGACTTTAAGAAATATTGATATATGATTGATTGATATATACAGTGTTGCGCAAAACAATAGCAACAAAATATGTGCGCTGCAACAAAATCGAGTATCTTTTTTAATATTGGGGACACACAAAAATGATTATAGGAATCAAAGCATATATTCATACATCATATATAAAACAAATCAAATTCAAATTTGGTTTTGTTTTTTTAATTAAATTTAAAATTAATGTGACTACATTCAATTTGTCTGTCAGCAAAACAAAAGCAACGAAACTTGAAAAATGTAAAAAGAGAACAGAAGTTCGAAGAATTATTGGTAAAAGTTCCGTTATTGTAAAGCACGTGTTGTTTGTAAGTCATAAACATTTAAGTTTAGTTTTTTTTGTGCTAGTTGTGACATTGACTGTTCCATTTATAATGGCACGTTTAAAATACTGTGAAGCTCTTAAAGTACAAATTATTTCCGAATATAAAAACGAAAATTCGCAAATATCTAACGTGAAACAGTTTGATATTAATCGGTCAATAGTTTGCAGATTAATAAAGAAATATACCTTCAAAAAAGACGTAACAACGGTACATTAAAGAGGGCGACCGCGAAGGACATCGCTGCGTGATGACAGGAACATTTGTGGTGTGTTCAAACGAAATGTATTTGCCACATCCAAAGAGGTTGTTCGGACACTTGATTTAGATATCCACTACAGCACTGTTTGAAGACGAGCCGTTGAGAACGATTAAAGAAGTTACAGACCGGCAGAGAAACCTTTGCTTACCGCTAAGCATAAAAAACAAGGTGAGGTGTTACAATTTAAATAATTCTGTATGAAATTGTGACAACTAGTTGCAATTTATTGTTTTTTAGTCTCAGTCTTCCAAAAGAGCACCTAAATTGGACCGTTCAAAAATCGAAAACCGTTTTTTTAGCGATGAATCAAAGTTCAACTTGATTAATTCAGATGGGATGTGCACGGTACGACGCCACACAGGTACACGACTTGAAGCCCGAAACTGCAAATTTTAAACACGGAGGCGATGGTATTATGGCCTGGACTTGTTTTTCCTATAATGAAGTTGAACCATTTCAAAAAATCGATGGAATTATGGATCGATTTGTATATTATGACATTTTAGAAAGCAAGATGCGACCACATTCAGAGTGGAATATGTCGCTTCAGTGAACGTTTCAGCCCGATCACGACCCGAAGCACACTTCAAAGCTCATCAAAGATTACATTAGAGGCAATGGGATTCAAGTCCTTGATTAGCCGGCACAGTCACAATGACTTGAATCCCATTGAAAATTTTTTTGGGATTTTGAAGGTAAAAGTTTCTGGTCAAATCTGGTTTTCCAATAAGACTGCACTGTATGAAGCGCTGAAACTTAATTGGGAACATATACTAATACTAACATAAATACTTTAATAGAGTCGATGCCGCTCAGATGTGCAGCGGTTATCAAGAATAATGAATCTTATACCAAATATTAATTATGTTGCTTTTGTTTTGCTCTCAGACAAACTGAATGCAGTCACATTAATTTTAAATTTAATAAAGAAAACAAAACCAAATAGGAATATGATTTGTTTTAAATATGATGTATGAATATATGCTTTGGTTCCTATAATCATTTTTGAGTGTCCCTAATATTTAAAAAGATACACGATTTTGTAGCAGCGTACCGATTTTGTTGCTATTGTTTTGCGCAACACTGTATATATATTGATATTGATATATATTATGATATAAATTTAATATAATTTTTTTCAAGTTTTAAGCATTTGTAATCTGACTTAATTTTGAAGGCAATGACCAAAGTTAAGAGTCAAAAAATGTGGAAATTATTTGTTATAAAAAACAACAACATAAGCAATGCAAACTCCTAAAGTAATCTCTAAAAAAATAAATTAATACGCAGTGTGGTTGACTTTTTATTCCACCATATTTACTGTTTTAACGAGGAATTTTATACTACTTCTTATTGTTGGATTTTTAATACCAGCAATGAAAATACCTTTTCCACTTTTTATCTCATTCGTAAACATAATCGCCAAAAGTACTTATTTCCAGCTTATGTTATTTTTCGCATGTATTGTCGTCGTTGTCGTCATTGTCCTTGTCGTGATATTTAAAATTCATAGTCGCGATACAGTGAAAGCTATTTTGCCTCAATACCTTTGAATTCCTTTTGGAACATGAAGCCACTAACACAGTAGCGTCAAAATTTTTTTTTGTTTTTCTGGATATGCTTGAAAAACCTAAAAAGTTCTTGCTTTCTTTTTTGTAAGCTAAAGAAGGATAGAAATAGCAAAAATCTGGTTGTAAGAACACGACGGCACTGGCAAGAAAATACCTCTTATTTTTAAGGAGCACGATAATATGCTGTTGAGATAAGAAAACAAGCGCTTTGGGAAAATTGCCAAATCGCAGACGCTTTTTAGCGGCAACAAAAAAATAACAATGATGGATGAAGCGAAAGCACACACTTTCACAAGAACATGCAAAAAATAAATATTGACGAAAGTTAGTTAAAAAAGAAAAACAGATAGAGTGATAAATATTAGTAGATGTAGATGTTTAGTTTTTGAAAGTATAAAAGAAAACACAAAGTGTGCGACTAGAGTGAATATTTTAAATACATGAGTTAGTATATTCTGACAAGAAAGTACCAAGAATTGATCATTTAAAGAGACTAAAGTCGGCGGGAGTCATATTAGGTAAATACGCTAGTTGTAGATAGCCTTGTGAAAAGTTACGTTATCGTGGTGTAAAATCCATGAATTGTTTTTCTACACATCTGGCCCCCCTATCAAGAATTTTGACAATAAAGCGGGGTTCTTAAATTATTAATTCCTTGTATTTTCTGGACAGAATGTATTAATAAAGTTGAATTATGCTTATGCAATACGAGTTAATTTAAAATACGTAATTTACGTATTAATATCACCGTAATTACAGTATTTAATTTAATACGGTTTAAAATTTTCCAATTCCTTACATCCAAATATGATCTTTCATAACCAGTAACCGGTTTGGTCGTATTAATTCGAGATTTCTTAGATACATGAATTTGCCTTTTTAAACTTGAACTTTTTAAACTTGAACTTAACACATAGAGGGAAGTGTAGAAAATCGTCGCCAAAGTTGGATTTTTAGAAGAAAAAAATTGTGTTTTTTAAATGTGAACGATTTTATTTTTGCTTAAGCCAAAATTAATAAGGAATTTGCTTCGACTGCGCCGAAAAAATACCTTCGCAGCAATATTTTAGTTATAAAATATAAATTGAGTTATTTAAAGTTATAAATGTACTATATTGGCGTCTCTTTGTTTGGGACAAAGGAGTTATTTGCATTCTATATTTACATAAGTTTTTGGGAATCTATAAGGTCTTGCTAAATTGATGACGTCAGTTTTTATTAAAGTTAGGGTGAGTTTTCATTTTAAGATTTTGAGGAAAGATTAAAGCTTATGTGCATGAGCTTAAGAGATTCTACCCTTTTAATAAAGCCACTCCGTATTAGAAGTAGGCGTAATTTTAGTTTTATTTAAACATATTTCAAACGCAGAGTGCATATTTGTATAGAGTGCAAATAAATCCCTTTCGCAGTTCGCTGCAACATTTCTTATTGAATATTCAAAGTAAGATTTTTTTGCCTTTTAAGCCTTTTGTACATAATAAGGTATTAGTTAAATAACATTCTGTAATTATTTTATGCAAAAATATCGACAACCGACCCGGCTACAAAGATTTTCCAAAAATGTCTTTGGAAAAAGACGATTTTCGGCGTTCATTTTATCCTAGTTGGAAACTATCTCAAATCAAAGTCTTGTAAGTAGAAAAAATTCTTAACCTTACCGTTGGTGGCAGGTATTTTTTATGTAGAAAGTGTGTACCAAGTTGGAAATTAATAAGTAATTAGTTTTTAAATGATAGTGAACACGGACTTTTAAAAAGTAGTTCTGAGAAAATTGCGTTTAAAATTATCGCTGTCGGAGCTACAGTGTTAGAGTAAGATGCAGTGGCGATATGTCCAAAACTTTTTCCAAAGACACCGACACATAGTACTCATACTATGTTTTTATTGTTTATAACACCGAAATTGTTTTTTAGAATTATGACCACCCTGTTTATTAACACGGGAATTTAATGAGGGGTTATCACACAAATTTTTTTAATCCTTTGACATCTTATAACGATTAAGAAGCGATTTTGACATTATGTTCTTGAGTGCTTTGCCTAAGCACCGTTTTGAAATACTACAAACCATGAAATTTCCGATCTGATACAGCTGAATAATAAATTTTTTCTTCCATTAAAAAAATGTATAGCTTAACAAAACACCTTTTATGTATGCATCAACGTCTTTCTTGTATGCCTGCACTGAGAAAACAAAAAATCAAAAACGCACATTTTAAAAACGTTTAGTAAACGCCTCATAAACAAAACTAGCTTATTATTCTATTAATGCATTTGATCAGTACTAACCTTGAAAACACTTAGTTAACCACATCAATAAATTAATTATTATAACTAGATAAATTATTAGTGAAAATAGAACTCCAATTTACATCAGCAAAAAATCATTAATAGCATAAAAATTAGCTTTGTACAAATTAAACGCATATGAATCCCTTAAAAATTCATTTAAATTTAATAAAAGAACATCAAAATTTATATTAAGTGCTTTGTGATGGATAGAATTATATAACAAAGGGCTTTCAGATAAAAGTACTGCATTTAATTCTGTTTTAATAAATACCAAGTACAAGATTCTATTAATTAAGTTCCTAATACTATTTAACTGAATAAGTTATAAAGACAATAAAAAGTCAATAAAGTCAACATCTGCGGTATTAAGAAAATCCGTTGGAAGTAAACATGTATCAAAAGTGGAATTAGTCCAATTAACATTACCTACATTAAGGTCACCTTATATTAGAGGATAATCATTATCACAAAGCCTATCAACAATATTTTGAATATTGATAAAATGCAATTTATACAATTCTTTAGTAGAACTAGGAGGAATGTATGATAAAAATATGTCTAGATTAAAGCAGGTAGCAGGAGAGCTAGAGTAGTTTTATCCATTTAATTGCACGCGTACACAAATTTGCTCAATATTGGGAGCAATATGTTCAAGATTAAATTGTTGATTTTTATGTTTCGAGCTGTTGAACACATCACCGCCGATCTCTACGGTAAGCATTATAATGAACAGGAAATTATTCCGAATTTAGAATGTCATCATGCAACCACGTCTCAGTGAGCGCAATATCATCAAATGTACAGTCAACAACAAATGGAAAGGAGTGGATAGAGCTACCTCAAACTAGCCAACCAGAGAAGGAATTAATTTAATATATGAACCAAATTTGAAGTGGAAAATATAATTATTAATTAACGGTTTAAGAACATACTGAAGCGTATGAAATTTTTCAAAAAAGGTTCAAGCAAACACGTTGATGTTGTTTTTAATATTGTTATGTTTTCAGCATCCCTCGAAGCAAAAAAGGATCACACAAAACTACACACAAATCATGAGTATTTAGTGGCAAAATTGAAAACTAATTAGTTACCACAAAAATGTAAAAAGGCCAGTAAGAAAAAAACGGCAAAATTAACAAAAAAGGCAACTCCCAATGCAGGAGACTTATAGCTTTCTACAGTATAACAATAAGAGAATAAGTACAAAAAGGACAACATAACAAAGCAAAATGAAAAAAAATCAATGAAAAACTTTTTCTTAATTGCCAGCATCAAGTGTTTTTAAATTGCTGTTGGCCATAATTATGGTCCAGGCAAGAGCATGATGTGGCAAACGTGAAGTTAAGTGTGGCCAAGTGGGCTTGAATGGCTGCTGCTTACTGCTTGGCAAACTTCAAGGATAACCCTTAAAACTGCTTAATTCTGGTGTTCGTTGCAGGAAGAAAGATTTTTGTTTAATGCTAAGCTTCTCCATCAAGTACCTACCAAACAGCCAGTTACTGATGCTGTTTTTTGTTTTTACTACGGATTTTCGTCATTAAATTCTACTCAATGGAAAATCCA
Organism: Dichetophora obliterata; assembly: GCA_963920525.1. Lineage (NCBI taxonomy): Eukaryota > Metazoa > Arthropoda > Insecta > Diptera > Sciomyzidae > Dichetophora > Dichetophora obliterata. The sequence goes on from OY986435.1 coordinate 162,455,306, forward strand.
CGCTGCTTATGAAATTCGTTATTAATGTAAAGTTTTTGGTTAATTAAACAAAATCTTTAAATAAGTCCTTTTTCAAGAATTTTTCGTCTTTTGCTTAACGGGTTGTTGGAAAGTGCTTTTTAGTAAAAGCTTTAAGAAATTTTTGAATTTTTTGATTCTGAAGAAAGCCTTGACTATTGAGAATGTTTTAAGAAACAACTCTGACCTTAAGTACTATGCTTTATTGGATTTATTTTGAATCAATTGATGACTCAAACAAAGCCGAATCCTTACAAAAAGTTAAGAGGCTAAAGCGTTGAGTATGAAATTAGCAAATGATGAATTGTAGCATCGTTTTATTCTTAGAGACATGCTTCAGTCGAACTTTTCAGCCAAGTTAAACCAAGTTGCCACAACGCTTGAGAACGTGACTGTCAAATTGAAAGCCAACAATTTTCTCTCATGTCACCCTCAACATGAATGTCTCAATGTCGCATTATTTCTTCCATGGCGCAGTCTTTGATAAACACTTAATTATCAGGGTGCAGAAGAACAAATTTCGCAGTGGCGTTTTTAGATATTTTGATTTTAGTGCAATTTTCTTCTTTCAGTATTATCGAAGCTGGAAATTTAAATTCAATTACATAATGGAATACCTAAATTTCTACCGGCATTTCTAACTAATACCGAAATTTCTATAAAAACCCCGAACGTTTTTTTGAGATTGCGGTTTCTGTGAGAATGCTTATATTTTTAAACTGTGCAACGTCGTAACGTGGTAAAAATAAAAACCAAATTATGACGTCAATAGGATGCGTAAAGAGATGCTTATGCAAAAAAAAAAAAAAAATTGTTGCATAGTGTAAAAATTGGCATATGCCAGTCAAGGCGTATAAACAAAAATAAAAAAAAATAAAATAATATCATCATAAAAATAAACAAAGAAATATATGACATCATAACACCGCAGAGAAAATTTTATGGAATTATTACTAGCTGAGTATATGCACCATGGTAAATGTTACAAAAAGATATAGTCCTTATCTCAAATTTTTAAACTTCGCAATATTTGGTTGACCTTCTAATATCTCTCTTAAACTAAACACCAGAGATCTGCAACGAGTGATTCATACTTTGAGTATACTTATTATGTACCCATGATTTTTGCTGTATTTGTATTCATTCATACTAATAAAACTATTCATCATATCCCTAAGTACTTGACTCATTTTCATAGAATTAATATAAATCATACTCATTGGCTCCTGCGGCACAATGGTGGCATGACGCACAATGTTGTTTGAGTAAACTCCCAGCCAGAAATTTAATAGAGTAATTTAAAAGTAGATATATACCCAGCAGTCGTAAGTATCGATGCTTTAGTAATAATTCAGCGATGTTTTTGCTATCAACCATCGATACCTTTTTGTATGTAGCTTCTTTTTTTTTAACATTGCATGTCACACGAAAGCTATCGATCGATGCTCTGGCGATACAATAAAACTATATAAAAAACACATAAGTGTTGCTTTTTTGCTTCCGGTGGAAGCCACCTGGCGATAGAAGGTGTGAGGGAGACAATATGGATCCTTCTAAAATAAAAAAGATGTGTGGAGAAAACACAAATGCACACAACCAAGATCATCAAAATAAAATCAATTTTGCTGACACCAAGCAATGGAAAAAACTCAATAAAATCATTACTGCTGCTACCAAACAACTAAAGAATCACAACAAAATGCTTACTGATGCTTGCAAGTAGGTAAGAAAATCTCAAAATAAACACTACTGCTACCGCAATTCTTATGCAAGAATCGTAATATAATCAGTTGACAATTTGCGCCCAATGCCTTTTGAATAAGTAACCACAATAATAAAAAGGATGATTTATTTAATAATTGAAGCAGAATCGCGAAAAACGTTCCCGAGAAACAATTTGTGTCCGTACCAAACTACTCAGGCACAAAAGTCCAGAGTATCGGACTCAATTTTAGTTATAAAAGCTAGGAGTAGTAATGAAAACACATTAATCACACATTGATATTAAGCTGAATGCAAATGTGCTTCAGCGAACAGGAGCCGAGAAAAAAATTTATATATTTTGTCAATAAAGTAGCTTGTATGTATCGAAATTGGCCTGAGTCTGAACTATAATGTGCCCGAAACATACCCAAAAATTTCCTTGAAAGGCACCTGAAATAAAGGGACCACCAAATAACTTTTTTTTTTTGAAAATTCTATAAAAAAAACTACTGGATATTTTCTCAAATTTCTTTTTTTATTTGAAAGTACAATCTTTCCGGCTAATAATGAAAAATAATTTCATTCAAATGGCTGTCTCGGCTGGCCATACAGTAGCCTACACGATCGGTCCAATTTTTAAGCACATCGTCGATTGTGTGCAGCTGTATTTCACCAATGGCTTCACGAATATTGTCCTTTAAAGCTTCAATTGTCTCTGGCTTGTCGGCGTAACACTTATCTTTGAGGGCACCCCACAAATTATAGTCCAACGGTGTCAAATCGCAGCTCCGAGGTGGCCAAACGACATCAGCTGTGCGATCTCCAAAAACAGGGCGCTAAACATCGAGTGTAGCTTCGGCTGTGTGGCACGTAGCACCGTCCTGTTGAAACCAAATGTTGCCAATATCCTCCTCTTCAATTTTTGTGAACAAAAATTCGTTCAACATAGCCCGATAACGATCGCCATTGACTGTAACGGCCACTCCTTGCTCATTTTCGAAGAAAAATGGGCCAATTATGCCTCTAGACAAAAATCTGCACCAACAAGTGACTCGTTTTGGGTGCAGCGGCTTTTCAATGTATGCGTGCGGGTTTTCTGTGCCCCAAATGCGACAATTTTGCTTGTTTACATACCCGCCAAGATCAAAATGAGCTTAATCTGAAAATATTTTTGGCAAAATCGGCATCTTCTGTAAGTCGATCGCACGCCCACTTAGCGAAGCGAAAACGCATTGGATGGTCAGTTGGCTTCAACTCCTGAACCAATTGGACTTTGTATGGCATCATACCAAGGTCTTTATGCAAAATTTGTCTCAATGATGTCTCCGAAATGTTCAATTGCTGAGGACGACGGTGAATTGATGTTGATGGCGGTTCACGCACACTTTCTGCCACAGCAGCAATATTCTCGGGTGTACGCACTGCTTTTGGCTTTTCACGCTTTGGTTTATCGATGAGGATGCCAGTTTCTTTAACTTTTTTCTCAAGATAACGAACATACGGAGCTGACGGTGCTTATCTTCTTCCGAAATCCGTACGCAATTTTCGCACACATTCTGGAACATTACCACGATTTTCAAAGTAATGTCGCAATATTTCCAGCATTGTTCAAGCGTATACACAACCATATTCGTTCAGCGGAAGAATAAAACTAATTATCTGTCAAATCAGACATGAGCTAAGAGTTACCATTCACGAAATAAGCACTAGTGGAAAAAAAAAACGTTAGATGGCGGACCCTAGTACCGTAGTAAGTCTGTATTATGTCAGTAAAGTTTTCAAAAACGAGCGACTATATTCGGACACAATAAACTGACGACACGGGCACCGGAAATATATCAGCTACTTTATTGACACAAAATACGAAATTGTTTCTCGCTGTTGTAAACGACATTTTTTAGTGATTTTTTTGCGAATACCTGTTAGAATCACTCTCCTATTTTATATGCAAACAGAACTGAGTAAGCAGTTGAGCAGTTTGGGGTATTTTTATCGCATACCCAAAAAAAATTAATAAAATTGAATAAAAGTGTTTGTAAAATGAATAAAAGTGAACAATTACAATTTTTTCGCTTACAACGTTATTCGCGAGAACGCTTCAATTATAATAATTCATAATATTTATAGCATCCCAGCAGCGGATTTGCCAGTGGCTACCATAGAACTAATACAGAATAAATTACCAGGTAAGGAAGCATTACTTTTCCCAAAAAGTAATGCGTCTGCATATAGCAGAAGTAATTTACTCATACCTCATTACCTGTAATGTAGCATACAAGGAAAAGTAATGCAGTGATTTTTATAACTTAATACAAGTAGTATGTTACTCCATAACTTCTAGGTAATGCTGAAGGGAGGCGATCACTTACCTCCTGTCTCATTCAATGTTAAATGTAAGACCTTTTATGCATAGTAAGGTAATATAGTCGGAAGTAGTGGTCATTACAAGGTAATTGATGCTTCATATATTCGGAATATATTCCATCCGCTACTGGGATATTTCAATTTTATAACACTTTTTTTATAAGCTTTTTTCTCAATAAGCTAAAATTTTTTGAAATATTTTCTTCGCAACATTTTTTCCTGCCTTTTTTTGTTTGATTCTTTCAAGCTTTCAATGTTAATGTGATTTTCAAAGCAACGTTATAATACATTTACACCTAAACTAAAACACGTTGTACCGCTATTGTGTTTTATCTCAAAACACGACTGTTTACACCGGCTTTTTCACGTTTTAGTTTGACGTTTATGTTTTCTTATTGTTCCATTTTTGCTTTTATTTTGCTCATTATCGTGAAAAAATGAAGCTTTGACAGCTTGAAGTGTTGCCACCTTTCATTTTTACCATGATATGTTTCGACCTTTACAGTGTTTTAATAGTGTTTTATAATAAAACGCGCTGTGAGGTGTTTTAAATTTTGTATGGTAAAACACTTAAAATGGGTTTGGTGTAAACGCACTATTATCCGTTTTTGCTGCTGGGTAAGTTATTCGAATATAAAACTTGTTTATACCGATTACGAACGCTTGACAATTTTTTTACTTGATTGGCATCTATCTAAGTAGAAAAAAAAACTCACATTCTGTCACTTAATAAAAACTTGATTTTTTTCATAAGCAATTAAAATTGTGTATGCATATTTTTAAATCTTTAACACTATTTTGAACAATTATATAAGAGTTATTTCAAAAATATTATATTTCCAGTTTCCATCCAGTTTGGTTCTTCAGCAAGCAATACGCCAAATTTTTATATCTCCTTAGTACAGTCTCTACAATGAAAGACCATAAAGTTATCAAGATTTTCTAATTCTTTATATCTTAATGAAAAGCCATGAAGCTTTTTTTTAAATAGTAGTAAACATGTAATGTAAATTGACACCATTTCAAAATCCTATTGGTTGCTTTCTGTTTACTTGTTTGGAACAAATAGTGGAACAAATATATAAAACATCGAATACTTTTCAATGTCTGCAGAAGAACAACTTTGACTTATCTTTACTATGCACTGGATGCTGTTAAAAGTCAAATTACGTACGTGCGTAAGATATTATTCGTTTACTTACTCTATATTTTTTAAAAAAAAAGTTTATATTTACATATATAATTTGAGTGGTTTTGCCATACTGTAGAGCGCATGCCATATTGCTTATCCGCAACGCTTTCTGCGAACTGATGAGTCAGTGTTGCCAGGTTAATGGATTTCCCCTAGATTTAGGGATTTTTTAACTGAGCTCAGTGATTTTAGTGGTAATGAATCTTTAGTGTTTTTTTTTGGGAGATTTAATGTTTTAGAGGTTTTTTAGGGGTATTTGAAAAATTGGGCTTTGGAAATAAAGTTTTCTTACTTTTCCTTAATATTATACTAAAAATTTAAGAAAAGAAGATATTTGACTTCTCAACACTCATAACACTCTTTAAAAAAAGCTTAATTGGCAGCACTTTAAATAAATTACCAAACATTTCCCACTTCATTTCAAACTTGCTTCGCGCTTTATTTGCAATTGATTGATTCCGTGTAAAAACTAAAAACAAAGCAAGTTGGCCTTTGTAGCCTAGTAAAGAGTGCGCCAGACTATCAACTATCAAGGGGTCCCCGGTTCAAATCTGGGTTAAGGCACGGTTCTTTTCGCTTTCTTTGTTCTTTATTACATTTAAGAATTATTGAAACCAAAAATCTACAACTAAATTGTGGAAAATGTTGAATTAAAAGACAGGAGCAACTGAAAGGCTTGCCGAGGTTAAGGCATAGCACTAGCCTCGGTTTTTAGCAATTCAAATTATCTTACGTGCTTTTTCCGCCAAATCGATAATTCACGTATGGTTCCAATCAATTCTTCCTCTAATAAATTATCCCTTGCCTTTCATACCTTAGTTCTTTAATATTTAAAAAAAAATCAGTATGGGAAAAATTATACACAAAACAGGTTTGCCCAAAAATATATTTACCCAGTTTCAGCTATTGGTGTATTTTTGCATCAGTAACTTTAGTACTTTCTCCAGGTGAGCACGAAAGTGATATTACCTGGCACAGTAGGGATTATGTTAGTATAGACCTTTGACAATATACATTATTTTTGGTTTGAGTCGATTCGGTCGTTTACTTGGATTTTAAGCCCACGGCGCGTCGCAATTTTTGTATTTTTTTTCAATTTTTGAAAATTCTGAAAAAATATTTCAAATCGCAATATCGAAAATTGTTTTTCAATAGTAACTATTATAAGTTTTACATTTTATGTTAAAATAAATTTAGAGCCCGTTTGCTATTTTAAAATGGGCAGGTACAGCTGTGAAGTTATGTGATGCAGCTAGTGGTGCAAAAATGCATCAGGCCGCCCAGCACTTACCTCTGGAGATAAAAATTTTAAATTTTGCCAGATAAAGTTAAGGGCCATGTATAGACTCTGGCCGAATTTAATCGATTTTGGCCCTGTAGTTAAGGAGCCTCCGAAAATGGGTTAAAAATTACGAGACGGAGCCTCCTTTCAAAAGTAAGACTTAATTTTAAGGTCTATATCACATTGGAAAATTGAGAACTATGAAGCAACTTTCTGCCCTTGTTAAAGACGTCCAACAGCTCAGCCCTTTAAATACATAGACTTGCATTGCAGTTGCACTACTTTTCAGTTGCCCCCTATGAAACTTTTGTATATTTTTCGCAAAAATTTTTTTAGAGGGATTTGAAATCTAATCTAGGAGTAAATGGTGAAAGGCACTTAGCAACACTGTGCTGAGTTGCATATCACAAGTTTTTTTATCTCTCTCTTCTGGAATTGAAAAATCGTGCTACCAGATTGTACGGTAATTCCCCGAAAAATTCTATCTCGGCTAGCTACCAGCTACGAAAGTGATTTGGAAATTTTCGATGACTCTAACAAGGTTCAGTTATAAGGTTGTGGCACTTGAGAGAAATGCGCTCTTTTTCCGCCTTTGCTTGAACTGTTAACTGTACTTTTCTTTGTTCTATGCATCCATTTTCTTGATTTCTTTTCATCCATTCTGACAGTTCGACCGAGCTCGCTCTCAAGTGCCACAACCTTATTACATTATGTACTCTAAGTACATTATGAGTATCAGCGAGTCATTGAGCTAATTGAGCAGAAGTACGAGTATTAAAATTTAAAAGTGAATAGAATATGAATAGCAGAGTACTGCACAAGTCTACTTGAAGTCTATTTCAAGTACTTGCTTAAAATACAAGTTAAAGTTTGCTTGGGCTTGATAATTTTCCATCAAGTATAACTTGACTTGAATATACGACAGCTTGCGACTTCCAAGCATGCTAGCTTACAAGCGAACGGCACGAAGTCCAAAGTAAAGGAGAACTTGATACCTTCGGCAAAACGCTTGAAATTGAAGGCCAGTATCCAATTGAAGTAAGAATCCAAAAACTTCAATGAGCTTGTGTAGAAAAAATCTTAAACGTATTAGGACTTTTAAGAGGTGGCAGCCCTATCCACCGTATTGAATTTTAAAATTTTAAAATTTAAAATTTTTAAATTAACATTCGAAATCAGTGACACCTTAACACTATTAAATGATTTTTAAAACTCTTAAAAATACATAGTATTAGGTGGCAGCCCTATTATATAAAAATTAAATAATTTTAAAATTTTGACAACGGATTCGGATTCAGCGTCCCGTTTTTACCTAGTGTTCGCGCCAGCACCGAATTCGTAAAAATAAAAAAATTTAGGTGGAAACCCTATCCATATGGAATTTTAAAATTCTGAATGTAGATTCGAGATCAGCGTACCCCTAAAACTTCCAATCACGGAGTCCAGAGAACCTTAAAAAGTCTTAATGCGCTTAAGCTTTTCTAAACATGCTAATTGAATTTTTTGGATACTTGCTTTAAATTCAATTAATGGGATACTTGCGAGCTTACAAGCTTTTGCCGATCATTTCAAGCTTTTCAACCTTCTGCCCGACAAAGTAAGTCTCAACGAGCCAAGCCCACGAAGAAGCAGGGATATGACTTGTATCTGTTTGGTATTTTTGCAAGCTGGCTAAAGCTTGCTTTTTCAAGTTTGGATACATACTTGAACTCAAGTACTTGAAAAGGCTTGAACTTCAAGTAGGCTTGTGCAGTTCTCTGATGAGTAGCATGTTTTCAGGGTTGAATATTTACTAATAATTATTTTTTGCGAGTATACTCTGAATGTTAAAAAAGCGACTCATTGCATTTTTCTGCTATACACTCACCCCACCCTGTCTCCAAATCATAACCAAACAAGTAAGATTTTTACTATACCTATTGTTGTGAGTATGAGAACATTTTTCTACTTTTACCGTGATACAAGTGTGTTGAAACCAATTCTTGTACATAAAGCAGCCCATACATGAAATGCACGCGTACCGTATTTTGTTTTAACCATACACTTCTTTAACATATTTCTGAACGTGTTCGCATACAGCAATGATTTCTTTTTATTTATAGTAGTTTTCATAGTTTCCAAAAAGTTAATTAATAAGAATATGATACTTATGAAATTCGCGAATTATTTTGTAATAAACATTTATCAATAGAGAGTAAGTAAGCTGACACACTACAAACTGCTTCACTGCTTTGCCAACCTGAATTTTTGTCTCCATAAAATCAAAAGTTTTTGATTTTGAGCAGACCATCTCACAAACCTTCAAATTTTTCCACCATAATGCTATACACAGGGATACATTGCATGCAACCGGACATATTTCAAAACATATTCGCCTGTGCATGGACCTAGGATTGCCAACATGGGGGGAATTCCCCCATTTGGGTGGAATTAAGACTCATTGTAAAAGTGGGGGAATGAGTTAATTTTTAAGGGAATCGATTTAGTTTTACTTTTATTTCTAAATTCATTTAAGAATCATAGAAAATTAAAAGATTTTCCGTATTAAAATGCTTAGAAACATTAAACCATTTTCCTCATTTACAATGACTTTACAAATATATCTGATTTCAGTTGAAAAACTTTTAAAATTCCAGGGCTGCCAACATATTATACCCTGATTTTAGGGTAAAAAATGTTAAAAAAAAAACAAAAACCAACAAATTTAATTTTTCACAACTGCGACTTGTGAATTATTTGATATTGTGTTAAGCTTTCACTATTTGGCGTATATTTATTTGAACGATTTTTTTTACACTTTTGGAAATTTTAAGAAAATTGATAAAATCTAAATTTTTTGTGTTGCACATTTAAACCAAGTCTTTACGGAAAAACGAATAATAAAAGCAAAAACAGTTTTTCTTTGGATAAAGTGAATTTAAGCTTATGTCTTAGTAGACAAATTGTTAAACATTGCAGCACTTTTGTTATCCAACGGTCATAGGCTTGGATAAAGGTTAAATTTGTTGGTTTTTGGGGTATTTTTAATATTTTTACCCTAAAACCAGGGTCTGGTATGTTGGCACCCCTGCAATACCAAATCTTTCTCTAACTCAAATCAGAAATATTTTTTTTAAATTACTGAAGTATGAATCATAGGGACCCGTTATGTCGTTTTTCAAAATTTTGCATTTTTGGATTATTAGAGATTTTTTTCGTAAAAGTACCCAAATTCGAAATTTACAAAATGTTACTCTTCTAGTAAAAAATTTTTATAATGACCAAGTTATTCATCGTATTCACATAAATTTTTTGTTAAGTATTAACCGTTTGAGGACAACAAACCGCTGTAAATATTAATTTTTTTTTGTGAAATTGTCATCGCCGATGACTGATATTTCTATACAAAAGAGAAATTTAAAGATTTTTTTTTTCTGGAATTATCGAAAAGATCCGGAACAATCCGGAAAATTTATTTTTTACTTTGCTGGAGCAGCTTATTCATACATGTTTAACAAAATTGGGATGAGAAAATATCCGCTCGTATTTGAAAATTGTTTGTGGTACAGTACGACCTCGCTCAATGCAACCCTCGCTACACGCAACTCCTCGATAATCTCAACACCCAAATTGTACGCAAAGTATAAATTGCAACAAAGTGCAGACCAAAATTTCCCAATTTTTAAAAAAATAAATTGAATAAAATGAAATTATGTTTCTGAAAAATTTTTCGATTCACTTTAATTTGAATGTGTAGAAAATGCATATTTTTTTTTGGAAATAGGTCTATTGGCCAATATAAAATTTTTCCTCGGTTTTTGCAATAACCTCAGATTTCGCAATTGGCTTGAATTTAATTGGTTGCGTTGAGCGAGGTCGTACTGTACCTTTATCTGTCTATATAGTCTCTGAGAAATCGCGATTAATTTTTGACTTCCTAGTTTTTTCTTTCTCTTAAAATTCAAACAAGTTCGAAAAATGTGGCACACGTTTCGTGTGAATTCTAATCTGTTAAGCCTAACTTTATAAAAATATCTCGGAAATTTTGTTCACAACTAGTAAATGTAAATGGGTTAATTTTCACCCATTCGTCGTCAAATGGTTAAGTGTTGGTTCTGAAAATATTTCAACAACATTTGATTACAATTTTATCAAATTGGAATTTTTACGATTTTTTGTATTACGACAAGAATTTATTATCTCATTTTAAGGAACAATTGAATAAAAATCGAAGTACATAACACAGTTTTTGCACAGTTAGGTTTTTTGAGCAAAACATTTAGAAATATGTAAAAAGTCAAAAAATTTTTTAAGTTTTCCCATATCAAATAAAAAACGATCAACATGCGGTCACTCGGCATACTTCTATCAAACTCATATGAATACATGTTGGTTTTTCTCCCAAACCTCACTTTGTTGACTAGTCATATTTTTTCATTTTCGAAATATTGAAATTATTCATACAAATGCATGGACAGTCTACTGTATATAGCCATAGGAGTATTTTTGTGGAGTACCCCAGCTGTCAAATTTCGTGAGTTTTTAAACACACATAAAACTATATTATATAGGTGGTAGTTAAACATTCATATTAATAACTACTAGACAATCTATGAAACACTCTTCGAAGAGTCTCCCTACAAAAATCTGTAATATTTTGTGATTTGCACCAAGATAATCAACAAAACGAGGTGAAAAAAGCTTCGCTTTAAAAATTGAAATTTAACTTTTTCAAAGCAAAAACATGTCCATAAATTCAAATAAAACTAAAAAAACTGCAATCGTGCTTTATTTGCTGCTCCATGTAGATGCGCATAAGAGAAAAAGCTTTTTGAATAGATGTACTCGTTTTCAGTATTCTAGTGTAGAAAATTGAAAAAATTAAATAAATTTTTTATTTTTCGATAGTTTATGTACTCAAGAATATTTCTTTAAAAGAATTTTTTGTTAAACTTAAATTGATTTAAAAGTTTAGATATTTTAGTGTCGTCAGTTAGACTACCTGAAACTTAACTGAAACACTTTAAACGCGTTTTTCTCGATACTACTTTTTCCAACACGTTTGACATGATATCTCAAGTTTTAATGAACTGATTGACTTAAAATTTGGTGTGGGCCTTTTTTATATATTTTACTATGACCCGAACTTGAATTATTTAAAAATGTTGTTTTTTAATATTTGTAAAAAATTCAAAGCTATGAAGAAAAGGCCAAAAAATTATGTTTTTCGCTAAAAATGGCCATTTCGCTTTATCCCTAGTCCGGGATATTACAAAAAATGTAAATTTTAGGAACATAAATAACACGGTGTATTAAAATAAGAAAAAAAAATCTAAAACTTGGTATAAGACATAGTGGATGTTGTGGAGAAGATTGGAGATTCTGTCTACAACTAAAGTTTTAAATAACTTATCAACTATCTATATCGCAATTGAGTCGACATTTGACAAATGTTATAAGCAATGATTGGCGCGAATTACGTCAATGTAGTTTCAGCGAAAATAAAAGGAAGCGATGGTAGTGAAGCGTTGACTTTGGAAAAATGGTTTCTGCTGCTCTATGCATTCCAATAGCCATGCACAATGCAAAGAATACTTTTGGTAATTAATGTAAATAAACAAAAAATGTTATATGGATTTTGACCTCCTAAATCAAAATGTCAAAATTTCGGTCCGCTCGCAATTGATTTAAAAGTTATAGGCCTTCAAAGTTGGAAAAATAACGTAAAATATTTTTTTCAGTTACAAAGCTATTTTTATTTTTCCAACAAAACTTCGCTTTATGGGCATCAAAAGAGAGATAATGCGAATATCTATTCAACGAGGCTTATAAAAATATATGCATACATTTTTGAGAATAACTCTTTTTATATACATAGAATTTGTCTGAAAAACTAGTGATTTTCCATAAAAAATTGGAGAAGAGAGTCACTAGTCTTGAATTATTCCAGTCAGTTTTTTTTACACAGCTTTTGCTATTGTTTATATTTTTTAGTGCTACATTTTTTTTGCTGAAAGTACCGTTTTTTTGGAATTTAGTTTTTTAAAAAAACAGTCTTACAACTCTGATCGCTGTTCGAAGCGTACCACAGTATGATTTACTAAACTTGTTTACTTGTCTAAACTTGTCAGTTCATTGCCTATTTCTAAAATCGTTCCGATGCCGTTGTCAAAAATATCGTGCTCTAAATTCAAAGACCGCTGTTGCAACCTATTTGACTTGAAAAATTCATTGCTCCGTAATTATCCAACTCTTCTCGCTCAAATTCTAGCAGTACTGAGAAAAATGTGTTGGCTTTTTTATTAAAAAATTAAAAATTTCCGTTGGAAATTTCTATTTTTCGCAACCATAAAAAAATATTATTAAGTTTTAGTGAGCATCATTCGAAGCTAAGAAAAAGGCGCACATTTCTTGTCTGGGTCAAATTTTTCTATCTTTGTCACGCATTGAAAGTATAAGTGATTGAAAAAAGGTCCTTTTTTAGAAACGTAATGAAAATTCCTTATTTTTTTATATTTTATATTTATAATCACGCAAGAACCACTCAACCGATTAATACGATATAGGTATCAAACGATTTGTTATTTCAACTTAGTCGTAAGATGCTATGTTAGATTTGCCATGTCTACTGTTCATGCCCACTTTTTGCAAAAAATGCTATATTTCAGACAATTTTGGTCGTATGAGACTAGAATTTTGTAATCTACGTTGTATGGTTACGTTCGCTAACTTTACTAAAAATGGGCATGACCCACTTTAGTTAAGTCCACTTTTCGGGGGATAAGCTTGGAGTAAAGCAAAGCGCACTAGGTTTAAGCTCAATTGGGCTGAAATTCTGGCATTCTATTGTTTCGAGAACGAGATGGTTTAAGTGAAAAAAATTAGCCACACCCCCATTACTGTCCAGAATTAAACGAAAATGGTATATTTCGAACGATTTTGGTCGTATTAGACTACAATTTGATAATTTAGTTCATACGGCTACTTTCGGCAACTGTACTAAAAATGGCGAATATATAATTTTTTTTTTCCGAACAGCACGAAAATTTGTTTATAGCAGTAAGGTGGTCTGCGGCAGGACAACGTCTGCCGGGCAATACTATACATCAATAAGAATGCTGTATGTATCAGAAAAGTCTGATCGTCATGCATTGACGTTTCAAACGGAAACGTCTAGCATGTGTTTTGTTCGAAGGTCAATTTACACTTTTACAAATTCACAAAACGATCATAAAAATTTCATTGAATTGGGTCAGGACAAAGTCTACTATAACTATAACGTTAACTATGAATGTGTAGATAAGGAAATAGATTAAAACATAGATTTATGTACATATATAACTTTAGAATAGTTTGAAATATTTGAAAGCTTTATTTGAAAATGTTTTTCACATAAATTAATTTTTAAGCTGTAGAACATTGCAAAAAATATAACAAAACCATTTTAGGCAAATTATTTTTCATCAAAAAATCATAGAGGGGATAGGTGGCCAATGATTTTTAATGATAGCCAAGCGCGTCGGAAGCTAATTTCATCGGGGGGAACAGTACAAATGGGGGGGCAGTACAAATGGTGGTGCAAAAAAAAAGTTTACCAAAATTTCTTCAAAGAAACATGAATGTGAATAAAAAACTTTTTTATTTTAGTTTAAAATAAAAAAAATATAAAAATATATAAAAAATATTAAAATTTCATTATTTTTAAAAGTTCTTCCAATTTTAATATTAGAGATCATTCTTTAAAGGATCTTTCATATGGTAATATGAAAATATAAGAAATAATGGTTGCTTTTATAAAGCAAGACTATTTATATCTTAACATGGTTTAAATGCAATAAGATACAAAAAGTTATATCAATTTAAATTATTCCAAAATGTTTCTTTCTGTCCTTGCAAGAAACAAACACTTTCACCACCTCCATCGAATTCAATTCTTCGGTTTTATCTATGTGAATGTGTATAAGTGCCGCATGAGTGAGTCGTTTTTGTGTCATAGTTGCTCGAAGATACGTTTTAAGTCGTCTTAGTGTACTAAAAGAACGCTCAGATGAAGCTGCTGATGCAGGCACAGTCAAAAGCAAAGCAATAAGTTTTTCAACTTCATTTAATAGTTTTTTTTTACAGTATCCGAATTTTTCGCAAATTGGGATACAATACCACTACAATTTCAAGGTGTTTGGCCAGGCAATTGCTTCAGCAATTTCATCTGCAAAAAAGTCATCTGCATAAAGATCTAGTTTTGTTTTTAGATTTTGTTCAGAAGGCACTTTTCCAGAGTGTCAAGATCTGTTTAAATGTACAATAAGATTTACAAAGTGCCAGTTTACACTAGCTTCACTCAACCGACTCACCGAATGTTAAATCAAAGTGAGTCGGTTGAGTGAAGCTGGTGTAAACTTGCAAAAATAAAAAAAAAGTAAAATATCAACCTGTTTGATCGAATCTAGCCGTTATCTCATTTAAGGGAAGATCTAAAATTTCGAAATAATCTTTTCATAGCCGATCATTTAATGGCAACTGTACTGAAGGAACCGGATTTGATGTTTCTTCAAAGCGTCGAGGTGGATTTTCATCAGCTAATTCACAGTAGGGGCTTTCGCATGGTCCAAAACATTGGACCAACATGGCAGATTGTACGACATGTAGTACCATGCGTAAGCTAAAACGATAGTCGAAATTTTTGGTTTTTTTTCTGCCGATTGTACAATATTGTATAATTATGTAAAATTACTGCTCAATTGTTAGGGCATCTAAAAGTTGCTTAGCTATTAGCCGGATGTGTTCTGCTTGAGAACTTGCAATTAATGATGTTGCTTTACAAGTTGGATCGTTCGAACGCTCAATCAAATAGTCCCATTAGTTTTCCATCTAACATATCGTACAACATGTCGTCCAATATGGAAAGCCCCTAAGAACATGTCAAATTTTTTCTTACAAGAGTTGCAAAATTAACAAGCATTAAGCTACATACTTAAGGGTGCTTTTAATCTGAAGTGGTGGGTTTGCAGTAGAAACTCTACATTTTGTTCTATCTTTTTGCAAACACAGAGAAAGAAAATGGTTATCCGCAAGCATGCTTATGAAGAAGAGAGAAAGAAGAGGAAAATATATAATACAAAAATATTATCGTTGTAAAAAAAACTGATATTTTGAATAACTTTTGAAGTTTTCCTTTTAAATTGTTTATCTAGCTAAAAAAGTGGGGGGGCAACTGCCCCCTTGCTCCCCCCGCTTCCAACGCCAATGATGATAGCCACTGTTTGTGTCAAAAAAGATTAATTTTTGCAGATAAATTATGTTATATGAAAGAATAAGAAAAATGAAAATTAAAAAAAAAATTAAAATTAAAAAAAAATGTACAACAAAAGTAACTCTTGGCCTATTTTTGAGTACAAGTTGGATATTTAGAGGTTCTTTGAAAACAACATAAAACATTGTATTGGTGAGGTAACAGTAAATTTTAATTTTTACAGCTATTTTTATTAATCAACGACTGTCCATACAAAAATGCGTTGTTGTGCATTGAGAATGTCTATAGTTTTTGAGATATCGCCATAGTTGGATGTCATTATAACGGTCTTTTTTTTAAATTTAAGAATATATTTATTTTCAGAATATATGTAAAAAATTACAAAAAAAAGAAAGCCATTTAAATTTATGTCATCATAACAATTACAGTTTAAATAAAATATTTAAATTAAATAAAGTATTTTTTTAATATTTATACCATTTTTTCATAATCAAACAAAACAAAGACAATAATTTTTATATTTAGAATTTGATTCAATATAACTAAATACTTAAATTTTAATATTTAAAATTTTTACATGGTATTTAATATTTTTATCGCACGCGAAGCAGCAGGTATTTGCTAGTATCTTATAAAGTAATGCATAGACTTTTATGGTTAGTGGCTTATATGACTTTAAGTTAAACTTTATATTATAAAAATGTGTTTTTAATGTTTTTTATCGTATTGTATATGTTTACTTATGTTTATTTTATTTTTTATAAATAAAATGGGTAATAGCACAATATATTAAAAACTTTTTTCATTAAAAGCTGCCCAACACTTTTAGAGTCAATATTCAATTATCTTCATATAATTGAAAAAAATTGGGGTTGCTAATGGGAGGGGTTTTGAACCCCCTGACGGCGTTGAACACATTTGATATAGCTAAAAAAATTTGTGGCGGCAATAGGTTAAATAAATTGTAGGAGCTAACTATGCCAATTCTTAAGGATTTCTTAATTAAATCTTACTTTGAGAGATGACTTAGAAGAATTTATTGAAAATTTTTATAAAGTATTTTTAAAAAAATATTTTATTGAATTAAAAAAGTTAAATTGAAGGGTTACCCTTTAAAGACAGCTACTGCATTTAGCTACTTTTAAAGCAGGCAAGCTTTAGTTCAAGGATTTGTTTACCGCAAGCACACTATTAATAAAACAAAAACCACATTAACACATGCGTAAATCCACACCTTCGCAAGTATGCATTAAAACAGAGTTCATTTTTCTTGTGCATGAATGCGTATATATTGTATCCTTTGGTGACATTTCAACATTGCTTTGTTGTTAGTGTTATTTTTTTGTCCTTGATGCTATTGTTGTTCTCATGTTGCGGGCGCTATTGTTGTATTGGGCTTGTTATGCTGCCATTGTTTGTTGTACTTTTGTTTTGTTTTTTTTAAATTGTCCTAAGAGTTTATACTTGTAAATATATGAGAGAAGCTGACATACGCGCACACAAACTACAACCACACTAAAGAACTCTTTACCGCTTGCCTGCTATACATGCATGCTCGGTGACAAATACAACACGTTGCTCGCAAAAATGTGCGCGCTAAAGTAAACATACAAAAGGCATTTAAAAAAAAATAAAAAGAGATACACATTATAGCTGAAAAAAGCAGTGCAAATAAATGGAGAACCTTGTAAAAATGCTAAAATGTGTGCAACACCAAACACTTTTGCGTTAAAAATGTTTCTTTGTGTTTGTGCACGCCAACCTTCCTCCGCTCCGACCAAAATTGGTTAGGTACATCTTTGGTATTTTTGTTGCCACTCCATATCAGAAAAGAGGGCTTTTGCTTATTCGCGTTTCTTTACGCTTCAACTGTTGGTTAAGGTTATTTTTTTTGCACGTGTAAAGGAAGTGATTTTGTTTCTTTTTTTTCATCAGGCGTTTGGTTCCATGACTTTTTCCCCAAGACAAAACAGAAAAATGATGTCACCTTCGTTGTGCTTTCCACGGCTTATGTTTAACTTGCAAAATCCGAACAACACAAACATGGAAATCCTCAAAGCGCACAGAATAAACAAAAAGAGTGCTAAAAGTTGTAATCTTTTGGCTCTGCTTTCACATTCGCTGGTTCATGTTTCCTCGGCTTTCTGTATTTCTTTTGTTGGTGCGTCTTTTTAACACGTTTTTAGTCCAGCGCTCGATTTGCATTGGGTGCATTCAGCGCAGACAACAGTTGGCAACTGTTGTGTAAAAATTCGCTGAATGGTACAATTGTGACAGCGCTCACTAAAACTAATCAGGTAGCGGACGCCATTTACTCGAGCAAAATAATTCTATGCTACATGAACACAACTGTTGTGTTAACTGTCAGATGCTACTACAGATGCAACTTTTCTGACGTTAAGGTAGCAACACATTCAAAGAAAAACATCGCTAACTAAGGTAGCGCTACCCGAGGTATATTCAACATGGTAGTGTTGTCCCAGAGAGGTGAGTACCGTAGCTGTCAAACATAAGAAGAGCGTAAAAGACAATGAATAAGAACTTGAACCAGGGATGGAACTATAGCCACAATTGTGCTATTTTTCGTACTTTCGAGATCAGACGAGAGTTTAGGCATGTACGTTTTCATTTCGGACTATTTAAATTTATCGGAGTTAAAAAAACCAAGTTGCATGTAAATGTAATTAATGTAATTTTCGATTTTTGATGCACCTTGTTGCTTTCTTTGACACTTCGTTATTCTTATCAGTGCTAGTAAAGTTACTTCAATATAATTACACTACTCCAAAAAATTTGGAAATTTTCACTATAACACACAGCGATAACATTTTTTATAGTGAATTTTTTCGTCGAATCCAAATATCGTAATATTTATTTTCGATTAGCCAAAATTTTTCATTTAAACTGGCAAAAATTAAAAAAAATCCACTGTTGAGAGCAATAATTTACATAAACGCTTGTAAAAACTTTTCTTTTCTTTCAATGAATTGTTGTATATTGAAGAGTATAGTCAAACCAAAAATTTTAAGGTATAAAATGCGCCAACAGTGTCAGTAGTACAGTTTTTATGGTCGAATTTAGTTAAAAAAAGTTTTTTCGTTTTTTTTTAACAAATTTAAAGTTTCAAGACCAATATCTGAAAATAATTTTAAGGGTGATAAAAAGTTAGCTCTTCAATCTGATTTCATTAAAAAATTTAAAGCATATATATTAAACCGGATCGCTTTTGTATGGGGAAAAAAATTATTCGTTCGGGGTCTTAAAGTTAGAGAAACTCATAAAAACGATTTCTGCATACTTTTTTTGTTCAAATCGGAGAAAATTTATTGGAGCATTTTTGATTCTACTGAAGGTATTTTTTGTTAAAAAAACGTGTGTTTTGCTTGTAACTTTTTATTTTTCAAAGAACACATACGCAAATCTGCAAAAAATATAAATTCCTTACTTATACCAACATTTAGGCGAATAAAATTATTGAACTTATGTTTTATTATAACTCTTATTGACCTCCAAACATAGAATTATTTGCTATTTTTAAAAAACACATTTTGTTAAAACCTCTGTAAAAGACACATTTTCCATTGGATTTACGTAAAATTGATCTTCTTGGAAAGGAATTTTTTAGTTAATTTTTAGTGAGTCATTATGTTGTTTTTTTTTAAATGCGTTATTAAGCTGTCCATGGACCATAATCTTACCAATAATCTTCCAAATTCTTACCAATACATTGCATATTAGATTATTTATCAATAAAAGAACGAAAACTTTCAGCAAAAATGACAAACAATTTTTCAAACGCCACCATTTTATTATTTTTTGATCAATTTCAATAAAAGTGGTCTTTTCTATAATAACACTCTTAAAAAAACAGGAAATTTTTGATTTTTGGTTTCAGCTGACGCTCCTTGTTTAGTGTAAGTAAAATTTTTTTAAAAGGGTACTCTTTTTCTCTGCAATTCGGCACAATCTGAAAAATTCCACTTTCATCCCTGGCTTGAACACATTGAAGACAGATGATAGACAACTGATTGTGAAAATAATGTGGAACAAGCAACGTTTCAGCGATAGCGTATTTCTTCACGAGGCACACAAAAAAATGTTCCAATCTCTTTTTGAAGAGGCTTTCGATAAATTGCACAATTTTTTTGGGTTTAATTTTATCAATTAAATCAATTTAAATCACAAAAATTCACAACACAATTTCAATTGACAAGTTTTGTTGTTTGCTTTGTTTTTTTTCGTAAACAACGAAATTTGACAGCTAAGTTACCCACCACAAGAGACAATTGTATCTACTAACACTACCTCATTATATATACCTTGGCGCTACCATTACAATTCACAGCTGTTGTCTGTGCTGAATGCGTCCATTGTCTTGCTTTTCATTTGTTTCCTCTTTTTATTTACGTTTTCTTATAAGGCTTTTACCCAAATATGTTTTATTTATTTTCATTTATTTGCTTACCGAATCATTTGTTGCGGTATTGACAACCTTAACGCACAGTTTGTTCCTTAAGCTTAATAAATAAATGAAAGACAGAAACTTGCAGAAGCTTATACAAGAGTGTTTTTTTTTTATTTTAAATCAGTATTTTTACGACTTTAGTCCTGAGATGCCATTTTTCCTTATTCGGATTGTGGAAGAACCATATTTGATTGAAAAAAAACTGCGGACTGTTATGCAAATGCAAATGTTTTTTTTTAAACTTTACCTTTATGTGTTAATGTTAAGTTTTGTGTACAGGAAATAATCAAAAGTGAAATGTGAAAAAATGAAAATATGTGAAAAATTTTAGTTTAAAATTTCTATTAACCGCTCATCCGATTAGCATAATTGAATAATATATATATATATAAATTGAATAATATACTCGAAACAAGAAGGCGTTATAGTGCAAATCTGTGTAAAAATAAGCTACAAACTAAAAAAAAAACGCTCATCCGATAACGAGGGCAGGGTTTTAAGCTTTGCGCATATCAAGGAAAAACTGTGATAAATAAGTGAAAAAGGTTTTATTGTTTTTTTAATTATTCTCCAATATGGTATGATAAAATTTTGCAATAATTTTTGTAATTAATTGTGTTCTATTCCTTGATTTTGCATAAAGTAATTATGAGTTTTTAAGGTCAAGTCAGTTTTTGAACAAGGCCATCACAACAGCAACAACAACTCTGTCTAGAGTCAATCACACAGTAGATTAGACATACTGTTTCCGAAGGTGTTACCCTTCCCATCTTCAGTCATCTTGAGCGATTAAGCATTGACCAACTCAATATTAAAATTTTCTATGATTTAGCGCTATTTCGAATAACTTCCTTTGAAAATCGCAAGAATTTATTTCCTATTAGTCTTCTTTTGTATGACGTTAAGGCAGTTAAGTTCTTTTTAAACAACCCGGAAACTCTAACAGGGATTTTGTCTGTTCTAGTTGCATCTTCTTTTTTATTTTTTTTATTTGATGTTCAGAGTATTTTATTTAAACGCACCAATGAATTGTGGGCGTTTTTTTGCTTTCACTAGAATACAGGTTGTTCAACAAGTTTCTAGAATCACACATAGTTGGCGTTAATAGGTTGGGTTAGGTTGAGACGACAGCCACTGTACGTGCTCAAACCATACACACGTACCACGGCTCACTTAGATCAATAAGGTCCATTGTGATACCGCTGCGCACTTGGCCTTCAGTCCGACTGGAACCACATTGAGCTCTTGATGAAGCTTGTGAGACGTTTGACGCTTGTTCTTGATAGGTCGTCTAGCTCAGAAAAGAAGAATGACCCTAGATATTTATGCCTTCTTCTAGCAAGCGCAGGACAGGAACATAGAAAGTGGGAGATGGTTTCTTCCTCCTAATCGTCCCTGCAGCTTCTGCAGAAGTCATTTGTGATGACTCCCAGTCTGGAAGCGTGTCTGCCTGTTAAGAAGTGCCCTGTGGTAATAGCCACTAGCGTGCCTATCTCTGGTCTTCCCAACGAGAGAAGGGCTCTCGATCGCTTTGGGTCTAGAGTCGTCCAAATAAGCCTTGTTGTTCTGCATGTTGAGAGTTCAGCCCATCTTGTGTTGGCTTTAGATGTGGTGTACTCATTAAGCAGCATTTTGACAGTTGCCTTTGGGATGCTCGGTGAGTTCCGAACTATTGAAATCACCGATGTACATTTCCTAGCAAGCTCGTCTGCTTTTTCATTTCCCTATATGCCCTTATGCCCAGGTACCCGTATTAAGCTGTTTTCAAAAAACTTTGACATTTCGCCTAATGCAGCACGGCATTCTTTACGGTAGTACGCCCGCTATTTATTTTTCGAAAAATGGTAGTACTTTCTTATGAACACGTGTAAAGTGTCATGTAGATCTGACAACTCAGTCTTATATTTACAGCTGTTCAAAGTAGATGTGTTACAGTGTACTATACAAATGAGTTGCTGAGTTTAAGCGCGGGCGTACAAGTCTTGAAGATGATCCAAGTCATGGACAACCAAAAAGTACATCAACACCCGAAATAATAGAAAAATTACAGAATTTGGTTTTGGAATATCGTCGATTAACTGAAAGAGATTTAGTAGAATCCGTAGATTAAATTATTCTGTCAAAAAATCATGATTTTATGTTTGAAAATGGGTGAGATATGAATTGTTAACTTTAGGGCTTTTTCGTCAATTTTCTCCCACTAAAACAGAAAACTACTGATAGCAAGCACCATATAAAAATTAAAATTTTTTTTTTTAAATTTTCATTTTCTTATTTTGATATAACCAAAATATAATAAAGTTGTTCTCAATCATCCTAACGTTATAAATGTATGCATAGCAGAGAGGGAAATAAGGAATTTTTAGAAGATTCTCGTTTTCTTCCAGAAGATCTGAAGATCAGTTGTTTAAATTTTTTAATAATAAAGCGAAAATCCATAAAGTTTTCAACGAAAAGTATCAAAAAGCATTTAAGTCAAATCTAAAGTATTTTATTGCATTTGTTTGTTTAAATCGAGAATATAGTAATCTTTGTATCCTTTGTGCGGTTTTTGTTGCGCTGTTCTAGCTCAGCACAATAAGAAAATAGAAGAAAGCAACATGGAGTTTATTGAAACTCTCGCAACAATAACGGGAAGATTTCTTAAAAAACTTCATATTTACTATATATAAAAGCGATTCTTAAGAATAAAACTCCAAAATATGTTTCTATATGGTTTTCATATTACATAATTAACATACGTTTTGTATAAAATTCTTTTATCGATCTTTTTCGATTTTGCTATCATTTTTACTTTTTAATTTGAATAAAGTAAATTTATATGAATTTGAACTGTTAACTGCAACAAGATTAAACTCATACAAGTTTTTCCAATAAAAATATTTTTGCGATTCTCAACCACACAATTTTAAGAGCCTCATAGACTGAGTAGTTTTAGGCCTTTTACACTGCAACAAAAGTTGCTAACCAATGCATTTATACCGAAGGCTTCATATGAAGCAACATGAGCACAACAAGTTGAAAACACGTTTGCGACCAGTTCAATGCAACACAGCTTGTTGCAATTTTAATCGGCGATTTTGTGTTGCATATTGTTTTTTGTTTGACATCAGTTTGCTGACGTTTTTTTGCTGCGACGAATAATCTATAGTTAATATTGGTTCTTATATATGGATGCACCCAAATTTTATATCCAAGGAAAATATCCTTGGTCTTTTGGTGCGAAGGTTTTTTTTTGTTACTTTTTTATTTGAAATTAATTTTATTTTTAAGACAATTTTTTACAGAACTTTTTATTTGGAAATAATTTTTAAAACTGAAATTTACAAAATGAAAATTTCTGAAAATATAATAAATGAATACAATTCAAAATGCTTTTTTATAACAAGTGTTTTATAGACAAGTGTAAGTATTTTCAATAATTGCTAAAATGATATAATACGTTATTAATGATAAATCAAGGTAAGTGAGATGTAAGTTAAGATAAAAATCAATGTCAGGAGAGGTAAGTATTAATGTAACTAAAGGTTAGTATCAATGTAAGGAAAAGGTAAGTATTAATGTAACAAAAGGTAAAATAGGATGTAGAGATTTACTCTATGTGGTGATGTAACAGAGCACCACAGTCTCATCGTCCTTGTCTTCTGCTGGAGCGTGCGCACATATTAGGCTTATATTGAAAAATTTAACCTTGATGCGGATTATGGCAAGTCGTTCGTTCACAGGTGTGAATCGCAGGACGTGGGGCCGTAGTCTCTTGCCAACTACAAATCCGCATCCAAACTCGTGCTTCTCCGCATGGCCGCTGTAGTAGATATCACAGGGTGCATGCCGAATGCAACCCTGTCCCTTCCATCGCATTTCTTGGATAGCAGTGATATCAGCTTTGTATCTTTCCAAGACATCAGTCAGTTGGATAGAGGCACCTTCCCAATTAAGGGTTCGGATATTCCAGGTGCATATCCGTAAATCATTATCAGTTTTTTGTTTGCGGTAGTCGTCATCAGATTTGGGGATCAATTTTCTTCTATTCTTGTTTGTTTTCATTGAAATTGGTTTTTACGGGTGGGCTTCAAACCCGACGCACAACCTATTTTAAGCCTAGGGAGGCCCGCCGCTCAGATTAGCCGCCAAACTAACGGTTGTCAGTTTTGACGTTGCCCAGGAAACACCACGTGGAGGTTTGAGTCGACTTGAGACGATTTCACAAAGATTATGCTGGCCTCGCCAGGTTGAGACAGTCAGACATGTTACATTGTTCCATCGCCCCCAGTTTCCCAAGTCACAAGTGTCATGGCAATATTAATTTGTATGCGATAAAAAATTTATTTAATTCGCAGTTGCTCTGAAATAAAATTAAAATTTATGTGAAATTCAGAGCATTCGAGGATCCGAAATTTTGAATCAGAGCAGCACTTTTACATTCATAAGATTAGAAAACCGTCAGAAGTTCCGGTTATTTCCCTTCCTGATGCATAGTATTCTAGTTAAATAAGTAATCAGTAAATCAACTAAACTGTATTTTAGATTTTAAAATTAAATTAAATTTTCTTGCCTTTTTCGACATAATTTTGATTACAGCACGTTCAAAAATGCCAACCGGTTCAATTGGTCTTCTCTTGTTTTACTTTGCAGATACGTTTGTGGATATATTTGATCCGAAAAGATTAGTCTGTCTGGTCTGCTCTGTAATTTACTCTATACAAAGTTGTTGTTGCCTTATTTAAAACTTACTTAACACGGGGGTTACACGAGACAGTAGTGTTTAGACAGCTGCAACACATTTACAAAATTTTTACCCACACACGCACTTACTTTTCCTACTGTATGCTCTACTGTCTTAACTTTTTTGGAGACAGTTGGTGGGACAGTAGCTAGGAAGAGATGATAGCAGCAACAAAAGGATATTTTGGAGACCTTCCGAAAGGCCATTTCAGCGATGGGATCCATAAATTAGAGGACTGTTGGAAAAAGTGAATGGAAATTCTTGGAGAATATACTGAATAATAAAAAGCATTTCAAACCTTAAAGTTATGTTTTTTAATTATATTCCAGAAACTTATTGGACAACTGGTATTTTAATTAATTCAACAATAATTAAGGATAATTTTCTTATTTGGTCTGGCTCTACCATAGAAAGTTAATTTTTGTAATTAAGGAAGGTTTTAGGCAAACCATTTTTTATAATTGAATTTTTTTTCAAGAATATGCAAAAAAAATTTCAAAACAATGCCGCATATAATACAGATTGTATGGCGCTTAAAACTCAGTACGCCAGAGAAACTTTAACTAACCAGAGTAGCTTTGAACGCGTTTTTCTCGAAACATTCTTTTTCAAATGCAAACAAACACACTCCTGCAAACAAACTAATCGACCGATTTAAATATTTTTCTTTTAATCTGTTTGTATTGTAATTCTACACATCTTTTACCAAAATTAGTGTCTTTGGATAATTTGTCTAGTTTTTACACACAACAATATGGTCAAGAATAACGTAATTTTTTGGATTTTGTTTTCCACGCTTCATAATTTTCTTAATTTTCAATATTTTCATTCCATTTTAGTAAATGATGTGTATTCAAAGGTCTACCTTCGAATGCATTTTGTTTTTTCATTCGACATTTTTACCTTTTTTAAGCATACCAACTTCAGCGCCATCTTTATACAGGGTGTCCTGCGATAGAGTGCAACTATTTAAAGAGGTAAAAAGTGGGGTCGAGTTGAGCAAAAAATCGTATAGGAGGGGGGAGTCTATTTTCATGCCCTAAGGAGTTACAGGGTTACAAAAACTAACTCACGGAAAACTTATTTTAAGAAATCATTTAAAAGGAAATTAACTGACCTTTCTAACGGTGATGGACCCACCTGATCTATCCATTATAGAGCTGTGCTCGTCTGAAGATGAAATCAATCCGTTGAAACTTCTAAATTTCAAGCTTGAGATCAATTTTCTCTGATTTTTTGCGAAATAAATTAAAATTTTTTTGCATAAAATGTGTGATTTATTAAATTTTTTTTTCAATAGAATCAAAATCATAATCATATGTTTAAGAATAACAAAATTGGTTGTACTTGCAGACATAATGATTTTTATTGTATTTTGTAAAAAAAAACTGATAATAACTATTCGAAGGGAAAGTTTTGAAGTATAATTAACTTTTTTATTTTTAAGATTTTTTTTTATGAGGTGGATGCCATTGAAAAGAAAATAAAATATATCGTAAATTTGAATTTGAGAAAATATTTTAATATGCAAAATTAAGATAAAATTGCGCTCAAACTGGAAATTTAATAGTTTCAATGAATTGACTTCATACGATCACAGCTCAGGAATAGATAAGTCGGGTGAGTTTTTTTATTTATCGTTAGAAAGATCAATTTATTGCCTTACAAGTGATTTGCTAGAATAAGTTTTCCGTGAGTTAGATTTTCTGCTGAAAACAATAATGTGCATCAAAGTCATGAAATATTAATTAACCCTCTAGCTCCTAAGGTTGCTACCCCCCACCCCTCCCAAACGATTTTTTGCTCAACTCGACCTCACCTTGCACGTCTTTAAATAGTTGGACTTTATCGCGGGATACCCTGTACATAAAAACTATTGTACAAAAACTAACATGCAAATTAAATTTTTTATCTATATAATATACTTATTTAGGAAACATCATCTAAAATATGCCTTAATTTCAATAGATTTTGCCTTAAACCTCCCTTTGTGATCTATTCTTTGATTTTAAATGATTTTATTATAAAATTTTTAGATAAAGTAGGTTTTGAAGCATACAACAACAACAAATATGTATAGAGTCAATCACACAGCATACTTACAGACTGTTTGTTTTTTCACTTTGAGTTTTGTCACTTTGAAGTTGGTAACTCCAAAAGAAGGTTTTCGAAGGACTGAACCGCATGTTCGGGTATAGAAAAGCGTTCGCCATGCATTTTTTTCTTAATGTGAGGCAACAAAAAGTTATTGGG
Source organism: Dichetophora obliterata (assembly GCA_963920525.1). Classification (NCBI taxonomy): domain Eukaryota; kingdom Metazoa; phylum Arthropoda; class Insecta; order Diptera; family Sciomyzidae; genus Dichetophora; species Dichetophora obliterata. Next base: position 162,482,539 of record OY986435.1, read on the forward strand.
TGCCAAGGGGACTGTAAGGCGGATGACCCATTAATTCAACGTTTTGATTGCTCAAAAACGGTCTTGTTTGCATCGACGGACAATTTTTGTCGGTTTAAGAACCAGGGCAATGTCGAGGCTCCTAGACAATCCAATTTTCGGAGCCCCTTTACCCTTTTCTAACTTCCTAAAATAAATTGTTTCTTTCACAACGCAATAATATTCATAATTACGCTAATATTTTACCCGACTATGGTGATGCTAAAGGAGCAGTATATGTGTTTAACCGGTATGTATGTATGTATGTTAATCTGTTCCATCCTCACTTCTAAACTATTTATTATAATTTGAGAAATGAGGTATCGTTGATAGCGCTTAGCCCTCTGCTGGTTATAGCCTATGTGACGTCATATTTAGTTGAATATGGCGCCCTCTGCAGGACATCACATCAAATCAACTAAGCCCCTTACTTCTAAGATACTTATTATAATTCGACAAATAAGGCATCGTTGGCAGCCATAAATGAATTGCCTATGAATTTCCATAAATTGAATATGGCACCCTCTAGAGGATAGAAAGTCAACTAAGCCCTAAACTGCTGAACTACTTGTCATAATTTGACATATGATGATCATATTGATCATCTAGAGGGCGACATATGATCATATATATGAGGCGACATACGACTAAGTATGCCTTCTTAACATTACTATGAATACGTATTAAATATATATGTAACTTTCCTATTTAATAGACAAAAAAGATTGAATAGGCAAAAAAGATTGAATAGCTTGTACATAACAAATTCAGATGAAAATATTTTCTTGTTTCATACTCTTTAAGCGTGATTTTTAGCAGTCGGGTTTTAGTTTTTTGAACTCATTTCTTAACTTACTACGAAGCCCTCACCCTTACCAATACAACAAATGAAAGGGAAGTATGCATATTTCTTTATTAAATATATTAAAAAAATACAATTTCGGGTTGTTGGTGTTTTTAAAACGAAAATAGTTTTGTAAAGTACAATATGATTAAAGATTATTTCTTCTAAATTTTTTTTTGATACAAAATCATTTAAAACATCTTGTAAGTTGACCTTTTCTTATATATAATTTTCAATCACGAATTTAAACGGTTCTGTGACATTGATGAACGAAGACAGTTTTTTATTAGTTTTATTTTTGAAAAGTAGCTTTTACCCGTGGCATTTGATGCTATCAGACTTCTATATTTTTCCAATGCTATAATCACATTTGGGAAAGTTGACTGTGCCATATTATCAAAAATCAATTTTTACGATTCCTCGACAGCTACAATCTTATCTTTCCCCTCATCCATTAATTGTAAGATTAAGTATTTGAACTGCACCATCTTGTCTATAAGCTTAAACTCAATGACCTCGGAATAATGTTCGCTAAACTTTGCACAAGCCTTTTTAATTTCATCGTTGGACTTTGTCAAGAAAATTTGAAAGAAATCCAAACAGAGAAATAATTCCTCGATAAGCCCTAATCCCACGTCACCTGATTAATGGGCGTTAAAATCAACGCAAAAAATCGAATATAATTCAATAATAGCTGGAAATAGGACAATATAATAAAAAAAAGAACAAGGCAATATAATTGTCATTGAGGATGTAAATTAAATTTTCACTCGATAAAACGTTTACATATTTTTTTTCTTGGTGCGCGGAAGGCAGTTGCCTACACTGCCTTATGGATAATCCGGCCCTGTTAAGGACTCATAAGCATAGATCTAAGGTTCGTCACCTGTTACGATATCGTATACGTGTTTCTTTTCACCAATCGACTTTTCCTAACAATTTGATATTTCGTAAAAGAGTTGTGCTTAGCGCAATAGAATCATAATCGTTATATACAGTGAAAGAAGCACAGGGGTGGAATCGGCTAAGGTGATAGTTAACTGCCGCTTTTTGATAGTGGTTTGATTGCCGTTTTTGTTAATCAACTTTTCGTTAATTTCGTCATTTCGGGCAGCTGTTAATTAACTGTTATTGTTTTCCTAAATTAAGTGAAAATTTTTCAAAAACTAACCAAAACACTAAATAAAAAGTAAACTAATTGGACTTATTTCTTAAATTTATTGTAAGAAGTCGAATTTTCATTTAATTATTATTTTTTTATATCCATCTCAAGTTATTTAACACACTTTTTCACTTTGAACTGTTAATTTCAACTAGTTTGCAATTAACTGTCAGAAATATATTAAAACGACACCTAAATAGCTGTCGCTTAAAATCGATAGCTAAAAACGATAGTCAATTTGATAATCACCTTACGTGGAGCAAAATTGATGATTTTGATCATCGATTATCAACTATGACTTTATCCGAAATCACTCCAGGTCTTATGCATGTTGCATATTCGGACTTAAGCTTCCCTGATGGTGTCTACACCCATGCCAAGTTTATGTTCGCCTGGTTTTAGTTGCCAGAAAAGCATTGTAGAAAGTAATATTCGCCTGGACTCTTATGTTCACAGAAACTTAACTTTGAACTCTAACTTTTTTTGCATTGTACACACATAGCCACCCTCTTATGCCATGTTTCGTAATAATTTTGTGAAATTGCCAATCGTCACGACAAAAGTTTTCAAACAATTTCTCGCAAAGTTAAGCCGGCCATCACACGGTTGCGTCTTTTGTTCGTCCCAACTTCTTGCAGGAATACTTTTGAAAAAAATATTTCACTTAGAGTTTAAATCAAAACTTCTACTTATTAAAGAACCATTCACCCCGTCTTGTGGTACCCAATCGAAAATGAAACTTTGTCCATTGTAACGTCAAAAATGTTGTTGTTTTAGGTTTCTGCGGCGCACACTGGGGTCAAGTGTGCTCAAAATTAAATTTTTAAAAAATGCTTTTTCTGGCAAAACAAAAACGCAGTTATATTCTTTATTAAATAAAACACAATTCTTGGTAAATTACATTTAATATCCTTCACATATTTTCAATATCGAAGAATATATGTTTCGTTTAAACCTTCGTGCCCAATAACTAGAGCCTCTAGGTCATCTAATTTTTGTGTAAAATAGCTCAAAAATATTATATTGCACAATTTAAAAAAAGCCGTATGGTGCTTTTTTATTTTTTACAAAAAAAAAAACACTGATATTTGTTGTTTTCAGATTCTAGCAAAATAAAATTTTTCAATGTCAGAACTCTATCAAAAGTTACAGAGTTTTTTCCAAAACAACTACCCTTTTTGATCACTGTGCAATGTTTGGAATAAAATTAAAGGAGTCGTCGTAGACCAATGAAATTTGGTTTATAAGAAGGAATTAGCTCTTTTACAACTACTTAAAAAACCTGCCCAAAACCACGCATACCTCCGATATAACACAAAAAATAAAACGCTATTTTTCTTAATTCATATTAAAACAACTCACTCAAGAGTCTGAAATATATGTGTAGATTAATAAAAAAATTTTAACTCGCCTCATAATTCCAAAGACCAATGAAATTTGGTGTATAACATGGAATCGGCTATTTATTATCACTGACAATAATATTTAAATAACCATGACTACCTCCCACACAACACAACAATTTAAAACTCTATATAATTTTTTATACCGAACCTATATTTTATTGAAACCATGAAATTACTCTACTATGAAACATAATTGTGGCGGCCGTAGCCTACTGATAATGTGCTTGGCCCGTAAGCTAAAGAGCCCCAGTTCAAACTCCAGCTCAGATAGAATATTTATCAATTGAATTAATATTTCTGTCCAGCCGCCAACTCTCTGCAGACAATGGCAAACCTCTGAGAGCAAAAATTCGCTATGCAAAGTTTCCGGAGAATATAAACCGTTAGGATTTGGTATTCCACTCATTTCTCGATTATTTGAGATCAAACGATTAATTACACGCACAACACAACTGATCAATTTCTATTATAAGCTAGGTCAAAGTCCTTCCAAGGGCTGATATGGCCAGTTATTTTTTTAAATGTTATTACTCCGTAAAATGTCTGAAATATATAGTTAAAATAAAATAAAATTTCTGCCACGCCCACTTTTTTACATATGCTCAGTATTCTCAAAATATATCCTGACCATCGCTTGCTTAGAACTCATGTGAAACATTAAAGAAGCTATTTAAAAAACAAAAGGAAAAGCATAATCTTAAAATTATGAGATCTCAAGTAAACACATATATTTTTTTGGTTTTCAAAATTTTTGACGAAGAATTACACCTTACACGCGGTTTGAGATCTTTTTTACAAATTTTTTCAAGCACATATAGCGTTTTTGTTTACATTTTGTAGTGTACCTACAGCCTTTAATATAGATCATACAAATATAAAATATATTTACAAATATCAGTCATTTGGCGAATAAATTGAATATTTTTTTTGGATTTGCCACTTCTTTAATAAAGTCACAAAATTGCAGCATCTAAGAAGAAAAAATTCACATTTTGAATGTGAAAAATTGTGCATTCAATGCTACAGTAGCAGCTTATGTTGTTATGGTTGATGGTTTGGTTCGTGCCGAAATTACGAACTTAACATCGTGTGAATTGTTGAACCGTAGGAACTCCTCGCAAAAAATTTTAAGTCGGAAATTTCACTCAACAAATAAATTAATGTTGTCAGCGACATTTCAGGCAAGCAAACATAGTACTATCAGTGTGACCAGAGTGGAATATTATATTCCACTTGGGCATATTTTACCTTCGGTAAGCATATTCTTTTTTATAAAAATATGCAGCATAAAAAGTGGAATATTTTGCGTATTCCTATATTTTTTAAAATTAACAAAAATTGCAATAAAAAATGTCTATTTGAATACTTAGTGGTTATTTTTGGCTATCGACATTTTATATTTTTTCTCTGAACCACCTTGTGAAATGCAATATAAGGAACTCGTTTTGTGGTTAACTTCTTCATTGTCAATTTTATTGCAATTCATTTAATAACTTCACGCAGCTTAATAAGTTTAAGCTTATATGTTTGTTTGGTTGGATTTTTTTATAAATTATGTTACAGCAGTAAGTAATATACTTAAGACAACATAAGGGGTATTCACGATGTGTTGTATTTCCCCTTGTATTGTGTATTTTTGATATTTGTAGTAAATTTTGTAATATAACAAAAACAAAATGCACAGTTTTCAAAATACAACCCTGTGGAAAAAATACAACGATGGAACACTATTGTATTCTGTGTAAATTTCGTTGCGTATTAGATCAGATGATTGTACAAGCAGTTCTAATCAGCATATAGCAAGCTACTGGCTACGCTGTGAGTTTATTTAATAAAAATTAATATAATTTATTCTTTCATTTCAATTTTTGTATGATTTCCTTTAGTTAAATGATGATTTAAATTAATATTTCCAAACAGAAGTTCATACCAAAATCAGCTGATTTTAAAAATACAATATCTACTTTACTGAAGGTTCGTTCACAAAGTTGTAAGTATTGTAAATTTTGAAAAAATTTATCACAAATGCACCACATCGTGAATACCCCTATTATTGAAACAATATTTATTTCTTTTCACTATTTTTAAAAGTGGATTCAAAGCAACAAAGCAGAAAAAAGTTATTGATCAAAGTTTGGAATCTGAAGAAGATTTATCAAAATTTGTGCTTTCCTCGCATAGTTTACCATTTAGCAATGCTGAGGTTGAGAAAATTTTTAGTTATATGAATCTTATTATAACGAAAATTCGAAATAGAATGCAAGAAAAACTCTTCAATAATTTGTTGAATATAAAAACATGGCTACATGTTTAAAAAAAGTGGTGTAATACCTATTAAATACCAGATAGCTTAATAAAAAAATTTAGAAATGCAAACTTCTGTGATAATAATACAAGCAACAATTTAAGTATTGATCTCGAAGATGTGCCTGAATTTTAATTTTGTATATTGTATATCGTTACTTAATATTCAAAAAACCATAACAACGTTCATAATTTTTTATAGGAGAAGCCAAAAACGTTTTAAAGTAGCACATATAGTAGATTGTAAAGTGATAATTTCTTCATAACTTCGTTTATTAAGTAGGTATTTTAAGGTATTTGTCCAAAAAACGGCTTTTAAATCTAAAATATGTCCCATTTAAAAACGTTTTTGGCTTCCCCTACAAAAAATTAAAAATGTTGTTGGGGTTTTTATATTTTAGGTGACAATATGTAATACACCTATATGTTTCTGACTTAAAAATGAAGTTTTCTCTGTGAGAAAAATATTTGACTATTTTTAAGAGAATATAATTCTTGAAAAGACTTTTGTAAAGTACAAATCAACTGATATATGCTTTGTTTACGTCTTATTAATAAAAAAAAAAAAATAAACTGGCCATTTCAGCCCTTGGAAGGACTTTGACCTAGCTTCTATTGATCAATGGTGTTGTGCGTGTTATTAAATGTTTGATCACAAATGACCGAGAACTGGACCTACGTGTTTAATGCCGACTCCGAACGGCTTATGTTCTCAAGAAGCTTTACATGGCAATTTTTACTCTCCGAGGTTTGCCATTGTCTGCAGAGAGGTGACGACCGAACAGAAAAATTATTTTTAATTGAAAAAACTTCCTGTCTGAGCTGGAATTGAACCCGGGCTACCGCGGTTCTTTAGTTTAGGGGCCACGCACTCTACCCACTAGGCTACGCTCGCCACGTCTTATTAATATAATTTATTTAATATTAACTTATGTTTTATAAATTTAAGTGTGATAGTAATCAAATAAATGTTTTTAAGCTTGCTTCTGTGTTTCTTTTAAATGCATATTTAGTCTTATTTAGGTATATATCTTTGAAATTGAAAGTGGAATATTTTTGTAGAATATAAAAATTGAAAGTGGAATATTTAGCATATTTTTTTTTAACAAAAAGCATATTTTTTTAAAAATCTTCTGGTCACACTGAGTACTATGCTTAAGCAAGAATAATACAATAAATAAAACAGATGTATGTTGCTAGAGAGCCAGTATGTAGCAAAAAAAAACCTGTATTCCTACTACGCAGAATCTGTCCCTGGTTGTTGTGCTATAAAATATACATTTATTTTTTAAATATTCAAATTATTAATTATGTTTTATTATATTTAATCCAAATTAAATATATTTTTTGTTTGCTTTGATTTAAATTTTAAATTAAATTAAATTAATCACTAATAAATTCATATTTTACCGAAATATTTATTTAAATTATGTTGACTTAATATGATTTAAATACAAATTCTAAATGTTTGATAGTTTAAATCATACTTGATTTAAAATACAAATTCTAGTTGTTTGATAGTTTAAAATCGTTTATTGAGGTTAAGGTCAAAGTTACAACAATTAATTGTTCTAACAAATCTTTCCAAAGAAACAACAACAACAACAAAGTTTTTTCAATATGAAAAGGAAAAAATCACTAGCTGATCTGATTGCAATTTCTGCCGGGCTAAGGGGGCGTCATCAGAAATCTTTTTGATACCCGTGCAAGCGCGCACTAACGCACTGCACCACCGGGGCGATGAGATTTGAAGTGTCAATAAACGATTTTAAACTATCAAACAACTAGAATTTGTATTTAAAATCAAGTATGATTTAAACTATCAAACATTTAGAACTTATAACTTATATAAAGTCAACATAATAAATATAGAGGTCATTTAGGAAAAAAAAAACTTTAATTTATTTATATTTATTAAACATAATATTGAATTTATTTTTAATCAACATAAAAACTATTCAACTATTAAATAAACAATGCTATTCTGTTTATATAATTAACATTAAATTTCAATTTAAAGATAATTCAAAACTTTTCTATAGTTTTGTTAACTCAAAACGTAAGGACTCCAGCTTTTCACCCCTTATGAAATTGAATCATGAAGAATCATCTTGTGACAATGTAATTTCTAACATGTTTGCAAACTTCTTTAAATCAACTTACTCCGATATACCATTTAATACTAACACGGTGTATCCTTTTCTCTCGCCAATTGACTCTTTTGAAACTCCTATAATAGACCCAAATATTGTTATGTGTTATCTTCGACAAGTAAAATCCTCTTTTACGACCGGCCCTGATGAAATTCCGAGCTGTATTTTAAAGCAATGTGCTATAAACCTGTGTACTCCTCTAGCAAACATTTTTAATATATCCTTGCGTAGTGGTTATTTTCCTATTATATGGAAAGATTCTTTATAAATCTGGCTCCAATATAGATGTTTCCAACTATCAAGGTATTGCAAAATTAAGGGCAACCCCTAAGTTATTTAAGAAAATCATAACTGATCAACTAACCCACTCCGTATCTTCCACCATTTCTGTCTCTCAAAATGGTTTTCTGAAGGGTAGGTCCACTACAACAAACCTCTTAGAATTTACTACACGTGTTATACATGGTTTTACTTTGGGACTGCAGACTGATGTTATTTATACGGACTTAATTATCTATGTTATTTATACGGACTAATCATAATCTTCTTTTGAAAAAACTCCACCTTATTGGGTTTCCTGTCACATTAATAAATTGGATAAATTCGTATTTATCTAGACGTACTCAAAAGGTTTTATATAAGAATTCTCTTTCAAAAAGTATTTCGGTCACTTCTGGCGTTCCTCAGGGCAGTCATCTTGGACCGGTTTTATTTTTACTATTCATTAATGATCTTCCTTCGGTAATGAAACACTGTAACGTCTTAATGTACGCTGACGACGTGAAACTTTTTCTTTGTTACAAATCACCCGAAGAACGACATCTTTTACAATCTGCTCTAAATAGACTTGTGGACTGGTGTAGCTTAAATATATTAAATCTCAACTTAAAAAAATGTAAGCAAATGACATTCTCGCGAAGATCTGCTAGTAACATCAATTACACTATAAATAACACTAACTTAGAAATAGTTTCCAGTTTTCTCGATCTTGGTGTTATTATGGATTCAAAACTTCGCTTCAATCTCCACGTTAACATGGTGATAAATAAGGCAAGAGGAGTCCTTGGTTTCATTAAAAGATCTCTTTACTACTAACTTATTATATAATTCTCTCGTAAGGCCAATTCTTGAATATGCATCAGTTATATGGAACCCACAATATAATATCTACATCGACGCCATAGAATCCGTTCAAAAACAGTTTTTACTTTTTGCCTTACGTCATAGTCGTTGGTATCCCAATATTATGCCTCCATCGTATGAAATACGCCTTAAAATTATTTTATTACCTTCCCTAAGAAGCAGAAGAATGATGCTTAATGTCACGTTTCTGTGTAAATTACTTCGTGGCGAGATTAATTCGAAATATCTCATCTCAGCTCTAAATTTTAACATCCCAAGGAGAGGAACTAGACATTTTCTGTTTTTCAAGTTTAGTTAGTGCAATTCTATTTACGCATGAACCTTTACGATGTATGTGCAGTGATTTCAATAATAGCATCAACATAATCAATTTTTTCAACATGATTAAAGCGGAAAAGTATATTACATTTAAATAATTAAATCAATTTAACTTCATCCTATTATACCTAACGCAGTTTTATAACATTGTAATATTGGTAATTAAGATTGTTCTGTTTCTCCTTTTTGTTTCAATATTATGTTTTATTAAGTAAGCACCATCAAATATGAATCGTTTTTCAAAACTTCCTTTTTAATTATTCTACATTTTAATTTTAAATCGAATTGTGATTTACGTGCACACTTGGCTTCCTGATTTGAAATTAGACCGAACTCACACTGTCACCTGGATTGGTATGCCAAAGTATATCTCTTTTCCACACAAGTTTATGCCTGCGTTGGACCAAATGCATATCCAACTAATTGGAGTTTTGATTTGGCGGATATGAGATTTATCTCATTTGCACCTAGGTCCTAGGGTTGGACAATGGCCACAAACCAGTTAAAATGAGTATAGTGTTTTGGATTGATTTTGAACTCAGGATTGTTATTTCCAGTACCTTAAATTAATAATCACTATTATTTAAATTCGATGTTGCTTATTTATATAGAATCAAATATACTTAAATATGAGTTTTGCATATTTTAAATTTTTAAATTCCGCTGAAAAGCCAATTAATGTGCTTAGTGGAAAATCCTAATTGCCAAAAGGGGGTATGTTTTAGTACGTAGGTGCATTCTGTCTGTCCCGGCTGATCCGGGCAGGATCTAGAATGTAAATCGTGCATGCGTACAGGACGGGTATACGTATCTTTGGAAGACTTCATACCTTCGGGCGAATAAAAAAAAAGAAAAAAAAAACACTAATGTAAAAGTAATTAAAAAACGGAGTTTTTTCTCAACTACAACTGGTTTAAAGTCTGACTTTTTTGCATAGAATGAACTTACATATGGGGCATTTCACGTGAAGCGGACAGCGAAAAAAATGGCGGGTTCTAGGTCTTGTTTATAATTGGGTTAATTGGCCTAACATGGGACCTGAATAAATGTACGTTATTATATTTTGGTCTAGTTACCAGTTTATGCGGCTTCAAAGAATTGTCAAAATTTGAGGAACGAGTTTTTCTAAAGCTATTATTGCAGTTCATCAAAGAGATTGAATAATAATTTAATAGTGTTTATTAAAGACAATTAATGGTTTTTGTTAGAAATAGACAAAAATTTTAAATTTTTTATTTTTCCCATATAGTAAACAGGAAGTTAGTATAAAAATCTGACTTTTCCAACTCATTATTTTTTATATTTTTAATTTTTACCTGAAAATATAGCTTGCAGCATAGAAATATTATTTACCAAATTTTTAAATAATGTCTCGATTCGTTTAGGTAACTAGGCTAAAAAAATAATGATTTATATTTACTCAGGTCCCATATAAGTCCAAATAGCATAATTAATTAATTGAATTATTATTTGGCAAATTATTCACCTAAGGCCACCTGAAAACATTTTCAACATCTGTTATTAAGGTTAATATCTCAAATAATAAAAAAAAGGCGCCACACCCCCTATTACCACCCAAAAATCAATAAAAATGGTTTATTTCAGACGATTTTGATCGCCAAGCGTTGAAGTTTCAAAAGGAAACGTATGGCATGTGTTGCTCGAATAGCAATTTCTTTGGCCACTCCAAACTTTTCCCAAATTCACAAAACGATCAAAAACATATTAATTGAATTTGGGCAGGACAACGGTTGTCGGGCCCGCTAGTGCTTTTATATAAGTGATTACTAGCAATTATTTCAAAGCAGTATCTACAGAAAAAAGTATTAAAATTATGACTTGTTTTGAGAGAAAAACATTTAGCAGCATTTACTGCTCGTCCACAATAATGGAAAAGACTTATCTTAGAAATTTTATTCGAAATAAGCTATTGAAACACTTATAAACCAAAAACATAGTACTCTGTTCAGTTACATGTGAAATTCCATTCAAATCTCTATACAAAATAGGTCTGTTCCCGTACTCGATTCAAGTAGCTTGAAGTTGCTTGAAAGCGTTATTTTACAAATTGTTAAAGATCGAGAGAGAAGAATAACATGCAAAATGTCACTCTCTAATCTATTACAATTACTTGAACTTAGTACGGGAACATACTTATTTTCGTCAGAGCAGTATTCTGTTCTGCTGCGTGAAATTATAGCAAGATGTTTCTGAGAAACATTTTTTCACGACTATTTAATTGTACTGTCTAATTATTTTGAAGTGAAAACAGAGAGATCATATGACATTTCCCAACTCTCTCTTTGAGTCTCTCTGAGAAACGTTGCAAACGAAACTCCTCGCTACAAAGTATATGTCAGAATTTTCGCGCAACAAATAAATAAATGTTGTCAGCGAAATTTAACGCAAAAAATTTAAATAAAAAACAAAAATTTCAAATAAAAACCATGACTTAGCTCCACTTTGAAACCACTGTGCGTTGCCACGTAATAAGAGATTGAATGAAATGCTATTTTAAATCATACAGTATTACAAAGAAAAAAAAATGGTACTATAGCATTGGGTAGGTTTTGTACATGAACAGTGTGCAATGTTTCATTGCAAAATTGTGCTGTTGATAATGAGTCTTGCATCGATTTTATTCTATTATAAGAGTTCCTCAAATTTGGTATTTCTTAGTCGTATTTGTCTGCAAAGATTTTTTGTAGATACGAACAAAATCTTCTTGGAAAACTTTCGGTTGTTGTTTCTAGCTCTTTTTCTCTTTTCATCCCACTCACTATCCCACACTAGCTCTTCCTTTGCGACATGTTCGCGTTGTTGTAAATGTGTTTAAGTTTTCGCACTTTTGCGGCGCGATAACTTGTGTATATTTAGTAGATAGAGAAAAAAGAACAATTTAGCACGCTAGAAAGTTTTACACTTTTACAACAGACAAGATAGCGAAAGCATTTAAGTGAAATGGCAGAAGGGCAAACGGCGTGACAAGGAGGAGTTTGGATAAACTTTTTATCTGTTGGATTTAATTTGTTTCTCAATACTTTGTGTGCTTAAATCAACAGACTGTTGTTGGCTGAATAGAGGAAAAAACGGATTTATAATGTTTCAATATTTAATTTAGATTTCAAACATTTAAGATTAGAAAAAGTTTCAACTTTTTCTTCTACACAATTTATCACTATTTGATATTTTTTGAACTGTGACAATAAAATTTAAACGATTACTTGAGACAATTTGAAAGAATTTTTTTTTTTAGATTAACATTGAAAAAAGGAACTCTTAGGATGTTAGATATTATAAAAAAATGTTTTGTCTTATTAGCAGCGTCGCTGATCCCTTGTCCTAAACATTTTTATGCTTTCAAAACAAAAGGTACTAAAAATAGTTTTTCAAACTTTCAACAAAATGCCGTTACAGCATTTCAATGATAAAATAACAGCTTTTTTACCATTGCTTTTTTCTGCATATACATTTTTTTTATTGTTGGCAAAAATGTAAGAACTTTACAAAAAGCTACCGATATAAAAATAACAAAGACAAACAAGTGATATATAGATATAAAACAAATTTGTACAATTTTTCATAGTTTCAATGCAAGTTTCTCGTATAACTTCTTTTATTTTGCTCTCTCCTTGCAATTACACGCTTGCTGCTGGGTGTGAAAACTTTTGCAATAACTTTTTAAAAATGCCCAAGTTTTGCAAACGAAAATATTCCATTTTAAATTCTTCTTTAACTCCGAATGTATGTATTTATAAGCTCAAGTTGTTTTCTCAGTATCTTACTAGACACAATATTATGTAGTTAATTTTCTAGTCAAAATTGCAAGAAAAAACTATCAAATGTTTAATTTGTTCAATCTTACTAGATAAAAACTTACTTGTTAGTTTGCTAGCTGCAGTGCAGCTTATTCAAGAGTCTCAGCTATTTAATGAGTATACAACTAACTAGTTTATTTACTATTTAATTATTTATAACAAGTTTGAAATATACAGTTATTTCTTTAGCTAAAAACTAACAAGACATCAATTTGTTACTTTTCTTGCTAGTTGCAAACCAGCTTTTTAAAATATTTCCAGTTGTCGTAAGAATTGTACTCTGCAGTTACTAGCTAAAACATTTTCATTTCTAATTTATTGTAATTACACAGTCCAGGGCTGTGGCCAGGACTTACCTATGGGGGAAGGGGTTTTGATGAACATTTTTTTTATTCAAGTTTTTGTTTCATTTCATTTACAAGCTAAGTTTTTTATAAATGTAAGTAAATATATTAAGGTGCCTCGATTTCCATTAGAAAAAGTTCCATTTGTACCTCTCTAAAAACAAACCTTGGTCATTTTGATAACGATTCCCAAAATATTTTGGCTGTTACGATAGACACCTCACTGGTGCTACAACATTTTGCAAAAACCTCAAAAAATCATGATTTTTGTAAATTGGCTGGTAGAATAGTTATAAAAAAAATCTCAGATTTTAAAGGCCGCAAAAGACGCTTTCAATCTACATCAAAAAATTTAAAAGTTTTGCAATAGCATTAAAGGTAATGCTGCTTTTCGTGCCATTTTTTGATTTTTTTTTTAATTTATCTTCACTAAAATTAAAATAATAATTTCACTATTTCTAATGCGATCCTCACTTTCAAGATATCGTAGAAAGATTTTGAGTGCTTGCATTCATGGCCAGAATTTCTAAAACTTACACATATTAAAGCATAGTACTATGTTTGCTTGCGTGAAATTTCGCTGACAATATTCATTTATTTGTTGCATGAAATTTCTGACTTAAAGTTTGTTGCGAGGAATTCCTATGGCAACGTTTCTCAGATAGACTCAGAGAGTGAGTTGGGAAATGCATATTATCTCTCTCTTTTCACTTCAAAATAAATAAGCAGTACAATTAAATTGTCGTGAAAAAATGTTGCCCAGAAACATGTTGCGATAATTTCACGCTGCGGAACAGAGTACTGCTCAGATGAACATGTTGTGATAATTTCCACGATTGTTTCGTAGCTGTCATTTTTCGTATGGATATTTCTGAAATTTAATTTTGTAAGATTATTTAAATAAAAAATTAAGTCTTCTATTTTTTGCATATTCTACCAACACGTCCTGCTCAACTACTGTGCGATCACTGTGTTGCTAAGGGATGCACATTCGTTCAAATCCGTCCGGATCTCGCACATTGGTTTACGGAGGTATATTTTAAGAAATTTTAGGGATGATAAAGATATCTCATTTATCTCAAATTAAAAAATTTTTATAGGCAGAAAAACTTTTACATAAACTTCATAAATCTTATCCCTTAAACTTCATAAATCTTATCCCTTGACATGGGCAGTTGTAGGTGATGGTAGTGATGATAATAGTGACGCCAACAAGAATGACATAAGGGTCAATATACAGTATTGCAATTGTAACAGCCCCATCAGAAATCCTTCAAAAATTAATTAATTTAGTCTTATATATCTTTAAAGTAACTAATAAATTCGTGTTTTATCTAAGCCATGTATTTATATAACGCTAATTTTATCACTTCAGACTATTATACAATTAAAAAGTAAAGAAATGTATACTCTCCTAGCATACCCCATTGCCTAATCTTAATAAACTTGTCACCATATATTTTTTAATCTAATCCTGTACTGATATTTCCTCAATAATTATGCAACTAAATACAGGATAAAATATAATTTTATGAAATAAAGGTGAACAAATATTTATCAACGTATTAATAATAACAAAGTTCTGAGTCCCTCTAAAGTAGTGTCACTAGTGTCAGTAGTGTTAAGTTCAAATTATAGAGCAAAAATCGCAAACGCCGACGATTGACTTCGACAGGCTCGTATTTAACAAAGTGAACATAGCAACAAGCTAATCGCAGCGAGGATTTACAAATTAGCCTCGCGTCAGCTGTCGCTACGCTGTCTTAGAGTGTGATTGTGCCAGTCGTTGCAGCATTTACCTTGGTAGGTGTATATTTTTAGAATTTACTAGTATTTCCCGGCAGACGTTGTTCTGCCACAGAACGCCTTACTGCCATATACGAAAATGCCAAGAAATGCCAAATATATTCACCATTTTCAGTATAGCGATCAAAACCGTGCGAAATATAGCATTCTTGTTATTTTTTAAGCGGTAAAAAGGAGTGTGGCAAAATTATTTCCCTCAAACCATCTCGTAATCGAAACAAACCGACTGCCCCAATTTCAGCTCAAGCCTGGCGAACTTTGCTTCGACTCGACGCTGATTCCCGAAAAGTGAGTTTTACTAAAGTGGGACAGGCCTATTTTTAGTGCACTTGCCGAGAGCAACCGTTGAAATAAAACATTTTCATTGGCTTGTGAGCTGTAAAAGGAGGGCGTGGAAACCAATTTTTAGTACAGTTGCTGACAGTAATCGCACAAACTCAGTTAAAATCTTAGCTCAATCAACGCAGTAGTCAATTTTAATGATTTCTCAAAAATTGGGTGTGGCTTTATAGCAATAATGCTCTTTTTTAGTACAGTTGCCGAAAGTAACCATACAAACTTAAGTATTCAATGTTAGTCTTATACGGCCAAAATTGCTTGAAATATAGCATTTTCACTAATTTGTGGGCGGAAAAAGGAGGCGTGGAAACCAATTTTTCATACAGTTGCTGACAGTAACCACACAAACCAAATTACCAAATTGAGGTCTTATACGACCAAAACCGTATTAAATGAAGCATTTTCATTGGTTTGTGGGCGGTAAAAGGGGGCGTGGACATACACTTTTAGTCCAGTTACCGACAGAAACCATACAAACTAAATTACCAAATTTAAGTCTTATACGACCATAACCGTCTGAAATAAAGCATTTTCATTGATTTGTGGGCGGTAAAACGAGGCGTGGAAACCCATTTTTAGTAAAATTGTCGACAGTAACCGTACAAACTAAATTAAAAAATTTTCGGCTGAAATATAACATTTTTATTGATTTGGGGGCTGTAAAAGGGGGGTGTGGAAACTTTTTTCCTCAACCATCTCTTACCTGAAACATATCGACTGCGAAAATTTCAGGTCAATCGGTTCAGTAGTTTTGAGTCTATAGGCATCACACACACAGATACACTTCGTTTTGCTTTTTATGTATGTAAATATTGATTTGTGGGCGGTAAAAGTGGGCGTGAAAACATTTATATATAGTGACCGGCTCTTAGAGCACCTACACAGCAAGTTTCACTATAAAAATGTGTAGAACTCCGGAATTGCCATGATTTCGAAAAAGTGGGCGTATTTATATTGCGACCACGCCCATTTTTTGTAAAGTTACCGACAGTAACTATCTGAACCAAATTACTAAATCTTAGTTTTTTTCGGACGAAACCGGCCTGTACATATCCTTTTTTTGGTTTGTAGTCGATAGCGCAAATTTGGCTTGTATGGGAGGTACCGCGCCCCCTTGTCCGATCGTTACTAAACCTCACAGGAACACTCTCAAGATGTAGCTTCAGTTTCTCTGAAAACTGCATAAAGATAGGTTCAGAGGTTTTGGAGTCTATACGTGATATAACCACATACCCACATACATACATCCATTTTTATGTATATAGAAGATTATTACGTAGATGTGCATTTGTAAAAAATAGTAATAATTGTGAGCCAGAGAAGCTTACTGCATAGAAATATCGAAACACACACGTGTTTAGCTGTATTTTGAGGTTATTAGCGATTTTGTCACTACTCTGGCGCTATTCCCCTGGCGTTTCGTATATATTGAAGCCGGGAAATGACTAAAAATGTACCCTGCAAGCATTTGGAAGGCGATTGGAAGAGAAGTTTATTTGGCGAAGTACTTGCGATTCGCCCAAGGGTTCTTTGAAAGATGGATCGCTTTTCGATCTCCCATGCGATGAATTCGTAATATAAGAAAAATCTTCAAAATCTTCCTTCGCTCATTCCGGCGGTCGTTGGAAGATGGCTTTTATAAAAATTTTAAAAATCGATCTTTGGAAAATGATCGATTCTATATATTTCTCCCCTAAAAATAATCACAAAAAAATTTTAATAAATATTTTTTTTGTATTGAATTGCCGTATAGAAACTGAAAATATTTATATCAGCATGATTTTCGGTGTTCGATTTTTTTGTTGACCAATTTGACAAAGAATGTCGCCTATAAGACAACTTGTAAAATTCAACAAAGACGCTTCGCAATAAGTCGCTTGGGGCGAATCGCTAAGGACTTCTCTTGGTAATCCGTTTAAAATTCTTCCGAATTTAAGCGAATCGTTAAGACGAATTTCGGCGATTCATTAGCGGCTCTTCCCAGTGTAACGCTTATGAACTCTTTAGGCTATTCGTTCGCGAATCGCTTAAGACTCCTCTTGGCGATTTGTTATCGACTCTTCCTAGCGAATCTTTCCGGCGAATCGCTTTTATGGCCTCAAGTCCTTACATTCGTCGATACCCGGATGACTCCCGGTGATTGTCTCATCTTCCAAGCGATTTGCTGGCGATTCTGAGGCGATTGAAAATGTTTGCAGGGTAACTTATTATTATTTCCTATTTTCACATCTACAAAAATTTGGTACTAACGATAAATGTTTGATATATTAGACAGATAGGTGTAACCAATGCCTGTTATTTTATTTTGTATTTTGTAAAATAAAGATATAGTTTTTGTTTTCCTTAAAGAAGTAATAAATAAAATAAAAAAAAAATAAACTGGCCATTTAAGCCCTTGGAAGGACTTTCATCTAGCTTCTATTGATAAATTGTGTTGTGCGTGTAATCGAATGTTTGATCACAAATGACCGAGAACTGGACTTACGTGTTTTATACCGACTCCGAGCGGCTTATGTTCTCAAGAAGCTTTACATGGTAATTTTTACTCTCTGAGGTTTGCCATTGTCTGCAGAGAGGTGACGACCGAACAAAAAATTAATTCAACTGAAAAAACTTTCTGTATGAGCTGGAATTGTACCCGGGCTACCGCGGTTCTTTAGCTTAGGGGCCATGCACTCTACCCACTAGGCTACGGTCGCCACTAATATATTTGTAATGACTACAAATGTAATAATTACAAATATTTAATATTTTGTAAGAAGTGGTTTGATTTTAATTTGATTCAATTTTAATTTTATTTTAATTCATTATTTTCATTGATTTGTCTGTAATCAGATCTCTTTGTAAAATGTGTTTAACACTTCAAACTGGTAGAATTTCATTAATTAAAATAATAAACATTAATAGGAAACAACTTTTATTGCCATATTTCATTCAACACATAAAAATACTAATAGGATGTCACTTTCCTGTCTCGATTTTTCAATACCCTGTCCATCCACCCATGAGTCACTCCACTGGCTACACATGTTCCCCTGGGGCCCATAATACTTGAAAAAACTAATTTATCTTCTGGCCCATAACATTATAAATACATACACATTGCGAAGTTGTGAGACATTCAAAACCTATTTAAATACATAACTTTTGCCTTGGGGACACTGATAATGCATCTATCGTTTATACCTTTACTACTTTTTTATTCTACCTTTCTTATTCGAACCGCCTAGAATGATTTTTAAGTAAACTTCAGCCAACAACTGATTTTAAGTTTTCCTCGAGCGGTTCTTAAATTTTAATTTCAGCATCCATGTTTTTTTCGCTGGAGTTGGTTGGCTTACTCCAAATATGCAAATGGAGCTTATTGTAAGTTCTGCATTTTCTTTAGCTCTGCTTATGGCGGCATTGCATCACAGACAGCTTCTTAGTAATTTACGGCATAAAATGTTTTTATTTAATAAATTTGTCTGCCCATTTCATTGTTACTCTTTTATAGAAAATTTCGAATTAAGGATATGATCGCATTAGAAATAATTAAGTTATTTAAATTTTAGTGAAAATAAATAAAAAAATTAAAAAAAGGCACTAAAAACACTATTATCTTTTAAGCTATTGCAAAACTTTAAAATTTATTGATGCAGATTTCAAGAGTCTTTTGCTGCCTTTAATATCTGAAATTTTGTTTTTTCATAACTATTCTACCAGCCAATATATTTACGAAAAACATGATTTGGACGTTTTTGCAAAACGTTCTAGCGCACTGGCGGCTCGTTACAAAATATTTTGGGAATCGTTATAAAAAAAATCAAGGCTAATTTTTAGAGGGGTACAAATGGAACTATTTTCCATGTGATAATAGATAATTCACGTATGGTTCCAATCATTTCTTCCTCTAATAATATATTCCTTTCCTTTCAGGTCAAGGACCAAGCGTTGTTATTATAAGGAGCATGAATTGGTTCTTTGATCTTTTTAAAAAATAAAAAAATGTTCTTGAAAACCCCCCCATGGGTAAATCCTGACTAGAGCATACATGAAACATATGAAATGTGCAAAAGTGTTTTTTTTTTTCGCTCCCCACGCATTTTCATAAAGAATAAAGATAAAAATTAAGATCTACAAAACAAAAATTTGTTCCGCTGGAGGTAATTTGCCAATAGGTTTTGAATCAAAGCCTCAAAAATGACCTTAAAAGCAGTTCGAAACTGCATTGTTCTATAGCTCTGTAAAAAAATTTTAGAGTTGGTTAGTCTTTGTAACGTCGAATGAGGAATAAATAGGCAAAATTTTTAAGTATAATTTTTTTATTTTTGTTCCATATTTCACGGTGTTTTTTAAAGTCGTTAAAATTTAATATTGCAAAAATTTTTGAATACAATTTTTGCTTAAACAATTTTTTTTTGCAGATCTTAGGGATAAGACCTAATTCTATAAAAAATGCGCTAGGAGCGAAGAAAAAAAAATTTTGCACATTTGGGTAATCTAGCGTACACATTTTTCGGTTTTTACTAGTAATCCCGGATAGACGCTGTCTTGCCACAGACTGCCTTAATACCATCGGGGAGCTAGGGGCAAGTTGTTACAAAATTTGGAAAAATTGATTTAATTTGAAAAATTTCGAACTTTTTTAGATTTGAACTGAAATTTATTATAGCCCCACTCTTTTTTACGATATTAAAAAAAAGTTATGAAAAAGTTTGTTGATCTTTTAAAAAAATAAATGAAATTTCGAATAAAGCCAGGTCTAGAAACTTACCCCAAAAAAGGGGGGGGGGGTGGGTTGTAACAGATTACTTGAGTCTTGAAGTACTAAAGAAATGCACTTATGGAAATTTTTAAAGCTTTTATTTATTTTTTCTGATAAATTAAAATATATTGTTATGGCTTTAAAATTTTATATGAAATTAACTAAAAAATATTGGAAATATTTATAAATAACATTTTGAATTAGAAAAGTTACAAAAAATGGTAATCAAGACAAAGAGCGTGCAGCTTGTTGCTCTCTCATTGAATGTGGAGAGAGATTGGAAGCAAAAACTCCATTTAAAATAACTAGCTGAACATGCTGAAGGTCAGTGAATCCGCTTTTGCAAAAAAAAAAAGTAGCAATATGAAATAAAACACACAAAACAAAGAAGATGTAACAACAAAAAATTGTTTTTATAAAAGCTTTTCACGTTTAACTTTAAGAAACTAATATCAATATCAGCAAAACCATAAAAGCAAACAATACTTAAAGTTGCAACCACATTTTTAACATGCTACAACTTACCCCATATGTTTAATTTAAAATTTAATATATATAAAAGTATCTTTTTTTTATTTGTTAACAAAAACTATGAAGCTGCTCAGAAGTTTACACTTTGCTTTCCCGCTGAGCACTAAACATGTTTATGCAATAGAACCGGTTATTATAATAACATTTACAAAAAATGTCCATCAAAATTTTTTTAAACTGCTGAGTCATCGGCCTGTAACAACGAGCCCCTAGCTCCCCTATAAGACTTTCCATACTAATCAGAAAAAACTATTTTATGCTTCTGAGCTGCCATAACTGTGGTGTGACCACGCCCATTTTTAGTTCAGTTTCAGCAAGTAACCATATGAACTAAATTACCAAATTTTAGTGTTATACGACCAAAACCGTCTGATATATAGCATTTTTATTAATTTGAGGGCGGTAAAAGAGGGTATGGCAATATTTTTTTCCTAAACCATCTCGTACTCGAAACAAATCGACTGCCAAAATTGTAGTTCAACCTGGCGCACTTTGCTTCGCTCCACGCTTATCCTCCTAAAAAAGGGACAGTGTTCGACCACGCTCATTTTTGGTTCAGTTGCCGAAAGTAACCATTAAAACTAAATACAAAATTTTAGTCCAATACAACCAAATTCGTCCGAAATATAGCGTTTTTATTGATTTGTGGGCGGTAATAGGGGTTGTGGAATTTTTTTTAGTTATTATTCGAGAAATTAAACTTGACAACAAAAGTTGTAAATTTGATGCACTTAGGTTAGGGCTAGCATACGTCCCAGTTTTGAGATCAGTGTCCCTGTGTCCCGGTGCACAGTAAAAAATATCCAGGTTAAAAATATTGAAGGACAAATTAAATGTGCGTCAGTAAAAAAAAAAAATGTTTAGGTAAATGCATGAAAAATAGAAGTATTTTTTTAAATGAATTTCTATGATTTAAATACAAATTCTAAATGTTCGATAGTTTAAATCATTCTTGATTTTAAATACAAATTCTAGTTATTTGATAGTTTAAAATCGTTTATTGAGCATTAGGTCAGATTAGAACACTTAATTGCTCTAACGAATTTTTTCCAAAGAAACAACAACAACAACATCATTTTTCAATACGAAAAGGAAAACATCACTAGCTGATTTTATTGCAATTTCGGCTCGCTTCAGGCTTGACACCACAGAGGCGATGAGATTTCAGTGTCAATTTCTCAGTTTTCTCCCTTTCATATTTCCTGTTGTTGTTCTATTTTGCTTTACTTTAGTTTATGCTTATGTTATTATCATAAAATCCAAGAGTCTGTTGGAACTCGCCACTGACAAAGCATGGTTACTGAAGTTGTTTTTAGATTTAGTGAAAAATCTTCAGGCTGTTTCAGTGTTTTGTTTTGGTCTGGCTCTACCGTTTGATTACAATTGAAAGTTTTCTTTATGAACTTGTTATTTTTTATGTTGATTTCTATGATTTAAATACAAATTCTAAATGTTTGATAGTTTAAATTATTCTTGATTTTAAATACAAATTCTTCAAGAAGAATTAATTGCACTAACGAATTTTTTCTTTTCCTGAAAGGGATGTTTTCCTTTTTATATCGAAAAATGTTGTTGTTGTCAGGCCCGTCAAATAATGTGAGTATGGTGGGTACTTATACTTACATGGAATTTTGTGGGTGGGTAATAACCCACACAGCAAATGATTCCAATAAAATGAAAATTTATCATATTTGTTCCCAAAATTTTTAAGGGTCTCTTTCAACAACCATAAATTACTTCAGTTCAACTCAGCGTTTGATCTATATTTAATTGACCAGTTAATAGAGTCGCTTAAAAGTAGCTTTGAAAACGACTCGGTGATTTTTTTTAACTATTAAAGCGATTTGTTGTAGGAAATTGCGATAATGTCGACACTATAATAAATTATGAACTATAAAGACTTCGAAGAAGAAAGACTAATGAGCGATAAGAAAATGTTCATGGATTTATTGAAAAGACAGAATGAAGTAGTAAATTTGTTGAAAAGGGTTGCTGACTTCCAGAGAAAAATATGCATTATATATTCATACCATATACATATGCATACCAAAATCGTCAGGTTCGAGTGAAATTAGTTTTTCCGTAGTTTTGTTTCTTAAGACGTATCTAAGGGCAACAATGTTACGAAATCGTCTAAATCACATAACCATTTTGCATGCTTATTCCGATAAATGTGAAAAATGGATTTAAATGTTTTACTAAATCAATTTATAACAAAATGCTCCAAGAGGAGTGCAGTTTTTGCTTTAAGATAACTTTGCACTATTAAAAAGAAAATAGAAAGTCTCAATATTAAATGCTTATTGTAAAAAGACTATAAAACATAGAGACTTGAAATTTGTTTATGTAAATAATAATAAAAAAAAAAAAAAAAACAATGTTCTTGAAAGATGGTGTAAAAAAAGTGGTAATTTTCAGCCGGAGTCAAAATATTTTGGTCGAGATCTATTGGAAAAAAAAAACAAAGTGCATATAAATCGAAGTGCTCGAAAGGAATATTTCGACAGAACCAATCTGCGTCAATGGCGGGTCGTGAATACAGTGAAATACCTTTACCCATGCCCGGCAGTTCGGCCTGGGTACAGCTATCCATACTAATACTTATACTAATACTAATCCAAATACTATTACTATAAATAATACTAATACTAATATTAATACTAATAAAAATACAAATACTAATACTAATACTAAAACTAAAACTAAAACTAATACTAGTACTGTAACTAATACTAATACTAATACTAATACTAATATTAATACTAATTAGATACTAATACTAATACTTATACTAATACTAATCCAAATACTATTACTATAAATAATACTAATACTAGTACAAATAAAAATACTAATACTAATACTAAAACTAATACTAAAACTAATACTGTAACTAATACTAATACTAATACCAATACTAATACTAATACTAATACTAATACTAATACTAATACTAATACTAATACTAATACTAATACTAATACTAATACTAATACTAATACTAATACTAATACTAATACTAATACTAATACTAATACTAATACTAATACTAATACTAATACTAATACTAATACTAATACTAATACTAATACTAATACTAACACTAATACTAATACTAATACTAATACTAATACTGTTCGCGTCATTAACCTTTTTTCTATAAAGTTATTGCAATTGTTTAATTTTCATTATTTTTCATTGTCGTCAGGGTTGAATCAAAAAAAAGGACACACTGAACTCCAAACCTTTTTACACCACTTTTATATTGTTAATTGAACACAGCCTTCCGCTGTTGCTCCCTCCGAGCTCCAACCGGATCTCTGGTTCCAATCTTACTCTTTTCAACCAGCGAACGAACAGGTTATCATCTTAATCTTTTATCAAATTATTCAATGTTTTTTTTAAATCCTTTCAAAAATTACATTAATTGTCAGTTTAAATCATTATCATTAAATCCATTCAATAGTAATAACAAAAAATAAGCAATCATTATTATAATTATAATCATTAAAATTAAATCCCCAACATTGGAGTTATATTCGGAAAATAAAGCATTATGAAGAAACATAAAAGCGCTGTCATAATTTCACAGTCAATAGGCAGCGTTAGCAAATACTTATACTAATACTAATACTAATGCTAATACTAATACTATTACTAATACTAATGCTAATACTATTACTAATGCTAATACTAATACTAATACTAATACTAATACTAATGCTAATACTAATACTAATACTAATACTAATACTAATACTAATACTAATACTAATACTAATACTAATACTAATACTAATAATAATAATAATAATACTTATACTAATACTATTACAAATACTAATACTAATATTAATATTAATACTAATATGAATACTAATAATTATAGTAAAGGTTGTAGTGACAAGTACCTCTATTTACATGCACTTTGATTTTTTTGTTTCCTATAAGTTCAGCCCGGCTGAAAACGACTTCTTTTTTCGGCGAGAGGAAGATGCATTAAAAACAAAAACTTATTTAATATTGTTTTTAGTATTATTTACGTAAACAAATTTCGAATCTCTATGTATTATAGTGTTTTTAAAATAAATTTTTTTTAATCAGACGGTCTGAAGGTTTATTTTTTAGGTAGACGAACTACCCACACGGGGTAAACGTGAACTACTGGTTGTTGTTGTTTCTTTGGAAAAAATTCGTTAGACCAATTAATTGTTCTTACCTGACCAAAAGCTTAATAAATGATTTTAAACTATCAAACAACTAGAATTTGTATTTCAAATCAAGAATGATTTAAACTATCAAACATTTAGAATTTATATTTAATTCATAGAAAATCAACATAATAAATAACAAGGTCATATAGGAAATTTTTTTAAATACTACATTAAAAGAGCGGAAATAAACTTGTTAAAAAAGTACAGTTTTTGTTCGCTGTTATAGGACACAGGTATTTTCACTGGTCTCCTCGCAATGGAGTAAAGAAAGAAGCTCACTAAACATACCCACCTTGAAAACCATTATGCAATGCAAATTTAATTATTCTATGAAGTGCGCAGAATTTTATAATTAGATATATTAATAATTCCTGACGAAACAAAAAAATCTGCAAAATATGATTGGGCCAAACCGAAGAATTATGTGTGTATTATATATATATTACACACAATGTGTACCTGTGAACTATTTTAGTCATGTTTTTTTTTAAACCGTAGTTTATCTATACATAAATAGGCGTAGGAAAAATAGTTCGGTACCATTTTCTCCCGTGTTTCTCAACCGATTTGGATAATTTTTCTTTCAAATGAATAAGAGTTGAGCTTTCAAAATATGAGCGCTCAATACAGATTTTATTAAATTAAGCTAAGCTATAAAAGATGGAAGAACACGGTGTTAGAGGAAATTTAAGACATTGCTGAGATATATAAAAAAATGCCTGACATTTCTCGCTATCTCTTACGGATACCCTACAATAAGCATTTTTTATGTAACATGTGCGAATATATATTGGGATTGTAAAATTTCTTACAAACAGTATATTTGAAAAATTCCTGTTATTATGACAAAAATTATTGCGATATCCCACAAACTGTAGATTTTTTCAGTTCAATGTATTTTTGTATGAAAAGTCGTTGGTTAGCACTGAGCGGCAAACTGAAAATAGAAATAAATTCGTTTTTTAACCCTTTTCTACGCTCATCTGAGAACGAAAGCGTAGGAAAAGTGTAAGTCGAAGGTCACTGTGAAAAGGTTCGAATTTCGACCACTGGCAATTTTTAGTAATGTTAATAGCAGGACGCCCGATTAACCCATTAAGGCATGGTGATTTGTAGGAGTCAAATCCGGCAATATGGCTTTCTGTGAATCTATTGTGATTGAATGATACATTTTTTGTTGTTATATTTTTTATTTAAAATCAAAAACAAATTTGGAGGAAATTTCGGGTCACTGATCAAGAATTTTAGTATAATTCAAGAATAGCGACAACTCTCTTTTTTAAAATTGTTTTGTTTGATGATATGGATTTTGGCCTTCTAAATCCAAATCTGGAAACATTTCAGGACGCTCGCAATTGGCTTAGACGTTGGAAAAATTGCCTTAAAATCTTGCTGTTTTTTTAGTGTTCCGCATTACTGATATTAAAAGAAAGTTAATGCGAGCACCAACGAGGTGTCAAAAATGAAAATCCATGCATAGCTTTTTAATATATAACTATTCTTATATTTACAATTTGTAGAAAAACTAGTGGTTTCCCTTTTACGAAAGCACCACACTAAAGATGGTTATATCTTAAAAAGTTATGCATGAATTTTTATGTTTGATACTTTGTTGAATAGGTACTGTAATTACCTTTCTTATGATACTCATAAAACTTATTTTTATTGAAAAATTGTTGAAAAACATCAAGATTTGTTGGCCATTTTTTTAAACTTTGGAGGCCTATAACTTAAAAAAAAATGACGAGCGGCCTGCAACTTTTTAGATTTGGATTTAGGAGACCAAAATTCATATACTCCGCAAAAAAAAAAAAAAAAAAAAAAAAAAAATTAAAATTAGAACGTCGCTATTTTTTAAATGTTCCAGAATTTGAAGTCTCGCAATTTGATAATTTCAAACTTGAGTAACAAATTGACTGAAAACTTTATCTATAATGTTTTTGCTGTTTTCCAAAGCCACCCCATCCCCGTCTTTTAGCTGGATATTGGTATTATTTTAGTGGGATTACTAATTGATCCCCTTAAAATATTCAAATAGGTGAGAAACGATGAAATATGAAATTTCAGATCAATTCAAATTGATGTAAAGGTCGCTCAAGGGGGTGGAATATACGAAATAAATGATTTTTTGTATTAAAAAAAAAAAAAAATCGAAAAAATTTAATATTACAGCATTCAATAAAATGCAGTGGAAATATTGTTGAAAACTATGACTTATACTGACATTAAAAATTATGCGATTACGTTGAATAACATAGTCGAAAAATTTCGAGTTTGAGTATTTTTACGAAAAAAATACCCAAAAATCCAAAAATGCTAAATTTTAAAAAACAACATACAGGTGGTTAATTTAATACTAAATACAGGTGATTATTTGTACTAAAAAATTGAAATCCAAAATTCGGTTAAAAAATTATAGATGTTGAAAATTTATAACTGGACTCTTATTTCAAAAATATTCTTAGTGCCTGTTTCTGGCATATTGAACACACAAAAAAAAATATATTTCTCATTTGAAATGACTTCAATAATTTTAAAAGAATATTTCTGATTTAAATTCGAACAAAATGTTGGTTTTCAGGGTTGCCAAGGTATCAATCAGTCCCTAGGTTGATAAGAAATAATAGAAACCTTAAAAAAGGGATATTATTTATTAAAGCAAGCAAACTTAACTTAAATGATGATTAATGTTGAAATTTCGGATCCATCCAAATTGATTTAGAGGTCGTTCAAGTGATTGGAATATAAGAAAAGTATGATTTTTTTATTTAACTTTTACCCACCTACTTGTACTCACTTTAGATTGATCTGAAATTTCATATTTCATAATTTCTCACCTATTCGAATATTATTAGGGGGATCGATTTAAAAAAATACACTTTGTAAAATAAATGCCACCTTAATATATATATACATGTATAAGTGTAATTAATGCTTCATATCTGCATTGCCTACATCTCCATTATAATAAAAACTACTACAGCAAACTGGAAAGGAAGGAAAGAAAAAAGGTACAGCGTGTCTAATTTAGATATTACTATAGTTTTTGAGAAGCCTAAAATATCGCCCTACAAAGTAGAAATGAAGAAATTCATATCAAAAATATTAGAAATTGATGATGAATTTGTAAATATCAAAGCAACCATTGCAGAAAAATTAGGTTCTATTGGAAGAAATGAAGGAATAACAGCATATGCTTCTGTGTTATTGCATACAAACTTTTATTGGGAAAAGAAACGAAAAAACTTACTTGACACCCTTTGCCAGCCCCCCTATCATGAAACTGAAGCTATTTATTTATCTTCTCTGTACAGATTAAATGACAAAAAAACTCAATGTATTTGGCGACTCATGTTTAATTTTTTGTACTATGTGCACCTTACGTATTTATCAAATTTCTAGCTATATGAGCTAAAATGCGCTTAAAAAGCATTTAAAACATCAAAAAACGCCAACTTAAAAAATGGATAGTGAGTAATTAGCTACCCTAAGTTTTCTTGCCTTGTTTCTGTTTGGTAAATTTCTTAATGTTTATAATTTAGATTAGTTGCGGCTTAAAAGCAGATGAATCGCGGTTATTAAACGTTTAGAATAAAAAAACCCCATACTTGGAAGTATATTGTAAGGACCTAGCCAACCACGGGGCTTCTTTTGTCTTTTTTTTCGTTTGGTAAATTTCTTATGTATTTATGGCTAAACGACAACCGTCATCCCGCTGCTTGTTAGCGGATGAGATATTGCGGCGATAAGACGGTTCGCGGCGGTATAGTAATACCAATTCCCGCTAAATAAATAACGGATAGACAATGATAGAAAAAAGCCACACTGAAGTAAGTAAAATAGTTTATAAACTATTTTTTTTTTCAATACAAATCTTATGTCTTAATAAACTTTCGAAACATTCACGAAAGACTTGACCTTGTTTCACCTTTGCTAACTATGTTTAACTTTCCTGCTAGTTGTTTAAGTTAATCTTCAGACAGTACGAACTAAAATATTTTTGATATAAGAATGAAGACAAGAAAAAAATATGCCTTCAAAAAGCTGTTTTGTCTACAACAAAAAGAATTTTAATAAAAACTTTAGTAATTCTTACAAAACTTTTCCACTTAAAGAAAGTTTTTGTTGCACTCTTTTGCCTTCATCTATCCAAAGTTTTCTTGCATCATGATATTGCCTGTCTACCCAACACTACAAATAGTAAAATAAAAAAGCACGAAAAAAAACTATACAATCATTATAAAAAGTACCAATAGTATATATGCAACAGGAGAGTATTTTTCCTGGCTGGCAACTGAACTTGTCTCTGCTGTTTTTTAACTTTGGTCCTTCAAATCCTACAACAATAACTGCGGTCAAGAAAAAACTAGCAGTACAATGGCAAGAAATTGTATAGTTACACAGTCTAACAGCCAAAATAATAACAGACCCCAATCAACGAATTCTGTTAGAGAAAATTAAACAAAGTTTACACAAGTATTGGCATTTTAAAAATTTACGTCTGAGTCATTTTTATACACAGTCGGATGCATTCGCGTAATCGGACAAGAGTTTGTAACAGTTATGGTCAAACCAAAGCTTTGATAAAAGGTAAATTTGTTCGCGATACCCAATTTCACGGCACTTAATTTTAGATTTTGTTTCCAAATGTTGAGGTAGACAAATATTTCCATTTTACTATTATTCAGCCCCAAACCAAAATAGAGCCTCCTCCATGCTTAATGGCGGCTTTTGTGTTTCGATGATTAAATTCGGCTTTTGGCTTACGAAATACAAACAACTTGCCATATGATTCATACAAAATAAATTTGATTAAGTTAGTGAACAACACCTTAAAATAATGAAAACTACCAAGAAAAATGTATTTTAAGATGATTTACCATCACTATACATAATTCCAAAAATCTTCTGTTTTAAGTAAATACTTCTTGGCATATTTTATTCTTTTGTTGGTACTTATAAGGCTTATAAAGGGTTTTTTCTGCCAACTCTCCCATGATAATCGTATTTTTTTATGTAATGTATTACGAATGTACAAACATTTTGTTAGTGTGAGTTTTTAAAAATATTTTTAGTTCTTTTGCTGTAAAAATTATCTTTTTGATATCTTTCAATATCAAACTCCCTTCGCGCTCATTTAAAATTGTGACCTTCTCTCCTTTCTTAAATCCAAGCTCATAAAGAAACCTATTGATAATGTCGTGGACAGTAGGTTTATTTGTTTAACTATTTAGCCAATTTCTCCCACGGTTTTACCTTCAAAATTCAATTTCACGACTAATTGCCTAATTTCGACAGTAGATTGATTTCAATTTTGAGCCATTTTAAATGTATTTGCGTTTATTACACGATGCTACAGTGGAAATATCCTTTTAGGGCCAGTTTTTCCGTACGAGTTTAAAGTCTAGTCGAATTTAACCGAGCTTAACTCACCAAAATTGCACGTTCAAACTCGGTTTAGGCAAAAACGAAACACATTATATGATAATTTAAGTCAATTTAACTTCAACGAATGATAAAATATCTAGTTAAACAGAGTTTAAATGTCCGAGTTGTTGACTTAAGCTAGGTTTATTTGACTAAAGTTTAAACTCGTACTGAAAAACTGGCCCTTAGAGTGACATATATAGGTTGCAGATCTGGTCGAGTACTATATGAAACCATATACACCCCCAAATTTCATTTTGCCATTAAATTAGCGATTTTTAGGTAATGTACGTATTCAACAATAAACAACTCGGCAATTTTTCAACTGATTTTCGATTTAAAACGGTTTTGAAAAGATAACAGAAAAAAATTTAGAAATGTGTGTATATCTTTAGTACTGCAATAAGAATTTTTTGAGTTATAGTTAATTGACCAAATCGAACATATTTATCTTTTTTCTAATTTTTTTAAATTAGTCGATTTTATACTGCCAAAGTTTTGTTCTTACTACTATAGACGTAAAAATTTCTGAAAGAACAATTAATTACGAATAAAATGAGTGTTTGTTTATGAAAATCGCATAAAAATTACTGAGTTATTAAATTTGTATATAAATAATAAATTTTACCTTCACTGGTCAATGGTTTTGCAGTGCAAACAATTTCAATATCTTGCAATGAATTAGTTGGTTAAATTACCAGGGACCGCCAATAACGATTATCGCTATCAATCAACCATTTCATAACAGTTATCTCTTGGTCATTATTTTTTTCGATCAGAAATAAAAGTTACTTCGTGGTCGTTATTTTCTTCAATCAGATATAAAAATTATTTCGTGGTCGTTATTTTTTCGATCAGAAATAAAAGTAATTTTTGGACCGTTATTTTTTTCAAACAGAAATAAAAGTTATTTTTTAATCGATTTTTTCGAACAGAAAAAGAAATCATTTTTTCACTGAAATAATTTCCATTAGAGAAAATATGTATAAATTTAATATTTGAGAGTGCTGAGAGCTAATTTTAATTTGAATATTAAAAAAAGTGGCAACAAAATTATGAAGGACACTTAAAGTTGGAAAATGGTGACAAAAGTTGACTACTGAAGAGGAAAATGTAGCGATTTCCGAAACAGACTGTCTAGTCAGCTCAGTGATTGATTCTATACAGAGTTGTTGTTGTTGTTGCCTTCTTAAAAACTTACTTGATCTAAAGCTCGCAATTTAATTCATGTTATAATTTAATACATCATAAAATTAATTAAATATCAAAAAACTTTAACAGATATTAGTTGACTAATTAAAAAGCTTTAAAAAACCGTTTGAAAAATTTTCCTATCTGTAATACTTTTTAAGTTATTGCATTAAAACTGATGACACCTATGAAAGCTATTTTTGCAACACTTCCGCTTATAGCTCGAAACAGGGGGGAGATGGACCCCCTGCCAAACAATTCTATTCTTGTCTTGACCCAAGAAATCAACCAGCGCCGTATTGAAACGTTGTTCTGGGACACCCTGTATAAACAGTTTCTTATTTGTTAACTTAGCCAAGGGCGTCCGCAGGATTTGTTCTTTGGGGAGAGAAAAGGCATAATTGAATCTAGAATGAACACAAACAAAATTTAACCTATATAATGCTATTTACTACGATTATTGGTACTAATTTTGTGAACATGATATGCACACTAAACCGGTTGACACACGCTTGTACACATTAGAAAATTTGACATAATTTTAAAGATGTAAAAATCTTTCTCGTATCATGTCCGAAATATTTAAAAATTTTATTTAATTTTTTTGTCATGTAATATATTTCAGTAATTTTTTGCTAAAGTAAATGTTTTTAATAGTTTAATAAATTAAATAATGTGAGGCCTTTATCGTTAAATGAAATCGCATTTATTACTATGGAGCCTCAACATTTCAACTTTTAAAATTAGAACACAAAAACTTCCTAATACTAAACAATATTTTTTTGTTAAAAATATGAAAAAAAAAAATTAAATTTGGAGGCCATTTTTTAACTTTGGAAGCTAAAGGCTAAACCAATTTTGAGTGGACTAAAATTTTTCAGATTTGGATTAACGAGCCATATCATTCGAAAAAATTAAAAATTTGAGTTGTCGCTACTCTTGAAATGTTCCCCACATACTAAGGGAGATATTTTTCATCGGAGCTTACATCGCATTGACACCAATCTACTTATTTCTGTTTCATCATGAATCAGTTCTAGCAGCTTGCAAGTTCCTACAATCGAGAAAGTAAATATAGCTATTATCTGAATTATAATTTTTTTTTTTTCATTTTTTTCATTAGATGTGTTTTGGGTTTCATACATTTTCTTAACATATTCCAGAACCTCCTGCAAGGCTTGATTCTGAATCCAGGTTAAATATAAACACATGACGTGAAAAAAGTACAAAAAGTTCTCAAACTGGGTGGGCGCCGCTAAATAACGTGAAGTTTAAGAAGTATTCTTAATTTATTTACGTTTATGTCACAATAAACTTTTGATTACCGCATAATCTAATGTAAAATCGTTGTCTTAACATGATATAAGGACTTTAAAGAATTAGTCCTTGATACAAAATTGGCCTACTTTATTGAATTTCCTTATTTTTCTTTCACTTTTGAATTCGAAGCTTTGCTCTCGCCTAAATCGCTGCAAATTTCTTTAATTTAAATGCTGCAGAATTGTTTGGCATTTTATTAAGTTTAGGAAAAATTTAAAAAAAATTCAAATCAAGTCATGTTTATGATAGAAAAACGAGCCGAATTTTGGGAAAACATTCTTTTTTTTATATAATGTATTTACTTTGTGTTCTATTTGTTTACAATGACTTTCAAACATATATTTGGATATCGTCAAAGTTTTTATCCGTTATTGAATTAAATGCCCCTTGCTATGTGTCTACGAAGAATGATTTTCGACCAATAAGGGATATCATTTCTTAACATTCGTCAATTTCTCGTAGGAATAACTTCGTAATTTGTTTCATTACACTCGTAGTATTTACTAAAAAATTCATTTGGAAGTTGACCGTATGCATTATTGGTAAAAGGTACAAAGTTTTAGTTGAGTTTGAAAAATTTACAACTGAAATTGTTCAGACTGGTTTGTTGAACAATTACCGAATATAAGGACATGTGTGATTGCAAGGTGGCCGTAGCCTACTGGAAGAGTATGTGCCTGATTTGCTAAAGAACCGCGGTTCAAACCCTAGCTGAACAGAAGGTGTTAATTCGTAACTAGGTATTACTATCATTATTATTATCATTCGTAAATATAAGGTACAATATATATTTGTTTTTGTACGAATACGAATAAAATATTTGAAATGTGTACCAAACTAAGTCCATTCTGCGAGTTCTATTCGTGTCTGAAAATTACGAATAAAATTCGTAGAAAAAATTTTCAATTTATGAATACGTATTGAAAAGTTTTTGTGAAACAAAGGTAAATGAAATGATATCGTTTCTTATTAGGCCGTGTTCATATTACGCTTTTTTGTTGCGATTGCGACACCGCTCTCATTTTTCTTTCTCAAACGCGGCTGAGAAATACTGAATATTAAAGAAATAAATGTATTTAAATACAAACAAAAGTCAGTATTTTTCAGCAGCGTTTGCAAAAAAAAAAAACACGTGAGAGCACTCGCGACTTAAACACGTAGTGTGAACACGGCCTTACAGCAACGGGGACAACATACCATTTGAAAATTAATGGTTCTTTATTTAAAAATTGACCTAAAAAAAGTATTTTTTATTCTTTTCAAAATATATTTAATATTTAATATATTTATATATAAACGACGACATGTTGTATGAAATCAAAAAAGGCATAAGTTACTAAAAATTCGAAATCGACTTTTTGATTGATTATGATGCATCTTATCAAAATACATGTTTCGTAAAATTTTACGTTTCTACAACTAAAAACGACGTTTTTATTAACAAAGTTCTCAAAGCCGCAAGTTTAAGCGCAACTTATAATGTATAAAGTTTTTTGATTTTCTCTTAAAATTTTTTAATTTAAACTTTCGGCCTTTTTGATTTAATATGAAGATATATAAAAATTGTTCATTGCCTAGGGCGGCAAGCGCCCCCTTTCCGCCTGCGGACGCCCATGAACTTAGCTGCTGTAATGTGTGACCTGCATCATCTGTTTCACTATCAATTAAATTATTAAATCGAAAGCCAATTGGCTGCAAAATCATTACAGAATATTTTACTCCTGCTCAAGGAGTATTATGACATTTGCTTTTGACGATTGTTACAAAAATACTAGAGTAAGAGACAAAGAAATTTTGTTTTTTTGCTCAAGCTTTTTTTAAAAGCTTATGAGGTTATGTAGTTTTGAGATTTTTTTCAGGTTTTTTGGAAGAGGTTTGGTGGTGGCGCCAATCGTATTTTCCCTAAAAATGAGATTTTGCGGAAATTTTTTAAACTCCAAGCAAAGTTGGTCAATGACAGACATTTTCGAAGTCTTTGAATCGTCATTTTGACTCAAACTTTACATCAATAAATCAGAAATTTTGGCAAATTTTTATGTCATTTTGATGTCACATATTGAATTTTTTTGTAAATTTTGCGTACATTTTTAAAAAATGCTTTTAATTTTTTAAAATTAGGCAGAGCTAAAGCCATCAATCATTTTACCCACAAGTAGGGCTGCCAGGTTTTTTTTTTTTAAAAATCGGGATTTTATAAAAAATAAATCGGGACATAAAAAAAAAAAATCGGGAAAAAGATGTATGCATGTCGCTCGTTTTTTTCAATAACGTCACAGCTCAAAAAATGCAATATCTTAGTTAAGTACATAGAAATACTTGTCATAGATCAATTTAATTGTGTGAACGATAACGATATCTTATTTACTTTTCGCGATAGAGGAAAATGTGTCGCTCAATAGTTCAGTACCACAGCAAAATTTTTGATGCAAATGTGATATGCATTCTTACGGACACTGCTTCCAGAAGACATTCTATTTATCAAACTGTGCTTCTTTTTAGCCTTATAAAGAAATTCTTTCAAGTGGCATTTTTATAAAATCCTTTTGGAAGACATTCAAATGGCATTTCAATTCAATTAAAGTACAAAAATTATATATAATTCAAACACTTTTCACTTCCAACACAAAAATCACTAGTCTAGAATGTCGAGAAAAGGGATATTTTCCCAGGGATTTTTTAAACTCAAACCACAAACACCATACCAGTCCATTTAATGCCTTCTTAAAGTTCTCCTAAAAAACACCTAGAATCCTTTCATGCAAGGGCTGAAAGAAATCTTCTATTGAAAAAGTCCTAGAAGATCTTCTAGAGAAGACTAAGGAAAGCATTCCTCCCAATGACATGAATATGTTAAAAGAATGCTTTCTGGGTATGAAAGTGGAAGGGATGGACTTTCCATGCCTCTTTAGCTTATTTTGGAATCACTTTTTGCAGGGACGCTGCAAAAAAACTTAAAACACTTTAACTGAAAATCGATTTCTTTGAGTAAACTTCTTTGAATAAAAAGAGCGATATGCAGCTTAAAAAGTATATATTTTATTACCCAAGGAAATAAAATCACACCAAACAGTGCGTTTTTCAAGTTTTATTGGCAGCACTTAACTGCCTCTGGCTGCTCTTAAGACTAAATTCAGCAATTCTGTTCAGCAATTTTCTAAGTCAAATGGACACGTACAAACTGTAAATGAAGAATAATATCTGTAAAAATTAAGTGATGTAGAAATAAAAACATAGACAATATTTTTAAAAAGCAATAAAAATAATAAAAAATTAAATTGTATTTCGGAAAATCGGGACATTTGGCGTCCCGCTTAAGGTCTTCGCCAAAAATATTTTTGCTTAGAATTTTACCATTATTCAAACTGCATCATAACATTTTTTTCATTTCGATGGAATTTTTAAAAGTTATAAAGCGTTTTTAAAAAAATTTACGATAATTTCACGAAAAAATTAAATATATGACATCCGAATGACGAAAAAATTTGAGAAAACTTCTGATTTGTGTACATTAAAGTGAAGTTTGAACAATTGTATTTTGAAATGACGACTCAAAGACTTAGAAAATGTCTGATATTGACCAACTTTTGCTTCGAATCTCTTCGAAAATCTCTGAAAAACCAATTAGCGCCACCTCTAAACCTCTTCCAAAAAATCTGAAAAAAATCTCAAAAATATTTGACCTCATGTGCCTTCGAACAAAAGTTGAGCAACTATGAAATTCGAAAAAATATATTCTTTTGGGACACCCTACTGTACATGGCGAGACATATACAATCACCAAAAATACATTTTTATATATTACATCAGATACACATTTTACGTTTACATATTGAATTTTAAGAATATACAATCACTTTAAAGACAAAATATTAAATTATTAATATTTCAGTGATAATAATTACTGATAACGTGTGGTCACTGTTAATCTGCACAAACCTTAATTTAGAATTATGCAACACTGGTACATCGTAATTGATCGTGCTCTATTCCGTTAAATTCATTATTGTTTATGGTTCACATTTTAAAAATTCTTCAGTTGTCAGTTCGCGTTTGTCTTATGAAGATGTGTTCAAAAGAACTAGAAGTGAGAAGCCGCGTGTACAAATTCTATCAAGAAAACAAATTGTTGGGCAAATCGTATACAGTGCATCATTTTTCCAAGGAAAATATCGCAAAAA
This sequence comes from Dichetophora obliterata, assembly GCA_963920525.1. NCBI lineage: Eukaryota > Metazoa > Arthropoda > Insecta > Diptera > Sciomyzidae > Dichetophora > Dichetophora obliterata. Next base: position 162,519,802 of record OY986435.1, read on the forward strand.
GAACGGTGTATTCCATTTTGCAACGTTTTGAGAATAATCTGGTTGCAGAAAGAAAGAAGAATGTTAAACGAAAAAATGTTATAATTACAGGCAGTCGTTTAAAGGCTCTAAAGGAATTTTTTGATCACAATGACCAGGCTTCACAGCGCAGTGTGGCCAGAAAATTCAACATATCTAAATCATACGTCCAAATAATACTTAACCGTTTCGGGACGACAGGGATGTTTTTATCCCAGAAAAATTTGAAAAATCATATCTCTGAAAATTCTCACATGATTTGGTTGAAAACCGTCCCAAATCATTATTTATATTCTTCTCTACAAAAAATTTAATATAGCTGTCAATAAAACACATCAAGCTTATGTCAAAAGTCATAAATCAGTTCGCGCGGTTTGAGTTGCTAATAAGACCATCGACAAAAGCTCAAAAAACAAGTGTTTTAATTGTGGAAAAAAGTGTCATTTAGTAAAGTTTTACTCAAACAGTTGTTATTTCATAGAAAATATAATCGAAAACCAATAAAAAGATATTTTTCTGAATTTGCGGCTAAGGTAAGTTTCGTGGGATAAAATCATCCCAAAACTGTTTATTTGTGGGATGTTAACATCCCAACCGTACTCATTCACAATATTTTTCTTAGAAAGATATGGACGGAAAACGTAAACTGGCGACTCCAGAAATTGAGGATTTTCTTAATAATTCAAGCAATGATGAGGATGATCCATTTGCTGCTAGTGATTCTTCTTATAGTCCCAGTCAGGAAGGCAGTAGTGCTTTAGAAGAGGAAGAAGACACGGATCATAGTAATGAAGGAATGGAAATTGTTGATGCGAATGAAACTGCAAATTATATTTCCGATGACTCTGACGAAGAAATATTTGAAGTGGAACGTCTGGATGAAGAAATTGTTTCTGATTGGCCAAACAATGTTATAATTTGGTCAAACCCCCTACCAAAATTCACACCACGATTTACAGTTAGTGAAGATCGCACCGTTAGCCATGGAGGAATACCTCGAGGATTGAAGCCTGTGGAAATATTTTTCAAGCTGCTGCCTAGAAGTTTTGTTCATCACATTGTTCATTCTACTAATGAAAGGATTGATATTTTCAATAGCAGCCATCCTAAAAACAAACGTGCAAAAACCGATTTCGGCGAAATACTTATATTGCTTGGATGTACCTTTGTTATGTCACATAATCGAGTGCCATCTTTGAAGGACTATTGGTCGAATAGCACGTCATTGGGTAATGCATACATAAAAAAAGCAATGTCCAGAGACCGGTTTTTACACGTTATGTCAAAACTTTATTTTTCTTCCTTATCATTCCAACCTGATCCAAAACCAAAAACTTATTTCGTTGATGATTTGGTAGATTGTCTAAAAAAAAACTTTCAAAAATATAGATCAAACTCTCCGTTCCAAAGCATTGATGAATCTATGACAAAATTTCTAGGCCGCTCTACGTTGAAGCAGTATATGCCACTAAAACCTGTAAAGAGAGGCATAAAACTATGGATGCGATGCGACAGTTTGACAGGCTAAACGTACGATTTTAATATATATTCCGGAAAAGAAGACCATTCCTATCAATCATCCACATTAGGCGAACGCGTTGTCATGAAATTGTCAGCGACTATCAGACACCCTGACACAACGTTGTGCTTTGATCGCTTTTTCACGTCAGCAAAATTAATTAATAATATACCGTTTCCAGCCTTAGGTACTTGTATATCTAACAGAAAAAATTTACCAACTTTTACTGAGAAACTAAGCAGAGGAGAATATGTCTTCAAGAGCAATTCGTCTGGTACTTTGGCAGTGGTTTGGCAAGACACAAAACAGGTTATGCTGCTTAGCAACTGCCATAAAGCTTCAGTGGACACTGTTACAAGAAAACAGAAGGATGGCAAAAAAATAGATATAACATGTCCGGATATTGTAAAAACGTACAGAAATCTAATGGGAGGCGTAGATTTGGCGGACAAAATGAGTACGTTGTATGAACTTGACCGGAAGTCAACGAAATGGTGGCGAAAAGTTTTCTTTCGGCTTATGATGACATGCGCTGTCAATGCGTGGATAATCCATGCGAAAACAAGTCATCCACGGCAAAAAAGAGAACCATTTTTGGGATTTTTAGTGGAGCTTTCCGAATCTCTCATTGACGAAGGAAGCAAGCAAGCGAAAATACGACGCAAAGTTCGAACAGGACCCCTCAGCACTATGAAAAAACGTATGAAACAAAATCTGGGGGACCATTTACCAACACGAACAAACAAGCGACAACGGTGCGTAAATTGTACTAAAAACGGAAAAGAAAGTCGCACAAATCAGTTTTGCATTGCCTGCAACTTGGCGTTTTGTAAAAAATGTTTCACACCTTGCCATAGAAACTAATTAAAATAATTTTATGCTACAATAAATATTATAAAAGAATAAAATAAATTGAAATAAAGTAAAATATATTCTGATTTTATTATTCAAATTTTGCTTTTCAGGTGTGTTTGGGATGTTTTTGTCCCAGGACGATATCTCCTTTTCGGAACGTCCTAAAATATTATAAATTACTTTTCTTAAAACAACATTAGGAGACTATATCTAAACTCTTTTTTAAGATTGATGGCCACAAAAGTTCTCGTCCCGAAACGGTTAAAGAGAAAACGAAAGAAAGGTATAGAAAGAAAAAAACAATTCCAAAGCGATCTGACTAGCAAATTTTAGCAGCAAAAACAAAGTGTGGTCGACTTTTTCGGAAATTCTCCAATTGCGAGTTTGTGTTAGACGACGAGTCCTATTTTACGCTAACGCACTCCAAAATTAATGGAAATGACGGTTTTTATTCAAGCGATATATGTATCTTTAACACAGACTTTAAAAAAATTTAAAACAAAAGCTAAGTTTGAGCACAAAGTTTTGGTATGGATAGCTATGAGCCCAAAAGTATTAAGTTCCGCATTGATACGTAAATCTGGCTTCGCTATTAATGGAGAAACGTACTTAAATGATTCCATAAGGTCACGCTTAGTACCGTTTATTAAAGCCTATTACTTGAATGGCGAATATGTTTTCTGGCCGGATCTGGCAAGCTCCCACTATGCGAAGAAAGTTATCGAATATTTAAAGGAGGAACGCATAAATTTCGTACAAAAAGTTGACAACCCCGCAAATATCCCCGAGGCGCGGCCAATTGAAGATTTTTGGAGTTATTTGAAAAACAGAGTGTATGAAAAGAACTGGTGTGCCCAAAATGTGAACCAACTTATCAACCGCATTAAGTATTGCCTGCGGAAAATCAACAATAATGTTGTACAACGCCTTGCAGAAAGTACCATCAGGCCAATCGATCGTATTCGTCGCAACGGAGTTATTGAATGTAACTTTTAACTTTTACTTATTCTATACAATAGTACATTCAAATTGGGTATAAGTTTGTTTAAAAAAAACTTTTTTAAAGACTTTATTTGTATTATTACTTAGTGCAGATTTTCAGTGACCACACGTTAATATTCATCTGTTCTGTTGAATTCAATTGCAGCGGTTAGGCGGAAATATATAGTAACAATTCGCTTCACATCGTTTTGCGTGTAGTCAAGTATTCTTCTTCTCTTCATTTAAAAAAAAATATCCTATACAAACCATGTATAGCATTAGCAGTGGTAAAAAGGAATCATGAACCCAAAGTTCATACTGTAGCTCCCAACACGTTATGTTAATAAAACTGTTTAAGTTTTTTTATATCTGTTATTCATATGATTGTATTAACTGAAAAAGCCGCATAAGCGTATGGGAGATTTCAATTATAAATGACTGGTAGCGCTTTTCAACCGCACCGTTGAAACGGCTCGAATCGAATCTCGCCAGTTTTAAGAAAAAAATTATCTAAATTTTTCAAATTTGGTTTCTTGCATCCCCATATCGAAATTAATTACCACCGCAGGGGATACACCAAGACTTTCCCAAAACTATTTTTGGATTAAAGTACGTTCAATTAATTTTCTAACGGTTGATCAAATTTTAAATTCGGTTAAGGGAGAATTCCTATTCGGCAAAATTTTTTTTTAAAACTTGTGTAGATTGGATATTTGAGAATATCGTACTAAAAGGGTTTTTTGAAATTCGAAATATTTTAGGAGATCTTTTTTGTCCAGCAATGTTTTCGCCAAAAAGTGATTTGCTTAATTTGGCTACTTTTTGAATGCAATGGCTTGAAGCAACCACCGAATGTCGTTCAACGTACTTTAGAAGGCAATAACTTGTTTGTAAAAAAATAGATGAATACATAGTTTAGAGCTCACTTTTAATTGAGTTATAAACCGGACGCGCGTGCGCATACAGTTTTGAAAAGTACATTTTTGATAAAAATTTTTGTTTGTGCTAAAGACAATGGATAGAAATAAAAATAGAAGAAACTCCGGTAGCAATCGAAAAACTCGTCCCTTGAAACGCCAGTTTCGTGGTAACCAACACGAAAGAGATGAGGACACAGAATTCACAAGTCCATCAGCAAAAAAATTTAAAAATATTGAAAACGAAGACATACGAATTGAAAACAAAACGGAGAATTGCATTTCGGAGTTTTATTCAGTTTTCTTGGCGATTGCTAATCTGGTGATATGTGCCAAATGTGAAGGAAAAATCGAGTTTAAAAAAGCATCGCCGTATGGAATGCGTCGCATCAAAAGAAGGTAGAACTGCTCGAAGAGCACAAAGAGCCGCTGCGTCCTCATTTTTTGAAGAAGAGGAAAGAGTTCTTTATGGGGCTGGTATTGCAGATTGATATATTTAAGTATTTCACAAAAAAATTGTTTTATTGCATAAAGTTTTCTATGAGTTTTTTCAAAATCACGTTTTTGAACTTCGAAGTCACTTTTCTCCGGTTCTTCTGAACCGATTTTGGTGAAACTAAGTGCAATCGATGTAGATCTGTCTAAAACTGTATGTTAAAGTTTTTCATTTCAATTTTTTTTAATGCAAAAAAATAACTTGAAACTTAAACTCGTTTATCCCGCAACCACGTTTTTCGAGCTTGCGGCCCAGATTGCGCCCGCAGTTCTGAACCGATTTTGATGAAACAAAAAACAACGCAGAATTATCATTATTTTAGTCCCTACTTCAATCAGAATTTTAAACAATTTTTTACTATTTATTATTTTGCACTTAACTGAAAAAAAGATCCAAAATAGGTTTTTCATTTTTCAATGACCGCCATTTTGTAAAAAATAATCGCAAAATTACGGTTGAGGTAGGGATCAGAATAACATCTGTATTGAATCTAACGCTGTTTACTTTTTCCATTTCAGATGATTCGAAGTCGAATTATCCGGGCCGCAAGCAGCATACCTTTTTTTCGATGCCCAACTTTGAAGGCCGACAACTTTTTGAACAGCCCTCGTACAAAGGAAAATTTTTTTTATTTAATTTAGTATGTTCTTAATACAACAAAAACACAATTTAAATAACTCTTTGCGTTCTCAAATGAGAAGTTTTTCATAGAGGGTCCAAAAATAGCCTTCTTACCAGGAACACTTCCTTAAGAAATTGGCTTGTTAGTAAGAAACATATTTGTGCTTGGATGTCCCCACTTAAATTTTTATTATATTTACAAGGTAATTTTGCCAGCTTTAAGAAAAATTTATATCAATTTTTTAAATGATGTTCCTAGCACACCTGCATCGCAATAAATTACCTTACCGCAAGGGATGGAGCACCCAACCACCAAAATTTTTAAAGTAATTTTTGATTAAAGTCCAATTATTTACCTTTCTAACGGTAGTTCAAACTTGACATTCGGTTAAGAAGGGTCTGAGATATGAGTTTTCGTAAAATCGATTTTCGACATTCTTGCCAATTTTCGTAAATTTTGTGCACCCTGTAACTCCGCCAAAAATGTTTCATAATCCTGCATTCTGTAGATGAAGACAAATTTTACGTGTAGAGAAATTTTACATGATTTAACGACTTCACGTCTTCATTTCGTTGCAACGTTATCAAAACAGGTTCTTAATTTTAAAGACAACTTTTTACTTATATATGAGAGATGAAGGTATGATAAAAG